>CM062834.1:13054227-13767067 GCA_031772345.1 Himalopsyche anomala
GTGTTATGTTTATTGTTTTTACTAAAACACTTTTATGTGTTGGTTCAATTTTATTTAGATAACATAATATTACACTTTATAAATCAATAAATCAATCTTATAATTAATACGAAAATCGTGAGAATGTGACAGGTTTCAATTGTTTTCTTATTCTACTACTGTTTTATACTTCATTTGTTTTATTCGAATGCATGAAGGACATTTGAAAATAGAACGTCATACAGAACAAAACATAGTATGGTATGGTATTGAGTATACATAACATCTCCCCCCTAAAGAATAAACTTATTGGTAACTTAAATGAGTTTATACAATAAATATATGATTATAAGAAACATTGAGATGATGTACATAAGGTATTGTAAGTGATTGTAATGGAGGAGATGGGTTTTATTTATTTATTTGTTACTTACAACAATCATCATTTAAGATATTTACATCTGGAATAAATATATAATAATTTTATGTTTGTACATTTTCACTTATTAGGATTACATTTTAGAGTAACTTTTACATTCAGGTTTTACAAATAAAATCTTGGTTACATAGTTGATAACAATTTTATATAGTATGTAAGAGTGTATATTGTGATTTTAAGGTTGAATAAACATGGTATTTTTGAGATAATGTAATGATTGTCGTAATCTGTTTTAAATCCACTTACTGTAAGGGATCTAAAATAGCAAGTTTCACTCTGTTAGTGTGAACTTTGATTAATTTATTTTTTACTTTAATAGTAATATTAAGAGGACTGTTGACTTTTATGATTTCGTACGGACCTTGGAAGTTAGGAGATAATTTTTTAGATTTATTTAGTTTAGTAGCATTATTTGTTAAGTATATTTTATCACCGATTTTAAATTTTCGTAAGGTTTTATTTTTGTTATGCCTTAATTGTGTGTCTTCTTTTCTTTCAACTAGATTCTTTCTAGCTATTTCATGTGATTTGGTTAATTTGAGCTTAAGATTATCTAAAAACGAGTCATATGTATATTTAAATTCGGGTATTATTATAGCTGTTGGTAGTTTTGGTGAGTTTCCGTAAACTAATTCGAAAGGTGTAAATTTTGTAGCAGTGTGTGGAGTAGTGTTATAGCTAAACATAGCAAAAGGTAACCATTCGTCCCAATCGGTTTGACTAGGAGATATATAATGTTTTAGATAGTCGGCTAGAGTAGCATGGCTACGCTCTAGCGCACCATTACTAGTAGGAGAATACGCACTAGTTTGGATTTGTTCGATTTTAAAAAGTTTGGCTACTTCTTTAAGTATGTTTGAAGTAAAATCTTTTCCTTGATCGGTAAGAATTTTTTCAGGGATGCCAAATTGACAAATGAAATTTTTAGTTAATTGAGATGCAATTGTCATTGCTTCATGATTAGGAACAGGGTAACATTGAGAATATTTTGTAAGATCGTCTTGGAGAGTTAAAATATATTTATTTCCACTTTCTGTTAAAGGTAATGGACCTACTATATCTAAGGCAATACGTTCAAATGGTTTTCGGCTAGTCGTAGTTATTTCTATGGGTTGTTTTAAATTTTGACGATATATTTTGTTTTTCTGGCAAGATTCACATTGTCTGATATATGTTTTAACGTCTTTTTGCATATTGGTCCATTTATATTTGAGTCGTAAACGATTTAAAGTTCTATGATATCCAGAATGTCCGCTTATAGGAGAGTCATGATATTCTTTAAGTATTTGTGGTATTTCGTCGTGATGAGGATTAATTATTTTGTTATGACATATCGTTATTTTTATATTTGAGTTGTGAAAAACATATTGGATAAGTTTCTTTATCTTTTCCCAATTTAAGTTGTCTAAGCCACTATCAAGGCGTGGAAAAGAGATATTTGTTTCTTTATCACTATTTAGTATATTTTTTAAATTACATAATGCTTGAAAGATAGAAAGGTAATTTGGTTTTTCTCAAAAGTTTTGTTTCGTTATTAAATGGTAAACATTATTTTTATTTTCTGTTGATTTTAATACGTCTCCTACTTTAGAGTGTGTATTTAATAATTCGTCATAATTAGAGATCATTGAACTTATTTCTAAAGCTATTCCTTTAGACATCGATTTGTCGTTAGAAATACAATGTGCTATAGATTGCTTTTGATTAAGAAGAGATTCATCTATTTTATAAAATTTAACGTTAAATGTTTCATTTTGTTTTTCTAGGAAGTTGTCATACGAAAAAGTTTGAGAGGTCATGGTATTTAAAATTTGATTTTCGATTCGAGACAATGCATCAGCATTAGTATTAGAGTAAGATAATTGAAATTCATTTTGCAATCGTTGTTGAGATTGATCGTTATTTGTTGAATTTAAATATTCTGCCTGAATGATTTTTACATTCCGAGTTATTTGATGATTTTCTGAATTATTAGGAGGTTGGAAGTTTTTAGAATTACTGAGAGTTTGATTAGTTTGTGAGTTATTATTTGAAGGATTTTGATAATATTGATTTTTTACGTTGTTGTTGAATTGCCTCTTCCGACATTCTTCTAAGATATGTCCTGATTTTTTGCAGTATCTACAAAATTTTGAATTGTATTGAGATGTAAGATTACCGACAAATTGATTATGTTCTGAATTTAGAGAGTGTGGCTTTGATTGTTTGGTGAAATAATTATGATTGCTCTTATTTGGGTTAGAGTTCATTTCCCTAACTGCATTATAAAACTTTTCTTCTTCAATGGCAATATTTGTTGCCTCAATAAGATTTTTGGGTTTCGAAAGCCTGACTACTGTTGACAGTTGACTGGTCATACCTAAAATTAATGTATTAAGAGCGCTGTCTTCAATTTGCTTTACTCTCCCTATCAATTCTGCATCGTCCTTGTTCGAAAATCGAACAGCTCCGATAAGATTATTAGTGCAATTTTCAACTCTTTGTATGAATTTTATTACTGGTTCGTTAAAGTTTTGTTTACAATTTCTTAATTCCAGTTCTAACTGAGATGTGTGTTTATTTTCACCGTAGGTATTTATTAGAAATGATTTGAATTCGGCATAGTTTTTAAAATTATAATTGGCAATTGTGTATTTGGCATTTCCTACGACGCAATGAATCATAAATTTTAGAAGTATGTTTTTTTGTTGCTCTGAGCATAGTTCGTATACAGTATCACAATCTTTAATAAAAGGATACAGATTTCTTTTCTCTCCGTCAAATGTCGAAACAAACTTCATCAATGTATCGATAGTGAGTGTAGGCATTTTGGTGTGAAAGTGTATAGATTGAGTAAGAAAAATTGTTACAAAAGTTACTCACAGAATATGATGAATAATATATTGCATAAAGTTTAAACAAACGTTGACTTGAAAATGAATTTGGTTCTAGTAGTCGTTGAAATAGGTTGTTGGCAGCTTGCAGATTTTTCTTGTAATTGGATGTAGAATCGGCAAAGAAGATGTAATTGAAGTCGGCAAAGAAAATTTAGTTGAAGTCGGCAAGATGTAGTTTGAATATTCGATGATGGATTTCGCAGAATTTATTGTCACCATGTAGAAGTTGAAGATTCAATAGTAGATTTTGTAGATATATCGATGTAGAAGATTTTCGATGATAGATTTCGTAGAATTGGAGATTTAGTCTTATTCTAGTTTCGTATTATTATTATATTTGATTTATTATAATTTCCGTTCGATTTAATCGATGTACTTTTATTATATTAGATTTATTTTGTTCGTGTATTTGATTCGTGCTAATTTTTAAAGAATTTTATTCACCGTTAATTTACTGTCACCATAAATTTCTTAACGTTATTTTAGCACATATCCTCACTTCTGACACCAATTTTTATGTTATGTTTATTGTTTTTACTAAAACACTTTTATGTGTTGGTTCAATTTTATTTAGATAACATAATATTACACTTTATAAATCAATAAATCAATCTTATAATTAAGACAAAAACCGTGAGAATGTGACAGGTTGCAATTGTTTTCTTATTCTACTACTGTTTTATTCGAATGCATGAAGGACATTTGAAAATAGAACGTCATACAGAACAAAACATAGTATGGTATGGTATTGAGTATACATAACAGCTGTACCAACTATGAATACCAAAAGCATCATATTTAACAGGTTATTTTGTTGTTATTTTAAAGAATCGTGGGCTTAAATTGGTAGACTGGTCGATAAATAACTTTCTCAATAGTCATTGCCCTAAAGCTAAACACACCAAATACTGATAGGTACGTGTATCTAGATGGTGTGTTAACATTTTTCTTTGCACAGCACTAGATAACTACGTACAAATTTGTTTGTTTTTAATATTTATATGTTTTCAAGATACTAAGATTTTAGTTTCTCTTTAAGATGTAATTACAAAAAAATACTTTTCAAAGTTAAAAGAGAATAAAAAAAATGTTTTTTTTTGTTGATACTTAAAATATTTTCTTGTTAATTGAATTAGTCTCAGCTTGCAGTCTAGCTGTATTGGCGGCCGGTGGCAAAAATATTAGCGACTGCGACAAAAAAAAACACTTATTTCATAGACATCCATTCTTGGATTATGAAAGCACACAAACATTTAGGTCTGGTATTGACAATACCATTATAGTGTTTCTTTAACACTGCAAGAGCACTTAATCCGTCTTAAGTCATGTTTATATTATTTACTGTTAATTTGTAAGAAAACAATTTGAATTTTTAAAATTAAGTTGTAATGCAACGCTCACTTTTGTAATCAAAATTTCACAAAACTTGGTAAATTTATTTGTAATAAAATTTCATTTTTCCAGCTGATTATTTTTATTATAATTACTTGCAAGCCCAGCTCATTCCAAAGTTGTTGAAACATGAGCCGTGAATGTATTTGAGTAGATAAAGTGTTTTTAGAAATCAGTCTCAAACATGGCTTGCCAACATCTAAAATATCATTCTAATGTAGTGTAAGACTAAAAATACTTTTAAAATGTACTTGTTTTTCAAAATGAAGATCAACTTTAATTTTTTAACCATTTTGGAATAAGCCGTGTTTGCAAGTAATACCCTCATATGCACGTTTTGTAGAGTTAAACGATAAGATGTATTTGAGTTATTAATACGATGTTTATCCAGGTAATATATCATAGTCTGTAAAATTTTATTTTTTAACGACTGTAGTTCGTGAAGAATAATTAAACATTGATAAATTATTTTAAAAAATAAATTAGCTATGCATCACTGGTTACAAGAATTATTTAAAATATATGTTATTGTAAGATTTTTCAAATTTTAAAACGTTAATCATTATTTCGTCGATGCATATCAAATATGGTCTATGTGACAAAAGTGCATTCCGAGATAATCGATAAAAACTGGAGATTGGAAATTTTTTCCCATTGATAGAAGTGTTATTTTCCGTTTCGTTAATTTTTTTAAACAGTTTTTATCGATTATCTCGGAATGCACTTTCGTCACATAGACCATATTTGATATGCATCGACGGTTTGTTAAATAATCTCAAAAAAACACGCTTATTCATAGTCAAGTGTTTTTGTTTTATTAACTAAATAAATGGGAAAAGAGGCATAATAAGAAAGATAGAATGCGACAAAACTATTCGACATTTTCCTACTATGTGAGAGATTGACAGTATGAGTAAGAGAGATGAAGCGATTGGCAAAGGGACAAAATGATAAATTGACGAGCCGAATGAGGGCTGACGCAAGACTTAAGGGAGGTTCTAATTAAAACTAGCTACCTATGTGAAGGGTATTGAATTTCATTTTAGAGTTGTTATAATAATATTAATTCTCTGTTTGCTTTAATG
This sequence comes from Himalopsyche anomala, assembly GCA_031772345.1. NCBI lineage: Eukaryota > Metazoa > Arthropoda > Insecta > Trichoptera > Rhyacophilidae > Himalopsyche > Himalopsyche anomala. The sequence goes on from CM062834.1 coordinate 13,059,999, forward strand.
AAAGCACTAAATATCGGTTTCACAAAGTGATTTTTAAATCCATTCTTGCTTCTAATGTGGAATATATGGCCCAATAATGAAAGTGTCTCCACATAAGTTTTTCTACGATAACTGCATATGAGTCTCCTCATGGAATTTATCTCAACGGAAATGTTTCTAAGAGAACTTTTTGTCAGTCAGATTAATGATAAAAGGGATATTTCTACGACAGGACTAGACGGTAACTTATCGCTCTGGCTTTGTCCTGTTATTTTATGATTGGAAATTTACAGACATTGTCAAGCCCATATCTTTAAATAGTAATCGAATTAAAAAAAAAATACTGTTCGTTTAGGGACTAGAACCTTTAAGATCCACCATGAAAGCCATTGACGTTTACTACTGCATCATGGACCCGATGATATTAAGTTGAAAAAATAGACATAATTTTCCTTTTATCAGTTAAAAAACATTTTACTTATCAAAAAGTGTTTTGAAGCTATATCGACTGTGGAAAGGAAAAAGGACGTAACCGTTTTTTAAAAACATTTTTTTTTCAATAATCACAATATATACAACTTTATACACGTTTTATCAAAAGGATATAAGCTGCAAAATTTAGCTTTTAAGTTTGAAAAAAGAAGGGCCTCTAAAAATTAAAACCAGGAATTCAAAAATGGTTTTTTCTCAACAATGTATAAAACTAAAATTATATTAAGTCAATTAAACACTAGTTTACAAATTTCTGTGGACTTCAAGGATGTGTATATGTCTTAATTTGCTTTTGGCCCAAAATGATCAAAAAATCCTTTTTGTGCCTCCTGTTTTTTTATGTGTGGGTTACGCCTATTTTCTTTTCTAAAGTTGATATTTATATTTGTACGTGGTTAAAAATATTTACACACCAACGTAGTCATATTTAAGCTATTTTTATTATACACTTAAACCTGTGTTTGTGCTGTAGATACGTTACTAATTTTCGTTTGCCACCTTTTTTCTGACTATGTTTTTTTATGATTAAAATAAGCGTCAATCTCACCATCGTTTTGTTTCGTTGTTCTTTCAATAAACATATCTAAAAATAATAATATTACAACTAAAATAAGTTGAGGTTACTTTTGAAACTCAACTGTAATTAAAAACTTGCTGACAAGACGATACAGTTCTATGAGACAAAAGCAATGTTGCCAGCTCCTGCTTAAAAATAAAAACAAAAAAATGTCGCACATTAAACGTAGTGAGACAGAATGATTGGTGAACATTATTTTTTGAGGGACTTTTGTGTTTGATGAGCCTGTTAAAAACTTCCGGAGAAAGAAAACATGTCGTAAAATGTTAACGTATCCGTTAAATATATTCATCACAATTCTTTGACAGTAAAAGTATTCTTAAGGTTGATTCCTATGGTATTCTGTTTATGTTTACTGTCATTATAAACTAAATCTGTTTTTATAAGCGGTTTCAACGAAATCAGTAAAAAAATGATTTTAAATCTGAAGCTTAACACATTTTATTTATTTAAGATTTCGATTGCAGATACTTGTTGAAATTTAAATATTTTGAATCGTTCGATTCTTTAACACTTTCACATGTTTTGTCATATTTTTGTTTTGCGTTTCGGCATCTTCAGGCATTCAAGTGCACGGATAAATGAATATATCAATCTTTCCAATTCACCCTTGCTATAATCCTTTACATGTACATATGTATAATCAATCTTCTTAAAATAATTATGAATTTTCCAGCGATCAAAGAAATATGATTTATTTTTCTTTATTGTGAAAGTTTTAAATTTATAATTTGTCCACCTTTTGCAATGTTAATTAATTGAATAAATAAATGATTCGTAAAAATACACACCATTCGAATCGGTAGGCATTACTATATTTACTTTTAAGAATAATCAAACAAAATTTTAAATAATTTATTAGGGATTGTAGCTGTTGATGTGATTACTTCCTCAAACATAGAACTTCATTAAAATCAATCTATATTGCAATCAATAGTTTTTAACAAAGTGAAAAATAAATATATTTCTTGAATATAGACGATGCATTTATTGAGAAAGCCTAGTTCAATTTCAATCGTGCACTTGAACGCACGAAGATGCAAAAAGGCGTCATTAATGACTAATTTAAGCATTTTAATTTTTCACATTCATTTACACAACAGAAGTGATACAATGCTCATCCAGGTGGCACGAGTGGACACTATATTTGAAAACGAACGGCAAGCGCAATCGTGGCTTATATTTAATCACACCTGTTTGGTTCTGTGTAGCATTATCACGATCACATTGTGCCCTGTGGAGTTATATGAATTGACCAATGTTAATCTTAAAACAATTTAATTGCTCTTTGATAGTGGAACATAAAGTTAACGAATCGAAAATTGCGCATACAATTTAATGTCATTTCAAATACCGACATAAATTTACGCCACCTACATGGTTCGATAAAAATAATGGTTTTCTAACAATGACGTTTCAATTCGCACAAATGGGCATCGAATTTATAACGCTTCTATTATCTATACGATTTGGGCGACAAAAAATCATAAATATTAGAGACTAGCGGTCTATCAGTTTTGATATACCTTGTTGGTTACAAAATAAGATTTCATAGAAAGAAGTAATTATTCATGATCGTATTTTTCTTTTGGTCGGTGTGATACAGAAATAAATATTTTCAATCACTTTTTTATTTTCAGTATCGGAATCAATATTTTTACTAATGAGATTGATATTATATTCTGGTGTTTCGATAGATGGGTACAAGCACACATTATATTAAATAGAACAATTTATTGTCAGAACATAACGACACATTGCTAAAAATACTTTAACACCAACATTTTTTCATTCACAGTAAAAATCTGGAATCTTGGTTTTCTGCGATGTGATTATTGCAATCTCTTGGAAATCTTTGATTAAGTAAAATATAAATGTATTTGTTTTTAATTTTGTTTGATTAGGTAACATAAAATTTACTTTTATTTATAATACAACATATTGAGATTCTTTAATTATTGATTATATCATCGTTAAAAAAACAAATGTTTAAATGATGAAATTATCTCAAAATAAGCTTTTTATACAAAAACCGGGTTTCAAACAGTTTTTCAACCTCTTATTTTAAAAGGAAGTAGGGATTGAAGAATATGCCTAAGGCAGGACTAGTGGTCAACTAATCGTTCTCACTACATCAGGTTATTTTAGGATTTGAAAGATAGGAGAAAATTATTAGACATCACCCACCTATGCCTTCGAATGGAAATGGATAATTGAAAAAATGCTGTTCATTCTGGGACATGAACCTTTGAGATCCGTCACGGAAACCAATTAATTACATTGACCAATGCGCTACAGGCTTGACTTCATTACAATAAGATCAATGTAATACAGTAGTTAGTCTTATACATTTTTAAAATTCAATTGATAACTTAAAGGTGGATATTAAAAAAAATACATTCACGCTATTATTGTAGAAATAATTGAAGTATAAATACGATTTTGTCCTAGCATAATATAACATCGCAGTAAATGAAAGCTTTCTTTGTATTATGTTAGTCAGTTATCAATCGAACAAAAGAGCCGATAAAATGCGAATAAAAGTGACACAGAACGTTGACAGCCTCTAAATCGGATAGCAAATTTTGTCATCTGTTAGGAAAAGAAAGAAAATGCTTGCGTAAGCAATTTGGATACAGATAAACTTAACGAGTATATTTTTGATATCCGTAGACCATCGTTATGTGTATAACTTCGAGAAAAATACTCATGGAAACGTTAAAATACAGTTTTTTTATATGAATTGGTATCATACTAGACAAAAATTGTATTTTACAAAACTAATCATGTGTCTTGCTGTATTTTCGATAGATTCGATGGTACCTTTGTAGAAGTTTTTAATATAATAAAAAACGTTAACCATGTGTTTCTACTTGTTGTACAAAACAAAAATGTTGAAGTACCGCATCCAGTAAATAATAAAGGTTTTAAATTTTAAAAAAACTATGGGTTTTTCGAGTTTAATAAAGTCGTTAATAGATATGAAACATTTTGAAAAGATAGGCGGCTCACCATTGCTGAATTTATTTCGATTTTGATTGACCGTAATTTATAAGTAATTTATCGGTTATAATTGCAATCAATTTTTGTTGACTATTGTCTAAAAAAAAAAAAAACTATTTAAAAACGAACTAAGCATTTGGAAAATGACTCCTTGGTTAACTTTTCTGTGTACTGTATGTGTATATTCGCATGTGTGTGTACATGTACGGATGTAGTATGAGGGAAAGTATATAGAATGTGATTGCAAAGTAACGCATATGAAGTCCATGTGAACTGGCTTTATTAGGGGTTTCATACCTCCGTAGCGATCACGCCCTTCCGACTGCAACGATGGCAAGGGAATACAACTTTTCAAAACATTAGCGATGAAGGAGACTCGAAGAACTTTGACGCTAGCTTGTCCTGGTAATTAAAGCTCCATAAATTTGATATAAAAAAAAACTTTTGTATCTAACACTTTTTCTGTATCAGTTTGAGAAGGGGAAAATCTCGATTTTCTTATTTTGGAATCTATAACGTAAGAATTAAATTATTTTTTTAGTTTATTTTTAAGTCTTGCTATGTTCTGTGGAGTAACAAAGTTATAAGATTTAATCTTATATATTTATTATGCGATTAACAGAACAAAACAATAAATTTACAAAATAATGACGTAAGAGTAAAGATTCAGATTAGAAACTTAGGGCATTTTGTTTTAGTATGTAAATGTTAATCAATAATGTCTTTTGACCAAATTAACATTCCCTTCTTGTAAAGCTTTTTAAGTTGAGGTATTATTCTTACTATTTTTTAAAACTACTAGATGTATGGAGAGAGCGATGCGAGCTCTCTGCTTTGTCTTGCATTTTGACTAAATGGGAAAAAACTCTTACGACGAATATTGACTATAAGTAAATTGATCAGTAGAAAAAATATTCAGTATTCACATAAAGACACCTACTAGTGCTTTAATTTCAAACATAGGAACTTAATTTTTTTACATTTTTTATTGCAGTTCCGGAAGCATTGATATGGCAAAGAATAGTTTACGATGCAAAATAGTATTGTGCTTTTTTTTTGCTTTGAAGAAAATATTTCAAACGTGACATTTTTATTGTAAAGAAGGGATAATAAAAATACAACGGATGCGCTTTTATGCAATTTGCATGGATTGCTGAGAACCATTCTGTAGATGTTGCACATAAACATTTCTCGCAAAATATTGTAGTTTGCATCTTTTTAGTAATGTCGGCATATTTTTGTTACTGCACGTCAAGAATGTGCGAATCTGTCTTGTCCTACTTATGACAAATATAAAAATAAACAAATACATCAATTTCATAAATCATTTGATAGATACTTTGAAAAAATAAAGTGTAATTATTTGTCGCCAATTTAAATAGTTGCAAAATAATATGAGCTTTTATTTTTGTTTCAGCTGCAGAATTTGTTAAATTATATATTTAAATCTCTGTCACTTTTTCGTCGTGTATATTAGAATAAACTAATAAAACGTGAGTTGAAGAGTATTTACTGTTTGTAAGACACTATAATGAATCTTTCTTAATAACATACCAACTGACTCGCCTATCAACTCGTTGCCTAGGACGACAACTATAAATAATAATGCATTTTTTGGAGAAGATATTCATAGAGAAGCTTAAAGGTTGCCAGAGAAAATCTGAACATGAGTATATTTTTTAAAAGGAAAAAAAAGAATAAGTTTTGCTTTTGTTTTTTGATTGACAGATTTTAATACTTTTTTATTATGATTAGAAACAATGCTATAGATTTTGAAAAATAGCTTGAAAACAGTTATTTGTTGTGTTAACTGAGACTTATTGTTAAGCGGACAATCGTGAAAAAGGAGTATTAATTCGTTGATCTTAAGAAGACCTCGTATCAATATCACCTTAAATTATTATCGAAACCCGTAAGCATGTGAAAAATGTTGAAGATCCAATACATTTCATTGAATGTGGGACCATACACGAAAAAATCAATCGATACAAATCAGATGTCAGAGTGTTGTTAGAAACTTATAATATCAATCTGTTTTTCGTGATCACACTGTTAAGGAAAACAGGAACATGTTGAATCAAACTCGGTACCTGGTAATAAAGATGACGCTACGGCCAGATTATCTTTACAAAAATCAGCGCTTATTAACATAACTGCGATCTCCATTTTCAGTTTCCAGTTTGTCATTCATTAGCAATAACAGTTAATAATGATGACATAATAATGACAATCCACAAAAATATGATCGGGAGCTACTCTGCTCAGAAATACATAACATGCATAGGTGAATAGAATTGTGTCTCGTGATATTATCGTCAATGTCACTTAATTTTATTAATAAGACAAGTCTATTTTTGTCATGATTAGGGTTTATCATTTTTCAGACAGAAGAACCAAAAAATTTGTTTTCCTATTAGATGCTTTTATAACAAACTACCCACTTCATTGCTCTAATGAAGCCAGCAAATTTAGTTGACGTATGTTGTGTATTTTCACCGAATAAAATTTTCGTATTTAATGTAAAAATAAACGAAGCTTTTAATATTTTCTACCATTTTCCACTATTTTATTTTAAATTTTCCTTATTTTTGAAACATTGAAAACCGTGTCAATTAGGTAATAATGATTTTTGAAAAGCAGTTTTTTTCCAAAATTGGTTTTCGTGTAAGCCCTAGTCGTGATACAACTATGTTTAAAACGAGGTCTACTAAGAAATCATTTTATCATAGCTAAGTGCTTAAAAGAATCTCATTGAATATAATAATGGAAAGATTTGGTAAAGCAGATATGTTTTTCGCTTAGCTATATGCAAAAATCATTTTTAACAAAAACGAGATACACGAAAAATAATGAGGACATCGAAGACTCGCTTGCTTTTAAATATGAGTTATCTATATTCTCTTACCATGTATCAAAAGATAAGGATCACAAGAGCTTAATAACGTAAATGTCTATTTTGATTTTAGCTCGGTTTTGGCAATGTCATAATCATACATTATATTTATTATTAGTGAGACATAGCTACACCTCATTCATATAACCGTTTACAAGATACAGTTGGGTATATCTACAAATAAAATTGTAATTATATAATGAATCACAAAGGGCCCTCGAGAGGAAAAGTGAACCAATTGATAAAATGGTAAAACTTTGAAGTACAATAACATCTTTATTTGGTATTTTTGTTGATTTCATATTTTTATTTTACCAATATAAAGCTATTGCGATGCGTTTTACCTGTAGCTACTTCACTTTAACGATAATTCAAGACTACAGCCGATCTAACATTTTTTTTTCTAAAATTTTACTTGGCTCACTTTAATAAATGTAAATCACCTGATATACTTTTGTGGTCTTTATACTATGTTTTTGCAGATAAACCCCTTATGATTATAAGCCTTCTACATATAAGTGTCCGTTTTAAATATATGAGAACAACGTTAATGAGTAATATTTAAAAAAATACTTGGTAACGGCAACAACAAATATTACGCTTTTAGAAAAGTTATAATACAAAATAACTACAGTGGAACAATGTCAGCTTAATACAATATTTGCCATGTGAGAATATATGAAATGATAAGTATTATTATAGAAAATATTTGAAGTAAGTCTTTTTCGGAGTAGTCGTTCGTAATCTTTAAGGGTAGAGAATACCACCCTTCCTTGGCAACCTTATTCACCCTCCTTTTTTTCTGTTGTCTTGCCACGTACGCTACATAAATACAAAACGTACTAGATCCCATTATCTTATTTTCCAAGGCACAAGGTGTTTCTATCTTTTCATAAAGCATTATATAAGAACAGGGATTATGCTCATAAATAAGCTTTGAAAAATGGTAATCGATTTCCATATATTAAGCGCCTACTTTTTTTCTCTTTCAATTATCTTCGGAATATTTTTTCAATCAAATAGCTATACAGACTGTTTTATCGTTAATAAAGCTAATAGAGTTTTGGTAAATAAATTAAAACTATTTTTGTATTTTTGAAATTAGTTTAATCTAACATTTTCTTTGAAATTGTTTTTTTTTAATTAATATAGAGTATTAAATTAAAAATTAAATAAGGCATATTAAACCTTTACTAAGAGATATAATAGCAAGTCGCCAAAAAGTGTTGTGACCATGGGTCGTGAAACAAGTTACTCTTAATGATAAGAAAGTGTTTTACCTTTCTTCATCTTACCACCATGCCAACACAATGAGATATACTTCATTTGTTATTTTTATGTAATAATTTTTACTTTTATTTGATGTAGTATTTTTTTAATCCATACCCGCTCCTCGTGTGAATCATATGACTTTTCTTATCGGGATATTCCAACAGTTCTACGAAAACTGCTTGTTACTCAGTTGATAATTCAGTAAGAATGGAAAGTACACGGTTAGAACAGAACTGCTGGTTTGCTTATCGCTTTCATTGCGTTCCCGTTATTCTAGGAACGGAAAGGTGTCGTTATATGGATGCCACTATAATGGATACATCGGTTGAAAAAGTTCTGCTCGTAATGGAACTTCAACCCGTTAGGTCTGTCACATAAGCCAATGACGTTCACCACTACAACACAGACCCGACATATATTTTTATTATTTAATTATTAATATTATTTATTTTAGTACCAACGTAAGAAAAAAAAACATTTTTTACATATTCTTCCTCTTTAAGTTTGAACATTTGCTTAACTTTTCCGGTTCTAAGCTCAAGAAATGCGACCCTAATATCCACATATTCTTAAATATCTATTTTAATATGGGTGATACAATGTTTATATTTAAGGTATTCTTATATCATAGTTTTTTGGACCTTTTGTAGTTTATATAAATACGCGATAACGCAAGTATGCGATAACGAGATAAACGCCCGCTTATCAGCGATCGTTCGTAAGATAACTGCGCTAAACGCGTCAGTTGAAAATTTATATTCGTACTACAATGACGTCTTTTTTACGCAAAACTTAAAATATGATTATTTATTAAAAAAAACACGGATTTTTATACAAAAATGTATGAGGAATGATGCAGAGAGATATTTTAAAGCCTTTTTTTGAAACACATAAGAATAAGGCCAATAATGAGGAAACCACTGGGGTCCCTAAACGACCCCCATCGGCAGAGAAGTATTTTTCTAGTCTCCGAGCCGCGAGAGTTAAGGCTCCGGTGCATTTTTCGTCAAGATTACAAAATGCAGTTATTTTTAATATGAATCCCTAAAAAAAAGTAATGGAATTAATAATTTTATCAATTTCACAATAAAACACATAATATTATAACGAATACATTCTTCGAACACCATGTCTATAAATATCATCCAACAAAAACAAACTATTTTAGCCCCATATTTTGGCTCACAAAAAATGTTTTGCTATTCATTGAACGATCGTTTTTAGTGTAATAATATTTTTATACCGGTCGACCTAATGTCATTCGTTTCATTAATTGGGAAAGAAATTGAATGTACGATATTATATCGCAGACAAAGTATTGTGGAAAACAGAAATAAAATTATATGGAAGATTGGATGTCTTTGGTATCATATAAATCAAATTCTTTATATTGATAGGTACAAATAATATATATTTAGTATTTATGAAGAATCAGCTGATCATACATCGACATGTTATGCGAGGTTTTAAGTTCAGACTATCCAATAAAACAAATTATTTTCGAAATATTTTTTTGCATTGGAATATACATATAATACACAAACGCGTTTTGTCAAATAGCTATTCCTAAAAAAACACTTTTTAAATACTTTATGTAAGGTCTATCTAAAATTTAGATTTTAAATTTAGATGTGGGTGTTTGTGGAGTCAATTATCTTCAAGACGGTCCCTAGTCTCGTTCGTATATAGTATGAGTTTTTGATTACAGATAATTCCAATGCACCGAATATTTAAGAACAAATAAATTTAAAATTCGCAAATCATCGAAGCGACACTGCTGTCAGCGATGTCTGAATTAATTAATAGTACAGCCAAAACATTATTTTTTAATAGCACAAGGTTAAAAAACAATTTCTATTTTTCATTGTTTCATGTCCGCTCCTAATGTAAAGAATATGACCTCTTAATAGAGGTATCTTCGCAGAAATTTTTCTACGAGGACTGTTTGTTACTATTTTTTGCTATTTTTTGCAAATATAGTAGTAATGATAGAAGGATAATGCTAGAATATGAATAGTGATTTATTAATCGCTCTCGCTACGCCCAGTTATTGAAGGATCGGAATTGTGAGAAAGAATTTTAAGACATCACAAACACCCATGCCTTCAAAAAGATATCAAACGAAAAAATACTGTTTGTAATGGTACTCAAATCCGTGAGATCCGGCACGGAAACCAACAACGCTAACCGCTGCGCCATAGGTCACCACTGCCAGAATCTCTCAATTGACATTTATTTTGAAAAGTTTTATTTCAAACATGTTTTTTACAACCGCTGAATGATATACGCGTTTTTTTAAAACAAGGTTTTCCAATATTTGTGTTTGTTCTCTCGCCAATATTATATTATTTTTGTTTACTAAGAATACACATCTTTAGATGCAGCATGATACTATCTCTTTCTTCGAATAGGGGTCTTAAAAAAGGGTAAAGGGGTGTAGGAGGAACATAAATCAAGCAGGCAAATTGTGTATATTTTACAAGTCGCCTTGTCAATACATGAAGGCGACCCAGCGAAGAAATCTTGTGTAAATAATGTAAGATACTCATCCCTAAATTTTAGTGTAACACAACCCTTCCTTACGCTTCAAAAACTCTATGATTTAGTTACCCTCAAATATAGCTGGGCGAGAGGTGCATATAAAATATTTTGCTCCGAATTTTCATTTCTTTTTAAAAGCCATCGAGTAGTTTTTAAGCAGGTATGAAAAGATATTAAGCCCTGAGCATGCAACGATAAACTATTTAAAATTAAAATCACGCAATGAAGTTTTATCTTAATATCTCGCTATGACTATTTTTTTCTTTTGTGGAGAATCAAACACTTTATTATTAATGACCTTATTGATAAATTAATAATTAACACCTATTTTTTCACATTAAAATAAATACACAGTGAGAAAATTAACTGATTTCATCTGAGTCAACATAATAAAAGACTAAACTATATCATAAATTCTCTTCATGGAAATGATTTTAATATCAGCGTATGTTTCGTCAAACGTATGACAACTGTGCATGACACATTGATTTCTTAAGTGAAAAAGTAATGTATGTTTAGCTGATATTATCTGTATACAATAAAATAATTATACGCAAAAAAGGAGTCTTGAGAAGATATTGTATCAATCAAATACAAAATATGTCCGATTCATTAATATTTATTTTGCAAAAAAGTTGTAAACAATGCGTTTATCTCAAAACATGCAAAACTGTTCAATATCTTTGCACTAAGCTATCAAAATACTCTCAAAGCTGAGTTAATGGTTGAGTTAAGTCTGACAACGCAAGAAAAATGTCTATTATAAACATAACAAAAGCCGACTTGAAAATTTACAAATTTATTAGCAGATTATTTGATACAAAACGTTGCTCCCATCCAACATTTTTGTTTTGTTATTATGAAAGAAAATATATCGTTACTGTTATAATTTTGATCTTGAAAATACATATTACGCCACGTCATCCGAATATTATGTATCAAATAAATTTTATTCATATAACGCTTCGCTAAAAACTCTGAAACATATTTTGTCACAGTGAGATTGGTTAGTATTAAACAGAACAGTTTTATCTTCATTTCAAGGGTTGAACATAGACGATATTTCAACAAGATTTTCTTTTATATGTTATATGTATTCCCACCAAATAAGCATCGTTGGTATGCTTTAGGTCAGTGCTTTTAATCTTCATTTAAACAAACATTAGCTATTTTTTTACAAACACGGTTTTATCAGTTTTAAGTTTTTTTGATGTAATAAATTTAGAATTTCAATACTCATATATAACTCGTATCCCAAAATTCATATTATATTGTGTTTTATTTAATTTTATACAAAAACGTTAGCATAAAAATAATTTAGCAAATAGTATGGTCGTGTGCTATGTTTGGCATGAAGGAGAGAGTAGGATGGACGGGAACGTCTTTTCTTCCTGCCTTATCAACAACCTCCGGCTTATCCAATATTATTAAGGCCGCATTTAAAAAAAATATTTGTCCTCGGGTCGCACCAAAAATAAAACAGTTCGTTCAAAAATACTAGAAGTAAAAGTCATAGGGTTCAATTAATTTTATTTAAGCATTACACAAGATAATCATTTGAATTCATTTTAATAAGACATCTATGACAGCTCTTTTAGCGTTTACTGCAGTAGCTACATATATAAACTTAGATGTTTGTAGTTACCATTAATTTGAAATTTTAAATACGTTTACCTTTTATAGGGCAAATAGATTATTTTGGAGTTTGAATTTCAGCTGTTATATTTTTAAATACTTATTGCCTACATAAAATAAATTTGATAAAAAAAACATTTCAAACAAAAAATTAACCAAAGAAAGTGCTCGACAATGTATTGATGTATTGAGGTACTAAAGTTGACGATTCTATGGGCGCCATTGGAAATATATACCTTAAAGCGACTGGTTAATATATTAACCTATGCCCTATTAAGGGTTTTAAACATTAAAATCCAATTAAATGTGTGTTTGATTGTATATCATGTGGGCATATTATTAAATCAAAACATATCTTTTAATTATTATAAAATAAATATTATTATGCAAACAAAATCCTTAGCACATCTAAAAAAAAAATCCAACTATTTAAATGAAAATACTTCATTTTGGAAAAAATAGCGCCATATAATAAACTTTTTCAAATACATGACCGCTCGTATGAAGATAATATGGCATACTTATCAAGGTATCTCACTAAAAGATCTTTTCTACGATAACTGCTTGTTACTCAGTTTCTAAAAATCTACATTTAGAATATGATAAGGATAGAAACAAAATAGGGCTAGGCGGGACTAGTAGTTAACTAATCGCTCTTTATTTTACAATCGAAAGGGTGGAAGGATGTTTTTAGACATCACAAACACCCAAGACTTCAATCATAATTCGATAAATTGGAGAAAATGATATTTTCTTACCGGAACTTGAACCCGTGAGATCCGTCAAAGAGTTCAACGATGTTTACTACTGAGTATTATTTTAAAAAAAACTTAATGAACTCTTCAAAATATTACAAACAAATGTTTTTTAGAGCCTAATTTTCTTTTTTTGTCCATTATCGTTGTAAATAACAAAATTAGACCCTCGAGAGGTAAAGTGAGCCAACTACTAAAATTTTAAAACTTTTCTTGGACTTCTAAGTACAATCATGTCTTTATTTGGTGTTTTGGTGGATTGCATATTTTTATTTTTTGGAGATAGCACTATTGAAATGTGTATTAACTGAGATTACTTCACTTTTACGATACTTCAAGACGTGTAAAATATTACAACACATCTAACTTTTTCTAAAATACCACTTGGTTCATTTCACTTCTAATGGGCCCATATTATATAATAAAGTGAAAAAAAAATATTAAATCTGCTAATTTTTTCACTGTTTTCAATTCAAATTGTGTTATAAAATAACTTTTAAAAAATAAATTATTCTCACAGAAACATACCCAAAGTTTATAAATCGCGAACGATAACAAGGGGAAAAATAAAAATTTGTCATGTAGTTTTCTTCCTTCATCCGTTATAAGTTGATGTATGTCTCTTGTATGCGAACATTATGCTGTACAACTACCAGTCAACAGCCACATCCCCCTTTCTTAACATTATACCCTATATTCTGTTTCGTATATCTGCCATATCCTACCATATTATATATAAAATATAGCTAATATATTCTTCGAGAATAACGGTAGCGATATATTACTTCAAATATTATGGAGGACGCTAGTCAAGGCTTTAAACTAACAAACACTATCGTATTAAAAAATATATATATTATAATCTATAAATTAACGTATTTTATGATTTTTTTAGAAAAATTGACTGGTCACTGTGCAATCTGACTTAATAACATTCGTTTTTTTTTCAACATACACCCAATCCTTTTTTACGCGATACATTGGTTCCAGAAACAGATGCGTAAAAATATCGTGTTAAAAAAACTAATTTTCATTTAATTTGATAAATTGGTTCCAAAAAGAAAAATAACTCGTAAAAAAGTTTTAAAACAGTAAAAAAAAAGCTCTGTAAATTCGCACAAAAAGTTTTTTTTATTATATTAGGCATTATTTTTGTATTTGATACTTCAATAAAATAAGGAACAGATACATATGTATACATGCATAATCGTATTTTTTAACTAAAGTATTGAATTTTGCTCTCACATTTTTCCTAGATTCTTGATCTCAGTCGATTATTATTACATTGAATTTGTTTTGACAATCTGATGGTAACAATAGCGAACAGACTTCTAGGGTGCATTTATTTAATGGATTTAATACATATTCAGCTCTCTATGTTTGGATAAAATTTATGGCCGAAACGTACTATTTTACGAATTCAATAAATGTATTTTAACAAGAACAAAGTTATCGATCCAAGATTTTGCGAAAGTTCACCGTTTCTTCTGTAAAAAAATCACGGAACAACAAGTAAACCACGTTAAAAAAAAGAGACGCTGCTGTCCAAAGAGTAAAAAAAATAAAAATAATTGGCATTTTTCAAGCTGAATTTTAAAATTCTGAAATTTGCTTCGTTGCATTTCAATTATTTAGTTTTTTTCAAATTTTCTCAAATGCAGTAAGCTAGTTAGTAGTTTTTATAATATATATAACTATATATTGAGACCCATCTCTGACTCTTCGATTTAGTTTTTTAAAATCTGTAGTGTCGTAATCGTGTAGTGGAATCATTATTGCTTCGATATGAATAACTTGGTTTTAATACATTTATGAAATATAAAAGAAACAAACGAAAATATTAAAAATATATTGCATCACACAACTTATGAAAACTCTCAGATTTATATTTTTATGACATATTAAGCCACGCGTTTACTCTCAGATAACTTTTGTAAATCTCCGTCTCATACTTTTTAAGGTTTTTTACAGAACTTTTCTATCGAAGTAAATATAAAATTGTAAGTTAATATTTAAAAAAAAAACACTATTAACAAAAATTGAAAATAGGAATTTGAAACGCATATTAAAGTTAACCGAATTGCTTAAAAAGGACGTGTAGATAGATGGTTACTCGGTTAATTAATAATGATGATGATGGTGGGACAAGTAGGTCTAAAAGTGGCGATTAGTTGTTAACACACTTTACAATACAAAAGAAACAACGATTTATGCATTGATTAAATTGTCATTTACTTGGTAGAACTTCATTTTAATAAATTAAAAATATCTTTCGATATATATACTTATTTCAAACACTTTTTTCACACATATAAAATATGATCGAGATTTATTTCACTCGGCAAGTGCTTGGGGGGCTTATAAATTTCTTTATTAAAATATATTTTTTTCTTCATAAAAATAACATATATGACCCAAAAAATTTTAAATAACTATTAACTGTTTAGTTAAAAAGTATCAATTAATATTAAAAACATATAAAACAACACGACAAAGAAACACAGGACGCTCCGTCTGAAATATTGACTGTTGAAAAAAACAGACGGGAAAATCAATAATTCGAATCCATTTGCCAGCTCACTTTGTCGTATGAATCATTCCAAAAGAATTGATTTGATCGTCTGCCTGGCACAGGGGTGACCGAATCTTTTAAAAATCTATCAACTTTCACTCAATGCTTCAATCATAAAGCATTTTATCCCTAATAGTTTTATATATCGGAGACTTTGTATAAAATAATAAAATTTTCGTCTACTCGTGTTATGAAACTTTTTACTGGCGAATTTTGTTCAATGATTTATGAAGGTCTTTTTGGGCGCTCATAAAAGAACAGCACACCCGTGTATCATTATTACTTATTAATTTTCAACTGTCTTCAATCAACTACTTGATAAAGTGTTTTAGTTTAACTTTGTATCTCTCGGTACGCAATCCGTTTTTCCTGCGTAATACCAAAACAATCAACAACTTAACAGACATTGAAATCATTTCAAATTCGTATTCAAAAGTTATCATTTTGAAACAATATTTATGAAACAGTTATGTATAATCTCTTCAAAAAGAAATGTAGCTAAGTGGTTGACGGTCTTGGTCGTTTGTATTCGGTTGCAGTTTTTGGAGATGTCGAAATTTATGGATTCAAAAACTTTCGATTTCGGGATCCCAGAATTGATCATTATCCATGAATTAATATTTACCTTTCTTAAATATTTACTTTTACAGGCATTACAGCTTACAGACAAGGTAACAGTTGGTTTATTTTCAACCAACAGTTGCTCGAGATCAATTCGAAGAGAAGAGATATCACACCTGTGCTCAAAATTTCCGTATTCATTATTGACTGCAATTTGATATATTATTTTTGATATAGCAATGCCTTAATTGAATCGATCAAAAATTAGAAAATCATTTATGATGAAAGATAAAAAAAACCCCAAATATATCGCGACCCGAGTATTACAAGGTTCTATGTAAAAAATGTTGACGAAACAAAAATAATAATGTATAACAATAATGGTACTTGGAAGACTGCCGCATTGTTACTTTTGTTTCGTCAAAATTGTTCACATAGAACTTTTTATAACAAAAGTTTAAATTGTATAATTAAAAAATATGTACATAAACAAACATAAATACACTATCAAGAATTATTTTCTCATTAAATATGGTTCTAAATTGAGAAGTATTTAGATTTTTATTTGGGTTTTCTACATCTAATAGTGAGTTTTAAAATCTTGATATCGCTATAAAGACGATTCAGGGGTTGAAAGCATTAATTATAATCTCCATGGCTCTGATTCTCCGTACAGATTTAAAAAAAATAAAATAATTATCAATCGATGTATGAAATTGTGATAAAATATCTGGCTGTCTATAATTTTCCACAGCCAATCTGATGTTAAAACGAAGCGTGGTAAGAGATTAGCTTAAGGAAAGTGATTGATTAGTTGAATCCTTCATTTACTACCCTCATTTAATACAATGAATAGACAACTTAATAGTAACGAAGATCTTGATATACAAATTCTTTGAAAAGTCTTTTTACAGGTTTTTCTTCGTTGTACATACATTTCTATCGACTGATTATTAGTTGTCACTTAAAAAAAAATACTAAGATAGGAATGTAAAAATAAAACAAAATATTTATGAGTAAGAATCATGTGAAAGAGATAAAACATATATAAATCACTTTCAAGGTGTTCACCGTCAATACTTGTTGGTAAGGCATTATACAAACAAATAAAACACTAATTCTACATTTATTTATTAGAATCTTGACCGCTTTTGTTCATCATGGACATTTTCAACTGATGAAAATAAATACATCATAATCTACATTTTTTAAACTAAGCCAACTACGACTTATTTACTTATTTACGATTTCGACTAAATTCAATATTAAATTTAAGTTCACAAAATGTATGGAAGTGTAAAATATTAACGGGTCAAATTCAAGTAATATTAATAAAAAAAACTGTATCAATGTAGATTTTAATCAGTTTGTGATGAGCAAAACCAGCCCTGGTCTTAATAAATAAAATTGAAATTTTAGTTTTATTTTTTTTAAATACAAATACGCTCAAAGTATTGATACATATATATTTATATAAACGCAAGTGTAAAACTGAAGATTTGACCCTTAATTTTAATTAAATACTATGCATTCTATGTATCTACGTAAAAAGCACTGAGTGTAGACCTATGCGCTTGGAAATATTTGTGATCGAACTGTTTTTTAAGAGAAACTAGTCAGTTTAATGTTTTAACGTTTACCAATAAAATTATCAAACGACGAATTGAATCGTGGTTTATGTGGGTTTGTTGCATCATAACTATACTAAATTATCAATTGACCAATTTCAAATACTATAATATCATTAGCTTCAGGTGCGCTTGCTTGTAATTAAATTAACCACAAGATCAGTTGCAGTCAGAGAATAATAACGGTAATTTCATGTATGCAGTGTGTGGCTTTATTACTCCTTTATCAGTTTAAACTATTAACTTAAAATTCAATTTCAATTTAAGACAGACTAAAAAGTGTTGACGTCATGGAAATGGTAAACGAACAATAACTATAATACTTTTGTCGTCACAGATTAAGCTTGTAGTTTGAATAAAAATATTAATTTTAAATGCGTAAGTTATTTGGCTCTGAAACATGATTTACTGGATAGAACCATTACTCTTACAAAAGTTGATGACCAAAGAATCTCAGATTTCATAGTATAAAAACAGAAGAGAGTCTTATACTGATTGAAACGTACTAGATTATCAAAACATTAGTTGCTTAATGAGAAAATAATAAGAGATACCAGTAATATTTTCGATGGATTCTGCGGTAACTCTGTGAAAGGTTATTTTTAACATAAAATTAAATTTGATTAAATTGCTGTGTAACAAAACGTGTGACCTGTTTCGTTTCTTAGATAAACAACATCAGGAATAATATTGCAAGGCTTACGAATAAACTAAAAATGATTCTTATTCGTAAGGTTTATATAAGTTACAAAATAAAAAATTAAGAATTATAATCATTTTTTAGTTTATTCGTAAATTTTGCGATGCTGTATCTGAAGATGCTTTTCTGAAGAAAGAAGAAAAACAAGTGTCATTTTTTTAAACTCAACAACTACAAAGTGATCGTATTTATTTTTATATTAAAAAATACCAGATTTGTTTTTTTTTTATTTTCAATGCGTCTGTTTGCTTATAATTAATCTATTATCAGTTTCAACGGTTAAAAAAAGCTTGTTTTCACATTATTTGGAATGAATTCTATACCCGAAAATATTCGCTGCAAACTGCGAATATTGCTGCGATAAACATTAACTTTATTTTCTAATAATTTTAACTCAGCTTAATCATAATTAAATGACGATAATTTTCACAATTCAAAACAGACTTGAGTCTCACAAGATACTGCCACGTTACATATTATCATTTTACTCAGATTGTTTGTTAGATTGGACACACCTGCATTATCGATTGATTAAGGTTTACCTGATTTTTTCTTCGGCGCTATCATAAACATACAGTATATGAAAGTAAATTAACGTTAAGGCATAAATAATGTCGTTGAAAAATAATCAAAGATTAGAAAAATAAATATTTTTAACAATATTGCATATTAATGTAGTTATGTTGTATCTAGGGCTTCCAATTAACCGGACATTTAAACTAACCGGTTTTCGGTTTTTTTCAAATAAATAAACCGGGTAACCGGTTTAAACCGGATTTATTTTCAAAAAACCAATTTTAGTACCACACTAACCAATGCTTCAAAAAAAAGTTTTTTGATTACTTAAAAAACAGTCAATAAGTGCATAAAATTAGAACTACCAATTTTCACTATGCGCAAACATGCATTTGAGTCTTTACGATTGTATGCCTAACATTGTCACATTTTTAAATAATTGTTTAAAATAAATGTAACGCATATTCAGCTAATGTTAAATTGTATATCACTTCGAATACCTTTTTGCTCGTCTTTATTATTATTTTTGTTTACCACATGTGCATATTGAAAAGACACCGACTCCTTAAAGTAGCCGATGATTTATGGCACCGATTGTTAGAAAATAAAAAAAAACGTTTTAAAATTGAAATGTTTTATAACTTGAAAGATATAATAAAACATGGGCTTGGTCACTTAACCTTTTTATGTATGTATGCTGCAAAAAAGTGAATTTTAAGAAATAAAATTGCCATCTTTTAAGTTCAGGTACTTACTACTTTCTCGGAATAACAGCAATCTATATTATACAATATTTAAGTTTCATATCCAATATTATATTGTTAATAATTATAAATAATCCGACTAATAAAGATCAAATGAATACGTGAAAAAAATGTAGATTATAAACTTCTCTTTACTAATATTTAAATTGCTTTGTGTACATACAAGTTTTCGGTTCGGATATTTTTTTCATTTAAAAGATATAATGATGAACATATTTTTGGTTCAATAAGGTTCACTTGTTTTATTATCATTGATATTTTGAGAATCCTTTCGTATTACAGATATTTGATTGAAAGCAGTATAGTTTTCCATGATTTCGACTACATAGTTGTTATTAATATGTCACAGAAATTAGACAATTGAACAGTAAAATACTTTATTATATTGTACTACTTATAATACTATTATTATATACAACATTTTCAAATATTTATACTCTACATATGAATAGTTAAATAAAATCTTGTGGTGTTCAAAGCGGAAAAAGATTTTTTTATTAAACCGGTTAACCGCCCAAAATAAACCGGTTTTCGGGTTTTTTCAAAACACCCGAAAAACCGGTTAACCGGTTTCGGTTTAAACCGGTTTGGAAGCCCTAGTTGTATCATTCAACTCAGTGACAACTCTTTGATGTGCTGTTATAGTAAAATCTAAAGCGATGCATCAATTATTATTATATATAGTCAAAAATTCAATTTTTCGCGTTGTATTTCATATCGTTATTAATTTCGACAAACTAATTGTATCATTGATTCACGATTGCCAACAACGTCGTGACACAATTTAAGCAATGGGTATAAACTTAACACTGGCATATGTTTCCTACTATGGCAATATTGTGGAGCGATACATTTTTCATTGTTTGTCACACTGACAGGTTCTAAATTGAAATTCCCTCTTGCTTGGCTGGATAATAGCGGGCGAATATATTGATATATCCCAAGGAAAATATTATTAACGTCAAAAGAGAAATTTAATACGTTCAATGAAACCATGCAAGCTATCATAGTGTTAAATTAAAACCGTTTCCGAGTATGCCATACCATCTTTGAAATAATCAATTACCCTAACCATTGCTGAAGTGATGGTTAGAATTTGTATTCTACCTAACCTTTTCTCACAAGCATATGCTTCAAAATTAATTTTGACTATGCTATAAAAAAAAATATATATAAAAATTTAATGACAAATACGTATTTCTGTTCTCTCAGCTCAGTTCTTTACAAAGAATCATACAAAAAAATCATATTTTCCGTTGACAATTTGCACAGAAACAAATATTTATTGAATAATGGTTACGTCAGTTTTTTTAAATGTAAATAATAGTTTATTTTACGTGGACATTTTTAATGTAAATTATTCTTCTCAGGAAAATCGAAAGTGAATTACAAAAAATATTCCCATCAAGTATCATACAATCTTTCAATTTATATTTGGGATATTTTCATTAAATGTTATACCAAATATATATATTTTTTAATTTAAAATTTAAAAAAAAAGTTTATCGAATAAATAAGAAAAGTGTATATTGTCGTAAAAAGTTGCTCGTTAACAGGTTTCCAAAAAGTGGAAAAAGCTTAAGACATTATTAATGACTATAATGAGTATCTTTATTATCTTTGGAAATTAATATATTTCAATTTTAAATTCATTTGAATTTCCAATAAAGTTATTGATTAACTTTATATTGAATATCCAACGACAGAGTCAGTATTACAATCCAACAACTCAATATTGACACACCCAAGTATCTTATAATGAAAATGAATCAACCCATCTGTTCTTGCAATGCACGTTAAGCAATATTTTATGTAGAAGGGTAAAACCTACTATTATTGGCCATACTCAATAATTGCCCACAAGCAGATAAAATCCAGACGTATAAGATATGACATCAACTTTTTTACGTGCTAACTTATTAATAAAACTCAACAAGTGTTCTTTCATTGGAAAAATACAAAACTGTTATATATGGCACTGCAAAGCAGCCTTGAAATCACATTTTATTCGACAGCGATCGTGAAATAAGTGTGATTTCTTGTAAATATTACAAGGATTTCACTCCTGTTCAAAGGTGTGTAAAACGTTTGTAAGAACATTAAATAAAATGATTATTGAATTAGCGTGTTCGTAGTTAGTGTATTGATAAAAATTATCCTAAGTGCATTGAAAATATTTTTTTTAAGATGTTATTATGATGGTGGCCAATAACTGATTCTAAAAGTATGTAGATTTTCTATTATTGACCAGCCTGGTCTATATTATAAACTGTATCAAATGTTCTTACTTAAATAATGCTTAACGACATTATTAATCATATTTATATGTATAAGACTTATTCGTTATTAAGATTCATTTCTATATTTATTAATTAATTCAACACCTAATGATGATGATGATGAACATGGACCATAAAATCTCAATAACGAAGTATTTCTGTGTTCTTTATCAAATATTTTATATTTTGAAATTAATTTTCATCCAGTTCCATTTAATAAAAAAATATGCTTCACTCACTAAGCACAATGAATTCTATGCATATCATTAAAGTGTCATATGTCTACTAATATAACGTTTAAATTGCAGTAAGCCCTTGACTACACATAAATTCCAATGTGTGATTATAACATTACAAAATTAGCCATTATTCTATTTTTAATTAATGTTTTTATGTATTTTTGAAGTGGCCAATAATTGTAGTTTTTAATGGCCAATAAAAAAAATGGCCACCAATTGTAGATTTCTGTATTTTTTGATTATTTTTTAAATAATGTAAAAGATATTCTTTAGGTGTTATTATTATTGATAATTATAAACAAATGGACGATTTATCACATCAATTTTTTAATTCCACCTTTTTAATGCTATGTGTGTACAACTCATGAACAAAGATGAAATAATCCTTTAGTAGCCAATAATTGTATGTTTTTCCCTTCGTTGATATATATTAATAATATTTCTACCTGTTTACCTGTTGATATTAATGTTACCCGAATAACCAGAAGTTGTATTATATAAACTGTAGTGGGTAGTTTACTTTAATAATATTATATCGGAAATACTTAAAATAAAGCTTATTCACCAATTGATATTATTTACAATAAAATAGTAACTCAAAGTAAGATTTTTCTTCTTAAGTGAGCTTTTTTGTTTGATTATCAAGATTCTTAAAATTCCATTTTCTTCTTCTAGTGTAGTTTCTTCTACGAGAACTGCTTACTACTTAATTGCTCGACCTCTCTTTTTTTGAAAGAGTAGGATTAAGACAAGACTAATAGTAAAGAAATTGTTCTCGTTACGTTCTGTCATTTTAAATTTGGAAGGGTAAGAAGAAAAAATTAATAATTTACAAAAACTTACTATTAAAATTAAAATGATGTTCGTACCAGGACTTGAGCCCGTGAGATTTGTTACGGAAGCTAATGACGTCGACCACTGATCCACGAATTGTAATAGAAACATTTTTTTAAACTAGCATCAAAGCTTTATTACTTCCAACAAATGAAAACATTGAATTCAGACAAGAATCTATCAAATACTAACTTAAACTGGTAGTACATGACTGCCAAATCATTGTTATTCAGGGTTTTGAGGTAGACTTTGGAATTTGTCAAATAAAAATACACAAAGAGAAATACTATCTCCATATTTAATAACTCAATTAATGTTCATCACATTTTTAACATTTTTGGCAAATATTATTTATTGTGTTGCAAAATTGGATTAAATAAAATGATTTGTTTAACAGTACTACTTCTAAAGTAATAATTATAACAACTCTGTTTTGGTCGAAAATGATTGTAATAATCGGAACTGGCCGTGGTCTTTAAATAAATGACATGTAATTAGTATTTTCACAAATAAATTGCAGTAAACAACTAAAAGTGTTTAATTGATTGAAAAACTGTCTCCAATAATAGTTGAAAGAAAAATACCTAATTTATAAGATGAGAAGTTTTTTGTTTTGTTTTGTTTTAAATTTAAGCAACGAAACAGGATACTTTTCGTTTCAAGTAAAAACATTCAAAGAGATGTTTTATAACATTTAAATTCCAAAGTTCGAATTTAATAAGACATTTTGGAATACAACAACCCTCTCGGTATCGGGTTTTCTCTTCAGCACGGTTGAATAAAATCTATCAACTAGTGGAAATTTCCGAACAAAACTCTGGCAAAAGCCTGCAGCCACAGTTGCGGCACATTTACAAATCGATATTTCAAAAAACAAAACAAATTAAAAGTTTGTGTGGCGTAAAAAGACGCTCGTTTGTTTGTGGAGTGGGCAAAAAATAAAACGGATATAAATTTTTCTGATTTCATAATAATAGACTTGCAAACGAAAGTTCAGACAAACAACAACGATGCTTGAAGAGGGAGAATCGCTTTGCAAGAGTAAATACTGATCCCGTCGATTTTTCATCGTTCTTTACCGATATCTTTATATTAAGTTTTATTTAATTTTAGTTACTGATGTCATTTACGATTGTTGCCATTAAACAAATATTGAAATAACAATTTTAAAAAGGCATTTCAATTAATACATCTGCAAGTCAGTAAACTCTATCAACTTGGAAACAATTTTCAACATAGAAAAAACCTATTTTACTTACCATCCTACGTACTCCAAAAATAAATTTTGTGACTTTTTTAAATACAAATCGCCATTTCTTACTTAAAGTATTGTTATTTAAAATGGGTATTTTACAGGACAGTGGTTTAAGAGACAAAAATTGGTGTAAGCCACACTTTCAATCTTATTATATAAAATTTTGGATTTTTTGCTTTCATTCAAAATAGAATTTTTGTCTTCTCAGACCATTATTCTGTTAATTTTCGATTTTGACGTTACAATACTTTACGTATGAGGTGTCGAAATAAAGTATTCATTTGGAATTGTTAAATTCCGCTTTAAATTATAACATAATAAGTCGCCCACTGATCCCGGTAATTTCAATGTCAGATTAAGATTTTTCAATTTAAATTTGAGACCGTCGTCGTTCGTGAGAAAGTCGTGGGTGTGTGTGATGTCAATTTACCTCGAGTTGATCTCGAGTGACTTACAATAAATTCTCATCTGATTAAGTTTTTCTCGTATGATATTTCAACTTTAAAATATTTCGGGCATTGGCGTTAGCCGTAATGTCAATTTTTATTTAATTAAAAAATAAATCTATATAAAGTTTTTTCATTTTCACTGGTTTGAAAATTTACTGATAAATGTTGATTAACCAACATTTTGAAACCGTTGCAGATTTCATTTTCAAGTTGTGTAATCAAACACAGAGATATTGATAATTATACTACCAATGATAACACGACATCATAAAAACAAATCATGTATAAATATTGTTTGAATACGTCATTTTATATATTACTAGCCGGTTCCCGGCAAGCTTTGCAATGCCACTCAAAGAAAGAAAGTGTTTGTATTTTAATTCTGTTTATTGAAAAGTATATCTTCTTTTTCTGTCTGTTTGAGGTTTGACGTTTGCTGCCGATTGTATTTGGTACAACACACGCGCCACCTACTGTAATTTAATTGTGCTACGCCTATAACCTTCGCCCAAGTTCCATGAACGGTATGACAGTCATACAAACATAGATTTTTATATATAAGACCTACTGTGAGTTAATTTTAATATGCCAGAATGAACGGAATATCAAAATGTAGACCACAGAATTTGACAAATTTGAAATATTCGATTTTTAAGTTTTTAATACAAACAATAGAACGGAAAATTTAAATTATCTGAATGCTATTTGATCGTCAGTCGACGGTTGACAGTTGAATTGAACGGTAGACATGCTAACATTGATTTTTCTGTATAAGACCTACTGTTAGCTAATTTTAATATGCATATAACCTTCTAGAAAGTGCAAGCAAAAAGTTTATCAAAGTTTTATTGCAATCAGATCAGCAATTTGGCAGCCCACTGAGTACGAACAAACAATCATTAATTTTTATTTGTTAGATTTTATTAAATTCAGAGCGAGAGAGTTAAATTAAACTAAAATATATATATTTAAACGTTTGCATATCATCAAGACTAGTTTGCGTTACTGCGGCTAATGAAACAGTTGTAAGGTGTCTTGGCTTTGTATTCAATTTGAAAATTACAAAACAAACCTCCCAACCTCCTGTTATTTCAGTAAACTTGGATTAAACGTAAACATTATTTAAGAAAAAAAAAACGTTTTACAAGCTAGTATCTATTATCTCTTATCACAACAAAAAATTTACGAAGATAAATACTTATTAGTCAATCATTCAATCTCTCTTTTCGATACGGTTAAGGATAGATTGGGAATAATGGTCGGCTACTTCGACCGCCGTTTTTAGGAGTGGAAAGGTGAGAGAAAATTTTAGACATCCTTTTTCTACCATAATTTCTATTTGCCGCCTGTGTGGTTGAGCGGTCAACGTTGTTGGCTTCGGCTACGGAGGGCCGGGTTCAAATCCCGGTACGGACAGTTTTAAAAATTGATTTTTCAATCGATATATGAATTTTTGTTCAAAGGCATGGATGTATGTGATGTCTTGAATTCTCTCCTCTCACCCATCCTATCCTATGAACGGGGCGTATCGAGAGCGATTAGCTTACTTCTAATCCCATCCTAGCCCTATCCGTCTATCCATACTCTCTTTGGAAAAAGAGAGGTTGAGCAACTGAGTAACAAGCAGTTCTCGTAGAAACACTTCTGTTGAGATAAACTCCATTAGGAGTCCATATGCTCCACATTGGGAGCGGACATGGCTCAAAAATTTCTATGGTGCTCATTGTCAATTTTTAGTGGAAAGGCATAACAATATAATTTATTTATGATTTTATATCAAAATTGTATAAATTCGTCGAGACCGATTTTGTTTAAAGTATCAGTAAAAAAATGGTCTTCATTTTATGAAATTGTAGAAAAAATAAAAACAAATTCTGTTTTTTATATACATATATATATATATATGTATATAAAAATTAGTTTTTCAATCAATTTATATATATATATATATATATATATATATGTGTATATATATAAATTGATTGAAAAACTAATTTTTAAAGTCTGCACACTGAGATTTGAACCCGTTATCACCCTAGCCAAAGTCAACGACAAAAACTGCGCTTGGCGCTATTTACGTGATCCTAAAATATACATTATATTACAGCGCTGATAAATGTATGATTGCGCAAGGATAGCAGTTTAGTTTGGTCTTATTTTAGCAGTTGCCATATAATAATTTATCTTAGAAGCTTCCAGACAATTAATAAATTTTCCAGCCAGTTTTAAAAAAGCGCTGTTATAATAATGGGGGCTCCAATTTCACAAACAAGAGACAACCCTTCCAGAACATTTTTCTGTGAGCAAAAAAAATATAATTTATACTTACGTCAGTACTTGGTCCGGCCATTATTAGCGAGAATTATTAATTAATTTTCTCGTGTCTAAAATTATACGGTCGTAAATAAAACTTTTTTTAAAAATTGTGTAACTCTTTTGCCCGCTGCGTGGTCCGCTGAGTGTCAATGTTGTTAGCTTAGAACACGGATGTAACGGATAAGAATCTCAGTACAGACATTTTTTATTGATTAATTTATCAATCGATTATTTTTTAAAATGGTTTTGCATAGTTTTGCTGCTGACTATGGTATGCGAGATTTTTTTGTATAAATAATAAATATATTTTTTTGTTTTATAAATTGAAATAAATGCTTCAAAGAAAATAAATATGCTTATTAAATACACAAATTTAAATTAATAATATATATTTTGGTACATCTGAAACTACTCGAGTATACTCGAGTACTCGAGTATTTTTTAATTTTACTACTCGATACTCGAATAGTTAAGATGTCGAATAGTTGGAGTCTTTACCTCCCACCCATCCTATCCTAAGCAGCGGTCGTAGCGAGAGTGATAAGTAAATCTCTAGTATAGTCCTAGTTCTATCATTATATTTCTACTCTTTTTAAAAAAGAGAGGTTGAGCAACTGAGTAACAAAAAGTTCTCGTTTATACATATATTTTTATGTTGAGATGCCTCGATTAGGAGGCCATATACTCAACATTGGGAGCGAACATTAAACTAAAAAAAGCTATTGTAATTACATAAGTTAAAATGAATATAATAAATAAAAAAAAAAAAATCCCCGTCCACTTACGATGTGAGGCACATGGCTTCCTAATGAAGGTATCTTAACAGACTTTTCTCTTAGAAAACTGCTTGTTATTCAATTGCTCAACCTCTCTTTTTTTCAAAGGGAGTATGGATAGATAGAATAGGGCTAGGACAAGACAAGTGATTGGATAATCACTTTCGCTACATCTCGTCATTATTAGAAATTAGGGGGGGGGAAATTTAAGCTCCACAAACATCCATACTTTTGAATAGAAATCAAAAATACTGTTCGTA
The DNA here is from genome assembly GCA_031772345.1 of Himalopsyche anomala. Lineage (NCBI taxonomy): Eukaryota > Metazoa > Arthropoda > Insecta > Trichoptera > Rhyacophilidae > Himalopsyche > Himalopsyche anomala. The sequence goes on from CM062834.1 coordinate 13,088,295, forward strand.
CTGGGAATCAAACTCGTGAGGTCTGGTATGGAAGCCAACGTCGTTGACGACGGTGCCATGGACCATGCAATGAAGTAAATAAAATCTGTCATATTATTTATTTTACCTTGTACACTTACATTGTGTAAAATATTATGAAATCTGACAAAACATTTTTTTAACAAGAGCTAGATGAACTCTATACAGAGCGGGTGAGTATATTGAGTATAATAAATAAGGCTAGAATAAAATTGACGGTACGTAGTTATATTTACAAAATCTATCTATCTACACTCAATCGACATTTTGACGGTTAGAAAACATTAACACATTACAGATAACCATGTCTTTTTTATACGAAGTCATTAAAATTAATGAGTAAAAACTCACGCGTCATGTCAAGATTCAAGCCGGTGACTTTATCACCGAGTAGTATAACAGCATTTACCAGCGAAACCAACAACAATTTCAATATGAAAATAATGTTTTAAAAATTAACAATTAAAAAAAAAAACAGTATTTTTCCAAGCGTTTTAATTGAATTTTGAATATATTTTTTTGCTAGTTTTGTTTAAAAATAAAATACCTTTACTTTTAAAAATACATAATTACTTTACTGCCTTTGCTTTCTTCTTAGAAAAACTAACATTTGATTTATCTGCCGAATACACCATATCGATAATAAATCCTCAATAGTTTTTCAGGTCGTCAAAATCCCATTGGTTTGCAATACAAGACAAGAATAGATTAAACTCTCTAGAGGCTTTCGGCACGTGTTCCACCCAATTTCAATGTTTTTCTATGACCTTTGGCGTAATTTGGAGCTGGATTGTTAGTTATTTAGCTCAGTGGTTTCTAATAAAGTCAAACCACTAAAAACTTAAATTTTATTCGAAAATATTCATTGGCTCTCATGGTTGGCTAACGTAAAGTAGACGACAAGTTGTAGAAAAAAATACAATAAGCTATAACAGAATATTCAACTGGTGGTAGCTTGTAGCGTAGTTAGCTTAATTTGACGCTAAATATCGATATTTAAACTCGTTTATGGCAAAACAAATCTTTTTCAAAGAGCGTGTCAGATAAATTTGGCTTTAAACGAATTGATTACTTTTTCGTATACAAATTTGATCACACGATACTTCAATTTAAAACCATCACCTTTTTGACAAAGCAGTCTATAATTTAAAAATCGTCTTTAAATAAGTATAGTTATAATCAAGCTCTCAAATAAATACTATATCAAAATTCGGCTGGTTATTAAAAAGACTGTAAATAATATATTTTTAGATCAGTTTGTAGAAATTAACGATCTGTTTAAAATTATTTTTTGAATTGGCATTTACTTGAAAGAACTCCATCGTAATAATTTCAATGATTTTTAGCCTTATATATATTATTTTATACACCGCCGGTAATTTTCTATAAACTCGTATCTCAAAAAGTACAAGTTTTCAGGAGACACTTAAATGTACTTTATTCTATCGCTATAAATCACCACTGGAATAATTTCGTCCTCTATATATATAAGGAAGTTAATAAGGAAGAGGTAGGAAAGAAGTTTCCATCCACGCCGCTCTCTCCTTCGAGATTAAAGTAGCACATGATCATTAAAATAAATTATGACATTTTTTTTGAGATACGAGTTAAAAGAATATGTATATTGAAATTCTGAACTCATTGCATCAAGAAAGTCAAAAGTTGAGATATTTATTTGTAGAAAATTAACGACTTTATCGTATTTATAAATAGTTTATATATATGGACTTAAGCCAAAGTAGCTCTCAACCATATATAAAATAATATTTACAGAGCTTTTTCTTATGTTAAATGATCTTGTTTATTTTTTATTCACAATGTGAGGAATAACGTAAACTATTTTGTATGATTCCATTTGTTTAACTGTAATATTTACTATGTTCTTTAAAATTAAGCGTTGTTTGTAAATATGTGATCTTGAAAACAAAATAGTTTATTTTTTTCTCTCTGTGTTTTTAAACTATTGTAATACTATTCATCTAACATTATTTCAGAGGTTTCGTTGGTTAATTTCAACAATAAAAACTTATTACTTTTGTGGGCGTTATTCTAGACATACATTGGCCGTATATATTATTTAATTCAGAAATCGCAAACAGATTTATTGTTAGCAACTTAATTATAAAAATGTAAAAATAAAAATGGTTCGACAACATTTAAAAAAAAATAGTCTACGCCAGTAATATTTTTTGCATAACTTTTCCTATTTTATTAAATTTTAGACATACTGAAACCATTTTTACGATATAAAAGACATATAAATATTCATTTTTTTAAGAATAAGACGTAACAAATTTTTCTAGTACAACTGCCAGTAATGCTCCTTACAGACCTACAGGTCATCACCTCAATCATTTTAAGAAGTTGTTTATATATATTTTTTTAATAACAGTAAAATAAATACTGGGAATTAACTTATTAAAGATCCAAATACATGCCTTAAACTAATTTAAGGTGACATCTACATATGCTGAAGTCACTTTGTAGATAAAAATATAATTATTACATAAATAAATGGTACAAACAATAAAATATAACGCTAAAAAGATGAAATTAAGTTCATATTTTTTTTAAATATTTGATCCAACTGAGGAATGACCAAGTTGGTTTCGGTTTCCTATCATCACACGCTGTGTCTATTCAGCCAAAACTTAAGGATGACTGCAATTTCACTGAATGAATGTGTTCTTGCACGACTTGCGAGTCATGGAGATCATCAAATGGTGTAGACTAAGGCTTTCCACGGTCGTAGCACCAGACAATGAAAAAAAAAATTCAAAAGAATACTAAAATTGTTGATTTGGTTAGCATTCAATCCGTACTAGGGATTCCAATTCGGATATCCGGATATCCGATATCCGGATATATCCGGCCCTTTTTAACTATTCAAAATCCGGATATTTGGGAAAATATCCGGATAATATTCGTTATAATTTTAAATGAAATATTTTACAAAATCAACGAAAGATGATATGAATACTGGGGTATTTACTACCTGGAAGAAACGATTACTTAGGAGTAGTGTTTATTTTTACCTTACCTAAACTCGGGTACTATGAATATCTTATCTTGTTATCTTAATACTTAAAAGTTCGACGAATCAGCTCTTACTCGAGGCAAAAAAAAAACCTCTAATGCCGAAATTTCATTCATTGAAGAATTGCCGTTACAGTAATCTAATTCAGCTGCAAATTTTCAATATTTTAATATGCTGTAATAGTATTGAAATGTGTATTTTCTCTATCTAAGGCATTACAGAAGTGGGAAAGGATTTAGTCAGGATCAGTTGATCGTGAAACATCTTCATTTGCGTGCGAGTTCTACAATTCATTACTGAAAACCAAGCAATCGAGACTGTCTACATATTAGCAAAAGCAGTCTGTAATTCCTTGTTTATTAAAATATGTTTAAAAATATTTTGTTTACAATTTTAATAATTTTGTACAAAATTTTAGCCATGTCAAGACGCTCGGAGTATGGACTCATTTTCTGAAAAAAGATAATAATTTGCAGTCATCGGTGTGTAATAAATAAATGTGGGAAAACTATTGGATGCAAAGGATCTTCAACGACTCCTATGATAAATCATCTAAAATCTCATAATATTAGTGTTGTTTAAAACACTTCTAACAATAAAACCAACATCAACAGCAAAGGAACGAGTATTTTCAACAGCAGGACAAATTAAAATTAAATTAAGATCAAATTTAAAATATGGTACATTTAATACTCTCTTATTTTTAAAATATGAATAAATGACTTATATTACGAATGAGCTCGTTTTTAATGTATTATTTTAGTACATAAATTTATATATGTAGTAATGTTTTGTTATGTTCATACTTACTGAAACTATCCGGATATCCGGATATATCCGGATAGTTTCAATTGTACTATTCGATATCCGGATAGTTGAAAATGACGAATAGTTGGAATCCCTAATCCGTACCTAACGTAAGAAAAAAAATATGATTCTGATATCAGAAGATAGAGCTAAAACCAACAAGTCATACGAAAATGAAAACACTTAGAACGAGCAAAACCTAATAGGAAAAATATTATAAAACTGAGTCACTTGGAACTAGATAATTAAAGAATTGATAATCATAACAATGAAAAATTGAAATACATAAGAATTTATTAATGTAGAAAAAATAAATTACAGTAAGAACTGTATTTTTTTTTTATAAAAATGATTGAAAATACACAATGAGTACAACATGTTTTTGGTTCACGTTTCATATTGTTTGAATCCCAACAAAGAAATTATCACTCAGAACCATGGCTACAAAAATCAACTAGGTATCCAATACCGCACAAACTTTTAATGAAGCGAGGGAAGTTGGAAGTACTAATAGGAACAGTCAGTCATTCGGGCCGCGGAACGTGCAAAATTAGACCTACCCGTCCTCTTTTGTGCGAGCCCCCGAAAGCTGCCGAGTTATTTATCGCTCAAACAATTAATTGCATAAATATTTCGACATCACCACAGTGACGATATGATGAACTAACAGTTCGTATCCAGTGTCAGTAAAAATACATTTAATTCAACAACAAAAATAAAATTCTATTATGTAATTTGTTTGTACTCAGCAAGTCTTCGCTTTGCGATCAATGGAATATTAAAATACTTATATTGAAAAATAAATGTATGCATTTTTTCAACATTACTTGCTTATTGTTTGGAATAAATGCTGTAAATTAAATTATATCACATGATTTATGTGTTACTTATCTTTCACAATAAAAAATACTTCATATTCCACACGAAACAAATTTCATAGGAGACGAAAAATTCATTATTATTGAATATATTCCGTAATTTTAGTTTTTTATCATATACCAAAGTATTGTTTTTCATATCGTCGGAGTAATACAGTTTACCCTAAGTGTTCAGGATATAGATAAAACTGAATATTTCAACTTACAGAAGCAAATTCATGTAAATTATTTTTTTTGTAATATAACAGTTTACTATTCCTAATTATTATTAAAAAATATATACATTAATTTTTATAAATACTTAATGTAGAGGATTTACGTGATACTAGAATAGATAAATATAAGAAGAGATGCGTTATATTGTGTTGTATGCTTTTTGACTCCCTTCCACTAGCAACTTTGGTTATTATGTTAAACGAATGAAATATTTGCGTTATGTATTTTAAACGAAATCACCAAAAATATGAAACTCTAAAAAAATACGTGATGTTAGAATTAGGGCGACGATATACCAAAATTATTTCATTATAATAAAAGTGTTGTCTCTGTTTATGTGAAAAAAGAGATGTCGCATATATAAAAGTAACATTAAATGAAAATAGTCGTATGGCTTAAAGTTAGAAAACGTGTAGTGTCAGCCATTTTCATGATACGAGGTTATTCTTGATGAAAAATAAACAAAGTGGTGAAAAATAAAATTAATTAAATCGTCTTATTGCATCTTTTTAGAGCTTGCAAACTCAGTTTTCTGACCATTTTTTTTCAAGATATGTACATATACATTATATTTGAGTGTGTTTGTCTCTGTTTTACACAGTACACTGAAAACGTAACCAAAACTCTTTTTTAAATGAATCGTATCGTGTTACATAAATAAATTATTAAATGAATAAGTTTTTCTTATCACTATCAAAATGATCATTCTCCTTAATTCGTCAAATGAACAAACCCATATGCCAACTAACTCAATGTTATATTTAAAAACCAAATCAGTTTTGGTTAACAAGAATCCTCTGCTAACAACTTAAAAATATGATTTATTTTAAATGAAATTGAAATAAATAAATTTAATTTGATTCCATTCGGAGATCAATCTTTGTATATGAGACTTGAAACTACAAAATTTGGTTCAAAATATACTCAAAAAATGACATATTTTTCTTTCATTAAATGTCAAATTTATCGAGTTTTGCGTGAAATATGTTTTAAACAGAAAAATGTGCTTTAAATTGAAAATACATAATTTATTTTTTCAACACATCCATATATTAAAACAAATTATTTTTTTAATACATGTCCTCTTCTAATGCGGACCATGTGGCCTCTTAATGGATGTATCTCAAAAGAAGTTTTTTTACAAGAACTGTTTGTTTTTCAGTTGCTCAACCTCTCTAAGAGAGTAAGGATAGATAGTATGTATATATTTAATAAAAAAAACATAGAATAGAGCTTGTGATTAGTGATTAGCTAATTGCTTTCGTAACGCCCCGTAATATTAGGATTAGAAGGGTGTTTGGGAATTTTTAGACATCGCAATCATCCATGAATATGAACAGAAATCGGTAAATTGATTGAGTAAATGCTGTTTAAATTGGGATTCAAGCCCGTGAGATCCGTCACGTAAGTCAACGACGCTGACCTCTGAACTTTATAAACTAAATATACTTTACACAAACTGTTTACTCAAATAATTATTGAATTGTTCTGTAAAAAAAAAAAAAATTTGCTTACTTTTTAAATGAAAAATTAAGTTTGCCAACTTTTTCAAAGCTTGTTATCATTATTTTAACAAAGAGTATCAGTATATGTTTAATAATGATAGCTTCTTTGTTTTTTACAGGTGTACGAATTTTACCTTTTACGCCTTTAATTATCGTAATTGTCATGAAACGGTTGATAAAGCAAACAATTTCGAAGAGTAAATCTTTAAATTTGTATGTATTAATTTTTGTAGTTGATATGTATAACAAAGACGAGAAAAAATGAAACTTCAACAGTCCTGTGTTTTTGGTACGTCTAGATAGATAGATGTCAATATATGCGGTTGAACGAACATTTTCATTAATTGTATTTAAATTTATAATTAACATATGAATATATGTATTGATGTATTTAATAAAAGCGATAACACTAATCTGATCAAATTGAATAAATAAATTAAAGGTAGGTATTCGTATTAAATGGTAATTATAATTGACAGTTTCCAAAAACGATAGAAATAATTAAAACAATTTTCATGAGACAAAATCTAAGTGGATGAAAGCAAATTAAAATAAAATTTAAAAATCGTGACCGCTAAGTGAAATAAACTCATCAAACGATTTTAATTTATGTCAAAAACATGGAGAGTAATTATAAATAAATGACAAGAATTAATAGAAAAGCGTTTGAGATATTCTACTAATTCAGTGAACTTATTTATCAAAGACAGGAAATAATTAGCATTGAATTATTTTTATTATAACAAGATTTTCTTATTATTATTAACTTAATTTTTAATTTTAAAAAAATAATTGTCATACCAATAAAAATAAATAAATAAAAGTTCCATGTTGTGATTATTTTTAATTTAGATTAAAGTTTCAAGTGCATAAATAACTGAACCAAAAAAGTATTCAGAAATAAAGTATATAAAATTACTAAAATACAAAAATAAAACTTACCAAAAATCAACATTAAGCTGAATAAATTCCCGTATGAATATGACTTTTATTTTGTTTCCTTGAATTTGCATCACCAGGTTATTCAAAATATCTAATTTTTATCACAAATATCTGATACTACTTAATATTACTTAACTCAGAACGTGTAAATTTTCGTTATCTGCTAACCGTATCATAATTACTGTTGAATAGTTTCGTGATACATCAAGTTTGTCTTCGTATTTTTTTTATTTTGAAAAACTATAGCCGCTTTTTTTCTGCAAATCAGAAAAAGTAAACTCATATGTATATAATATTATAACATCGGTATACTGACAGCAACGGTTAAGTTAAAATCCGGATTTTTAAAGTTATGAATGCAGATAGATAGATTTGAACACGCTGTATCTTTTAAACTAACAAGATAAGCCAAATTCTGGGTATTTTTACATAATTATAAAATAGAAAATAAAAGTCGAGGTTTTGTACTTGTACTTTTTATACTGTACGACAGGAAATATGTAAGATACAAACAATTATAGTAATAATTATGAATTAGTTACTTTTATTAGATACGGTAAATCTCAGTGGGAATAAATTCAACAATTATAATCCGTCTGTTTTATTTAAATTGTAAAAAAATATCATGTAATAACGGGTACACAACCGATTAAATTATAAGTTTGCTGAAACGTTAAAAAATTTAAAAAAAATACTTCAATAAGAAACTAACAAATGATAAGCTGGCGTAAAATTTTTTATTTTTTAGACAAAAAGTTATAAAACTTAATTTTATATTTGGAATAAAAAACAACTACTCTACGAATAATCTTTGTATCAATATGACCAAGATTTTAAATTATGAATAATACGATAAAAAAAGCAAGTTTTAGTGGTTTATTTATATTCAATAGTTTCGTATTGAAAAGGTGAAAGTTTTTCCGCGAAATATTTATCATTTTTGTTTTGTATATTTGTTTTACCTTATGTATGAAGAAAGATCCTTCAACACAGGATCAGGTAACCACTAAACAAAATTGTTTATTTAGGAAGAGGACAGTTTGCTCGGTATACTTGATGTGATTTGTTATTTACCGTGGCCTATTGTTCTCTCGTCATAAGTCAAAATATAGCTTACGAGAAAATGTTCAGCGATATGAAACTAAAAATACAATGTTTGTTCACATATTTGAATACTATTTATTACCCTGATTCTAAATCAAAACAATTTTGGATGTGTTTATTTTTTAACTAACTTTAATGTACGCATGTTAGTTTTATAACCTGCTTATAAAGTTTATTTGGTATGAAACAAATATACTTGATACACAAGCAATTCATATTTTTTTTATCGAATAATCATTTAAATGGTTTTAAGTATCATAGGTATCAAAGTATTTGCTTAGTAAAACAATTAAATACAAGTATACGTCACAGGTAAAGTGTAAAAACTCGTCATTGCATACATTATGTATACAATTTTGTCATTGACTAGCAGTTTTAGTTGAAGCCTAAAATCATTTCAATCCACATTAAATTTGACTAGTCAATGTAAGACTTGACGAGTAAGCGTATAAATGCACAACGAGCGCTATAAAGAGTTAAGATAACATTACAATTTAGGTTATGTAGACAAAGTAGTAATGACATACAGGCTTAGGTTAGGATAGGTAATATGTTGCATAGAAAGAGTACGAGAATAACAACAAGACGTTGAAAATTTTGGGGTTATGAGAAATGTCAAATGAGAGTAAAACACAACAACTGCGTGATTGCACGTGCGCAGCAGTGAAGAGTGTTTGGTCAAATAAAAGGTGTACTTAATGTACTCCTTGACTAGTTAAGGTGTTCTGAACGTGGTTTTGCTGCCAAGCTCATTGAGCCTGGTCGGTTAATGGATAGACCAGCATGCAAACATAGCTATATAAAGCAGGATGCTGAACGCACTTTATGAAAGTGTCGTTTAATGCAGTGCTTTCCAACTTGGGGTTTGTATTATGATTTGTAACCTTATTTTTGTATTTTTTTACATTGCTAGTTGAATAAATCACATTGTGAATTACAAATATTCATTTTATGGTTATGAAGGTGTAATAGTATTCCTAGTTGCGGCCTTATGTTCATATTTGATAAATTAATAAGGGCTTCAGAAATGAAAAGGTTTCTCACCATTGTACTAAGTGCATAATTAAATATTAACATAATTATTTGATAAACGTTAATTGTACATTCTTAAATAATAAAATGTATAAATACGCACGGAAACATTGCATCAAAAATAGAAAATTCTTTGTTGATTTGTATTTTCTATATATCCGGCTACACAACTTTACATCAGATTTTACTATTACGTTTATGATTCCATCTAAATATTAAGTGCGGGCAAAATACAAGGTTCATATACAGAAGCAATAGTCCACAATATATTATCCTGTAACGTTTTCAAACATTTCGCTTAACCTTTTTTCTACAGCCTCTCAAGTTCTACGACTGTTTTTATTTGAACCTAAAAATAAACTCCATAAATATACACGCTATTTACTTTAATTTTGTATCGTATTTTGCTATCAAGTATCTTACAACGATATTAATAATAAAACGGTCGGCGTCTTTTTAAGCAGGTAAGAAAGGAAAATATCGCTCGCTGTAGTATATTTGATTAGAGCTTGCTCTACCAATCAGGCGTGTCTGGGCTCGATTCTCAATAAGGTCAATGTCAAATTCGGATTTTATTCAATTTAAATTTGAAACATTAGAAGTGAGTGTTAATGATGTTATATTATTCTCTTCGAGTTGATTTAGATTGACGTATGATTTTTAAAATTCAAAATATTTGGCTCATTGGCATTAACTGTAATTCCAAACAAGTTCATATTTAAAACCTGTTTTATTTTGTGACTCTTGAAAATATAACTCAAAATTTGTTATATTGTAAAAGTCGTTATTTAAACATTTTTTTATAATAATGGCTCATGAAAAACGTCATAAACTAAAAATACTTTTTTTATGTGTGAGTTAGTCACGTATGATATTTATTGACTCAATTGTAATGTTGTTTGTAACGAATTTCAGTTTAGTTTTTCAAATTTTTACTGTATTACATTTTTTTAAATTTCAAAAAATAAACTTTATGCTAAGTTTGATAATTTGGTTTAATTTATTTTGTTTCATTTATTTGTAAAACACAGTAATTGTGTAACATTAAACACACTCAAAACAAGCATTTAAATAATAGCAAACATTATGTTAACACCATACAAAGAATACGTTCAGAAATTCTAATAGCAAACGTGCCTTCTTGGTAATTTATAATCTGTTGTGCAGGTGTTATAAGTGTGCAAGTGAAAAAGCTACCTTTTACAAACAAAGCCATAGGTTTTGTAAACACACTTGCCAGTTTATATAAGTATGGACCACTTAAAAGCGTCCTATAAGATGCCAGCCGCTCTTCGGACGTCCCTGAGGCTTAGAGGGAAATTTTCGCCTGTGCATGTTTAACGTAAAAGATTTTCCGCAAACAGTTTAAAGCCTTTATATATTAACATTTATTTTAATAAGCTGTCAAAAAAGCGATTTGCTCAACCATTGTTCACGCTTTTGAGGGGTGCAGAATTTTTCGTTCATTGCGTCTTGTTGGTAGGAAATCGGTAAGTTCCTAATTTTTTCACTGATGATAAGCTAAAGTTAATTTATTTGTAAAGTTTGTTTTATTTTTTATTTATCTTGCAAACATTTCACATGAGCCTATTTTATTGATGTTTATATATTTATTGATTCAATATTCGCTATGGTTTCTTCATATACCGTTTTACACTACAAAAGTACTTATATAAGTATATTACGAAACCATTAAACAGTTTCTTTAATAAAACACTACAAAGAAAATTCAAAATATTTCTTCACACTAATACGTAAAATATTTATTTTAATTTTTAGCGGCTCTTGTTTATTTTGATAAAAATAAAATTGTCATGTTATTAAAAAAAATAGACACGTATTCGAAAGAAAACCTGATAAACATATAATACTTTTTTTAATTTATTCATATAAACTATTACAGTAAAATATTTATTTTTCGTGAGCTTATTTTACTTCTATAAAATTCAATATCAAAAATAAATACGTACAAGACATTTTTACATGCATAAACAATATAGTGTTATTTTGTTTTCACGTACATTGGCTGATTGTTTTCAATGTAGGACAATAAATTTAAGTTTTCCAACCTGTAGAACTGCATGCTTGAAATTTATGATAGCAATATTTCATATAACGAAAATGCACTTTGGAGAGTTAGGATCTTGATCAAACTTTGTTACTACACAAACATTTTACAGTCATACACAAACCACAGTAAAAAGCTTTTGTAATATTCATAGAAGTAAGTTATTCGTGAATATGTTTCCTCATGATTTTAAAAATATGTTTAACGCTTTGTATAGAAGCATTATCAAACTCTGTGACCGTCACCTTTCTGACAGGTGTTGTAAGCAAAAAAAAATGGACAATAGTTTCTTAATTATATAAAGAGATTTTTCCTTCAACTAAATCCAGTTTTATTTAAAAATATCAGGATCGGTTTCGCTCATGACGAGCATTATCAACTGCTAAGAGAATACAATATTACAGTATTATGTATACAAAACTAAATAAAATCAATGGGATTGTAAGCCTTTAAGCCGAAGGGTAAGCTGCGCGGAAATTTCAAAGGCTGCACGGACCGATCAAATATTAATTGAACAACTGTCTTGAAGTGCGCGCCAACCAGGAATGAGTGCGCAGGACTTCACAACCGCTTTGCGGCCGCGCACGCGCGTAGCTTAAATGGAACGATGGGTGTAACAAACAATTGGTGTTAAATTCCTTTACAAATAAAGGTTAAAAAATACGAATAAGTGACACTAAATTTTTAAAATAAAATTCTTTAATACCTCTAAAACCTATATCAATTTATATATCTTTATATTTAATATAAAATAAATAAAAACATTTAATTTGAATTACAACCTACAAAATTCAGTAAATTTTTTTAAAAATTATTTCTGCATGTCACATAAATGTGTCATGAATGTTGAAAACACCGTCTGAATAAGGGTTTTTTTTTCTAAAATATGAGATTTCGTATGTATTTGCTTATCACTTAGTAAATATACGCCAAATATTCTTACAGAGCGCTGTCTTGACCGCAGTAAAATAAGAAGAATATTTGCACAGATTCTATCGCCGCAAATCCAATAAGGCCATTCGAAGTTGACCCGAGATTTTTAGCTTTCGTTGGTCGGTCATAAACGTGGCTTTTCAGGATATTGAAAGAATCAAACGGCGCATTTTCACAGTAAATACTACCAATGGAGGTTTTCTCCCTTTTACTTATATGAACGATAAGTCAAAGGGTAAATGGGTTCATTCGTACAGAAAATATTAGGCTTTAAGCAAACTTTAATTAAGAATTCATTATAATATATAATAAAGTAAACGATAAAGCGTCCGGTATTATCAACTCTTTATTTATTTTGAATGCAATACAAGCGGTAACAACTCTTTTTTTTTCGCTTTCTATGTAAAAAAAAAACTGTGACACGTTTTTCACCTATTCAAGAAACATCAACAGACAGAATATATATAAGGTTTACGAATGAACAAAACAATTTTTACTAATTCTGTAGTTATAAATTACAAAAACATAAAGTTCGAGTTTTTTTTTCATTTTCTACTAAACACAGAGAGTAGGTAAGATAGAAACATTGATAGTAGTCATAACAAATTAATTACTTATATTAGGCACTGTAAATCTCAATGGGAATATTTTTAACAATGGTGAAGCGTCGTATTTAAAATATTATTTATTAATAGTTTATTTACATCAATGACTTTATCAATATAAAAAAAAATCTGGACTAGTCGTTACATCACATTTTATTATTTAGTAAACAAAGTTTGCTTAACCGTCTTTAAAACTCCTAATGTAATTAATAATAAATATCAGTTTAATTTATAGTAATAAACCCTGAAAAATCCCATATTACTTATCGTTCTTCGAAACACTATTCATATTTAATAAGAGTAATACCATAATTGTAATTTGAATTGAGATGTTAGAGTAAATAACATGATGCATTGTGTAAAAACAATACGCAATATGGGATTTTTCAAGGTAAATTTTCCTTTACCTAAAAATAGAATCACATTTAATAAGTGTAATATTGTAATTGTAATTTGAATTAGGAAGTAAGAGTGAATAAAATGATGCATTGTGTACCTCTTCGGAGCCAGTATATATAGTTGAGAAAAATGCAAGCTTAATCATAGTTCCGACGATGGCGAAAGACGAAGTAGCTATCAACTAATAAATATAAAACTGTATAACTAAATACGTTTCAATTTTTATTCTATTATAATGTAGTTCTAACAAGTTAATGCGAAGTCAATCAATATATTATTTCTCTTTATTTATCAGCGACAAAGCTGATCAGAATGATATAAAATCATCACACACTGTTTTACAGAATATCATGGATCGATTGAAAAAAACCCTCTTCAGAAATTCAAAGTTAAAAAATAAAGTACAGATATTTATATTTTCTCTTTTCACAATATTCCTTGAACTCGAATAAAAATTCAACGGACCCGATGTAAATATTTTCTCATTTTAGAAAACCCCTTGTATGATCGATAAGTAAAGAATGTCATCGTCATAAATAAAATAACAGCGACAAACCCCTATTTCTGTGCCATCATTATTGTACTTGCAGCTCCTGACAGGGGTTATTTTATTACACATAACCTCGAAAAGATACGAGTGCACACTACATAAATTTGTCGCCGACAGAATTACGTTAGATCTCCTATTACCGTGTGGAATGTCAGATGTATACCTGTTATTTCTTTGGAGTTGCCCACAAGCAATTTGTAGATAAGGCAAGATGTGTTTGATTAGAGCCTCTAGCAATCTGTTTCCTTTCCTTCCGCCGGACGCCAGCCTTATCGAGTTTCCATGCGGGGAATACTCGGAAAACTCTTGCGAGACAAACGACGAAGGCTTTTGCTCAGGTAAAGTGATAATAGCAAATAACAGTCATCTTTATCTCTGCATTCAAACGCGGGAACACTGTAATTTTCAAGTTGTAAATCGACTATCAAATATGCAAAACAGTGCCATTTTTCGAATTTAAAACACTTGTACTGCGTTTAAATAATGGTTTCATAGATTTATACCTATTTAAGATGACAAGATTACTGATAACTCATATTTACGTTTTATTTATTATCTATGCCTTTGAGAATCATCGTTATATTATGTGAAGTTTTCAAAAAAAAAAATTAACAATATTCTTGGATACGTGACAGTAACGATATAATTAACTTTATTTTATATAATTATAACATAGATAAAATACAAAGTAACAATTAATAAAGTCAATGTAGTCATTAACTTTACAAACTTACTTAAATTATTCTCAAACCTAAAAATAATCACCCGTGCACCATAATAGTGCTGCCAACCACTTTCTACTGATGTGCGCACCCAATCACATAATTGTTGCGTTTTGAGTGTCATCTAACTTTTCACAAAACCTCAAAAATTTCAACGTTGTGTTGCTATTTTTGCCTTCATTCTGTTCAATATATTTAACCTAAGCTTAACCGTTATGTCATTTCTACTTTGACTAAAGCTTGTCAGCATACTTAGATAACCTTACTTGTTGGGTCACTTCTACTCTGTCTATTGCTCCTTAGTACGTTAATATACTTCATAGTTTATTCATAAATTTACTTGTCAAAGTAAATGTGAATTTTGATACTGTAAATATTAACCAAAACTCCTAGTTAATATAAACATGTTATTTTTTTCTTCATATCTTTTATTTTTTATCACAATAGCTCGTGGTGAAAAGATCAGTCCAGTGCATTTCTGTATCTGACGAAAATAATATCATTTGTTTCGTTTCCTTTTTTGATTATTGTTGCATTATGACAGGACAAGCAACCTGTCTATAGATAATGCGATTATTGAAGATTGATTTAAGCGTAAATTTGAATGTGTTCAATGGCTGTTCTCTTTTTTTATACAATCAGATAGTGGCCATTTCTTTGTTGAACTATACAGTTTTAATTATAGCAGCATGTTGGCATTCAATGGGAAGTTAGTAAATATCCCTGGATTTTAGTTGCAGTACTGGCTTTAGGCCAAAGATAGAGGCAAACTAAGTTTGAATAACTAAAAAAGCTACACTACTGCAATTGCAAAAACGATCGAAAAAAGATTTTCAGAAATATTTCCACTTAAAAGGAAATAGAGAAAGAATAAACTATAAATTTGATCACCAACCTTGAGAGAAGGCGGTGTCAAGAAATCACTGATATCGTCTTACAATCTATAAATCTTTGTCTTCATTTTTTACTTTATGATACAACTAATATATTTTCATTGTGCAATCATTCATAATTCGCAAAACAAAATAGAAAACCTGATCCTGAGGCAAAAGTCGTTCTCTTTTGGTTTTGATGACAAATATTTTATACAATTAATAAAAAACACAACATTCCTTTGTACTTTATTTCCATTTAATTTAAAAAAGGTCAGGACCGGTTTCTCGTACGGCGAGCATTGTCAACTGATAAGTTTTATAATTTAGCATTGCTATTTGTATAAAAACAAATTTAAATGAAAAGGTGTAAACAACGATTGACATTGAAAAGAATTTACAAATTACAGTAGAAGTGATTCTATAATTACATAAAATCAAAATGTTTAACATCTCTTACATATAATTAAAAATCATCAAAGATTAATAAAGTTAAAGTGGTGACTGATAGTAATTACAAACATAATTACAAATTATGAAATTTTTAACAAACTTATAAAATACTACAATACTAAAGTTAATAATTTAATGATAATTGAACTACTTTAACTGCTTCCACCAATGAATTTACGTGGAACGGCATGGTTATCTGCAACGTCTTTTTTCTATCCCATGGGTTCAGATTTCAGAACAGAGTGTTGTGATAATATTTACATCGCTATTTAGTATTAATTTTCCATGTTGTGGAAATGCGACTATCGTATGCTTGTTTGCTTCTCTGTAGAATTTTAAATAAGCTTCAGAAAGCTTGAAAATAACATGTTTATTACTACATTAAAAATAATTCTCATCTGGAATATTGGTAATTGATTTGTTTTCTTGTATGTGCTTAAATTTCGTCCAGTGAAGATTAGTATAGATTATGGAATATTTTTTTACCACGTTCGCTGCCAATTTGAACCATATGAACTCCTAATGGATTATATCAAAACGTAAGTGTTTTTACGAGAACTGCTTATAACTCAGCTCTCGTGAAATATCTCAAAAGTTTCACAGCGAGGTAGGAAAACACTTTAACCCAACGATCTCTAATTTCCACAACTATAACGAGACACTACCTAATGATCGTTTTAGACCCAGAGCAGTTCTGCTTGACGACGACCCTCCATAGATCTTATGTCGTCTAAAATTGACAATTAAGGAACGAACTTAGCATCACGAAAATGACTCTTTTTGTTGAATTTTTTTGTGTACTGTATGTGTGTATGTATATATGCGCGTGTGTGTGTACATTTACGGATATATTATGGAGGAAGCTTATGGAATGTGATTTGCAAAATAATACATATGGAGTTCCCGTGAACTTCTTATCTCTGTAGTGATCACGCCCTTCCGTCTGCAAACGACGGTAAGGGGATGCAATTTACAATTTTTCAAAAACTTATCGATGAAGGTGACTAGAAAAACCATGACGCTAACGCGTCCTGGTGGTTCAAGCTCCATAAATTTGATTATTTGATAAATCAATGAATTATTGTAATATTAAAAATCATTTTAATGAGAGATAGTTGATTGATATCACTCAAGCTATTCTCTGTAATATTGAATAAACTTGTATACCACAAACCGATGTCTTAAAATCTTATATCTCAAATATAAAATTTAAAACAGTCAATTAGGTATAAGCTTGTCAAAAAGACCTCAGAATCAATAAACCACCAAGCAAAATTCTTTCTTGAATCAAAATTTCAAAAATACTCTCGTATATTATTTTGGATTAATTCTGCGGTTCCTTTGTAGTGATTTATTTTGGATATAAAATGAACATTAATAATTTTTAAAATACCATTATACTCACGGTCTTTGGTTGCTATGTTTTAGGCTTGAAGTCTAGTGTGAACACTTTCCGAAACACTTTGAAGGTCTGGATGTTTTTGATGACTAAAATTTACTTAAAAACACCCAATCACAACAGCGAGGCGCAACTTACTGCTAGTCTTTCCCTGCGCTTTATTCTTATATTTTTTCCTAAAAGCGAGGCTAAACTAATTAGAAATATTTCTCATAAAACAACTTCTGTCAAAATACCTCCGTTTGCCATATACTCCACGGACAACAGCATAACTTAAGACGTTGTGCGAAATGCATTTCAAAAAATACAAAAATAGTGTTTCCAATATTATATTTATCATACAGTAGAACTCCGGTCCTTCGGTTGTGTTATCCATTTTTGGACGGATATAAATCGCGTAAATTATTGTATATACTACTTATCATACAACGCGTAGATACAAGAACTATTTATGAGTCTTAGTCTTAACAATGCTTTTATTAATGCGTCTTACTTATTCACCTAATTCTATCAATGTAATATTTAAGTGATGATAATAATAGGTGGCTTATATTACTAAATATTCTACGATGATAAGGCACGATGAAAAACTAAATTAATCACCAATTTAATGCCACTATTTCTAAGCGTACGTACAGGGGATGCACAAAAACCGAGTAATGGCGTTGCCGGTTAATCGGTATTTTTAAATAAGATTACAAAATATTACAAAGAAATTTTCAATAACAAGTTGTCAGAAGAATATAACACTTCTGATAAAAAAAATGATAGTTATTTATCTGAACGGTCAATTCTCACGAGCTTTCGTTTTATTAGATCAAGGATCATCGTTTTGAAACCCTGAATGACCACTTTCAATATTGAATTTTCAATAGATTTATTTATGGGCGTGAGTGTATATGCAAAGATGTATTGATGCTTTTTTCAAATTTTTCTTTTACTTTCTACAAAAACCGGAGCACAAAAAAACGTATTAGCTTACATGAATTATTTGCTCGATCCCATTCTTTTGTTTTTCTTCTTCTTTTTCTTTGGTCATGTTCGCTCCCTATGTGGAGCATATGGCCGCCACGCGGCACCTCCATGTTTCCCTGTCTCCCGCCAATTGCTTTGCTTCCTCCCATGACATGCCAGCATCCCTCAGTTCCGCCGAGTACATCCTATGGATAGTACCCGACGGACGTCCGGGACGCCGGAATCCCACCGGTCGAGAGAAAAGGCAGGCAGGGTTGAGGCTTTCCGGAGGCATCCGCAGCACGTGACCCAGCCAGTTCCAACGTCTCTCTATAACCACTGACGTGACGGGACGCTGTCTAGTACGCTCCCTTATCTCTGAATTCCTCAAAAAATCAAACCATCTCACCCCTATTATCCGACGCAAGCATTTGTTCTCGAAGCTCAGTATACAGTTTTTCTGAGTCTTCGCCAGGTGCCATGATTGGCAACCGTAAAGCAGTACCGGCAAAATGCAAGATGTTCAAGAAGAGATTTTAATGGTCGAATGAAACTAGTTCTTGTAAAACAAAGTTGTTGATAATGCTTCTTTCAGATAAAAAGTGGACAGGACTAGCTCATTTATATATTGAATTTTCCATTATTGTGTCGTTCCTACTTACTTGTTATCCGATTTCGAAAATAGATTAAATATCCTAATAAAAACACAATATTCCTTTGTACTTCATTCCACTTTATTAATTAGGTCAGGACCGGTTTCGTTCATTGCAAACATTTTTAACTGTCAGTTGGCAATGTTCGCAATGAGCGAAACCGGTCCTGACTTAATTATTAAAGTGGAATAAAGTACAAAGGAATATTGTGTTTTTATTAATATAATGCCTTTCCACCAAGTATCGGCAGAAAACACCCTAAAAGTGATTAAACATCTGACAAACTGCTATTATAGTCCATTCAAATATTGTTTGTTGAAATGTTGCTACTTATAATTGCATACGTTTCGAAATAAAAAAGAAATATGGTATTACTTAAATATTTTTTTATAAAAACCGGTTATTTAGATAGACGGGACAATCGATTAACTGGAAACCGGTTATGTTTTTGTCTGTGCCATATTTACTTTAGTAATACGTATGTCTTGAAATGGTGACATTTATGAAACATGTAGTGTCTGCATAATTAATCGCAAGTGTTAATTAGGACTCAACATTACGAACATCACATCGGTTGCCTACTTTCACATTAAACATAATTACGATAATTTAAAACCATCAGGGCATAATAAGAGACGAGAATTTTCTTTTATGTTCACAGTCTGTGTAGAAGCCAATTAACAATTATCATTAACATTCATTATAAGCGATTGTATTTTTGCTTTTCTCACTGCTTACTTGAATAGATTTTTTAATTTGAGGCCACATTTTTATGATCGATTTAAACACACTTAAAATTTATTTGACATTTCATAACAATAGTTAGTTTTAATGTTCTTCAGTGTGTTCACGGTTAATTTTTGGTAAAAGGTATGTAAAAAAACAAAGCAAAAATAAGTTAAATTTAATAACAAAGTTTTACAATCAAATAGTAAAAATTAATATTTATTTTACCAATTTTTTAACAAGCCTTGTCTGACGTTATTTCGTTTACTTTTTAATAAAATGTGTTTTCACCAAAAATATTGACTGTCTTTGAAGTAATCTAAAGATTTAGTAAGAAAAATGATTCAAATTAGGAAATCAGCAAATATATAATTTGAAAAATATTTTTTTTTACATACATATATGAAAATGTTATTTTTAAACTTTTTATCAAAAATATTTTTGAAATGAATTCAGATAAGTTCAAAACTAATTAATAACAATCTTCTAAGTTGGTATTACGTATCGATTATTTTACAGATCCACCATTATCTTTTGTTTTTTAATACATTGTACACTGTTTTTTTACATAGTATTGCGTGGAACGTGTCCACCGTGTAAAAAAAAGAGTCCAGTGTAAAAATAAATCTCTACATATATTTTAATTTAAATGCAGCACAAATTCTGCAAAAATAGGCATAAACGTACACTGACAAATACAATAGTGATACGGTTACACAAGAAAGACGCATGGTGTTTTGAAATTCCGCTCACAAAATAGTTAACGAACCACGGAGTTATCGTAGCGCTGCTACGCCGTAGACTGTAAAGAGAGAAGCATGACTTAAAATGCCTACTGTGCTTTAAATGCTATAGATAAACAAATATACATTTCTTGTACATGATTCGTGCTCTGTTACATATTCTTGTATAATAAAATTCACTGGAAACGAATGACAAACACTGAAATTACATTCTTGCCTTGCATAACTCAAATTATTTAGTAAACTTTGCGTTAATTTTTGTTCTTGTCTTATCAATTCGATAATTTGCTTAATTCTACATTTATTAATATTAATAACTAAAACAAATTGATATTTGTTGACCTTATTATTCGATTTCATCAAAAACACACACTTATAAATCATTCCTCTGAACATTTTAATAATTCATAGAAATATTCGTCGTTAAGTCAAACTGTCAGTTAATCACTATGTAATACTCATATTAGAAATATAGTATACTTTGTAATGGTGAATCCGATTGTACAACTTTCTTTTATATTCCATTTCATTGGTTGACATCCTTAAGTAGTCTCAATGCCACGTTACATTCAATATCATTGACAATTTAATCTTTAAAGCTTTTCGGACCATAAAATTAACAATCAAATTGTTTGTAGTGAATAGTGTAGAGACGACCAAGGCTGCCGCAAAATTGTATGACGTCATGTCAGTCAACAATTGCACCTTGCTTGCGTCGAATGATTTTTTTTTAAATTTCTTTCTTGTATAAAAATGTTAAACACAGCAATACAATGTTTTGGCAAAGCCATAATTTTTGCAAAGCTAGACCAATCCTCTTAATACTGTGTTTGATGGATTGACAAGACAACCATGCAATTTGTCTTGTTGAACTAAATACGTTGCCCAATTCCTAGACACACATCAAATCCAAAGATACGTTTTGTCTCTTTGTTGCTCAAAATTTAAAGACCTGTTAAGATATCAGGATTTTCGTTGACACCGCTATTACTAGACTGAACAGAAAATACAATTTAATCGAAACCATTATGAACATCTTGTGAATTTATTCAAGATATTTAATTGACTTGAAGCCATTCAACATTGATGTAGGCACAAACATTTACAGAAGTAAGTAAATGTACAAGACGATCCACTAACATTCTCAGATTGATTTTCACGGTTGTTGATTACCCACCGTTTTATGGCTTCTTTCGTTGGTACAACAGATAGATATCTGTTGCAAATTGCGTTTCCTTGATGGTTTGTTCTGTATAATATACATATTGAAATATTAAAAGCTATTCACCGTAATCTTGAAAGGCCGTTTGAGCTTATACACCATATTCTTAAAGATGATTTTTATATTTATTCTTCATTTATACCTTGGTAATTTTTGCTGAAACGTATCATCAACTTGGTTTGGTTTTAATGAGCTTGTTAACATGCGTAAAAGCGGAAGTCTGCGTTTCTGTCGTTTGATGTAAATGTAGATGTGTGATCATTTGTGACATTTTTGTTATAATATTTTTGGTTGCTAAGCGGCTTCAACACAGTTAGAATTGTTATGACAACCGTTTGAGGTGATTTCTCGTAAAACCATATGGAGCAGTATCGGAAAGTCATCAGCTAAAAGCTCAAATTTGAATATTGAAAAATAACACACAAAGTGACGTGTGAAAAACTCAAGTCGCGCCTGTTTACTGTTAAAGAGAAGTTTTTATGACGTACACATAAACATACTTTACTGTTTTATATCAAAGATATCATATCTGTCTTTTTTTCGATTTCAAATTGAAAACAATTTTATTTTTACGTAAATTGGAAAGGAACTACTAGTTTTATTTTTAGTATATTTTTTCAGATTGTATCCTCAAGCCACAATTAGATCGTGTAAACTTGTGATAAAAATTCCCCGATTTCTTTTCAATTTTGTTTTTCTTACTTCTTTATTTTTTTCTATTAACCCCTTACACGATTCTGTTAAGCTTACACTATATCTTAAATATGAATAACTTAATCGTTGTTCCATTCAAGTTTTAGTTAACACAAAGTTATCATGTCGATAATCGTCAAAAGTTTTGAAAACAATTTGAGATTCCTATCTTTTGATGACTCACCCTAGGCGAGGGATGAGCTACAAGATAAAAAAAAACTTTTAATTATACGCTTGTCCGTATAAAAATCTGTTTGAATGGTATTTTACTTTTGTCGTTGAGTTATTGAACTATTTATAAGCATTTCTTTAATCAATATTTAGCATTTTTTTTTTAATAATTCGGTGGTGACTTATCCATTATTGAAAATTCAACAATGAGACTTGATATGTACCTGTATTATTTTAATAATTGTGACACGTGTTTCGCATTTAATAGAAGCTTCTTTAGACTTACGATCGTCAGACTATTAACAATTAATTTAAACATTGACACTAATTCTTAATTCATAAATAACAAAATGGGAGTTTAGTTTACAAGTCATTAATATAATGAATTAGTAGTAAATAGTGTTAGCATGTAAAAAAAAATTAAGGAATTAAACCTTCCAAGGATAGATCATTAATTTGAGATTATTAGTGTTATTACGACTAATATAATATTCTCTGTACATATATAGTCCCGTTCTAGCGTCATGTAGAAAGTAAAAACGCAACCTTCAAATTTTTAATTTTTATGTTAAGAATTAAAATCAACATTTTTTGTACACAATATTTTAAGAATTACAATATGTTTTAGTTTATTACTAAGCCTTGTAACTTTCTGCTTATAATGCTTCTTAAAGAAGAGAAAAACGTGGCACACTTTTTAACACAACAAATGGAATAACAAAGTTATCAAATTTAAATATATATTTAAAATGAACTTCCACAAAGTTACCGCCGAAATGATTATTTAAATTTGATTTTAATATCTACCAAAATTCTTAAAAAAACAAAAAATGTTAACATTGATTGAAACTCTTTTACAGAATAGTGCCAAAATGTTCATTAAAAGTTAAACTTTCTCATAAGTACGTGGAAAAAACCTTCTCGGCAACTATATAAATGACATAAATAGCAAACTTTATCACTTATTCAAACATATAAACCACAGTTCTTCGCAGTGAGCTGTCTATCATGAACATGAATGCTTTAGTAGCTACTATTAAGCTCACTCTGAACATGATAATAAATGAATGAAACGCTATTTAACTAAAGTTCAATCAAGAGACTATTACCTAACATCCATGGCAAATTAGATAAACACTTTTATTGACATGGTTTGTTTGATGGTGAATAAGCCATTGTATTTCTTTGGCCATATTTACTGACGATGTAAGAGCTTTCAGGATTCCAATAAACCCATGTTTTTTTCCTTCTTTCGTAATATATCAGCATCATTTAATTCAACCGTTTCCATTAAACAAAAAATACCAAATGGTTTTTAAAAACGCATACAATCTTGGTGTCGTTATAAAATATAAGCATACTTGAGGGTGTCAAAGCACAAATAGCTATCTACCAACGAAGAACGTTGAGAAAAACGTAAAAAACTGATAACTTACTTTACTTTTCACATCAATTTATGTGTACTATATCTTACAGTAGAGTATTGTGATTCGCAATTAACTCGTCAAATGAGATGAACAAACATTTTGTCATGTGACTTTTTGTATTCGACAAAACATTTCGAGCGAAAAAGCTGAATTTTTTTCTAAAGCGCATTTCAAAAAATAAATTTCTATGGAATAAAAACAGTTTTGCTACTGTTATATCAGCTTACAAGCTGAAGAATTTTTTTCTCTTTGATTCTGCGTCCGTACATTGAAAATTTTATATTTTTAAGATTCCTACATTTGCTTCTAATCCACTCACTTCTGCGGGAGGATTACACCAGTTTCAATATCTCTCCATAATCACTGACATTTTATGAGATTTTTTTCTTAGTTTATTTTCTCTCTCCACCTAATTTCCGTTTCGTTTCTTACTCATCATTAAGCCAATTCACCTTACACCCAATTTTCAACGCAAGCATCATGATTCGCTATAATAGCAGCACTGGCATAATACGAGCTTTAAATAATTTGCATTAAGTCTTAACCGAGTATAGCTGTGTTCTAAAGACTCGTCCATTTATCATATTTGATAGCGTTATCACTTATCAGTGTATTTAGTATTTGCTTAATAATTTGATCATGTTTTATGTATCTTATACATATCTTCATGAGGATGATGTATGTTTTTTGAAATTTCTTTATTCCGTATCTGATCTCAATGTTTTTCTATCGAGCACTACTTGTTAAGTTGTCGAGTTGCTCAACTTTTCTTTTTAAAATATAGAACATATTGATAATAATAAAAAACTAAGAAAAGACTAGTGTTAAACTAATCACCCAGTTAATTTAAGTATTGGAAAGGCAAAAAGTGAATTTTAGACATCACAAACCTCCCTGCTTTCAAACAAAAATCTACTGTTCCTACAAAAACTCAAACCCACAAGATCTACAAGATCAAGAAGCCAACTACGTTGACCACTACGCTTCACATCCGATATATTGTTATATTTAATAAAATATTCATTGTAGTTCAATGACATAGTGCATTTCTATAATTTCACGATACTCAAGATTATATCTTCCACAAAAAATGCACATGTACAAATCCCATTATACTGAATATTTTACATGACACATCACCTTGGGATTCTTTTAAATAGTTGCAAGAATTATGTCAATCGAGTTACACATGACAGTTACTTCAAAACAATATGATGTAAGAAACCATGATATATAATAAATATAGAAAATTTTTAGCTGCAATTCAACGCATGGCATTAGCGAACTTGTAATGAAGAACAGGATTATTCTTAAAGGAAGTATTAACTATGTAAGGAGTTAAAAAACCAATGAAGGTCATATTTATTTGATTCAATACACCCCACTAATAGATCAGTTTGTCACATAAATTTGGTTATTACAAGGGTAATGAATTATATTGTACTTTTAGTCATCACAGAGTCCTCAATTTATCATTTTGTTTTGTCTAGTTGGTGCAAGCTTTGCTTACAATATATATATCATATACTGAAGGGTTTAATTACTATAAAATGTAATTTTATTGCAAAACATTGAAATTAAAAAATTAAATCAGGTATTTGTTTTGTTCGCTACACACTATATAAAATATATTAATGTTAGTGATCTTAATAATCAAAATCTCTTCGATAAGCATTCTATTATATCGAAATGAACTTAACGTCTGCATTTGAATTGTTCAATAGTCTTTGTCCTCTTTCTTATACACTGCGCCAATCATACGTATTTACTTTGAATTTCTTCGTAGCGAAACGTTCTCCTCCAACAAATTTCTATTTGAAGCTTCTTAGCTTCGTAGCGTCGTAGCAGCGATCAGCGTAGCATGTGATTGGCTGAGTCAAAAGCTCTGCTTTGGAACGTTAAGATTAATTGAAAGCTGATTATAAGCCGAATGTGTAATTGAATCACTATTGTTTCTTGTGTCTATTTTGAGACTTAGCGCTCAAAGTTTGTATCTAGATGTATGAACATTTTATGTTAAGTGCTTATGACGTAAAATAATTAATGTAAATTTATTAGGTAATGTGATTGAATAGAGCTTTGGAATAAATTATTGCTTATAGTCAACATTTGTTTTCATTTAACCAGTGAGCGAAACAACTTACATTGGATTCCATAAATAATATATATTAAGATTGACATTCACATTAAATATATTTGTATATTACTTACAATTAAAACTAAAAAAAGTGTTAAATTTAGGAGTACCTTTGTTTTGAGAAACTCTTATATAAAATTTTAAGAGTAATTTACTTATAGTACAATAAAGTATGTATACTTCTTCTGGCGTTGAATTATAAAAGTGTTATGACTTTTATGTGTTCACTGTCAATAATTAGACTAAAGACATTAAACTCAAAAATATAAAACACTAATTTGTATTAATTTCACATTTATTTAATACTAGCTGCCCTGACGAACTTCGTACCGCCTCAGAATCAATAAATGTTGTGTTCATTTATTGGATGAATTATGTTAAATAAATGTGCAAAATTCAAAATGAAAAGCATTTAAATTACATTGAAATGATGTAATACACGTGGCACAGTCGATAGATTTAAAGGAATGCAGTAGTAGTAAAATCAACGATTTGATTTTGAATTGTGAAGATTAAATGATCCACATCTTTTTTCTTAGCCGCAAGAATTGCTCGTTCACTCAACCAATTGTGATTGTTGTGATTAGATGTTTGGGAACATTTTGTTGATGAAGCCGTCCTTCGTTGAGACGAAACTGCGAAAATTCGGTGGAATCGAAATCAATCCGTTTAATTCGTCAACAGGAACACGGCCGTTACCGACTATAGTCAGCAATTGCTTGGAGAAATCTTCGGCAGATGGATCGTTTAAAAATGCAACTCGCATGTTTATCGTTAGCTGAATTTTCTTCACATAGCGCCACAGAGTCAATGTTTTGAGGCAAGCGTTTATTTCATCGGCAGCGGTCGATCTTGGAATGACTGGTAGTGTTTGGCGGAAATCGCCAGATAGTTAAATCATTGCGCCTTCAAAACATCTTAAGTCATTGCACAGATATTCGATTGAGTGCTTCCAATACGCGTCTGTGCGTCATTGTGCATTAATCCCAGGTGATGATTTTACTTGCTACCAAAACTTTGGTCATTGCTGAGTGTTTCGCAATCTTGCATGTCAGTTTTTCAGTCGTTTAAAGGTTAAACGGAAATTTCAGCACTGAATGAGCCGTTTGCCATCCTTCTATCAACGTGGCCGCTATTCCAGAAGAAGAAAGTGCTACAGCGATTTCGGATCTCGCACGAACAGTCGCCATAATCAATGACATGAGAAATATCTTCCCAGTTCCACCGGGCGCGTCGAGGCAAAATAAGCCACCATTTCCATCATCAATTGCATTCATTAACGTATCGTACACTTCCTTCTATTGTGGGTTCAACACTGGTACATTCGTTTGAACTGATTGTTCCAATGCATCTCGACCATATTCACGTTCACGTTCCAATTCTCGATTGAAAGCGACGTTCATTCCACGATCTGGTGTTGGCATTCCTAACTTGACTAACAAATTGCCGCACATGAGGTAACACATGACTTCGATCTAAAGCAAAGCCTGGTTATGTATCTCTTCATCCATCTCGAGATCGGGATTCCCTGAACTGACACGAATTTGATGTAAATGTCCTCTGACATGCCATCCTTGTACCTTGTTCTACAGTTCACATGGATTCGATGGGAAGCATGTCAAAATAATGATAGAAAATTATGTGCGCATCTGACTTGGAGATTCAGAAAGAATTTCTTAAATGCGACCAAGAGCATCAGCAGTCATTCGGGTGATCATGAACCGCATCGCCTTGCTTTCGACATTAAAATGTCTTCGATGTAGCGTCGAAGTATAATAACGTGGCATCTCAGAGTAGACCAACGTTCGTGCAAACATTGTAATATTGTTGTCAAAAAATGTATCATACCTAATTATAAACATAACGTCATTTCAATATTATCCGATTTTCTTTCGTTTTCATTTCATATCATCAATTTTTTTTATTCTAATCGATACTCATCTAGTGTCATCTACCTGAACCCAGTTTATTTCATTATTTGAAGCTGTTCGTCATTTGAAAATCTTGTTCTGTATGAAGATATTAATTTTCTTTATAATTTCTTTTCCGTGATATTTTTCCGATGTTTTAATGCTTATTCTGCTATTCTAGGCAAACACAAATTTAATAAATTAAAGATCATTGAAATCCGTGCAGTAATTCTCGAGATATAAGTGGTGTAAATAACCCCACTTTGTTTTATATATATATATAGATATAGATATAGATGACCCACCAATGACATTTTTAACTGATCAGTTGAAAATGCTTGTGATGAGTGAAAACAGTTCTAATCGTTATAAATGAATATGAAACTAGTACGAGAATGATTTATTTTTTGAACAAAAAATATTATCGCTTACTTTTGTATTGATTGGTTATATTAATTTTATAATTTTGACATAAATCTTTTTAAATACGACCTATTATTATTTTGCAGAATATCTGAATATCCATAAGCGTGTAAAAAAATACATGTATCCCTATTTTTTTCTCTGCCTCAGGGGAGAGTTTGGCAATTTACTTATTTCAATGTATTTTTAATAAATTTCTGTGGTGAAGCGATAATATAGTTGACATATTTTGAAATTTGATTTAGCATAAAGCTAAATTGTATTAGTTTTTTATTCTATTGTATGAAAGTAGCTTTTCCAACCAAATATTACTTTGACAAAATCACTACTAATTGAAAATAAGCGAATCCTTTTAGTATTCATTATTTAGTTACTTTTTTTTTACTTTGTTTAAGCCAATATATCCTTACAACAAACATTTTCTAGGAGGTTTAGGTCCATAATCCTGCTAACACATAGTTTGTAGCGAGTTACTTTAGTCGATAAGACAATTAACATAAGCCGGGCATGAAAAGGTAACTTTGTGATTTTGTTACATTAAATTTACATACTCGTGAAATTTGTCCCTCGGTAATAAAACGCAGGCCAGGTTTAAAGGAATGCCTTAGTAACGTTAAATAATTTATTAGGATTACACAATTTATTATTCTTCGGTACAAAACGTTACGTCCAAAAACTTAATCATAGTAGCTTAAATACTTAATGAAGCCTTAAAGTTCAACATCTTTATTTTTATAATATATATTCTATCCTCAATTAAATAACAAAACCGTCACGCAAAACTGGATTTAAAATAGAAAGCTTATTAAACTTAAAAGTTTTGAGGATACAAAAACCCAAATTATCAAAAAATATGTCATAGGAAATAACTATCTACCTACCTGCTTTTTTTGTTAAATCATTTTTCTTACATCTAAAGACTGTATTTGAAATATAAAACTACTTAGTAAATTACGTTAAATTGCGTAGCGTAAATTTGTTTTATTTGTATCAATGGCTAAAATGATTTAAGCTCTTGGAATCTATTACAGATATACTTAACTACATGTACATGAAATAAGAGGATTCGTGTTTTCTTAAAATTGAAAAAAACTGTAGAATTTTTAAATTTGCAATGCTTGTAATATAATATTATTTGCGACTAGAGACCGCGATACCGGATACTAATACTGGCACTTCGTTATTTTATTATTAAAAAAAATATTAAAAAAATATTTATTATAACGTCCAATAAGAATTGGAGTTCCTGTCGAACATATAATAAACGAAAATGGAAATTGGTGATAAATTATTAATCAAAATAATGAACGTGATTTTTAATTTTTACTGTTATCGAAATTAATATTTAAATTTTACTCATTTTTTAACCCAAAATAACTATTCCAGATTCTTTAGCAACGGTACTGCAATTCATATTTGCACTGTGAATTTATCCAGAGCTGAGGAGTTTTTAGGAAATAAAATAACTTTTACTCTGACTTTTTAATTATTTTTTTCCTCCATTGAATTTTTTTAAATGTTTCTCTTTCTTCTTATGCAACTGTAAAAGTTAGTATTTTACTAATCTAATCAATACGTTGAATAAGCTTATCTTCGGATACGTTTGACTAACTCATAATGCAGGGTTTCTAAAACTTATTGTACAATGCAACTCTTCGCAAATCTGGAAATGTCACCGGAACACAGCTTATTCTTTAGGCCAGTTAATTCATAAAAGTAAAAACATTGAAAAAATTTAATCACTTTATTATTTTTTAATAAACTATTTTCAAAACATGTGACAGAAATCTTCGTAAACAAAACTCATAGTGAATCAAAATCTCCGCCTGTACTAGATATTTAACGTTTTAATCATCAGTGAAAATTTATGAAGTAGATGATGGTTAAATGTGTTTCAGCGTATAATACCATAACAAATTTTCACGGAACACCTATTTAGGTCCCACGGAACACCAGTGTTTGGGAAGCCCTGTTATACGGTATCTACTTACTAATTACAACTTTCTATGTGAACCATGTATCCAGTTCCAGTTCTACCTGTGTCGAAAGCCTTAGTATCAACACTAACATTAATAAAATAACGCGGTTATGATACCGTGCCATAGTGAGTTTAATATAAAACAAGCTAGGACTCTTTCCTGAAGCTACCGAAGAAATCCTGCTGATTTAATTATCAAGTATTTAGTTTCACCAGAATTGTGTAAATTAATTTTCCACTATGCCATCATCGTTGTAGTATTTAACTGTTTTACAATAAAGTTATACCACTTAATTAATGTTGATTCAATCAAGACATCCCAGAGTTGAAAGACGAATGATTATTACATAACTGCAACGAATATAAAGTTTTCAGTCACATACATGTTCACTTGTGTTGATTTCTTTTTCTTTAATGTGTTTTCAACAAACACATTTTTTAAATAACATCGAATGATAATTAGGACGCAAAATTCTCATTCAAAATAACTGCATAACTACCAAATAAATATTATTATTGACTATTTGAATATAAAAACATCGTTAAAATAAGTTTGCTAATTAAAATGATTACTTTGAAATATTCATTATGACCAATTATAATTAATACTAATTGCAGTGTGGTTTTATTAAAATTGGATAATTGACCATGAACATAAAAGCTATTAATGAAAATTAAACGTTTTTAGTAACGGTTCGTTAAGACTAGAGGTAGATTTTTAAGAACAATTTTATGGCTATTAAAAAAAAATTTAAGACATTAAAAATAATGAGATGTGACTAAAAACTGATTTTGAGCAGAAAAAAATGTATTTATAATCAAAATTAAACTAAAACTCCGTACCAAACTATTTATGAGATTTTTTCTGTAAAATATTGGTCAAAAGTTTCATTCTGCCAAAAATATATTTGTACCTATGTGTATGTGAAATGCTTCAAAATGTCACTATGCTACACATTACAAGTGGACATGTTGAAAAATAAAACCAATAGTAATGATTTACAATGATAATACTATGGAGTCTCTCGTATGTGCATATTAAAATTTATTGACTAAACTGGCATTCATTTGGTGGTACTTTATTTATATAAGTTCAAAAACTATCAATGTATTTAAGTAATACATTTTTTTATTTTTGTATATATGTATATATATATATATGATAATTATTTCGGCTTTTTAAAACTAATCTTACATTAACTAGGCTATATATGTATATTGGTTTAGAAAAGATACACAATTTATCTTCACATGTATTCTAACATCCTTACTTATATTGAAAAATACAGTATTTATTGTTATAAATTGTTTTTATGTTTTGTCCTGAAACTATAACAACTATGGGATTATCAAGTATTCTCCAAGTAAATTAGTTTAAGATTAAGTGGTTATGTATAATCACCTTCTTTTTTCAATTTTAAACGTTAATCCATAAATAAAACTGTAAGTGTAGGGCTTATTAACGTATTAATACAATTTACTTAACCTATTTTCAGTGTTCACTAGGAAAAATAGTTTTTTTCTCGGTACCAACAAAACTTGCCTGATCAGAGAAATGCATTTATCATCATTATCTAACTCAAGTGTAAGGCGACTTACAAAAAAGCTCTACATAAGATTTAGCGTCTGTGGCGCGTTACAATCTTTCACCGTTCGATGTCGCCTAAGTCGCGCTCATAAATTTTCGTAAATCTTCACCACCCACTTAAGACATCTCATTCCAGGGATGGTGTTAGTTTTTCAGCTCAATAATCTTATTTCATCAAACTTTTTATAATATATTTTTATCACCTGGTTTATCTGACTGCGCCTCAGTGTTTTAAAAGAACATCAAAACTTCGATAACATAATAAACCCAAGGCGACCGATTATTTTCTCGTCATATACTTTGAATAGTGTGCACATTGAATTGTATTAATTATACACGCTAAAAACAATTACATATATCAAAACATTTCTGACGTGAATATTTTAACAAGTTTAGATTATTTATAAAACAACCAATAAATTTAATGAATAATGTATGTATCTTAACCTATCAAACGCGAATATACGGATACATCCAATTTCTACCATCGTTCATAAATACTATGACTATCTTGTGCTTTTTTTTTAAATGTCTTTATTATAAGGTTTTGAAATGGAAAAAACGACATACGGAGTTATTTCAAATTGTGTGATAGCTATTGTTTTCCCACTTAAAACAAAGAAGCAGAATAAATTGAAAAAAATAGGTGAGAAACACCTTTAATTATACACAAAATTTCAAATATTTAATTTTAAAATAAGCATAGTGGGTTTTTATTCTGCCATAATATAACACGTTTTACCATCTGAAAGATAATTGCAACTCTAATCGTAAGGTTACAAAGACTTTTCTTATATTAAATTTTCATTAGTTTTCTAGTGATGTGTAAAAACGTTAAAACGTTACGTTATTGTTTTAATTTTTATATTTGAATTGAAAAAAATCCAGATGAGACGTAAAACTCTCAAAATAATGATTACTAATCTATGTTTGTAATAATGGTGACGTTTAATTGTTTAAGTAACTAATTTTATGTACACTAACAAAACAAAAACATTTTAACTTATAAAGTATAAACAAAATTTTTTGTTTTTTGTTTAATATATATTATATTTTTGAATGAGAAACAAATATTACTTTTAAGTTGTTAGTTTTCGGTGGAAATACCATATTCTTTTTTATATGTATAATAAGTGTACTAATCCTAAGCTTTTAAAAAATGATCACACCCAGCTTCGCTCATTCCAAGCATTATCAACGTACTAAACTATTTCCACATTTTTATTGTGCTTTGAGTATAATATCGACTGTGGGAAGGAAAAAGAACGCAACCCAACCCATATCAAATTTTACAGGAGGCGCTGAAAACGTATTTTGATGATTTTGTAACATATGCAAATTATGAATTATACACAACCTTGAAGTGCATGGAGACTTCTAAACTGGTTTTTAATTGACGTGATCTAATATTAATTAAAGAATTTGTCTAAGAAAAACCTTTATTCCAGTCTTTCTTCTTGGTTTAAATTTTTTACAAGGTCATCTTTTTCAAACTTAAAAGCTAAATTTAGATACTAATTCGGCATTTGCAGCTTACATCCTTTTGATATAACGTGTATAAAGTTTGATAAATTGTGATTATCGAAAAAAACCTGTTTTGAAAAAACTGTGGGTTACGTCCTTTTTCCTTTCCACCGTCGATATGTAATAACCATTCAAACCTAACATTAATTTTGTATTTTGTTTATTATTTAATTTATTTGAAACGAAAATAATAAATATTAAACGTCATATGTACATTAATGCCAAATATTCATTTATTTTTTATGATAAGGTTCATAAAGAATTGATACAATATCGAAAAAGTGAATATATTAGATAACCAAATCACAGACAAATTAGTCCACAGCTTACTTAAGAATCCAATTACACACAACGATTTTTGATTGATATATGTATAAGAAGATATAGATTTTCTCTAACACTGTAAGTTTAATAAATGGATGGAAATAAATGCCGGATGGATACGTCCCCTTGTTAAGGACGTATTTGTTGACGAAGTAAGTGAAGGGGACATAACGGACATTATCTTGTTAACGGTTGAGCTATAAGGGAACAACACGCGTACCATCGACCCCAAATAACGTCATTATCATCAAGGAAGGTAGGGGTGTTAAACTCTTCAAGAGTGATTGGGTCTCACACGATAATGCCGTATTGTATGATGCTACAAATAAATCAACATTTATACCTTACCTTCATTTTTTGTGTTATTTATTAAAAAATAATACAATTCTCCAACATAGATTATTTTACTTTGCTTGATTGTGATCTTATCGTTGATTTACATTTTATATTAAAATTTCATAATATATAATATAATGTTTTTTTCATAACAATGATGTTTATTATTTAACTGTGTAAAAAAGCTAAAATCTATGTGTCATAATAATTTTGTTTGCCTTTTTTTATATTTGTATTAATAAATTGAAACAAATTTAACAAGTATTTACTTATATCTGTGCCTGAGTTCATACCAGTATTCAACGAAGATTTCGAATTTCCGACCAACTGAAGGGGTCAACAAATGACTGCCCGCCTAGAGCGTCTCTCCGGAAATTATAAAAAGTAATGCTTGCGTGACCATTTTGTTTTCTTATTCTCTGACGTTATCGACATCTATGTTGAAAAAATGAACAAACTTTTTTCATGACCAAAAAAATATGTTATTTTAGCCAAAAGGAATCCAAAACAACAGCTATTTATATCGTATTCTAGTGACGAATTTATTTTTTTAGATAACTGTAATAGACATTTTAACGTTGCAGTCCCTTAAATATTAAAAGCATGAGTTGAAGAATCTGCGGCCTTCTAGGTCCTTAATTTTGACATTTTGTTTTCATTTCATATGTATACTTTTAACCATAATTATATTATTGAAGTTTACTGAAGTAACCTCCCTAACATGAAAAGTTTTCCAGTCATTATCTTCACCATTGCTTTCAAAAATACTGCAAAAAAAAAACACATGTTCACCTAACCACACAAACACATACTTATTAATTTAATAAAAAGATATATCACCTAAAAACTATTTTATTAATCTTACAACTAACAATATTTCAGATTTCAATGAATATCGTTCAAAGACTGTCTACAGCGACACATAATTAAGATAAATCGTTGAGTGACTTATTTACAAATATTCGTATAAAATCTAACCTAATACTGTTTTCAAAACACCCAAGTTAAGTAAACTATTCCTGATTATTATATTTCAGTAACATTTATCTGTATAAAATGAACAAGGTTTCAGTGGCATGATTTAGCATTGACTTCCTATTTTTTTTAAATTAATAATTGTATCTCAACCAAAACGCAATATTTATTTTTGAAAGTGTGATTAAACGTTAGAATAATCAAATACATTATGTAATATTTAACCATTTAATTTTTAGCCATGTAATTTTTAACCATTCTTAATTTGACAGCTACTTTTTCAACATTTAATTAGCTACAAATTCAAAATTAAAGTTGGGAAAAAAATATGTAAATATCAATGCATAAAAAAACTTAAAATTCATTTAAAGCTATTTTTCTTTAAAAAAAATAAAGTTCTACAGCTAGCTATACGTACAAAAATAAATCAAAAATATTTTTCAACGATAGTAAAAAACAATAAAAATTTAACGAAATTCGTACAAAGGCGTTAAATGATTGCATCTTCGATAGTAAAATCAAATTATTGATACAAAAATTATTAACGATACGTTTTTACACAACTTCTTACATATAAAGCTGCAGACGATTTTTCATCTAGTAAACCATTTGGAAGGAAAGCCTGTCGAAAGACAATGTTAAAGGTTGAGAAAATAAAACGAAAGATCCTTTTTTATTTCTCACACAGGTGCAAAGAAATAGATTGAAAAAAGTTGCATTCGTATTATTAAAATAAATTTACTTAATTACGATGTATTATTCCTAAACGCTAAGGATATATCATAATATTTAAATAAATAGGTTTTTTTATTATTTATTAAATAACATAATTATAAAACACTGTATTGATTTGATAAAATATATTTTTTCTGTAACATTTATCTTTAAAACGCTGATTATATACAAAAACTAAATTACCAGTAAGCTTCCATATTTATACTTTAAGCTTTACTAATGAACCAATAAGTTTTATAAATTCATGAATATTCTATAGAAATAGAGCTTTATTGAGTGATTCATTTTCTAAAACACATCATTATTTATTAACACTTATATTATATTATATAAGAGAATTTGTGTAAACATGTTTTTTCAATAAAACAAAAAGTATTTTACCGTTGTAACAAATTTATAGTAAAAATTTTAACACCCCGGAAACTGATCGATAAACAGTCAATGGTTTGTACCCTATCTCTCAATATGCGACATCTGGCTTAATCCTCTTAGCAGCGATAGCAGCTTAGTTTAATCGTTTCTCTGTCATAACAAACGACTTGGACGTTGGATTCAACTTACATACGAAAACTATTTTTTATGTAAACATTCACCTACAAAATCAATTTAAACATTTTTTCATTAGCATTAAAAGTTTGCCAATGCGATAGCTGAAAAAAAGGTTGTTTTTTTTAAACTCCGGTAGATAGAAGCTACGTTTAGTAATAAGTTTATCGATTAAAATGAAAAAAAGCTTGTGCCGCTAACATTGTATTTAGATACAATAAAAAAATGAAGAGCACTACACTGGACTCTCTTTTTGTACGATGGATAAGTTACTAGCAATACTTGGTAAAATTCCGTGTATAATAGTATGCTTAAATATAAATAATGGTGGCTAGTTTTCCTTGTATACAAACTAATTCAAGATATCAAAAAACAAAATTATTACAGTTCTTTGTATCTAAATTTTATTAAAAAACAAAGATCAATGAAATCAGACAATAGACAAACCCATTCAAACACACTTTGTATGACATCGCTTTTATCACTTGAGTATTTTAAAAAATATATATTTTAAACCTCTTCACGTATAGTATAACCTTGTTTAAGTTCTAAACCCCGTTTAAAGAGAGAGTGAAATGTATTCCAAAAATAATAAGATAAACAGCTTTTCTTTTCGTCTGTCGCTTTAGTTTGGCTTGAACAAAATTTACAGCGCATTCTTGTTACATAATATCGAGACTAGTTTTTACGCTGCGAAGTAACAAAAAAAATCTAATACACGGTGCAAAACTGTTCTTGATCATGTAACAAAATTCAAGTATTAGTTTTTATAGTCTGTTTTGTTTCGTATAAATTCAATGTCTTTCTATTGAAAATGGACAATTTACACCAGTGTACGCTATACTGGTGGGCAATATATTAAAGGAAATTTAGTTACATGTTATATTAATAACATATTATAAATATTTAAAAAAAAATCAGTTCTACATTTGATCAATGATGTGGTCATGCAGTATCAAAATGAAATAATAATTGCAGAATGATCTTTTAATACACTATTCAAGATTTAAAAAATGCAATTGTGTGACATTGCGCTTAAA
This sequence comes from Himalopsyche anomala, assembly GCA_031772345.1. Lineage (NCBI taxonomy): Eukaryota > Metazoa > Arthropoda > Insecta > Trichoptera > Rhyacophilidae > Himalopsyche > Himalopsyche anomala. Next base: position 13,125,940 of record CM062834.1, read on the forward strand.
AAGAAACATTACGAAATTATGACAAATTTATCCCATAAAATACTGTTGCTATTCTCATTATCATATTAAGTTAAATTCGGCTTAAATTAAACATTTGTTATTGAAAAAATGAAATCTTCTGGATGTAAGTTACACACCGTTGAAATTCGCGATTAAAATTGACAAAATTTGTACCTCACATAAAAACACAGCCGCACTAATTTGCATAATGTATTCTTCCGAACTATAAATGTAACATAATATTCTAAACGATGTAAGTAAAATCAAAAACAATATTGACTATATGTACTTTTTGTTTTTAAACATGGAGATTATTAAAGCGTTGAACTTAGGCTTGGCACAAAGAAGGTTGAAAATCACTGTTTTACACCATTTAAGAGACTCAAAAATAGTTTCACAATATCTTCATTTATAACACTGATGCTTTTAAAGTTATTTTTATCGTTTTGTAGAAAGCTTCAATGCAGTGTGTAAATTAATAATTATCTTTTACTTGCACGTGGATATTAAGATCTTTCATGTTCTTAGTATATTTAGTTTTCGGAGGCAAATAGTTGTGACATAGCTGGCTAGGGGAATGCGCCAACAATCTCTGCGACGGATTTTTGGTTTGTTACATGGTGACATTCCGCAGTCGCTTTTATGAGAGGTATTCGCTCTAGAGCTTTGGATCTCTCATTTATCCTTATGAAGAGGAATTTTCACTTAGCGTATGTACATACTTTGCCAGATAACACACATGAAAATACGATACCTACTTTCGCTTGAAAAGAAACGAAAATGCGAAGGCACGTTAAACTCATCAGCTAGTATCAATTTACACAGCAAACTCAGATAATGATTGGCAAAACTTTACGTTTCAATTCCCATACGTATCACTTTATTTATAATATGAGTATAAACAATATATATAGCATGTCAGTTTGATAGAGAAAACATGTTTTTTTCTTCATTAATCAGCCATTGTAAAAAAAATATCGAAATAAACGACGATACAAAAAACCTGAAAACAAAGACGGCTGTCTCTTATAGATATAAAATCATTGTGTAGAGCTGAAAATTTTTCAAAACGGTTAAAAAGTTAGTTTTTCGGAAAAAATAAGACTTCAGCGTGTAAATTTTTTCAAAAATTGAAATACAGTCTGTAACAAAAGCGGCAATTCGCATAGTCCAGTAAAGCAAAAATGGTAGTTATTTAACAGATTTTACAAAAAATTTAAATGCCTAATGACAATATTTGGCATTACTTTTTTTAAACTTTTATCTGTAAAAACCAAAATTTTATTATAATGAAATCTGCCGTCATTGTTTTCCGAGTCCTGATATTATCAGAAAATAAAAATGATTGCTCAACTCTTTTTAACACCAGAATACCGGAAACTTTTAGACCTTACTATTAATATTGTAGCAAAAACAAACTAAAACACGATAAATATTTAAAAAACGTATGCTTTCAACGTTCTCAAACAATATTTAGAAGCATTTTATGCCGTTCGTAATTTAATTATAAGTTACATTTTTTTTTCAATCTAACAGCCGTCATAGATTTCGCAATAGTGATGAATAACAAAATAAATAAACTTACTCTTTAAACTCATGACCTTATACATAACTGCCTGGGACAAATAAAAAATCAATAACAAAAAAAAGGTTATTTGTCTTACCTAAAACCACAAATCAACTTTTTTAAACCGATGTTTTTCTTTGAAAAAATATACAAAATATTTAAGATAATTTTCGTCTTTTATTTACATAAGAGTATTTCTATGAACACGAAATATATTTTATTTGTATGTCCCAAACGTAACATATTTGGTTTTATTCAACCCTGAGGTAACTTTTCACCGTAAACAAGTAGCAATTTCTCATGTTTGTTTTTCCAAATAAATATGACAGATAACATAGTTACATATCAAAAACTAATTTACTAAGAATTTTTAAACGTCAAAAAGATTCTGAAACATAATATTTTCAACCGTATATATGTTTTCATAGCATTTAAAAATTAAATGTTTTTTTGAAAAATTTATTAGCTTGTAGATTAGATTGTATATAAAAAATGACGAGTAAAACTTTAGTGATTCCTTTTATCTCCATTCCTGTAATTTGTTTAGGCAGAATCATAAAGTGTTTCAACTAAAACTGGCTTTCAAAATTCTATGAAATCTTCATTAACGTAAGTGATTCGACAATGTTTAGAAGTGTGTCTCATTCACTTTTAAATGTCTTCACAAATAATCAGAATCAAACGTGCAGTGAAAGCTTCAAGTCGGCACAAAAGCTGCCAAACGCTTTAGATTGCAATAGGATTAGTTGAACAAACGCCTTTGATGATATTTCAAGTAACGGCTCTTGATAAGGTATACGACTAAAAACATTAAAGAAATCAACGACGTATGCAGAGTTTTGTCAATTAAGCTTTCATTTTGATTTTCAGGTAGCGTGATTTCATTACCTAATACTCTTGTTGTTCCTAAAAATTCTTTATAGAAGGAATGAGGAAACTAAAATGTTTATAGGTAGAAAAAAAATGGGAAATTAGATTTAAGCAAAAAAACAATATGGACTGCGTAATCTGCGAACTCATTAACTCTACCCACGGATGTTTACTGTGACATACATCCATGTATTGAAAAACTTCATAATTTAATCATCAAGCAGAATTCGACAATTCCAAAATGCATGTTAATACATTTTTAGGTAAAAATAACAGAAACTATATTTAGAATGCGTTTTTAAAATTCCTATTAAAAATGTGTTTTATTTTTACAAATCTAGTGTTACCACGTTAAACACCCACGTCTTAGGTCTCAAATTTAAATTGAAAAATATAAGTGTGTCATTGACCTTACCAAAAATTGAACCCAAACCCACCTGGACTGGTAGAGCAAGATCTAACCAACTAGAACACAGCGGGTGACATTATGAAGTCATAATCTTATTGCGAATAAAATGATAAGTGATGAGTCACTTGTCTTATTTGAAATTTTACTAAACAATGAATCATAAGTTAATCACATTGACTTAAAATGCTTCTCAAAGAAGCAAAACACGTGTCAAGAACTGTAAAATAATCAGTGTAATCACAAACTTATCAAATTGAAATGTATGTTTTAAAAAAGCTAAATTACCATCAAATCCATCGAAAATGTCAAGTTAAAGTTGTATCAAATATCTAATATTGAAAATACTCACCATTTGAAACAAATCTTTTACTCATTTGGAAGAAACAATTGATAGAAGCCAACCCAAATCGGTGGATATTTTTTATCCTTCTTTTAATATACGGTTAAAATCGAGTACTTTCAAAGTCATGCTATTTTCTTTAAGCGCAGGTTTTTCAGTGTTGACATTACTGTGATATATGTTAAAATTATCTCAAATACAGCCTATCTGACAAACTAAGTATATTATTTAAATTTAGGTCTTGTCTAAATTCACGTAACAGATGGCACGATTTTGTCGAACAAGTATTTATAGACACAACGTGAACAGTTATAGCCCGAATAAAAATGGATGAGCTTCAACAATTTAAAATTACATAATAGTAGTATGATTAATAACAACTAAAGTACGATACATCCATTCCTTTTGATAAAATTCCCTCATCCATTGATTTTATTCGACAGTAAACGGTAGCCTAGTAAACGATACATACCTTTACCCTTTTTCACATAGTCTTCATACATCTCAGGAGGTACTGTTGAATAATTGGTACGCTGCACGTTAGAGTGCTATAAATTAATTTCTAATGAAAAAAAAATGAACTTTCGTGACTTAAGAGGTTATATTGATTTTTGAATTACACCCCAACGTATAGGTTTACTAATGGCAAAACAATATTTTACATAATGAGATTATTAAATTAAGTATCACTGAAAAGTAGAAGATATTGTTAACTCAACTTTGGATTTCTGAAATACCCCAATTCAAAAACATAGAGCTGCAACTAAAGCCATTCAGAAAAATCAAGCGTTTAAAGTTATAAGATCAGACAATAATATGACTATGCCTTTTAGGCCTCTCGCTTCTTAAGTATTAGTTTTTGTTTTCATCAATGACATTATATTTTTCTTATGTTAGTGTCACTTAAGGTCACGTTATGTTAGTGTCACGTTAATTTGTCTTTAATGTGTGGGCTTAAGTTGAGTTATTATTCTTAGAACATTATTGACAACTTTCCTTTCACAAATAATTAAGCGATGCATTGATTTTCAGATCAAATTCGGTTGCGTTAGGGCATAACTTAATAAATGCAAAATATTGAATTAGAAGAGCAATTCAATCGAATACTTATGCTCAAAATAATTAAACAATAATAGTTATTAATACTTTCGAATATTTCTATTTTTATAGATTTTTTATCAGTTTTAATGAATTGCACAAGTATTTATTATATATACAATCTTTATTTGAAAATATGTATGCAACAGCGTTTCTAAAATCAGTGATCAGGTTTTTCCCAAAAACAAGACAAAATTGAAACGTATGTAAAATATGAATCACCACAGATAGTTTTGTAAAAAAAACATAATTTAAATATGTTGTTAACAACTTGTGAATAATAATATAATACAACGGCTTACATATTTTACGAAAAAACAGCTCAAAAGCTTTTTTTAACTCCTGTTAATGTTATATATAACACTTAAAGCAAATTCTTCAAATTTATCACATTACAAACAATTCTTAATAAGAATAGAACTCGTATGTTTGCTACGCACTCACAATCAGTATTTGTAAGGGTTTTTCTGGGTTATTTCCTATATCCAAAATCTTTAGCTGACACAACCTTTATCAATACAGTACTTTGTTATAGTGCACACGGGAAACGGATATCAAAACGTTGTCTGTAAATAAATAATGGTACAAAAAATAATAATCATTTAAATTCAACATTTATCTCGATCGCTGCATCAAATTTAAGTGCATCGCTGGAATTGCATATTTACAACGTTAAGCTTATAGCGAAGAAATGAAAATGTTTTGGGAGCACATTTAGTTTTTGTTAGAAATAATTTTTACTGTTGGTGTAAACTGTAGGTTTGTATTATAAATAGTAATTGCATACTCAAATACATATATGCTCTACCATCATTTTTATTAGAAAGAAAGTAAACAAGAGTATACAAAGTATGTAAATAATTACACTTTATTAATTAACAGTGTGAGTTAATTACCAAAAATACACACATAACATAATATAAAAAGACCAATTTGGAAACCTGACATTTGGTTTTAAATAAAAAAAAATACTTCTGTATTCCTCGGTTTCATTTGATGTATTTATTTATTATAATGGTGGACTATTTCATCGTAAAATATCAATATTCAAGTTTATATTAGCATCTGAAACAACGCTCATCTTCAAGTATTTCTATTGAGAAGTAAGTATAATATATGCAAAATATTGTGAGGCACGATGTTCCTACACATCTCTAATATAATGTACATAATTATTATTTTAACCTGTCACTTAAAGTGGCGATGCTTCTGGACTGTGCCTGTTTTTCCTTTCAAATGACTGCATTGCGTCATCCTGGAATGTCATTAATGACTATTGACGCAGCAATGCGACTCTTACAGCATCTCTGGAGTGATTTGTCTGGAAATATAGACAAACCATTTTATATAAACATATACCTTTGACGTTGACATACTTTTACTGTGTTCTATTTTATATATTATAGTTTTTCCTCATCTATTAAATATTTCTAATTATACTTTATTTTATGTGTACAAGAAAAAATATATTAATAATCACTAAATATCTCAAATAAATTTGACACAAATAATACATTTTAAAAATGACCGAAAATTAATTACTTTCGTTGGCAAAAGAATTCGCGTTCAGAGCTTTCTTTCATCAAATTATATTTTACATTGAGGAAGGCTAGGAATTATCAAAATCACAACCTTTTACAAATATTTTTTTCTATATACTAAAACGTTGTATGAAAGATGAACAATAAACGTAATTACAAATGTATTAATGTTGATTATGCATACTAGATTTTTCAATAATGTAAGAAAGAGGAAGAAAGTTATCCGAATCTTTATCGGTATGTGACGTTACAAGTCATGACTCATGAAAATGTTCAGCTTCGAAACTTTTATATAGAAGAAAGAAACTTTCTAAATATATGATAATTCAATCCATCATTTTGATCCTTCAAAGATCTTCAGAGACGGCAACAACGACCAAGCATACCAATTTTTTTTTCTGAAAGTAATGACATCAAAAAAGATCTAAGTCGTTGTGGCACAAACAAATTACATTTTAGGCCAAAATTTTGTCTCTCATTTGAAAAATAACTCAAATTATTTTAATATATATATAGTATATTTTTATTGAAATAGAACTTAATCGTGATAATTAAAATAAAAATTTATTTTTCAGTTTTTTTCTAGTGTTACAGAAAAATATTACTATTAAAAATTACTAAAAACTATCCAGTATAATCTATTGTCTACAGTTTTTTTCACTTCCTAAGATTTTGATATTTGAGACTTACCGCAATTGGCCTGGATGGTGACAATATATGTTACATAAGCAGATATTTATTTTCATACTTAAGCCTTAAAAAATGTATTTAGGAAAGTTTAAAAAATCTGTTTAGTCACAAATCAAGCATTATTATTGCTTCGTTCTTTCTCTCGTTCTGCAACGTACAACGTTTTGACTGAATCGTTAAAACTCTACAGAATATAGATCAAAGGTATCTTCTCTATATATTTTTTAATGAGAATCGGTATTTAATAATCCAGATTTTGCATGATATTTTTACGGATATTGGCCGGGTTTGTGATGCAGTGGTCAACGTTATTGGAATCCGTGACGGACCTCACGGATTCAAGTCCTAGTACGAACAACACTTTTTAAATCGATTTCTATTAGAAGACATGAGTGTTGAAAAATCTCTCTCAACCTTTCAATCTTAAAATTTACGAGACGTAATTAGATGGATAAAACAGTCACTAGTCATGTCCTAGATAAGTCCTCGATAAGGTTGTTCTTTTAAAAAATAGGGTTGTTGAGCATCTGAGTAACGAAAAGTTCTCGTTGCAAACTTACGAGATGAAATCCAAATTATTAATATTTCTATCACAGATTTAATAATTTGAAAAAAAATATTCACCAATTTATGCAAAAATATAGTGAATAAAAAAACACTTATGTCACCACAATATTTTTTTTAATTATTTTCAAATCAAGTGAAATCATTTCGATTAGGTTTTTCTTTTTGATCGACTCAACCAAAAGATTCCGGCAATATTCCGATTCGACTCGAGTAAAGCTCTGAAGCAATATAATATGACCCAGCTTTCGAGCTTTCCGTGGCGTCTAATATTTCTTTGTCAACAATAAACGGGATCAAACGCTCCAGGATGCGACTGACGCTGGAAATAATAATCCTTTGTAAGCTACTCACAAGTCGCAAGTACCACTACGCCTTAAGGACATAGAATCGTCACGCTGCCGGAAATGCTTACTATCATTTTACCAATGAACTAACCATAAAAGGATAAAACATATTACGTCCATGGTGTTTCTATTTATGGGAAATGCTGTTACCACACTTATATTTCAATACAATGGCAAGACATATCGGAAGTATTTTTAGCACCGAAGGGGAAATGTTAAAAAAAGAAAATTTGAATGTACTATTATAAGTTGACATCTATTTCCATCCCTTATAATATTCTACGGGCATTTTTTTAAATTCAATAGTGAAGCTATGCTGGCATGACTAAAGGAATAGGTCTATACAATGTTTTAAATTGATTGACTTATTCACATATTTTTTGTTTATTTTATATTTTCAATGATCGCGGTTAGAAACATGAAAGATACTGACGGCAAAACGGCCATTAGTAGTTATTAATAACTTGGTCAGAAACTGTAAAACGAACAAAGCAGCGCTTTGTTATTTCAGTGGTCGTAGAGAGACGTTTGAACTAGCTGAGTCACGTGCTGCGAATGCTACTTTAAAGCTTGAATCTTGCTGGTCTTTTCTTCCAATCAGTAGAATTCTGGCGATATGGATGACTGTCGTGTAATACTTAAATGATGAATTCAGCATCACCGAAGAGAGCTGACGAGCCATCTGAGAAAATAAAGCAATTGACAGGTGATACAAAATTAAAGAGACTTCGTGTGTTTTGGGATCAATTATGTTCAAACAATGTTAGTTTTTGAATGCTATAAACTGTTTTAAATGTTTTATAAAGCTTTCTCGGTTTTTTATTTGTAGTTTAGATATCCTAAAATGTCTAAGTAAATTCAAACGTCGAAAACCACGTACCATTTGCTACGCCTCGCGCTATACGTGCCACGTGACGATACGCTACGCGTTTCGATACGTGAAAGCGCTACTTTGGGAAAAGTTTTTCGTAGAGCGAGAATATTTCGTATAAACATTAGTACTCGTTAACAGTTCTATATAGAAACACCTAACTGTATTTTTACAAAGTGTTTATGTTGAACGTTCTGATGAATGTAAGCACAGTACAGTTTGAGGTAAATGGTGAAATAGTTGATATTAATGATATACAGCGTGTCTTAAAATTTTCTTACATTGAATTCATTAGTGTATTTGTAAAAAAACAATTGACTAATCAATATTGGTTTTCATACTAAATAATCATTTATACTTATATGATAAGATGTGCATTCAAAGGCCCAGTGATGACAGACAACGTTGGTTTAACTAGTGTGTAAAACTTTGGAGCCAACTTTGAGAAAATTGTTTAAATTAATTAATTCATATAATAAAATTATATTTATTTTTTGATTTTCTGCATTCATGGTGGAGTAGTCAAGATCATCGGCTTTAGATGTAGTACTCGCTTATTTAAATCTTAGTACGGACAGTTTCATAGAGTTTTTTAATTGATTTGTCAATTTCTACTTAAAGAAATTTGATGTCAAAAATTAATTATTCACACGCATTCAATAAATAATAAGCAAAGCAAGAGCAATAAGCTAACTGTTCTCAAAGTTTTTCGCAGTTCTCGTGGAAAAAATAGAGTTGAGAGCTATAATAATACATATTTTGAGAGTATTTATTTATAAATATTATATATTGCTCTAGAGCGGAAGAAATAATTAAAAAACTTTAATGCGATGGATGATAGTTTGGTTGAAAATGTTCCCTAATTAAAATAAGCCATGCTTCACAAAATATAAAATTCCAAAATGTATTTTAAATATGATTTATCTGTCAGAAAAACAAAAACAAATTAATCAATGGATGAAACAAGATCTAAGTATTATCATTTATACGTCTGACTTAAAGAAAGAAAACTCTTGTTAAATATTTTGACAAATTTGACAACCAACTTTGGTACTGCTATTTGTGAAATGGATTCAGTCAGAAAGTTTTTGATATGATAATTATAATTTTAATCACAGTTAGGTATCATTTTCTTTTCGTCGTCTTTATGTCGCCGGATATATTTTAATCAGCTCCTAATGTGGAGCATATGTCCTTCTAATGAAGTATCTAACAGCGGTTTTCTTACAAGAATTGTCTGTAGCTCTGTTGCTCAACCTCTTTTTTTTTCAAAGAGAGTTTTGGGCATAGAAGGTAAAGGTTACGACAGGACTAATAATAAACAAAACAAGTGTTCATGTTTTTAATGGAATTTTAGAATAAATTTTACCGGAAAAATCTGCTGATAGGGTCATGAAATAACAGAATTTACAAAATTTCGTAATATTGTTAGTTTTCGATGATATATATCATAAAAAATATATATTTATGTACAAAAACGTACATACAATACATAATTATCGGTTGTGTTTTCCGTTTTATACATTATATTTATTTTATTTTATAGATGATCGTCGAACAGTTCGCACATCATTGGGTTTTGATTTTTGCCTACCTCGGTGAGAAACTTTTGAGAGATTTTACGAACAAAATCACAAATAGTAGTTATCTTTGGGTTTATATGTAGTAGTGAGTTGCAGACGTACCACACGGCGATACAAATTATCTCTCGAATTGATTAAGTATGTGAACAATTAACGACATCGGATAAATTCGACACTGTCTTGCCTGTTTTATTCTTTCGTCATCATGTAATAACAACTAGATTTTATTATAAAAACTTAGTGCGTAGGCTACACTTACTATGGCTTTTGTATTATTAATAACTGTCGCTATTGTTTTTATGTAATATATTTAATATTAGAACATCTTATATCTGTGTGTTCAGCCACACGTCGGTTGCAGTTCTCATTCAACTTTTACATGTGCACCAGATCTTTTGCAAATAATTTAATGAGTGCCGCAACTGAATTCCTATATAAAATACTTCTCTAGAACAATTTCTCTTACATTGGAGTTTATTCCGTACGTGTACTTACTTCTTTTGAAACAGCTGTCGTAACTGCTTTAAAAGTTGAATACAACCCATTACACGGTACGCGAATAGTGCGAGACGTGTTTTATTCATTCGTGTTTTGCTGCAAAATTTCGTTTTTTTAGTAAGACCATTGTATTCATATTTACGTATTGAATGTGTATATATAACACATTCCTACTCAATAATATTCAAATAAACTCTAAATTTGTTCGATGTTTGCTTTATATTTTCTGATTTTTGGTGGATATTTGTGCAGCACACTTCAGCAAATATATTTTTTTAATAGTAGTTTAGAAGAAATCTAGAAGTAAATCTTTAGAGCATCAATTCAAATGAAATCAATATACTTGTATATAAACCACTTATTTCACCTATAGAGAATCCTTGAAAAAAAGGATTTATAGAAAGAATATAAATATGTTAATTTATAATAAATAAAAACACGCAAAAAATATAAGAGTAAAAACACCACGACCGGAATTCAGTAATTTCTTGAATTTTTTTACACTTTTACTTGTGGCAATATGGTCATTAGTAAAATAAATAATTTGTAAAAAGTATTATAGCGTTTTATGAGCATCCAACTAGTCTTAAACCAAGACTGGTTAGCCGGTTTATTTGTCATAAAAAAACGGGATATGACATATTAAGCACGGTTAACCGTAGTTTATTGAAAAATCTGTTTCCGCCTTGAACATAATGAGCTTCTATTCAACTGTTTATATCTAGAATATTATTATATTGTATAAACGTTGTGTATCACAGTATATAATAAAAGTATGACATGTAAATATGTTTCAATAATCTAATTTATGTGTCATAAAGTAATCAAACATATGGACAATTTTTTTCAATTAATATTTATAATATCTATGAGAATATTACATGTGTTGTAATATATCTCTTTTTGAACCTGATATATAAATACGTTATTTATTTATCTTTTAAATTCAAATAAAATGGTACACATTCAGAGCGGACATGTTCGAAAAAAAAATAATATATTTTTATTTTATAATATTATGCATGTAAGAAAAATGTTTTTCATTTTGTTTCATGTTTGATGCAAAATTAGATTTTTGAAAATGATATCGATTTAAGCCAGGGTAAAAATGCAGGCCAGTAAACCTTTTGTTTGTCAGGCCAGTAAGTGTTTTTGTACTGTTAATTAAATGCCATAGTTCTGTCGTATGAAGTTTTAACAAAAAGCTAGAGTTTTTAAATTTGAATATTTTTGAAGGTAAAAATAATACATATATACATACAATCATACAAACAAAACAATAAAAAAAAATACACATGTAATATGTAGACTAAAATGCATTTCTGATGCTGCTTTAATATATTTCCTAAATTATGTTTGGTGTACAAGTTGGTTGTTACTTTTCCCACCACTACCCACTATAAGTATGAAACCATTTTAGGTTTGGCCTACCAACTTTTACTTTATACAATTACACAATCAGATTTCAAACTTTCTATCCTAATTTTATGCTATTTTGATACTTTTTAGCCACGTCTTCATCTTAACGACAAACTAATACATTTAAAACAAATTTCTTTTTCATAACAAAAAAAAACTAAATAATTTTAAAACATCTAAATGATATTTGTAAATTATCTACATAAGGTTGAGTTAAGTCTTTGTGGCGTTGATGCTATGCCTTTAAGGCTATTTGCATTTCAACAACGCCAAACTATTTCTCAATTCGCGTTTCGATTTCATACTTAAGAGATCATGAGGCATTTCTGAGACTGCTTGCAAAAGCTTCACTCGTGAAAGCCCAGCAAGACAAAAGTTCTCTGTGTAACTGTGATCGAAATTAGCTGAAGAATTTTAAGCTCTTCTCTCGTTGGGGGAGGAATTTGAATCCGGAAAGTGTCATTCAGCCCAATCGCTTGCATTGAATAGAAGTGGTTAGAGGTTTTGACTGAAGTTATTTAGGAAACCTAAAGCTCTTCAATGTTAATTTAAAAAAAGGAATTTAAACACAATATAAAAATATAAAATATAATTTCTTTTACCAAATGGGCTTAGAAAGCTAACACAAATAAAATCATTTGACTATTTTATGCCATGAAAACTGATAAATAATATTAATTATTCGACTCGCAACGCTTTATTAATTTATGTTCATTTAAAACAATGGTTCTTAACGGTGGTGGTGTCGCCCCCTGGAGGGAGTTTAAGAGTCTGGGGGTCGTTTTTAATTTTTCAGAATTTGGGGGTGCTGTAGGATTCCGAGGGGGCAATACACTTAGTCCAGTCCAGGGTTACAATTGAGGATTTCAAATTTATCGGTGAGGGGGAGGGAGTTAAATAATTTTGGATATTTTATTTTTGCAAAAGGGGGCGATTCTTTCGATACGGTTAAGAAGAACTGATCAACGACTTTAATAGTTAAATTTCAAAAGAGGCTATCTTGATACTTTATTATTTAACATTTTACTAAAATATTACTTAGTGGAACTGCCAATAATCTTATTTATTAAATAAAAGATGTTTGCCATTATCAAACATGGTCACACCGCATTCGCGTAAGAAGATACAAGTTTTATGAGCATTAACTATCCAAATATTTTATTATACTAACGAATATAATATCGTAATAAAACTTGTTTGTGTTCGACAATAAAAAAGAAGCCGGAAACTATTGATGGGCAACGAACGTTTCTACTGTTCGCATTTATTTAGAAATCAACTAACAACATTCAGAGTTCTTACAAAGTTTGCTTGCTTTACGCGCCACGCATTGAGAATGCTCATTATTACTTTCTAATTCAGTTACTTGCGGCGATGAGATTGCTTGCAACGAATTGTATGGGATGGTGACCCCCCCACTTTCAATGGAAAACTTTTTCACTACCGCCACTGCAGTTGGCTTCATTAATAATTTATGGCAGCAACCATAACCGATCGTGTCGAAAACAGTAATGTACGATATCCATTATATTTGTACAAATATTAATTATATTTTACAAAAAAATAGTTTTACCAAGTGAAACTTAAAATTTATTGATATTATTTAAATCTCAGTCAGCTCGGGTTACTCCGTACACTTGACTGTTTGGTAGTGCCTAAATTGATCAGTTTTGATCGTGCATGCCAAATTTGATGTTGTATAGAAAATTCATACGATTTAAATTAATTTATTGACATGCTTTTATGTAATTAAAAATTATTATAAATTAACTTATTAGTATAATAATTTAAAGATAATTTTGAAAAAATCGAAGCAATTGTTGTAGATCATGTAAAAATAATTTAAAAAGTTTATCATTAAAATGTATATATTTTTTGTTCAACTAGTTAGGCTACTAGGTGTGACATGTATTTCGCCTTTTTAATAAGCATCTTCTAACTTGTCTCAACAACAAACTTAATCTCAACGAATGTTGTTTGATAATGATAAAACATTATATTGTATATAGGTCTTACTGGTGTTGAAAACTTGGTATTCAAGTGGAATTTGAAACATTCGATAACGGGGTTCTTCAACTTAGTAATCCGGTTTCTTAAATTAGAAATAAAATTAAAGATGTTTGTCATTATTCAAATTAAAACTTCATAATTTTTACTTGTATCTGTCAAAGGTAAAATTATTGCGTGTTATAATATGTCAATTAATAGTCAGATGTCAAATGAGAAAAATTAAAAATATTATGCTTAGGCTTATATTGCAAATAGTTTTGTTGTGAATTTTAATATAAATTTACACTGTAAGTAGACTGAATATAGATAATATAAATTTAGTAAGACTTTTTTATAATAATCGAATATGACAAATAGTCGGCTCATCGATATCGCTATGCCTAGTAATTTTCGTTCTTTTCAATTGCGCTATCCACGGCTTGGAAGTTTTATACTAACACTTTCTAAAATTAATTTTTCAATCGATTAATAGATTCGTGTTAAAAACCTTGTTGTTTGTTTTATGTAAATTTCTTCTCACGCATCGTAAAGTATGAATTGAATATAATTTGATTGCTTTTCAATAGATATTTTTTATCTCACATTGAGAAAAATATACGGAAAAATGGTTTGAGGACAGTACGGTTCGGTGTAGAATTTATTGGACTACCGATTGCAATGTGATAAAATCTGACGGGCAAACTTCAAATGCGATTAATTATTTTTTGAATAATTGATATTGGGTAACGAGATCGCAAATATTTGTTCAAATTGAAAATGCTCGCGCAAATAATTTTATTTTAAGCTGCCCATTATTTATGTGTTCAGTTTTGTATTCCAGAAAAGTTTAATAATATACATTGAAGCGCGAGAGGTGTTAGTGGCTATAGAAACATATATAGCAGAAGTAATTGGAATCCATTTTTATACAATGAGCACTAAACGGTTAATATTGATTAAACTGTTGCCATGATTGAGTTTTTCAACCATTTTTTAGTTGTCAATGTCGATCATAAATGGAATAATAGAGGAACATATTAACAGTTGTTATTTCATATCTCAGAAATATGGGTCTTTCTTAGAAACACATTGCCCAGGCATATATATGTCCGCAATATTTATACCAGAGATATTGCCGTAATATTATCGGTAATGATGTCAGCCATTTACAAATATTGATGCAGCTTACGACTGAATTAAAGGATATTATAAAACATGACCAGTAGTTGGCTTATATGTCTTTTAATGTCACGTTCGTACATTTTTCTGAGTAGGCGGAAAACCCACATATGTACGTTTGAACACTGATTACTCAAATTCTTTTATAATCAAAGTAAATTTGCTGTGTTCACAAAAATCGAATATATAGATGTTGGTAATCCAACTGTGCGCGCGGCTTGACCGTGGTCATCTTATTCGAATATTTAAAAATTAAATTTATGTTTTCTTTATTACAATAATGTTATCAAATTTTAACCACGTTGACAATTTTTCTGAAGTATGAAATCATTCGAGATCAGGTAAGGAGAATAAAAGCATTAAAAAATCAGAGACACAAAAAAAAATCTTAAATAATAAAAAATGAATAACAAATAATAATAATTAAATACCGAGATTTTTATGGCGCCTTTGTGGTAGAGAATGGTTTCTTTTGTAAAGAATCTTTCAATGATTTTAGATGTTAATATTGTAAGTCAAATCAAAATATATAAAAGTATCAAAAGACCTTTCTGTTATTTAAAAAAAATCCTTGCAGTTTCTCTCTCTTATACATATTCTATTCAATCATGCATAAATTTTCCGAGCATTGATATGTCTTATAAGAAAACGTACGACCGTTATGTTTATATGAACATCTTTACAAAATATCGTTCTGAATAAGGTTTCTCCTTTCCATCGCGAGGTTGATACGCTCATTCGTTTTTCTGTATTATTTAATATTGACGCAGCCATTTTTCGTATATTATTTATAAATGAAAAAGCGAATGAAAGAACGTAGAACTTTTATGCATGTATAAAATAAACATATGTTTTTATCTTGCTGAAGAGAGACGCCGTTATATGACGGCTGACTTCTCATAAAAAACAACATAACACACTTCTTACTTATGCATTAGACTGCAAACATTGACGGATATTTCTTTTACTTGTTCAATACCAGATTCTCTTTCTTCTCTTCAACTCGCTTAATAACGGCTTATTTATAACGGAGTATTTGCTTTTATATGACTGATGATTTTTTTAGTAAAGAAACTCAATTATTACCACTATAACTGGCGTATGTCTTAAAACATAAACATGTTTCAATTTTCAATAGAATAACACTGACATGGTGTATTTTGTTAACTTTGAATTATTAAAAAAGTCTTTATTGGATATAATTTTAGGTCAATACTTTTTGAAGATGTAAAAACAACAATAAAACAAGTATGTGGCGATTAAATAACATTGTATTATATAATTTTTTTTAAATAATTATTTCTGCTTATTTCACTATTAAAGTTTGAGTATGCATACTTGACATATTTTTTATTGATCAAGCTGTTAAACAGAATAAAAGAAAAAGAAGAATAAATAACAAGTTAATAAGCTTTTGATTTTTTCTTATATCAGAATAGAAAAGTTAACACGTATGTCTCGTTCTTTAAGATCGTTCTGTTATAAACAAATCGTCGGTTTTATTCAAGAGGTCATTAAAATACATTTAATAAGAATTACGTTTTGAATTAAGTTTGTTGATAATGTCTGATATTTGCATGAAATACAACATAATTTTTTAAGCGTATACTGTTTGATGTTTGACTGTTAGACATGAAATGACTTTTTAAGTTTATGCAGAATGAGAAAAAAGCAGTTTGTTTCATGTAATTTAGTTTGATAAAAATGTCAATTACTTCTTGCTTACAATAACTTTATTAACAGATTGTCTTTGAATTTTTTCTTATACTTTTGTGAGTGCGCTAGGTACAAAGATTTGTTTAAAAACCATTCCCTTCAAAATTATCATGTAACCTTTCGAACAAAATTGACTTTAGAAACTGCAATTTAGGCCAATATTTTCAGTATTAACCTTACTTATACAGTTTAAAAGGCCATGCCAATGACTAAACACAGCATTGAACGACAGCAGTCAACAACAAATAATTTTCAATAATTTTAATATTATATATTGCGGTCGTAAAATATTCTGTCAGCTTTTGATGCAACGCTAGACGAACAAACATAATTAATTGACTGCAATTTTTCAGGATAGCGTAAAACGTTATATTATTACATTATTCGGTGATTTTTTGGTACCATAATAAATTTCTTTTTAATTTAAATTTATTTATAATATATATTTAGTTATTATGAAAATAAATAACACTGTTAAAGGAATATGAATAAACACTGAACTCTTTTTTACATGGTAAATACGGTCTACTTAACACTGTGTATAAAAGAAACCTTGTACAAAATAATAAAATACATCGAAACATTGAAGATTGGTTCTTTAAAATTGAAAAACTGTGTTATTTGATAAAATAAAAAGATTTTATGATTAAAAAACGTAAAAAAGGTAAAATGTATTTGATCTAGCAAAAAAAATATATATTTCATCGCTTCTTGATAACATACGCGCACGTGCATGAGGGATTGGACGTTTATCGTTTTCATCACTACAATTGTCTTGACACGTCTAATGTGTTAGAATCAAATGAAGACTTTTGACATCGTCTTGTATTGTTGAATTTATTGTCATTAGAAATCTGATATTTGTTTATTTTTTGTTTTTTTTAATAGAACAAATAGTTCGAATAAAAATATAGTATTCGTTCGTTTTAGTTGGCTGTGTTAAAAAAAAGTTTAGTGAATATAGATGTTACATTCTCCAAAAGTACAAAACGATATTATTTTGTACAAATAATGAACGAAAAGTCTTGTCAAATAACACATTTTGTCATGTATTATGAAGTTATATAGGAGTCTGGGATGTAATTGTTTGTTTTTAAAATCATGAAATTGTATATAATCTTGAATGAAATATTTTTTTGGTATACATATTTTAATCATATTATATTATATTGTTTTATTTATATTTTATTCAAATCAATTTTTTTTCTATAGCATGTCTCAGCATAATTCTACTAAATTTGACTATGTTAATATATGAATTTAATATTTCTGTTAGAGCGGAGACCGCAATAAAAATAATGTTTCGGATATTGCATGCGATAAGGGGCGGAGGAAATAAATATCTATGCTAACGTCTTGTAAAAAATGGTTTTAGGAGTCTCCAACGAGATGTATGGTAACTATGTATGATAAAAATATTCTCTAACTATATCGCCTAGCAGAAATTCTTTGAATTGCATAATACTCACTATCAAAGGCGATTTGAACGGTCTACAACAAAATCTATTAATAAGAGAAATCGTTTAGTGACTTGTTTACAAAAATCCATATGCCTTATTGTTAAATTGAGTCAAATAGAATTTTAAAAACATCCCAATTGATAAATGGATTCTTTATACTATTGTATCAAATGTAATCTTGCATACTTTTTCACCAAAAGTTTACTTTATTAGCGAAAAATTTATACCATGTTCATTACTTAAATTAGTATAAATGAGAATCGAAATATTCTTGATTCTTTCGTCGTAGAAAATAGAGGTGGTATTTTAAGTTTACTTTTTTATATTCGTCTCGAGCCGAATATATTTTTTTTCACATAAGTCAATACTTGAATATCGTTTTGTATTGGACAAATATAATTTCAATAGTATGCTTGTTCGTAAGGTACATCTTTAAGATCATGAGGCTTTAGTACAAAAACAAACTTTTCATTTATGCATACAAGTTTTGTCACTAACGACCCGGGTTAGTGACAACACTTGTGTCAATGTACATAATTTGAACGATTTAAATTTAATATTGAAATTCCACCTTCAGTCGAAATCTCAAATTATTTCATTTATGCGTCATATTTTTAGTAATATTGAGGAAACGTCTGCAATTTTGGAGTTTGTAGCTTATCTATTCACTTGTTTCTTTATGACATAATTATTATGCTTTGAATGGTATATCTGATGTCAATTTAAGTAGTAAAATTTACTTTTACATATTATACATTGTAATATTAAAAAATATATTTTTCATATAAAATATTTCAGTTCTAAAATCGATTATTATTTTTTTGACAATAGAATAATATTGTCCTTCAAATTGAAAACTTTAGACCAGATTCAACGATTATCTTCGAATGTCTAGGCGAAGAGTTTAATCTTTATTCCTGTAAGTGCATCCAAACTGTAACTTATTTATTTCATCAACGTTATTTTGGTATAAAATTATTGATTCAGATAAGATTGATTCAATAACGGAATGGAAAGTTTTGCATGTTTTTATCAAACCTTTTTTTGGTTTGTATGAATTCAGCGATAATAATGAGAAACATTTCAATTAATACAGAATTTAAATTTATCATTTTTTTCCGCATGTAGTAAACGAATGTGTAATAAAGTTATTACATTGTATTCGTTTAATTCTGCCAGGGGGTGCCAGATCTTATTATTCATTACAAAACTAAAATGACATAAAGAGATCGTTGTCAAACTAGGATTGATTCCAAATCACTGTACGAGGCAATTTATTACTGGACACGGTGATATCTCTGCAAAGCTTTATGGTCTTGTCCGGTTATTGAATAGTCTAGCATCAGCATGCAAATGTGACTATATAAAGCAGGATGTGGAACTCATCATATGAGAGTCGTTATTAGGAAAGGGAAGAGCTGCGCAAGTCGATTGAACCGTTCAATTGACCGATAGACCACGCCAACTCAGTGAGTTAACGTTTCAATAATACGAAACGAAATATTTAATTATCATTTAATTTAAGTGATATGAATATTCTGGTAATAAGCAACTTGATTTAGCACGTTAAAGTTATTTTTTTTCGCTATAAATTCCAATATAGTACACAAGATCAGAATACGATGATAAAATTTATCATACAAAATTAAATTACAAAGATTGTAATAAAAATCCGCCTTTCTTATATAAATATTACCATAATCCTTTATATGTTAATCCGTAACATTTTTCTAAAATTTCTTAAAGACATTTCGTTGGTTCTCATAAAAACTACTTAAATAACTTTATCAAAGAAAAGTTCCTCAGTAATGTCAGTAAGAAACCAAGGAACAGTGGTAAAGGAATTTCATTTCACTGGAATATTTAAGTTTTCACTGAGATATTTTTATACGTCAGTTCATTATGTCTTGAGACGAGTCATGGCTAACCCTAGAGAGTCTTGTGTCTAGACCAGCGATTTCCAAACTGGGAGGCGTGGACTAGTGCAAAGGCAGGCGCGAAAAATTAAAAATATTTCTTTTCCTTTTACAATGAGTCTTTATTATTATGTGAAATAAGGAAGGATGGAGAGGCGAGTATATGTTTCTCAATGAGTGCCGTAATAACATGAAGTTTGGAAACCACCGGTCTAGACTCAAATTATTTAAAATGGTTCGTTTATCATATAATATTTTTCTCAATAATAATAAAATTACTAATGTTCCGATTCTTGACTACCATCTAAATATATTGAAAAAAGTTCTCAAACGATTGAAGTCTCTAACTCTACGTCTACGTGGGCGAAGTCACTGCGAACACAATTGGAATGCGGCTTAAAGAGAATCAAAATATCAAACAAGCTGATCGCGGCGTGCATTTTGTGGCACTCTATAAGGGCAGAGACCATTTTTTTATTTTCGTTCCGCACCGAGTGGTCGTGCATTCGCTTTGATTTTGTCTACGTAAGACTTACTGTATAGTAAGGCAGCGTTTTATAACATTTTTCACCTCTGACCTAAAATGTAAGAAAACAATTCTCGCGACTCAACATAAAATAATACGTATAGAAGAAAAAAAAATATAACGAAATATAGTTTTTGTTATTATGAACATCGGCATTGAATAAGCTTTGAAAGATCATTAAATCTTGGTGTTTTATTAGACAGCAAGAATTTAAACGTTGGTATGAATATTACTCTTTTAAGTACACTAAATATGTATGTCAATCGACCAATTTTGGACTGCGACCTATATGTTAGGAACCACCGCTTTAAGATGTGGAGATGAAAAGAAATGCTTATGATTTCGTATCATCATTATATGTATATATATAATATTTATTATATCGACAGCAAAAAGAACAAAATTCGCGAACCAATTTTTTTCAAAATAGCTTTATTTCGATGATCACAATTCACAATGTAAAAAACTTGAAACATGTACTTTTGGATGTAAGCTGCAAATACCGAATAAGTATTTAATTTTAGTTTTCATGTTAACAAAATAATAACCTTTGAAATCTGCTACCAGGAAAAAGGATTATTAGAAAGACTTTTATTAGATTTAGTAAACAGTTTGTTTACAGATTAATATTTTTGTGTACTTGAAGGTTACGTATATTTTATATTTTGATTTTGTCTCAAAATCGACATTTTTTTGTTTCCTATAAAAAAATCTTTCTATAGCGTTTTTACAATCAATTTATTTATTTATGAATACAGTAAAAATATTCGAAATTTTATTTCAATTAAGACAAAATTGATAGCAAATATTTGTAGACAAAATTACGACGTATTGGATTAGGGCATATTAAAATTAAACGAACGTTTCTGTGTTTGCAGTTATATAGTTCTTTTTAAATTACTACAAATTAAATACGAGCTCTTTCTCTGAGTTGTACAACCCTACTACAAAATATATTTCATTTGGACAAGTCTTTTATATGTGGATAAAAAGCTTATTCTCTCACTCGTTTTGCTGATGTTGTGTAGCTCATTTCACAATTAATCTAACGTGGCCATCGGAACGGTCCCACAGATGGAATACGATAAATGTTCTGTGTTTTCTTCTCAACCATTACTATTGTGTGCTTGGAGGCAATGATAAAAATGTATAATCAAAGAAAATGTTATTTCAGTTTAACCAGAATGGGAAAACATAATAGCTCGTCATTTACTTGCAAAGTATTCCCTTGATGACCCTGAATAAAACCGCGAATCCCCATCTGTTACACAGCCATATGATAAAATATTCGGCTTTATTTGAAGTAATATAAAACATAAAATATGAAATTTATTTCTTTTTTTTTATTTTGCTCACGCTAATTAATAGGTTGGAGTAAAAATTTAATCTTTTATATAAATAAATAAAAGATTACATTTTTTTGTTGTATCGTGGGCATCACTGTACATATGCATTAGGTATGTAATGCATTTGAAAAAAAAAATGTTTAACGCCAATTCAACAACTTCAAGCATTATCAGTTGACAATTCTTGCAATGAGCGTTACTGTCAATTATCGCTTTCTCGCTGCTTCACAGAGACTTAAAAATACCTACTATCCGCGAGTTCGTTCGTGAAATATCTCAAAAGTTTTACAGCGAGGTAGGAAAACATTTTAACCCAACGATCTCTAATATCCACAACTATGACGAGACACTGCCTGAGAAACGTTTTAGACCCAGAGTAGTTCTGCTCGACGACCCTCCATAGATCTTATTTCCTCTAAAATTGACAATTTAAGAACGAACTCTCTTTGTTTGAATTTTTGTGTACTGTATGTGTGTATGTATGTATGCGCATGTGTGTGTACATGTACGGATATATTATAGTATGGAAGAAGCATATGGAATGTTATTTGATATGGAGTTCCCGTTAACTTCTTATCTCTGTAGTGATCACGCCCTTCCGTCTGCAAACGATGGTAAAGGGATGCAATTTACAATTTTTCAAAAACTTTATCGGTGAAGGAGACTAGAAGAACCTTGACGCTAGCACGTCCTGGTACTTAAAGCTCCATAAATTTGATACCAAAAAAAAAAAAAAACCGCCAATTATCGCTTTAAAGGTTAGTGTAGAATCATTACAAATATGTATATTTTTTTTGCAAATTTAATGTTTTTTTAGAAAGAATTGACAGTTAAAAAAAGTGATTTATAAAATTTGCATTACTTTTCAATACTGCAAATCGAAAATAGGAAATTTCAAAAATGTAGTATTGGAATGCCATGCAATACTGTAATATACTTTAAGACGTGTTAAAGTGGTTTATCTAAAATGAAATATATATGTATATTTATGACAGATATCCCACAACAACAGCACTTACAATAAATACTAAAGGAAACGAAATCACATATTTTAAGATGACCCAGTACAATTTTTACGTGACAATATGCAAAATAATGACCAATAATTGAATTATCGCATATACTATACGATTTTTTAAACGGTATCGTACGAATTCTATAAAACAATAGCAAGATTTCTTTTGTATTGCGTTGGCTTTGTATATTTTGTTTAATAATGTATTTGCTTTGTGACATAAAAGTATTAAAGGTATAATATATGTCTAGTCTTGTTCTCCGGAAAAATTACTTAGATAAAATATTTTTTTAAGAGAATTGCTTTACTATAATATAATATCCATACGAACAAATTTAATATTAAAACGTTTTTAATTTAAAAAATAATAACAATTAAAACGTTTAAATGGCTTGTCTGCACAATAAATTGTGAAAATAAGTGACAAATTTTTAATCTGCATTCACCTGACGATATGTTCTTGGTAGAATTTATTTCATAAAAGCTCATCTATAGAAAAGTTTAACAAATTGAGAACTTTTATCTCGATAACGTTAATCCAAATGGCTGAGAGCTTTCTTGATACCCCTGCCGCCTGGTGAAAGACTATCTCTTACATATGCTATCATGGTGACTAAGCGATCCTCTGTAATTGTCGTTAGGATTTTCCCCGGGGGCTAATTCACGCTGACCGCTTTTGTAAGCTCTCAAAGAACCGCGTATTTACATGGTAATGATATGATTACCATAGTCATCGGTTTCCAAGAATCTACAGCAAATTTAAAGAAACACACAGCGGGTAATGAAATTCAATCCAATTAAAATCTACATTTTGATAGATACATGTTTAAAGATATTGTATAGTTTGAAATGGAATGTTTCCAGTTGTTCATTTGAATAAAATTGTAGTTTAGAAGTAATTTATATTTTCTGCTTACATAGTTTTGTACAATGTTTTTTACTCTTGTACACTTTATTTAACTTTTGTTTTTTTTACAATAAACTGGTGCAGCGGTGAAAATTCAAACACTTTTAGACGCCATAAAAATTTTGGTTTCAAAACAATAGTTTCGAAAATATTTTTGTAGAATTACTGAAAAACATATTTCATTGATTTGTACACATAATTTAAGCCAAAATACTTTTGTTGCTTTTATCGCAATAAAATAATTACAGCAATAAGAATTTTATCAAAAACTTGTTAAAAAAAACATGACAAATATTCATTGTAAACAACTTATAAAAAAAATGTTATTATCAAGCAAGTAGTTTAAATTTATCGGCGGTCTTGAATCATAATTTATCAACTTGTCAATGTGATTCGAGATGGATTTTTTTTAAACCGTTGACATGGAATATGATGGTGTCATGGAAAAAAAAACAAATATTTATAAACCCTTTAACGTTCGATGTTAAACGTAAATGCAAAATGATAATATTAAACACTTGACTGAGGAATCCAATCGGAGGCCTACGAGTCGTGGTTGTAAGTGTTAGAAGATCACCAATTACTTAACATTACAATGGCAAAACCCATTGCTACCGATCAAAATACGCTTACTTAAGTTTGAACCATTAATTTTGGATTCAATATTTTTGTGTTATTTGTATATATTATACATACATACTTTTCCTAGAGACTAAGTATTTTTTTAACCTTGCCTTTTTTCCTAAGTCTTTTAGAACACATAGGCTCAATCTATGACAACTTGTTAAGCAGATTCAGAACGCCATTTCAGAATGCCAAAAATTACAAAAACCTACGATAAAATAATACATAGAAAATCATTTTAATATAGTCACAATAAAAGAACGTGGATTATCTTGTCAACATAAACAAGTGTCACTTTTAGAGTGTTCACTGTCAATACTTGGTGGTTATTAACAAAAACACAATATTTCTTTGTACTTTATTCCACTTTATTTAAAAGGTCAGGACCGGTTTCACTCATTGCGCTCAGTTGACAATGCTCGCAATGAGCATAAACGATACTGAAATATTAAATAAAGTAGAATAAATTACAAATGAATATTGTGTTTTTATTAATTAACAAGTGTACTTTCATTTTTACCATTATCACTGCGCTTTCGACGAAAGCAGCTTTAATCGCTTAACTCGACTAAAACAAAACCTTATATTATGATTAGAAAAAACACAATATTCTTTTGTACTTCATTCCACTTTATTTTATATGTCAGGACCGGTTTCGCTCATTACGAGCATCGTCAACTGATAAGAAATATAATTTAACAATGCTATTTATACAAAAATGAACAGTTATAAACAACAATTGGCATTGAAAAGAAAATACCAATTACATTAAAAGTGATTCTTAAATAGCACAAAATTAATATGTTTAACACATCTTACATATAATTAAAAAGTCATCTCAGATTAATAAATTTAGAATGGGGATTGAAAGTAATTACAAACATAATTAAAATTTGGGAATTCTTTGACAAAGTGATACAATTAAAATAATGACATTAATAATGACATTAATAGAGTGAATGATAGTTTCCTATTTTTCCCCGCTTCCAAGTAGTGGAAAAATAGGAAACTATCATTCACTCTATTAATGTCATTATTAATGTCATTATTTTAATTGTATCACTTTGTCAAAGAATTCCCAAATTTTAATTATGTTTGTAATTACTTTCAATCCCCATTCTAAATTTATTAATCTGAGATGACTTTTTAATTATATGTAAGATGTGTTAAACATTTTAATTTTGTGCTATTTTAGAATCACTTTTAATGTAATTGGTATTTTCTTTTCAATGCCAATTGTTGTTTATAACTGTTCATTTTTGTATAAATAGCATTGTTAAATTATATTTCTTATCAGTTGACGATGCTCGTAATGAGCGAAACCGGTCCTGACATATAAAATAAAGTGGAATGAAGTACAAAGGAATATTGTGTTTTTTCTAATATAATGCCTTTCCACCAAGTATTGACAGTGAACACCCTAAAAGTGATTATATTATGATACCTTACAGATGCTCTGTTAACCATTTAAATGACTGAACCTAATCAAGTAAACAACTAAGAAGGTAGAATATGTATATTTTGTGCATACACAGCACTGGCTAGCATCTATAAGGCTTAATCGTACATGTCTCGTACCTTAGAACATACGGAATTGCCATAAAACATCCCAGTGGTGAATTTATCGGCACAAAGGTAAACGGCCTCATGACAATCGGCCTTTGGAAATAAATAGCTGTAGATAACAACCTACAGCGAGTGTTAGAATAGATTTCCCACAATGTTGACTATAGCAATTGAGAATATTTAGATACCATCTTTAGGCGTAAGCTAAAAGATAACTGATAATAATCAGATGCTTATTTCGTTTGTATTCTACTTTCGACGGTGTGAATGATTTTGAATTTTTCAGTGCTTTCAGAAGCATTGAATTTTTTTTCATTCAGATAAAAATAATTCTAAACTGTAATACAAGTTGAATGTCAAAACGGTAAAAGTATTCAGTTCCTCATTAAATACTTTTTAATATAGTATCCAGCATTGAGTACAAAAAGAAATGTCACTGAACAAACTAATATAATTTAAAAATAGTGAAAACATTATTTTGTTTTTATTTCACTATTATTTATTAGTATCAGGACCAAATTTAAGCAGAAAGTTAGTGAAAATTATTTATACTTTGTTTTATAATAATAATATCGTGTGTATTATTCTTTTTTTCGTAGAGCAACTCTCACCAAAATATACAAAGTAGCATTGAATATTTTTAAAGATGTAAAATATAAGTTCTTAGAGTAAAAGAGATTGTTTGTTTTATGTTTCCTTAAATTAGGAAAATATATCAGTTTGAAAATAATTTCAATATTTTTTGTTGAACACGATATTTTTGTATGTAATATGTATAAAATTACATTATTGGTCTATACCAGTGGTTGGCAAACTGCTGCTCTTTGACCCCTTGAGTGTGGTTCTTCCACAAAATACCAAATACAGTGCGATTGAAACTTCGTGTCCCACGCGCAGAAGTCAGTCTTCGATCTTAAAACTTGTAAAACGTGTTTAATTTGGAAGAGGCGATCTTAGCAAACTTTCTTTAATCAGATTAAAGACATTTAAAACAAAAGCCAGCTTAGAAGTGCCCTAATCAATTGAATAACAATGTACCTACCTATATAGTTTAAGTTTTAAAAATTTGTCTCTAAAATGTAAATCGTTATATTTGTCCCAGTTGACTAATGAGTTTGCCGACCACTGGTCTATAAAATACATCAAAGGTGACTTCTATCCAAGTTTTCAACGTCGTTCGTTTTAGTTACATTGTTTCCAAGTTTTAATGTGGAAACAATCAATTTATAAACATTACGCACAGTTTCATTATTTATTTATTTATTTATTGTTTAAAATTAAAATTATGGTACATAGCATAACAGCTGACGCCAATTCGCCATGTACTTGACAAATAAAAGACACAGAATATTAAATAAAATTACATAATACATAAAAATCAACACAAAAAATCAAGAAATAAAATAGTAAAATTTCACAAACAGTTCACAAATACTATCACCAAAAACATCCACTTCACTAGGCAATGAGTTGATCAATCGAACGGCCCTAGGAACTGGAGACTCATACCTCCTAAGCGAGGTATAAGTTTTTAGAAATAAAAGTTTTCGCTCATAATTTCGCCCACGTGAAATATTTATTTATTAATTCACATTATTTCTCATTATTTCGTTTTGTATTCGATTTGTGTTTAAAGGGCTGCGAGGAAAGAATTCCCTACCATCCCTTCGTTTTTAAAATGGAGTGTAACATTGGCAATAAGCTTACTACTAGTTATATCATAGCTTTACGCAACAAGTTTTGTTGCCTAAATGTACACTGAAAGCGGAAATGGCAATAAAAAAATCACCAAAGAATAAAAAAATACTTATTCCTAGCTTTATCATTTACGCGGGTGAATTTTCTGTAATCGAATTATTATCCGTATCGAAAATTTATTAACACAATTAGAAGAAAGAGTTAGTCGGATTGGATGCTAGTTTGATCAACCGCAGATGAAATTCGCCACTTTTTTTATTGATGTTATTTGTGTCTCGCGGTTAAAAGTTTCACCATTTTTATTTTAACTTTACAGTGGATATAAATTTTAAAAAGCTATTAAATCAATCGTTTTTCAATAAAGCCTTATTCAAATTAAAGTCATTGGAACTTTCAACAGATATAAATATTACAACATCTATTCAAACTGAAAGAATTTTTGAATTGCTTCCCAGTTTAAAAAGAAAGATATTTGCAAGCTTAGAGTAAAATAGTTATATGCTGTCGCAATTCGCATAACATATAAGTAAAATTTCTGAACTGATAATTTAAACAAGTTATCATTGATAGTTAATTGACTTTTCAGTACTTGAATTTTCCGTACAGGAAAACCGATCTGTATTCTTGTTTGTATTCGATATATTATCTTACATGAGTTTTGATACCATGCCTTTCATCTGCCAAAAATCCAAGTATTTTATTTTTAAGAAACTCAAGATTAAAACGAAGAGACATTACATGTAGATATTTTAATTAAAATCCAAAAAAAACTAAATTTTACTTTAAATAATGATTATGACGGGATTTAAGCCCGTAACCATCTGAACACAACACAGTATAAGTTTTGACTGCTAGATTATGGAGATTGATCTGTAACGAAGGTTAGAAAAGAGCTGATTTTTTTCCGTGTTGGATTGTAAAAAGCTTATTTCAACAATTATGATCGTTTCAAATGAAAATCGGTTTAAACTTTTTAACGATTTTGTTGCAATTAAATTATACTTTTTTTTCGAACAAACTGAATCTTTATTTTCTTTGTATACCCAACACTCAACTTCAACCTGTTGCATATTTGCAGCCAATTAAAAATCGCACCTTATATGTTCATTATCAGCAGTTTTTAGATGTAATACAGTGGCAACGTACTGAAACCGTATACCTTATACTCAGATGAGGTCTTTTACCTACACGTTGCTCTCTCAAATGGGCCCACAAACACGGCGTTGAATTTAATACAAACGACTCGACAAAAACAATACCACTATAAATAAGTAAGTATCGCTGTTGTTACGAGTTGAATACTTTGAAATGTGAAGAAATAACTTGGCATTTGTTGTGCTTAAAACTCTTGAATGTTTGATATTATTCAAGTAAACGCAGTCATATATTTAAAGCATACTCGCATTAAGCTGATCATCTATCTATATCTAAAGTACCGTATATACGCTTTACAAATAGACCATTTGAACTGTATTGTACAAATTGTATACAATTATACAGAGCTTTAAAACTATGCAGTACAATGCGTCTTAATATTATGTGCAATGCGCCTAGCGTAGACCCGTCTAGCGGGAATATTTAACATAATTTCTCATTTAAAAATATTAAAAACAAAACTGAATTCCAAGTTAAATTAAAATAACAGCTGATGTTATATTATTATATAAAACTAACATTAATCGTTACTTGATAAAATATGACGTATGTGTGCATTTATAATCAATATTTTTAAATAAAAAAATACTTAGATTCAAAAGCAAGAATTTCGTCTGCAGAATGCATTTAACAAGACAAAGGTTTTGTATTTATTATATTTATCTGAATTTGTATATTGATAATATTTTTTTTGTTTTATATTGTATTCAAACAACTTTATATTTATTTTATTTTATTATATTTTATAACTATTTATCATGGACATTTTCATAATATTAGTGCTTGGCGCTTTGTTGTTAGCTGCAATTTCATGTACTGTTTTTTTATACTTTAACAATAGTTACTCAACATCAACTCTGTTGATTAAGTTTATTTGTTTATAAGAGGTTATAGATACATTAATGTCATATGGAATTAGGGAAAACATTTGAGAATTTGGGTTTTTTTTAATGTGCTTGTTTATTTGTAAGCATTTGATTCCATTTTAGAATACGATGAAGAAAATTTTGACATTGCTGTTATTTAAAAAATACATGTCATTATTATATTTCGAAATATACATTTTGTTTAATTTTTAAAAAGACGTTTGTGTGTAATAATGAGAATTTTCAATATGTAGGTAGAAAAGATATTTAAGAATTTTATTCACTTAAGTATTCGCCATTTGGTTGTTCTGGGATAAATAAATCGCTCGACAAACAACAATTGTATTGTAACTCATACTTTTTTATTGAACAGTCACAAATTGTGCTGATATCTATACAAAAAACAATCGCATACAAATCTCTATTTTGATCATAATAGTTACAAAGCAGCCTCTCGAGACTAAAGATACGATGCGCTAAGTGGTTTCAAGTCAATGCTTTGTTTAAAATTTTAAACAGTATTTAGCTGTCTCGAATCAAAATTCAAAGAATCCATTGTCAACTCAAATGGTTGGCAGTAAAAGATGTATTATACGCCAAGTAATAGGGTATCAGTATAATAATAAATAATACATAACAAAACTACTTAACGAAAGGTTTCAAACTGCGGTAAGATGCGGGGGAATTGGCGACTAGATGAGGTGGCGGGTATTGCTGCCGCGACAACCTCGAACAATGCGTCCCACGAGGCTGTCAAAGTGACGACGTCTGGCAAAATGCATTCATTGTTTTGCCAGAATGCGCTCTCAGATAGAGAAACACTCCGACTAGAAGCAACTATACAACAAACACGGCTGACTGTGCGTCAGGTTTGAAATAAGAAACATCGCCTTCATATCTGATGAGGTGATTTTAATTTAAAAAAAATACCGCCCACACACTCCTTTTAAGAACTAATCAGGTGCGGTCTAATTATAGATCCACTGGAAAAGTCCAATTTCATTTATGGCAAAGATATACATACATATCTGTGATAGGACAAAACTATAAAAGTCATCTTAATAACATACAATTATTTTATTACCCAAGTGACTTTCTCTTAGACTTGCTCGTGCTGAATAATTTGAGCACTGGCAACATATTTCTTTCGGCTTACACGAATGAGGATCAAAATGAGGATGTCAAACCTAATATAATAATTATCACAGTTTAATAAATCATATCTATCATTAATTGTTTCTTCTTCCGAAGTGAAGAACCACCAATACAATGAATATTTAAATGAAGAGAGTATTAAATCAGACATAATTGTACATTATGAATTGGAACATAATTTAACTTTTGTGTATTTATTTTTTGTTTTTGACAAAATGTAATCGTACTTCTTTAGTTACTAGACGCTTCATATAAATAATCATTGTTCGTATAAAATAAATATAAATTTTTCATCAAATAAATAAAACTATGTTAAAAGATAGTGCCGAATAGATATCTCCGACAACTACAACATTTTTAAAGGCATCCAGCCTTGAATTGTATATTTTAATAAATTTGGAGATAAGAGGCTTTTATCGAGAACTATTTCGTGTTGTTTTCGTAAACACAGCTCGCATCTGAAATTAACATGCAGTTGGCTTAGTGAAAATAGTTGCAAGGGATGAAATTAATTCTCGAAAACGCTGTTCTTTGTTTAATTAATTAACACTACCCGATTAAAGTAACTTTCTTCATAATACAATGTACCTTGTCACGTTGAAAGTTTAAGCTTTTCAGCAATAAACATAAATTGTTGATACATATATTAATGGAAATGTTGTTGTCAGGGTACGATTTGATGAAAACACAAGTTTTTCTCAGCTACCGATCATTTCATAAGTTAAGTAAGGCTTTTTTTGTTATACATATAGTCAGTGGCTAGTTGTGTTCCTAAGGTAAGTTTTAATTATTTTTAATGTAGAAAAGCAACGCTCAGGTTCTGCAATTGTCATTGGAGTAGTAAGAGCTTCGTCAATTCTCCAAGAACATCGCATAAGTTATTAGCATGGATAATTTTAAATAATGATGTTACATTTAAAAAATAAACTTGGCATGCAAACTAAGGGCGTAAAACACTTACAAAGAGGTGTTAAGAGTATGTAAAAATGCAAAGTGATCACGACTGCGTGGGCGCAAATTCGCTAAATCAGCCAATTCACCCAACGACGCTGCTCCAAGCTGCAGCGCGACACTGACTAAACGGCGAGACCCTCCCCCTCCTGTCTATACACTTCACGCCGTACAGTGACACACCAAATTCTAGTAGCAACGCCACTGCGCAGCGCTCGCGTCGCTCTTTCGATGTATAATACATCATGCATTTACTGTACACTCTGTCAGCACAATATACATTAATGCATCTGAGAAGCGATCGGCGCCCACTCAGCAAATACGTGCCACACTTTTAAGCAGTTAATCGTATAATATTATAGATACAATAAAAGTAAATAAAATTACATTTCTATCAAATTCTCTTGGGGGTGCTGCAGCTCCACAGTGTATATGAACGAGCTGCCACTGCATATAGTATCAAGTTTAAGCGATTTAAGTGAAACATTGAAACGCCATCTCTTTCAGTTGAAATGATAAATTAAATAGTATTCTTAAAGCTCATATTAATGTCAAAGCCCACAGTTTTTTCAATAATCGTAATTTACATTTATAGCTAAATACATGTTCTATAAAAAATATGACGAATTAGTATCTAAATTTAGTTTTTAAGTTTAAAAAAAAGGGCCTGAGAAAATTGCGGTCAGAAAAAAGGATACACAAAATGGTTTTTTTCACAGTTTATTAAATTGGTAATTAGATTGATTAGGTAAAACATCGCTCATCATTCGTGTAGATCAAAGCTGTTATTTATTTTGACTTTGGCCGAAAATCGACAAAAAACATTTTTAGTGCATCTTGTAAAATTATTTATGGGTGGTTACGTCTTTTTGCCTTTTGATATAGTGACGTGAACTGGTTTTACTGTGGATTTCTCACCTCTGAAACGATTACGATCTTCCGTCGGCACTTACGGACACATTACGACACTCTGTCGATGGAAAATAAATGCAAACAACCAATAACATCAGCGATAAAGAAGACACGAAGAACTTAGACGATAACGCCGCCTATGACTTAGAGCTGTTTTTATTTGATATCCAAGACAAAAAAAAAATGATATACAAAATTATATGTATGTATATAAAATAGGTAATCTTGGAAATTTAGCTAAAATTTATAAACATTAGTCCACATACATTATTGTAAATATAAAATTAAATTTGATCACTTTGTTATTTCACTTTTTGTGTTACAAAATGTGAAACGTGTTTTGTCTTTTTGAGACGCGTTCAGGCCCAAAATTGCAAGATTTGCGAATAAACATATTTATTAAAAAATATTATCAAAATCAATTAAATATTTAAAATGAAATTCCACAAAGCTACCGCCGAATCCATCAAAGACATTTAATTATTGGTATTTAAATATAAGTTTGTATTATACTCAATTTATCTTAAATATTGTTGTTTTGATGGAATGAAAATTACTTCATTATGACATTTGAGACGAAAGTATATATTTCGAAACAATTTGTTGTACTTAAAATTCTAACTGCTTATTATGCCTTTTATATATTCGTTTATAATGAATGTGTCAATGACTTTGAAATTAATTTAAGAAAATTGTTATAAATCTTCTCTGCGAATCAACTTCAAACCATTTAATGTTTCGCAGAAATTGATTCTTATCCCATAATGACTGAGTTCACCAGATACAAATCGATAATGTCTAGCCAGAAAGCTGAATTTTTGTTATTAGAATAAATGAACGTATTGAATGTCTTGAAAGTATTATTTCACGTCAGAATTCGTCAATCATCTTTATAGAAAGTAATCACTACAAAAATAAAAGCACAAATCCTTTTCTTCATAAATCATATTGGATTTAATAAATAGATTACATTTCTACGAAATTGATATGAGCCTCAATATCAATTGGTTTTAATCAGTTGGTGAGCAGTATGCAATGCATATAACTAAGCTTTAATCACGTGGTTTTATTAAGTAATAACGGCACTTTGAAGTTTTAAGTTTTATTCTGATTTTTCAAATAAATTCTATTGAATAAAATATACGAGCGAAAAAATCAATTTTTGATGCGCACTTTTATTTGATTATGTGTTGTATCATACCACAGTTGACATCTCAATTGATTCCTCCTGGTGTATATATTATTATATATTTTGTTGTAAAAATATCAAAGTATTCATGAATATTTCTATATTTTTCCTTGCTTATACCAACTATATACGTGCTAGATTTACAAAGTGCACGAACCTCTTACGTGAGCCTAGAGAGAGAGTACATACCTTTTATACATTTCCTTTTTCAATATTTGCGATCTTTTGAAAAGGTTTTCTTGGCAACGGGTCTACATTTCGATGCACTTACAGTGGCAAATGCAATTCGTGAAAAGATCTCTCTTCCGTGACCGACCGCAGTTTTGCCATAGGGATTCCACGTATTTTTTAAACCATAAGAAACTAAATAATTTCTATCTATTTCTGAATATATTCAAAATCATCCTTTTCTCTTGGTGCCGTCTTCTATCAAAGGTTATCTTTCTTTCCTACATTTAAAATAATAACATAGAAAATATGTGATTTAGAGCATAAATGACAAACAGCACGTGGATGAATGTTATTATTTTAAATGTATAATGCCATCCTTTTTTTTCTATGTGTACGTGAATTTTTTTTCTGCCGTTTGAAATAACTTTTATTGTAAAATATATTTACAGAATATACTTGATTTAACCACGTTTGTTTTTTTCTTATTTTGGTGTCTCTGAATTCGAAGTGGGTCTTATAATCGATAATCTTCCAATCCTATGATAATGGGGCGTAGCGAGAGCACTTAGTTCACCACTTATCTTGCACTAGCCCTATCTTTATATCCCTAACCTCTTCGAAAGAAGGAAAATTGAAAAACTGTATAACAAAGAGATTTCGTGGAAAATTAATCTGTTGCGATATATAAGAAAGACATATGATTGACACTACGACCAGACATGGATTAAAAAAAACCGTCATTGAACAAAAATACTTTCGGCTATATTGATGTAGAAATGGCACTGACTGTAATCATTTTAAATCGTCTCATAAAAATATTCCATATTTTGTTTGACACATAAAATTGACTGTGGAAAATTCTTCATAGATAAGCCTCGTTCGAATAAGCCGTGAATACGCGAAAAAAATGAGATAACGTTTTATGATATATTGTATTTTTTATTCCATTATATATAGTTACTCCGATTTTCTCGGTTACATTATTAATTACATTTTCTGGATATTCATACACCGGTGCGTATTTCATCTTAGTGGGTCTAAAAGCAATTATGAGTGATCGATTACGCTTGGGCGTCAGTCTTCTGACACTTTTGATGTTTGCTACCGTTCCAAAAAGAAGTATTATTTATTTGATGCCGAGCATATTATCTTCGTGTCATGTTCATACCGAACAATTTGTAACTCCCCGCAAATTGAATTAGTCGCAATTTGTTTTCGTTGAAGATATTGTACAAAACATTTTTGGGGAATTCTTCATTGTAATAATTAAGAACATAACAACAGTCGTGCCAATGCAACTTTTAATGACCATACATATGCGCAAATGACGATTGCACAATTCAAAAATGCGCTCGGTGACATCTTCGTTTGCTGTTCTTTGGGAAATACATCGCGAAATAAATGAAAGACTTAAATGTGTGTGCTGCTCAAACTGACAATATATGAATTTAAAAAATTATAACTGAAAATATGGCATATTTTCCTAATCATACTCGTACTCATTTAAGAGCACTGTTTTTCTATAGTGAAGTAAATATTAAGGAAATCCACGGACGTTTCTTTAAAAAAAAATTAAATTTTAAATTATGTTCTACCTGTTGTATTACGAGATAAGAAAAAGAAAATTCTATTTCAACGAAATAAAACAATAAAATCTTTTTCAAAATTCACGATTGAAAAATTAAAGCTGTTTCCAACCTCCGTAAAATAATTCATTTTGAATTAAAAACTATTGAAATAACTGTTGTTTAAGAAGCTATGTTAACATCGTCTTTCAGAAAGGTTAGTTTACTGAACTAATAATATTTAATCAGAGTTGCTTTAATTTATTCCCAAAATGTCTCATTTAATTAATTGTCTTGTTTAAAATGCACATAAAGTATCAGGCGGGCATCACCTGTAGAAGTTGTCGAATCACTCACACTACGGCGTAGAGTCATCGTAGCATTGTAGCATCGTAGTGGTATGAAGTATGAAACGCGCCAACTCACGACAGGTTGATTTGTTGCTCAGCCGCGCGGTGGAGCGCGACCTTCTGCCATATTAATTATAACTGTGAACAGCGCAACCTTAACGAGATTAACTCATCACACCCTCACTCCCGCACGACGGTGGAAGAGGTGTTCCTTGATTAATTGAATATAACCATCCCTTGAAGACATTCCTTTTGAATTTTTTGAAAGTGTCAACCCTTTCAAAGTATTCATCAATGTAAAAGAAGACGTATTTTTTGGTTACATGGTTTTTTTTTTTGACAAAATTTTGGGTATATAATATTTCATTGTTTTTATGGCATATATTTCACACAGTCATGTTAAACTATAATTGCCTTCTTCACTTTACTGTGTATAAAACAAAGATTGACTATTAATCAATTACTTAATTTCTCTTTTCTGAGAATTTAATGATTTTCCTTTGAGGTTAAATTATCGTTTGTCTTTAACTTTAGTTTTCTCAAAAAGATAGGAAATGGTGAAAGGCAGTAACTACGTATTGTATAAATTAATTTAAAAAAAATACTTTAATACAATTTTTAAAACATAAAAATCTATTTATTTAACGAAAAATTGTTTTTTTAAGATAGCTGTTTTTATTTGGGAACAAACAAACTTTTCAATTTTCTTCAACGATAAAGTATCGATTTATTTCTCATAAAAATAAAAAAACACATTATAACAAAAAATTATATCTATAAAGCATTTTTTGAAGATAAAACTTAAATAAGTAATGCAACAAAACTCTCTCGCAATAAAATTATTCTTGTAGATAGCACAATAACAGATTATTACTTGCTTGTTCTGAATTTACAGTACTTGTACGAGTGATAAAAATAGTAAAAATTTTCCAGTGCTGTAATCTTTTGCATGTCGTGTAACCAAAGGCAACTGCATTACACACCTTGGGTGGAAAAGTGAACACACAACAAGAAAATGCTCTCACGACCATCTTGTTTTAGTTTTATCTCACAACGTATGCTAAATTCACTGTTGCATACCATTGCATTGCTTTTGCTCAAATGTGAAAGAAGAGTTTACAAGTTAAAATAGGATATAAACGTATTTTTATTTTCAGTATTGTAATATAAGTAAATTTTGCTTTAACCAAGTTTATTACATTTTATATAACAACTTTTGAGTTATTTGAAAAATATTTTTTAGCAATGGTTTCGTATCTTAAAATGATTATCAAAAATCATCAACGTAAACAAAAATGTCTATTTTTTATTGTTTAGACTTGTGTTACGGGATAAAATCTACTTTAACCCATTAACAGGATTTTTTTATTTTGCATAAAACCGTTAAAAACTAAGAAAAGCAACAAAAAAAACGTTGTTTATTTGATCAACCATTCACTATAAATTTTTTAGTCATTTTCTATTTGTCTGTAGTCTTAAAGAAACAAATTGAATATTTTGAACATATTTAAAGTAACGCTAAGTAATTATTGTTAAAAAAACTATCGTTTTTCATATTATCTTTGAATTGAAATAAGTATGTAACAAATTGAAAAAAACATGAGGTAATTACGCAATAAATTTCTCAGTAAATATTATAAATGCCGATTTGAGTTGAAGGAATTGTCTTTGCATATTTATTTCAATTGTGTCACATCGGCATAAATACATCAATATTTTCATATTATAATTTTTCAACGTAACATAAAATATTGAGGGTAGAGGGGTTATCATATAAGCACATTTTTTATTTGCTAATACTGCTATAAAACTATCAACAGGTAATTACCAACGTTCACCATACTGGTGACGATAATTAATACGTTTTAACTTGAATCTTTGACGGAACGTTGTTGCTTAAAAATGACAACATATATGCAGTGAAATTTCGAATAGATTTATTTACAGAATTTTTGTTATAAAGGTACCTAAAATTATTTTTTTCGATTTAAATAAAAACAAATAGTCACACAATGCAAAACCCATGCATATGTGGAAAGCCCTGTAGAAATTCGTGATCATTGAAATGAATGTTTAAAAAGAGCATTGCATGCTGAACGAATTGCTTTTGTCACGAGTGAGCATTTCTGCGGTCTGATATTTTGTCACACTTTACAGCGATTACCTGCACACGTTTTTGTCACTATTGCATGATTGCGTTGATAGATGATTTTATCATTTTTAATACCACAGATATTTAACTGAATTTGAATACATTCCTGATAAAAAGCGACTGCTAACCACTTAAAATAAATATGTATTATTGAGGATTCGGATTGCATTTTATTTTATCTAGATAACACGATAATTAAATTATTTGGTATCATTAAACTAAGTTAATATTTTTATTTATAAACTTATATTTTATTTATGATATTATTTATGTTACGCATGCGTTTGGGTAAACATAACAATTTTCAAAACTTACCCAACTACTTTCAAAATTAAATGTATGTAATATGTACCCTTAATCTTAAAAAATCTATGTTTACGATTGTATAGGTGAAAGGGAATTTGATTGTACCTCAAATAAAAAATGTAAAAGAATCTTCGACAGTAAAACTGCTCAAAAAAACATTTTAATTTTCAATAAACATTAATGTTTCCAATGAAAAATCGTTCTTCCATTAAACTTTCGAAAGCTTCTTGTATTTTTTTTAATGAAAAATATTGTGTGCATTAAGAATTCAGTTTAACATCAATGTTATTCAAAGCGACAATTCTTTTAGCGATTCAATCAGTTCCTTCAGTTCCGCTCGGAAATAATCCACTCAATACAAATACACACCGACACGTCTTTCACAGCGCGTCGCAGCTTTTCCTCGCTTGTTACTGTAGTTAGTCATGTAAACACTCGAAATTATTTTTATCGGAACTGCAAATAAATCCAATCTAATGGATTCTTATGTTCTGGAGATTTTTCTTTTCATTCGCCGAGCGAACGAGCGAGCTGTATTTCGTTTTGTTTTCATAAAAGATGTGAAGAAGTATTTTTTATATACTCTTACACTGGCGTCCGTAACTTGGTAGTGTAGTACAGAATAAAACAAAAAGTGACTTGTCCTTAACATGTATCAACCTTTGATTTCGTAAATGGCATTTTTTAACACTTTTTTTTCTATTTATCATATTTAACATATGCACTGACCAGATTTTTTAATCATGCACCCGCATACCATTCGTGTTTTATGAAAAGGACAAATTTGTTATCAAACACGTTCTGGCTTAAAAGAATTTATGATTGAATTTACTGTTATGATATATTTTTAGACAAAACTATTGTTACATAAAAATATAAAATAGCATTTATTTTAAATGATCAAAACCGGTTTTGCTCTTCAAAGCATTTTCAACTAAATTCAAATGTTCGTGATGAACGAAAAATCAAGTAAATAAATAGAAAAAAATCAATAAAAAGAGTGTTTTATTTTTTTAACTTTCTGACATTCCATCAAGTATTGACAATGAACACCATAAAAGCGATGAGTTATCTTTTACTCATTATACAATCTACAATTTTAAAAAAATTAACTCTTTCACACTCATGATCAGTTTGTTCAAAAAGAAAATTGTTTCATTAACGATATATTGTATTGCTGTACATTTTTGATAATATTGACTATTGATTCACTATTGACAATAAAAACTTAAATCCTAAATTCTACCTTAAGTCAACAATGAGTTTGACGATGGGTAATAATTATTAAAGCCTGTGCGGTCGAGTGATCAGCGTTGTTGCCTTTGGTTACATAGGTCAAGTAATCTAATATCAGTACGGACAGTCTTATAAATTGATTTTTCAATCGGTTCAAATGGATGTATTTGATGTCTAGAAAACCTTTCTCCTAACCCACCCTATCCTAAAAACAAGGCGTAGCGACAGTAATTAGCTAACCACTAGACCTGTCTTAAAATTATCCTTCTATTCATACTCTCTTTTAAAAAAGAGAGGTTAAGCAACAAAATAACAAGCAGCTGTTTGAGATACACTTACATATATTAAGATGAACTCCATCAAGAGTACATATACTCTACAATGGGAGCAAACATGGTAAAAAACAATTTAAGAAAAATGTAAATTTCGTTTTTTAAAAGATTAAGCATTTTTATGAAACACATATATAGCAGATAAACTCTATAAATTGTGTTAAATATTCTATCAAGAGCCCATTTCGATAATATTACTTCGTCAATTTAAAACACAAGCGTCCGTATGTATTATAGTTATTGCTCAAATGTCGTAAAGTTTCCTTACGACTCATTCAGTCTATAAAAATAATTCTGACAATCTCGGTTTAAATTGGATCCTCCTAAAAATTGACAAACTTTTTCCATTACCCTTATTTTTACGTAAAAATCTTTCGAAAACGTCTCTCTGTAATATATATTTTTTCCAAATATTTAAAACATGAAATCGTTTTTATCGTTTTAGAACATATGAATAATAATCATTAAAAGTAAATGGGTGATTCTCAATTTATTCAAAATATATAAATTCATTTAAAATAAATCTAAATTGTCGATTGTTTTAAATCCTAATATCCTGGGATGAAAAAAAAAATGGTGCAATATTGGATGACCTACTGTAGACTACTACAATCACTCTTAACAAATACAATTTATAGGTGTTCAATTAAAAACAAAAAGAAATTGAGCATGATATTAACTAACTAATGTTTCGTTTTTTTGGTTATCTTTAAATCATCGTAATGATAATAAACAAAGTTTTATGGAAAGATACTTTAAGC
Organism: Himalopsyche anomala; assembly: GCA_031772345.1. Taxonomy (NCBI): domain Eukaryota; kingdom Metazoa; phylum Arthropoda; class Insecta; order Trichoptera; family Rhyacophilidae; genus Himalopsyche; species Himalopsyche anomala. The sequence continues at coordinate 13,166,780 of CM062834.1, forward strand.
AATTTTAAGAAGTTTTTTTCACCCGAAGAAAAATCTTTTGTATCAAACTCAACTTATGCACAATATTCAAATCATAAATTGTCATACCAAGGCAATATCATAAAAAATCATCGATATTAAAATTTGATTTCGATATTAATTCAATTCTATTCAAATGTCTCTCTCGCGCTTAAGTTATGCGCAAAAAGGTCTTTTTAAAAACCTTTGAGTTCTGATTCAGAGAGTCACGGTTCGTTTAATCTCATCCATAAATGTGCCTAATCAAGGAACCTGATCAAATCCGATTGGGAATTTTAAAAGAGCGTTTATTAGGTCTGTCTGCCGCTTCTTACGTGAAGGTTTTTTTTTTCTCGTCGGCTATGAAAACAGAATCAGAAACGGAAGAAAAAAGCTCATGCTTGCATTCTGTAACAACCTTTAAAGTTTTATCAAGTCTATACGATAAACTAAATCGTTGAAATGGTTTGATTAGTTATATTTTAATAATCGTTTACAGGCAAAAAAATACATTTTATAATAATAAAAATAAACATTACTTATAAAATGATGAGTGAATATTAAAAATATATACGCAATTAACAAACATATTCAAAATTATCAGCTTGATAAAATAATTAGCGTATGAATACAACGTACTTTAAGGTCACCAAAGACAATTTTTTTTTATTGAAGTAATTATTATTCAGACTAATAATTGGATAATAGATAACTAACATAGCTTTAAATCATCTGTATAAATTAGTTTTCAATAAAAAATTACTCATCTTACAATATATTTTAAATGTAAACCTCTTTTGATCGTCAAATATGTAATACTAATACTTAATAGGTTTCGCAGTGAACTTTTACGCATTTATCTGAAGATCTTTTGCCAAGTTTCAACGAGTACCTTACTCACCCGATGATTTAAACTTTTTTTACTATTATTCTTGGTGAAAAAGCAGTTGATTAAAAAAAATATACACATTTTTTAAATCAACGAAACCAATGCTGATTATTTCGCAAAAAGTGTTGAAATAAGAAAAAGCCGGGTCCGTGACGTAATGGTTAACGTCACCGGCTTCCGTGACGAATTTTACGAGTCTCAATTCAACTACGAACAGAATTTTCCCAGTCGATTTATCGATTTCTGTTCAAATCCATGGATGTTTGTGATTTTTGAAAGTTCTTTCCTGCTTTTCCGACCCTAAAGTAACGAGGCATGGCGAGCGAGACTAGTTAAAACAGTTGTTTTTTTCTAGCCCAGCGGAGTAGCCAGAGACATACATGAGGTCTAGCAAAAAAAACCAAATTCTTACTTATTAAACATAAAAAATGCGTGAGAAACCTTTGCGTGATGTTCGCATGAAGGCCCCAAATTTTGAGCTTCACCACTGTCCAGGTCCTGGTCCTTCTGTTCGTACTGTCTTCAAAAAGGAGAGATTGAGCAGCTGATTAACAATCATTTTTGGTAGAAAAACTTCTGGTGTGATAGAAACATCCATTAGGAGGCCATATGTTTTACAGACAATTGTATTTTTTTAAGAAAAGTATATTGTTTTCGTAAATTAAGACCAAAGTTACTAAGAATCTTCACCAATAGGGCATATTTTGAGGTAGCACGCGTATTTCATTTGAATTTTAGTATTCAATAAACCAAGTTATTTTTATGTATCTAAATATTTGTTTTAAAATCCTTAAAAAACACTGATGGTATGTATATTGTCGATTTTTTACGTTAATTATAACACGTAAACCAAAAAAAATCAATGTTTGATCATATAGTATCAAAGAGTATATATTTATTTAAATAAAACGAAAATATCCCATTCAGTTAGCAAGTGAAAGGTGACGATATAAATTATGCACGCAACTATGATTTTGTTTGTCAGCTTAAAAGCTCTTTCGCTTCGCATAAAATATTTTTCTCTCGCCTTCTCTCGAATATCTTGTAAAAATACATCACATTTTTTCGTGGGGATAAAAACTTCAAGTATTTCCACTACCATTCACACAATTCTCTTCACCCAGTCCGAGATGTTTCTTTTAAAATACTTTTTGTTTTTATTTTCTATTTTTCCAAGGCAGACCCGTAAGCCATGTGTTTGTATTGAAATGATAAAAGGCGTGTACATTTGACACTACATGCCATACGTATAGCACCGCATAATGCTAGTTGAAAAAAAAAATTCTCCACATTTAATGTTCGTATTATTAAATACTGTTTAGTTATTTATACTCATACGATATACCATTAAAATACAGTAACTGTTTTACTTTTCGTAAACGTTTTTATTCAAACAAACTCGGCCGGGGGTCTTAAAGTCTCCGTTTGCTACTCTCAAAGCATCCGCGCAAGATTTTTTTTTAAATAATTTAAAACCTCAAAATAAAACAAACATTTAAGTTGTTTGTCATATAGACAGATATCTGACCGATCATCGCCAAATGTTTGTTTACAATTGAATATATAAATAATCTTAAAATATTCCATAAAATATATTTCCTTCCCGAAAATTCAAGTTTTTTAGTTACATTCATGCCATCAATATAACGAATGATTAGAATTTCGTATTAAGGTACAGCAGCCATATATTTGACCATATTATTGATTTTTTTATATAAAAGTTATGATTTTAAATATTTATCATTAAATTTATTACTATATTTGTTTTTGGATTGAAAAAAAATACAAAAACAATTTCAAAAGTGCTTAAATATCTATTTAAAAATAAGCGTTTATTGTTTAAGTGCCAAGACCAAAGCAAGTATGCCGTGAAAGACGATTAACTCATAAATATATTCAATGAATTTGGCGGAAGTTCATTTTTAATATATAACTTATTTTGGTTGCTTTGTTACACCACTTTTTGATGTTATTTAACCTTTTTCACCATACTGGCCACTTTGATTCATAAACCTTGCAATATTATGTCTGATGGTGCTTCTTTATAGCCAAAACACGTGTCACAATTTTGTAACTTAACAAGTGGAGTTACAAAGTTAGCCAATTTATTTATATATTATAAATACTTGCATTGTCACGCGCTCTTTTAAGAGTAGGGTTAATTGAAAGTTTATCGCGTTTAAACTTGAGGTAAGACGAATTTCATTGAACATCTATGCAATTCAAAAGATCTTGCGTACATTCAATTTTTAGTTTTTAATTATTACTTTATAGCTTATTCTTATGCTAAAGGCGCCCCCCACACTGTTTTTTTTTAATCAATTTAAAACTTACAAACAACAAACTATTGTAAGAAAGAAACACTGTATTGTAATACAGCACGACTATCTACATATCTTATCGTGGGCTACAAAATAAAAAATACAAAATTATCACACAATACATGATCAATATTGAAATTGTATTTTTTATAAAAACCAAGATTCGCGTAGAAATATTATGCTCGAAAGGCACCATTTTGTTTACGATGCAAATCAGCCGACATTTTTAATAAAACTTGTGTCGCTTTTAAAACGTCGGACGATTTCCAACGACTGCAACACGACAACTTCCCAAAATAATATTCACGAACCATGAAAGCTTAAAAACTCACTCTAAGGGTTTCGCTAAATCTTTGAATGGGATTCTGCGTAAATATACAGTTATTTTTTTAATTCAAGTATATCATAATGTTAATTTACGGATTGTTTGAATGATCATAATGATTTAATTTTGTTATAAGTAAGACTATTTAACATTTTTTTTGAATAATAGTTTAGCCCGGCCACTATATAACATTTAGGAATATGGTTCAATGTAGACCCTGGCCCTGGTTGCAAACATTGTCAAATGATAATGTTTGAGGCGAGCCAATTGCTCCTTATCGTTAAAAAAATGTTGAATTAGCGTAATACATGTTTTTTTTTTCAAATTCAGTGACATTCGTTATACATATTTATAGAGACGACCATGATACAATGAGTAATTAGTAATATTTTATTTTTTTAACAAATCTATGAAAATACATTTTTACTCAGACTTATTGATAAGCGCGTCGGGTACTGTGGCACAGCGGTTAGCGTTGTACGCTTCCGTGCCGGACTTAACGGGTTCGGGCCCCAGTACGGACAGCATTTCTTTGATCAATTTATCGATTTCCGTTCAAAGACATGGGTGTTTGTGATGTTTAAAAATTCCCTCCCACCCTTTCCGATCCTTTTATAACCGGGTGTAATGAGAGCGATGAGTTAACCACCATCCTTATATTTCTACTACTCTCTTTGAATAAGAGTAGTTGAGCGATTAGTAACAGACAGTTCTCGTAGAAAAACTTATATTAACATACCTTCATTAGGTCCATATTGGGAGCGGATATGAATACAAATAAATATATACGTTCAATGTAGTCGGTGGTAACTTAGTATTTTTTAATATTAGATTAAATTTGATAACTTTATAAACAAGTGGAATAACAAAGTTATCAAATTTAACTTCAGCATAAAATTTTGAAAATTAAAAATAAATAAACTTTTTTATATGCATTTTCACTGTGAAATGACAGTTCACACCAAAAAAAGTAACAGAAAAAATACTGTTTAAATAGTTTATGTATTTGAAATAAGCCATCCAAATGTTTGTAACTTTCTTTTTGTTAATACAAGAAAGCCACACACCACGTTGACATACAATAGCGGCCAGAAGAATTGGGTCAAACAAATTGGTACAATGTTTATCAAAAACAAAATTGAACGGGGCTCAAATACTTATCATATCAAAGAAAAGGGTGTATTTTTTTACAATGCCAAGTGATCACATAAATATCAAATAAATGTTTCAATGAAATAAACGCAATCATTCGATGGATTCGGCGGTAACTTTTTGGAAGTTAATTTTCATATAAAATATAAAAAAGCCTTTTTCAAAACATGTGTCACAGTTTGTAGCACAATACGTAGAATAATCTATTTTTTTTTAATATTTTATATTAAAAGCAATCATATTCAGCAAGTCGGCCTACGTGGCCTAAAGTGAAGATTTTCCCCCCAGCAATCAGTTGGTTTTGGGACTTTTTCAGTTTAATGTTATGATTTTAGACATACGTAGGTGATTGTAACGGTATTTCTCATTAAATTGATCTCAAGTGAGTTATAAAAACTCTCATCAAGTTTATATGCAGGATATTATAGTTTAAAAAAAAATGAACGTTTTGGTATTATTTGCCAAGTAAGGCTATTGTTTTTTTTTTCTTAATAAAAACATATATTCTATGTAACCATATATTAAGTATGTTTTTTACATCAAAGTCACTTGAAAACATGAGTACCAAAATAATAAATTTATATAAATATTTTGTACTTATTTTCAATATTCTTGTGAAGCAATCGTGTCATGAAGTACCAGTACAAACTAATTTAGTATATGAATCATATATTTCCTTGCCAACAACAAGCAGTTCTCTTAGAAAAACTTCTGTTGAGATACCTCTATTAAGAGGCCGTGTACTCGGCATTAGGAGCGGACATGGATTATCAAAAACTGTAAAACCAGTTTTGTTGCATTTTCAAACCGGAATTTCATTTATGACGTGAATACCAAGTGTCTGATTTCGGTAATATTGGTATTACAATCCCTGCTTGTGTACGCATAAATTTCACCATCAAAGCAAAGAAAAATGCTTATAAAGAATTGTTCTGGTTATTTGATCAGTAACTATCGTATCTACTGGATTTGTATAATCATTTGTAACTATCTCCTATACCCAAGGAGTGAAATCAATTCAAAATCTAATTGACATATATTTCTATACCGCAGTGGATTTGTGAAATTAAAAAAACCAGCCTGTACGTATGTGAAGTGGAGTGGCCGATGTACGTACAACTTATAACATCGGTCCAGCTCAAGAAAGACGTAGAGCATTACTTCGCAGAGGCATCACGGACGCTGGCGAGTATGCGCGTAATCCCGCACTATACGTGATCTACTCTTGTCGGATATTGCCGCACAAAGCCGGGAGATTTCGAAAAAAGAATTTCCCCAATAAATCTCCATCACGGGCGCCTTACAAGCTCCCATCCCAGACGGGCGGAGGGCAGAGAAGTCTCCCGCTCGCTGTTTTGTTTTATGCCATATTTCTCCAGCTAATGCACCATCCAACTCCACGCTCTTAGTATGAAAAGAGGGTACCGAAATAAATAGACCGTAAAATATGTACGCCTATACAAAAATGTATCGTCAGAAAAGGGTACGTACTGCGTCAAGACTTGTAACCGTCAACATTTTAAATGGCCAAGATTTTGTTATAGCAATATAACAAAACCGTATGTAGCATAACTACCACGGTAAAATTAATTTGAGTTACAATATTATAATTTAATATTCATACTTTCATGAAGAATTACTGTTTTATCAAAAGAAAAACTGTAATTTCGTTGTTAAACCGTTTCCATTTATTTTTCTATAGATTTAAGACATGATTACGAGAACTGAAAAAATGAATTCAAAATACAAAGAAAAAAGTTATTAAAGAAAAAGTACCACAATGATTTAAATATATAATACTTTCTGGTTTGTGTTAATTATTTCATAGTGTTTTTCATTTGATTGAAATAAGTGTGACAATCCAGTCGGTTTTTCGTTTCTGGAGTAGATTGCATGAAAAGTAGAGGTCATTACTAATATATAACACGTGGCACTTAAAAATTCTGTTTCCAAATAAAGACTGAACACGGCCTGGTAAAAATAGGATTTAGTGACTTTTTTGTCAGATTGAGTAAATGAAAATATTAAAAAATAATTATATTTAGTCAACACGTCAAAAAAACGACGACTCATTCGTTTAATAAATGATTAAGAAACATTATTAAAAACCACTTTGAAGTTTTCTGAGCATGCAAGCTTTGAGACCAATGAGTAGATAATTTATAGCGAAAAAAGCGCAAATCTGTTATCGGAAATAAAAATATTGAACTTTCCTGGTGCGGTTTGCACGTCAAATTTCCATTAAAATTTTTGCTCCTACTCCAGAGTGGATTTTCTTGATAGCTTCGATACTTAGTAATGGAAAAACTGCTCAACTGCATCAGAATTTTTCTTTTAAACTGGAAAATAAAATGTTCCGCTTTATCAAACAGGAAAACACTGTTTATAAAATTGAAAATAATATTTACTCAATGTTTGCGTAGGATAAAAGGCACATATTTAAATACTTTAATGTGTACAATTTGTGAACGTATTTGTTTTTTATATACAAACAAAGTAATGACAAATAAAAATACATTGGTTAAAATTATAGTCTTTAGATACTAATAACGATTTTTAATTAAAATAGATGTACATGATTAATAAACTACAGTAAAAAAAACTTTATTTATTTTGTCTGTAAATTTGGGACAACATGCATATCATACTAAACTTAAAATAATATGTGTATGTTAAGATATCTTTAAGCTAAATCTTCTTTGACACTGTTTTTTTATCAAGACTATTTAAATTGACATTATGCTTTGTCTTCACTATGCGTAAACAGCTGGAAAGTCTGCTTGGATAATTTACAAAAAAATATATTTTATATTAGAATACATCAAGAAAAACCTACACGTTTAGCACTACTTTATAAGTTTTTGATTGAAAAACCAGTAATTACCCACACGATATACATGAAGCATCGATAAAATTTTAGAAATCAAATAATCGTTCATTCCGTTGTAAGAACACAAATATGTGTATAGAGATTTATATGGAATGTTTTCTGTGCAATATGAGCGTCCACTTATGAAAAACAAAGATTTTTTCGCTTCCAGCTTTTTATAATATTATTATATATATTTTTTGCCAATCGGCATGTTTTTTATTTAAAATAATAATGAATTTGACTATAATTGACTTTGGTTAGCAATCAATAAGTACTAAAATTTATTAAGATTCCGCTGAACCACTAAATAAAACAAAACAAAAATTAATTAATTTTGCATGTACTTGACAGCTATCCTTTAAAAGCGATTTAGATATTATACGCCAAAAATAAATTTCAAGTAACGTTAATTTTGTAATTACGTCTAATGGTAAGTTCTCGGTAGATTCCTTAAAAAACTACAAACTTATATAACTTCAAATCTTGACAAAAAAATAAAGCTCAAGAAAAAAGCTTTCTAGCTTCAACAATAAATATCTTAAGCTTCCAAAATTCTCAATTAAACCTTACAGAACTAAATGTTCTGAAAAGCACCGTTTAAGATGTGCTTTTCTATGATAAATTTTGATGTAAGTGGTGAAAATGAAAAGTTTTCCAAATGTGTAAGGAAAATATTCTTTTGGTAAAACAATTATAACAAACATAAGCCTTTAATAAAGCAATTATCATAAGGTTTGCGACATAATTTTTGTGCAATTACGTTTTTCGGTCCTTTCACGCAGTTGTGCTTAATTTAATTTAGTTCACTTCATTATCATTCAACAAAGGATTTCCCTAAGTTAAATGTATTAAAATCCACCATCTCTACTGAAAATAATATCTCATCATTTTTATTGTTTCAACAGAATTGCGTTAAATTTTGTTTACATCCAAAAAGCTTCTTTTAAGGCCGGCCTGTTATTTATTCTTGACACGCCCACTCTAAAAAAGCTCCGCTTTCACAGAGAGAGGTTCATAATAATTGTCTACAAAAACAAACTCTTTTTTGCTATCTCCTATTAAAAAATAAAACGATATTTTTGTGGCGAAAATAAAATCGAGTGACAAAAAACAGCTGACAAAAACAACATAACTCTATATTGCTAGTCTTACATATAGTCGCATACAATTACGATCAATTTGATCTTGGTTGTTGATTTCTTATAGTATTATATTATCTTACATTGTTTTTATGTCAATTTTATTAGTAAATATTTAAAGTTATTACAATAAACGGAAAAATAAATATATCTGTATTTAAAAGATTGTTACATACGACTTACATATTTATGAACACTTCTTTGTATGATTCTTTTATAACCAATTCTACACAGTTAGTATTCGTAAAGGGTTTTTATTAATTTTTTTCATCACACAAAGTCTTTAGCTGACATAATCTTTTCACCAACAGTACTAATAATACTGATATTAAATAGAAAGCATGTAAAAAAGGTGTGATAGTTTTAAGTCTGCAATCTGTACTTAATATCCACAGTGGAATCGATTTTTTTTAAGTATGATATTGTATAATATTTATGAAACCATTTCATAACTAATAAAAAAAATACACTTTTAGTAGAAATGGTGAAGAATGACTGTAAACGTTTTACTTCCTGGTATATAAATTTAATTAATATATATTCACAAAAATATCTAATATTAAAAATATAATAATCATATGAAAACATTATTTTCACCGACAAAATAATCTCATAAGAAGTAAAAAAATACATGTATCAGATTTTCTAACAAAATTTGTTTACGTGGTTTAACCTAAGTAATTCGTTTTTCTTAAAGATTGATATCATAAAACAATCAAAAAGATATTATATTACGTTCCGCTAAAGATAATTAGCTGCGCACAGAATAAACAAGGCAAGAACAATAATCTCTTATTATATTCGAGAGAGGAAAACAAACAAGACAAAGAACAATTATAATTACAAACGAAGCAATGTCGGAAGCAGCATTATTGGAAATATTATTAAAGTTTATTGTATTAGCATTATTTTATTTTATTGCTTCATACAGCAGTCGAGTTGATGTTATTACTTTTTACGGCTACCTTTGCAGAAGGGTAATCAATACAATTCTAGCCACACTCACGCAGCTTTTTTGTACAACGACAAATACCGTAATTATTGGTCATTTTTTTCAAAATAAATAAAGACCTCATTTAAATACTGCACTACACTCTTACTTAAATAAGTGAACTAAAAAATTAATCGCTTTATATTATAATAAAATGGTTCTTTAACTGGCTCTTTTGTGGGATATTTTTTAATAATATATTGATACCCATTATGACTAGTTGACAGTATTCATATCGACTGTGGAAAGGAAAAAGGACGTAACCTACAGTTTTTTCAAACAGCTTTTTTCGGTAATCACAATGTATCAAACTTGCATACACGCAATACACGTTCTATCAAAAGGATGTAAGCTGCAAATGCCGAATTAGTATCTAAATTTAGCTTTGAATTTTGAAAAAAGATGAGCTTGTGAAAATTTAAGCCAAGAAAAAAGATTGAAAAAAAGATTTTTTCCTGCACAATTACATTAATTAATATTGGATTATGTCAATTAAACATCAGTTTAGAATTCTCCGTACAATTCAAGGTTGTTTATATTTCACAATTTACATATGGTCAAAAATCATCAAAACACGTTTTTTGTACATCCTGTAAAATGTGGTATTTGTTGGTTACGTCCTTTTTCCTTTCCACAGTCGATATGATAATTTTGGTGATCATGTTTCTGAATGAAAATATCAGATTTTGGATTGAAGAGTGGTGTCAATTTTGGTAACCTAATTATATAGTATATCTGCATTACAAATACTGTTCACCTTACCCAGTAATATGTTTATAGTAAAAATTAAAGCAGTATTTATTTGAAAAAGTTTTACTTGTCGTATACATTTATATATGTAAACATCTCGTATATTTTTCTTCTGCAATTAATTTAATACTGACATGTTTAGTTAATTCTTGAAAACATGGATGTTATAAAAAAAAATATCGACACAGTAAAATATTACTTTTACTCGGTGACTCAATAATAGCTGTCGTCACCCTGGTTCAAAATACACTCTCGTTCAAGAAAAATGATTAAGATGAAGAAATTTCTCTTCTATCTCTCTCTCGCAAAGCGTTTCTTTGATGTCGAATGTTTATTCATACCAAAAGAAAATTATTATGTTTACTATGCATATGCCCGTTATGCGAAACGCACAGTTAAGGCATTCGCAATTTCAAAGTGAAATGAATTCTGCGGCCTAATTTAATGAAAGCGTTATTTTTAATGCGTATTATGTAAACGTATCGTTGTAAAAACATATTTACATTCACTGTACTTCAAAATAACATTATATTGATTGGTTCGTTTATACAGTAATTTTATTTGGAATAATGAAATTTAAATTGCTTTTGTAATATAGTATTCGTTCTTCAAATACCCATTTCGAGATTCCTGTTATTATTTTTTTCCATCAGGCATATACAATCCTTAAACAAAATAATGTTTTTTATAAAAATCATTACCACAATATGCTTTTAACCGATTTTTTAATAATACATCGAAAAAAACATATCTGAGATTGGATGTATTTAAAAAACCAAAATATATTCATATTTAAATAAAAAAAATACATGAACTTCTTCTGACAAGAAGGCAGTAGATTTGTTGAAAGAGATACTTATGACTAGACTTTAAAAATTCTGTTCTGTGGCATTAATTTTTTTAAGATAAGTGTTATGTAAGGTGCCAAAAATTGTCGATGATTGCCACTATATAATTAATTGTTTGTTTATAAATAATTATTAATAAACATTTTTTTCCGCCTACTTTGAAACAAAATTATCCCTATAAAATCAAAACTCTACAACTAATATTATTTTCTAATAATTCCCCAATATTCTAAAAAAATGTATTAGTATTCCATCATGGCATAAAATTTAATTAAAACCAATAATAAATATATTGAATGGAAATTGTACGCTCTCAAAATAATAAAAAAAATATATGTTATCTACAAAAAACTTAAACCGATATTATTCAGAGACATAAAATGTCGCAGATCGCAGAAATATTTTTATATTCTGTACTGTGTTGAAATAGAGTGACTAGTCAGTTTTCATTTTATTTTAACCAGACTTGAGTTAAGGTTTGAGATATGTCTAGTCAAAACAAATTGACAATAAGCCTGGCGCCTTATGCAAATAAATAATAATTTGACAGATTTTATTTCTCACATTCAAATCAAATTCGCACAGCTAAATAGTTAATATAATAAAAGTTGGCGAGTTAAAATTTATTCCTTATAATTTTCATCTCAATGCTAACAGAAAGAAATGTTTTTGACGTTATTTTGAATGTGATTATTTTTAAAATTGCCAACTTCGTACTTTTAATAGGTTTTAATGTTTTTTTTTGGGTAGATGAATTTTAATGTTGGACATAGCAACATTACTGATCGCTGAGACTGTAACATCTGGTAAATTCTTGAGTCTCGACTCGAAATCAAAATAAAAAAAATCCCATGTTTAATTATTATTAGCGAAATGGAAAAAAAACATATTTACATTCCTTAGTTAAAGTTATAATAAAGTTATATATCTTCTGAATAAGTGAAGGCAAATATCAATCGGCCCAGGCCACGTATTTTGCTATTTTTAACACTCCAATAACCATTTCATAAGTGGGATAAATAGCCTAAGGTAAAATTCCACTTACAAAGTATTTTCGTAAAAATTTAAGCAATGTTTGTGTATAATCTCAAAAAACTTCATTTTTATCAGAACCCTTTCCGTTGAAAATGCTAATTCGAATTCAAAAATGTAAAATAAGTACAGGAAATTATTGTCCAACCTTGTTATGAAAATGAAGAATTAATTGAGCATAATTACAATATCCTAATGTTTTTTTTTAAATCTACAAATCGTATACATTGCACAAACTTATTTGGCTTTTAATTGATTACATGTCATATTTATGGGGTTTGATTTGCTTACAATAGAGATTGAACGCAAAACAAGAACGCCCAAAGGCTTCGAAGCAAAATTATGCAAATTCCTAAAATAAGGAAATATGTTTCTGCTCGTGATGGCCAACTTAGGTAAAGTACCCACATCACAGCTGGATTATTGTACTTGGGAGATATAAATTATTAATCTCCGCTTACTGACATCTATGCACATCGTGCATAACTTTGACTCGGGTTATCGTGATAATTACTTACCTAACAAACAACTTTTGAGTCATGTATGTCAATGATGGTTCGATTTACATAAAGGATAATGTGTAAAACTTTATGAAAAGTTATGACAACGGGTTTTAAAGTACAAGGTATTGTGTATATAATATGATAAATAAATTTAAAATATTATGTTTACTGTGGACCCATAGGCGGTGATCCACAGCCACCTCCTTTGACGAATAATTTAAATACATTTACACACTTTTACTGATGGATTGATTTTTTTTTTTTTTTAAATCAATACAAAACATTTTATTTCACTGTAATGCTTTTTATAAATGTAATAAATATGTGTCAAAATGTGCACAACTTTTTCATTTTTATCGTAAGTTTAACTATTGTTTTGTGAAGTGTGGTTTCTCATATAATACAATTATCGTAAATGTGGCTTCTTAATATACAACTTACATTATTCATGCGAGAATAATGATTCTTCTTAAAAATTGTCTAAGTTTCTGCTTTTACTGCACAGCATATTATGGACTTTTAAGTGAGTTTGTTATATACTAGACTTTTTTTACAACTATTTGGTATTCAGTTGCTCAACGTATTTTTTTTCGAAGAGAACAAAAAAGAGGGAAGCAGTCCAGAACAGGACTAAAGATTAACTAATCGATCCAAACACGGCATATTTTTTCGAATCGAATGGGTACGAAGTATTTTAAGACCTATGTTCTCGATACACGAGACAGGAAATTGAAATATTTGACATTCAATACCTATAACTCAAGGTGTCGTAAGCCGCCGCGGTTTGCCGTTCCGTGCATCAGAAGCAATGTGATTGGCAGCCATGATCATTGATAAACCAACTTCTACATCAAAATGCATTCACGCATATGAAGCAAAATTACTTAGAGTAAACTTTACCCAACTAAAGATTAATTTGTTTAAACTAAATGTAGCTTTCCACGATGCATCATAAACTTAACCGAGCTTACACGTAAGCATCACAACATGAATTTTTAAATCTCTGCGAATAGCTTGACCTCAAAAGCATTGTGCAGTGTGGCCCCAGTCTAGACTTGCAGTGAGCAACATACATTACATTAAAGAAAAGGAGATTACTCTCAGTTGTCTTATAAGCCAGGGGTTTTTAACTTAATTTTGCCTACACCAACGTCAGGTCATGGAATTAATTACAAAAAAAAAAACACTTTTAGGGTGTTGACTGTCAATACTTGGTGGAAAGACATTATATTATTAAAAAATCATCAAAGAATAATAAATTTGACCACTTAATTGAATCTTTGGTGAGTTTTTTAATTATATGTTAGAGGTGTTAAACATTTTAATTTTGTGTAATTAGAGAATTATTTATACTGTAATTTGTAAATTATTTTCAGTTTCAATTGATGTTTACACCTTTTTATTTCAATTTATTTTTGTATAAATAGCACTGTTTATATATCGACTGTGGAAAGGAAAAAGCACGTAACAGTTTTTTCAAAATAGCTTTTTTTCGATAATCACAATGCATCTAACTCAATACACATTCTAGCAAAAGGATGTAAGCTGCAAATGTGGAATTAGTATCTAAATTTAGCTTTTAAGTTTTAAAAAAATATTAATGGGCTTGTGAAAATCGAAACCAAGAAAAAAGACTGAAAAAAAGGGTTTTCCTAAACAATTTCTTAAATTAATATTGGATTATGTCAATTAATCACCAGCTTAGAAGTCTCCGTGCACTTCAAGATTGTGTATATTTCATAATTTGCAACCGGCTCAAAATCATCGAAACACGTTTTTCGTGCCTCCTGTAAAAATTTCTATGTGTGGGTAACGTCCTTTTAAATAAAGTGGAATAAAGTACAAAGGAATATTGTGTTTTTATTAATACAACAAAATTTGATGAAGATATAGCATGCAAAATAATACATGATGTCCATTACATCAATGTGGAATATACCTGATAACATATTAGTCAATTCAATCAAATAAACGAACACATTTTATCAAATGTTGTTTCAATGTAAAAAATATGAAATATTAAGCAATATGTTTTTTTTTCAAAATAAAGCCACTAGTGCAGGGGTCGGCAACCCGCGGCTCGCGAGCCGCATGCGGCTTTTTCTATGTAAAGTTTCGGCTCTCCAGTTCCATATGAAAAAAAATATATTTACCCTTTAAAATTATTTATCTAGAGTCGTACTTGAAACTTTAAACAACAAGTTATAAGCCAGATTTAATCGAACTTTCAAAAGACATGCTCCTATTGATGTAATTACATATTTGTGTTTCTAAATGAATAAATATTATTCCGTATTTAAAGGCGTTTATTTTAAATCAACATTCTACATTAAATACACGATATTCAGCGAATACACGATATATGTATAACTATATATATATATATGTATATAAATATGTACATATAAGTAAATACTATAATATTAAAACGAAAAATTTTAGTGGCTCTTTAAAAACTGGAAATTTTTGTAAATTGTAACTTTTGGCTCTTCCGATTTAATAGGTTGCCGACCTCTGCACTAGTGTACTCATATAATTTACAAGATAAAACACTTTTAATTCCAAGGTTATTTTGACATTTTTTTTTACTTTAGATACCATTTTTTTCTACGTTAAATTTATTTAATAGTGCTGTGTTCCTTTCAATGAACAAAGGTTAAGCAAGACTTCGGGTCGGGTAATATGGTGCAGTGGTTAGCGTTGTTTGCTTCCGTGCCGGATCTCACGGGCTCGATTCCTAGTACGAACAACATTTTTTTGATTTCTGTTCAAAGGCATGAGTGTTTGCGATGTATAAAAATTTCCTCTCACCCTTCCGACCTCTTAATTACCGAGCGTATCGAGAGCGATTATAACACTTGTCGTATTCTAGCCTTATCCTTCTATCCACACCGCTCTCTTTAGAAATAGAGATTGAGCGGCCAATTAACAAAAAGTTCATGAAGAAAAACTTCTATTAAGATACCTACGTTAGGAAACCATATTGAAAGCGGGTATTAACATTTAAAAAAAATGCACTTGAGAAACTTCAAGAAAACAAATTTCTGTCATTTCAGATAATGATGATGAGATGGATGGAGACTACCAACATTTTCGTATCGGTTAATAAAATTATTGCTCCGTCTATATTATTCCACTAATCTCATGTTCATATCTCACGATATGTCAACATTAATACTCCCCTTGTTTTCATTTAAGCTTTCTTCGTCCATAATTTCTACATTGGACATGCCATCGTTTTGCCTCCGAGTGTCCGCGTATGACACGTGTCCACGCCTGGGCGAGCGTGCGCAGAACTAATTTATGGCAGTTTGTCGCATCGTTATTTACAACGTGTGCAAATGCCCACCAGCGGATGCGAGCATGTGCGTTTGCCTTCGTGACGTCATATCGGAGGAGTTTTCATTTGTTTATTGAATATATAGAGTTCAGTGATATTTTATTTTTCGCGACAGAAACAGTTACGGTATCAAGACATATGAGAACGACTCAATATTGGAAAACAATTTTCTCTTTGAATCAAAGTGGTTTACAGCAGAGTCCTTATACATTGTTTTCAACGTACTATAATACAAAAACTTTGGATGGTTTTGACAAAAGATTTTAATACCAGACGAATATTTGAATATAACAATTTTAATATAAAATTTTAATTATCGATTTTAACAGTTATACAAATATTTGTAAGAAAGTAAATTTTAGTTACGGACGACAATATGGCAAAAAAATTTGGAAAACCTACTATTTTTTTTAATCCGTGTCCGCTTCTAGTGAGGAGCATTCGGCCTCTTCATGGAGGTATCTCAGCAGAAGTATTCTACGGGAACTCCTAGTTACTCAGTGGCTCAACCTTTTTTTCGAAGATATTATGGATAGAAAGGGTAAAGCTAGGCAGGGCTAGTGGTTGGCTAATCACTATCGCTACATCCTATTATTTAAGGATTGGAATAGTGGGAGGGAATTTTTAGACATCACAAACATATGCCTTCGAACAAAAATCGATAAATCGATTATGTTAACCAACAACGAACCCTACAAATAATATTAAACTGATAATATAAACAGATAAGAAATTGATAATATGAACCTATTGATAATTAGGTAAATTTTACGTTTTTAATTAAATTTATTTTTCTTTTTAATTACATAATATAATATGGTAGTTTATGAAAGCTAGAATCTGTCAATTTGGTCAGATCACCATGGAAATGAGTTTGGATGCATAACAAACACTCAGATTTAACGCAAGCTTAATGAGCAGTAAATTCATAATTTTAACACCGAAATACCGGAATCTCGGTTACAGTAACAGCGGTATTATTGCGGTCCCTAGTTGTTGTATCGCTGTAGCGTAAATTTACACTACCAAACTTGGGAACGTAATTCTACACATTTTAAGCCTCAAAAAATACTTGAATATTGGACATAGGTTGATGCATACCGCGAAAAAAACGATCACAATCCCATACTCACTGGCTGGACGCTACTACTCATGCAATCAACTGGAAAATGGCAACACAGTAGGATATAGGAATTGTTCTTCAAGTAGACTAACACCTGTCCTGAGTTTTCGGGTCAGTAATTTCGGTAATATTCTGAAATGCTATGTTCGAAAAATCAAATATCTGAAGATTTCTTTATTTTCTAACTTCAAGATTGTTGTTTTCAAAACGTTTCAGTAAACAAAGAATATCTTTTTTCTTATGGTCATAAGATACCACGAAAAGATAGTAACAATTTAATCACTAAGCTCTTGTTTTATAATACTTTCGTATAAATTTAAATTATTGTATAAATTTAACGAATGAAAAGCAGTGATGAGTGGAGCTGATTAAGCTTATAAAATAATGACAGAACACGCGCTTATGTGATTGTAACATCATCTCTGTCATCAAATTTTGATATAAGATTCACTTTTTTACTAATTAGTACTTACTTCTAAGGCTTTTCAATTGAAATAATTCAGAAGTTATTTATATTGAATTAAACATCAGACTGATGGATCACAAATATAACTTACAGTTTACAATAGCCTAGAGCAGGCATGGACAAAGCGTGGCCCTTACATTATTCACATTCAGTTTGACTTTTCAATGTATGAATTAACTTATAAGTGGGTAATTTTACTCACAAAGTAACAATTACATTACGGCTTAGGTTATGTTTGATTAAATATTTTCAATAAATAAAGAGTGAGAATAGCCAGCTATTGTGTTTCGATAAAAAAGTATTGCCTACTATTGGCTACAAGGTGTTGAATTTGTTGAATTTATCCAAATTATTAAAGTCCAAAAAAACACAAAATAACTGTTTGATATTGTGTGTTTTTATTTAATCCCGATGAAATTTTGATAGTAAATCAATATGCCAATTTTTCCCAAAGAGCGGTCGAATTCGCAGACCCGCTGATGTGAAAAACACATATTTTTCTGTCGCGCTGCAATATGGATGGCAATTCTACCATGCATAAAACATAAGGGTGTATTAATCTTCCTGTTTCTTGAAATAATAGTCTTTTTCTAAACTAACTGAATGTGCAAAAACAAATCATTTTCGTTTTATTACATAATTGTACGACGTCTCTTGTGTTATGATTGTGAAATACTGCGTAAATTTTTAACATTTCGATGATGAACGTTTTATGAAAAATAATTTGTTCGAGTTAATTGAAAATGAAGATTTATTCTAATACAATAATTACTCAATTCAGTTTTTGAATTTTATTTCAAAAAAATCAGGACTGTGGAGTCGTGTAAAAAAAGACAACTCCGACTCCAACTCCGAAGAAATTTTTCAATAATTTCATTTTAACTTATGTATGTATAGCATCAGATCAACTTTAGTCAACCAAGCATGAAATATCAACAATTTTGACTATTTTGTTTGAAAACACATCATTAAATATATTTTTCAAAAAAATTCGAGCCGCTCATTTTTCACGGCTACGACTCCGACCAAAATACCGCAACTCCGTGATTCTGACTCTGACTCCACAACCCTGAAAAAAAACATTGTTGATGAATCAATACAACATATTAAATAAAAAACCAAGACTTGGTATGATATTCAAACTGAAAAAAAATATTAAAAACTTCTCATAAAATTAAGATGTTTCAATGATGAGTATTTTTGTTAGGGAATTTAAAGTTAAATTATTTCGTTGAATTAGTTTGAAACAAATAATATTTATGATTAATAAACTGCTCACAAAAAAAAATGACATAATTTATCCACACCAGACTATATTTGATCATTTTTTTAAATCATATATCATAACAATCTAGATTCTTCTTATACAATAATTTGCGTCAAATACTAGCATATTCAGAATCGTCGATATCAATTGCATTTTGAATCATCTCCAACGTGCGTTTAGAATGAAGAAACACGTAAGTTACACTATGCGATCACCCTGAAACAATAATAGTGTCCGTGCAGGCGTCACCATTCATTTATTCACATCACATTTAACCCTTGTGTAAGTTTGGCAATAGTATACGTCAGTTTATGATAAAAGAGCGATATCAAAATAAAGAATTTATCAATAACTGCAATCAAGATATTTTTAAATCACCAACGCTGTTGATCCAATGGTCCAAATACATAATATTCACGCAAAAAAGGTAATAACTAAAAAAAACATTTATCATTTTATGTCAATGGCAAACGCAATGGTAGAATTATGGGTTCATAAAAATAAAAAAATAAAGTATTTAGTACATCCTAAGAATATAATCTCATCTCTCCCTTATCTCTGAGATAAGGGAGCGTACAAGACAGTGTCCCGTTACGTCAGTGGTTATGGAGAGACGTTGGAACTGGCTGGGTCACGTGCTGCGGATGCCTCCGGAAAGCCTCAATCCTGCCTGCCTCTTCTTTCGACCGGTGGAATTCCGGCGTCCCGGACGTCCGCCGGGTACTATCCATAGGATGTACTCGGCGGAACTGAGGGATGCTGGCATGTCATGGAAGGAAGCAAAGCAGTTGGGGGGAGACAGGGAAACATGAAGGTGCCGCGTGGCGGCCGTATGCTCCACATAGGGAGCGAACATGGCCAAAGAATCAGAAGAAGAATATAATAATACAAAACGGCCATAATGGATTGTTTTAAAATATACTCACCTATTTATATGATTTCAAAACGCGGGCTTAATATCACAGGGACCTAACTACAAAAATTCGTCTTTTGAGTTAAACTCGTTTTAACAATGCCATAATTTATTAGTGAAACACATTATAAGTTATAACCGTTTACAATATACGGTTAAGTTTATTAACAAATTCAATTATTAAGGCTTAAGGTGACAAGGAAGAAAAACTACAAAATATAATTATTTATTGTATATTTTATCACTATCTAGATATTGTATTTAGTATTACAAATATGTAAATGTATACTATAATTTTTCATAACAATATAAAGGCAAACCTTCGGTATCTTAACTGTATTTTTTTCCGTTAGATAGAATATGTTGTAAAAAATTACTATACAACAACTGTGTCTTAAACTTAGGAAACAATATTTTCCAAAAAACATTGTTTTGTAGTTTTGTTCATGTCACTCTTAGCCCTTAAAATTTAAATCACCTGTTGTAATTTATTAAAATTCAAATTATGTTTTTACAGATAAGCCATCGTGATCATAAGCCGTGATCATAGGTAAAAATATTTTTACATACCTAATATTTCTGTTTTTATTTATTTTTACTGCCACCAATAAACTAGTATGATAATATGAAAAAAACTTTGATGACATTATGTTTTGATGAAAACTCTCTGCAAATAAAGTTTATTAATGTTGTTTATATGACAAACACATACAAAATTCTTCGTAGTACGGAGTGTTTGATAGTTTTTTCGTCAGATTATATCACATAAAGTGCTATAATTTTTTACACATCAGTGCTCATCCATAACTGCTTCTCAAATCGTTGATTATAAATAACAGGAGCTAACATATATTGTATTTTTAAAATTGTAATGTACTTAAGATTTTCTCATTATCAACTTCTCAAAACTTGACAAGATTACGAATAAATATTTTTACTGATAAATTGTCCATAAAGCGTAGTAAATGGGGTTGGGCACAACGATATAGATTTATTTATTTATTATATACACTCATTTTTAGTTTTTACTTTCTTTATGATGATTCATACTTAATTGATTTTTGATGTAATAGTTTGTATTGCTAAGAGGTCTTCAACTTTTTATTTAGAGTTTATTGTGCTACAATTTATTTGCTTAGTTGTAATACCGATTGTTTGTCATAACTTGTTTTTCTTACTTAACTTTTGTATAAATATCACCGTATCATTGTATTTCTTATCAGTTGAAAATGCTCACAATGAGCGAAACCGGTCCTGATCCAATAAATTTTATGTGGAAAAAGTACTAAAAATGTTTTATTATTTTTATTATAATGCCATTCCACCAAGTATTGACGACAGTAAACACCTTAAAAGTTATCAAACGAGTCTTGCGACCTGAATCGTGCGCAGTAGTAAGGGAGCTAGCTATAGCAGATAACATCGCTCACGTCACTCGAAGGTGACAATGGTAGACAGTGTTTTGGAGCGACAAGTGCGTGAACGGGCGTCGTGAAAAGTCCGCGTCGCCGCATGAATAGTAATGCGACGCCGCGATGCATAATTGAGTTCCTCTGCCCGCAATGCACCATTTTTACGTCTCGTGAGGGGCCCTAAGCCTGCCCCGGCACATTTCTTGTACACCGTACTTGATATTATTCCGATTTCGGTTCGCTGCAAAAAAAGAAAAGATTAACAACTTTTTATGTGAGCACGTTTTGGTGTCTGTGTTTCGGTTTCGCTAAGTATCAACATTGCTTCAAAAAACTGAACATAATATATTGTTTTAAACTTTTAAATTATTGTTTAAAGAAAGAGCAGTATGATAACAATAACAAACTTGGGTTTTTAAAAGAAATTCAATCGCAGAACTGAATTTTTAATTTACTGTTGATATTTGAAACAAATTTACCTTTTTCTACAACAGTTGCATTCAACCCTTTTCTTCTAGCACAGCGGTGCGCAAACTGGTGTCCGCGTAGCAGTTTTGGTGGGAACGTGAAACAAATAAGACGCGACAAATGACATGAGAGTTGCACTGGCCAAATCAAAGCCAAACATAGAAGAACTGGTTCAGGGAAAGCAGATGAATCCAACTCATTCAAATTTTAACTCAAAAATTACAATATTTTCTGAATAAATAATTGCTTGTCAAAAAAAATCTATGCATGTGGCACCCTTGTGATAATTATTTGGCGCCACATTTTAATAAAATAATATTGATTTTTATTTTAATGAAAGGGTCCGCGAGCCATCGAACATTTTTTAAAGGGACCGCCAGGCAAGAAATTCTAAAAAGTATGTTACTTCATACAATAATTAGCAACAATAATAGGAATCGGGTCCGTGGTGCAGTGGTTATCTTCGATGACTTCCGTAACGAATCTTACAAGTTCAAGACCCAGTACGAACAGCATTTTTTTAAATCGATTCTGTTCGAAAACTTAGATATTTGTGATTTATTAAAAAACCGTATATCTTTAAATACATAGGTGTAGCGAGAGCGATCAGCTAACCACTAGTTCTGTCCTGACCCCTATACTTCCTAAATCTAATCTCTTCGAATCAAAATAAAAATTATGAAATGAGTGAAAAAAATAAAAACTTATGTTGATATAGCAATATGGTCTGCTCCAAATTGTTAAGAAAATGAGTTATTTTGTAAGTTTTCATTTAACCCTCCAAGGACGATCGTGACCATATGATCACAGTAAACACCGTTGTCTATTGATCGCACTAATCATTCTTTTTCTACCTGAATATCGTTGCTTTCACTCATATTTGGTTAAGAATGGTACAATCTTCAGTTAGTCATCAGCCACGGGGACAGAAACGGCCACCAAAAGCACATGCGATTTTTTGAATTTCGGTTTTTTAATGGACTTTTTGAAACTGTTAGTTATTTCTTTATAAAAACATCCAATTATTAACAGTTATTTTGATAATATATTTGTATTGAAAATATGTTGATCTAAAGAGGTCAAATTGTAAATATTTAAAAAAAAAAATACGTTTAGCTATATTTCAACCCCGAATGTTTGCATGCCCATACAGTCACCTTTGTCCTTATAACTGTCAGTACACAATATTATACGGTAATAAAAGGATGAGTTTCTATAAAACGACTTTGCATTTTTTTTTTTTTTGTTCGGAATAAAAGTTATCCATGACTTCCATATGGTTTGAAAAAAAAAATTCGAAACAAAGCTCTCGTCTCTGGAGGTTTAATTCAATCACTAATAGTGTGCACTAAATTAATTAGTTTATAACCATTTTTGCCGTTTTAAATGAAAAAACTCGCTGATGTTGACTATCATTATTGTAAAATATCATATAAGTTCATGTGATTGCGTCGCAATAATTGTCAACTTCAATTTGAGCTCAACTCATTGCGGAACATAAAAGACCTCCGAGTAAATTGAGTTTGGTACTTGAGTGTACGGCAGAGTGTAAACCGGGTACGACTCTAATCGAACCTGTGCTTGGCAAAACTTTCATTGGGAAGATTTACTTATCAAACTGTGTACCACAGAGAGATGTGCGAAGTATTTTTCGATGAGAAAAAGTGGATTTGCGTTTAATAAATTGAAAATATTTCAACTGCCAACTTTAACATTACTTATGTCCCTTTTAATGTGCTTACTGTCAATACTTGGTGAAATAGCATTATAATAGATATAATAAAACATTTTTAGTACTTTTTCCACATAAAATTTATTAGATCAGGATTAAAATAAAATATAAATAAGACCTCTTAGCAATGCAAACTTCTTTTTGGTCTTCAACTTTTTATTTATAGTTTATTTTTTTTGTATTTTGCTTCAATTTATTTGCTTAGTTGTAATACCAATTTGTTGTCATACCTTGTTTTTCTTACTTAACGTTTGTATAAATATCACTGTTTCATTGTTTTTCATATTTGTTGACAATGCTCAAAATGAGCGAAACCGGTCCTGATCCAATAAATTTTATGTGGAAAAAGTGCTAAAAATGTTTTATTATTTTTATTACTTATGTCGTTTATAATTAACGTTTTCATTAATTGTATTTCTAGTTTATATTATAGAAATATTTGGGATATAAAATTAAGCTATTGACAATACCCGCCGTCCTGTCGTAGTTTTAAACATTACCTCTGATCTAAAATGAATATTTTAAAGCCATCTTCGCTCTCTTGGCAACCCAAGGGTGTTGATATCATTATACGACTCACTCTAGCTTCTTTCTTTTTCTAGTAATCTCAGCGTCCTGCAGATCCACACAGTTTATCCTATTATTCCTCATTTTAATAGCTTAAAACAACAGTAAATTCCTACCGCGTAAAAGCATAGTTAGAATTTAGAATGCATGAACAAAATTAATCTGTTCGGTGCTAGAAAAATAAGGTGCATGACAAAATAATATAAAAAAGGTATATGCGAGATCGTTTATACATTTTGAATGCATTCTAAATTTTTAATCAATGTTTATAGAGATTAAGTGTCATTATTTTTTTTCCTTACAGTACATAGTAACTCGATGCCATTACGACAAGAGAAAATACTTAATAGAGCATGGATTTTTATTTGATTATTTGCAATATTTGTATTTAATCTATTTGCTGTGACGATGTCAAATGAGTTTGATTGAAAATAAATCGGTCCAAAATAAATAAGGATACCATTACCGATATAACCGAAAACGGTATTTCCGTATTCATGGTGTTTTTCAATACCAAAATACCGGTTTTGAAAAGGTTAATTCGAGTACAGTGGAACCCCGTTTTCCCGCGTGGATCGTTTATGTTTGATAGTCCTGGCGAAACACCCATACGAACAATGTTAAATAATCCCTCATTGATCGTTCCCCGATTTTCCGATTTCCGCGATCTATTGTCTAAATCAGTGGTCGGCAACCTTCTACCCGAGGGTAGACAACATTTTGAGTTACCCGCTAAGAAATTATGATAATATTTTTATTATCAAATTACTAATTCAATAATACTAAGGAAGCCACCAATATCAATTTTATGTGTGTGTTTTGTATTTAAACATATAAATCATGTAAATATGTTATGTAATATATGTGAATAAGTATTTTATTTCCTAAAAATGATTTTTCAAAAGAATAAATGGTAAAAAATATTTTTAACTTTTACCCACTAACAATTTTTTTTTTGAAAAAAATAATTTTACCCAGTCTCTCAAAAGGTTACCGACTACTGGTCTTAATATTATGGTCCCGTCACAAATATTTTACTATCCCAATTGACCGTTTTTGTTGAATATTTCTCATTTCGCTCATAATTATGTAATCTTGCCTCGCACCTCGTTTCGCGATTTTTTCTTACTCACAACTTAAATGTCGAAATGAAGAAAACTAGAACCCTACCTGAGAAACTGAAAACAGTTTAAGACGTGGAAAGACACCTAGGAGAAAAATAAATTGACATAGCAAATAGAATTAACTTAGAAAAGTACGCGAGCTTAAAAGGTAAAAGTATATATATATATCGACTGTGGAAAGGAAAAAGGACGTAACCCACATGTTTTTCAAACCAGCTTTTTTCGATAATCACAACGTATCGAACTTGATACACGTTCCATCAAAATGATGCAAGCTGCAAATGCCGAATTAGTATCTAAATTTAGCTTTTAAGTATGAAAAAGCTGACCTTATAAAAAATTAAAACCAAGAAAAAAGACTGAAATAAAGGTTTTTCCTAGACAATTTCTTTAATTAATATTAGATGATGTCAATTTCACACCAGTTTAGAAGTCTCCGTGCACTTCAAGGTTGTATATAATTCATAATTTGCATATGTCCCAAAATCATCAAAACACGTTTTTAGCACCTCCTGTAAAATTTGATATGTGTGGGTTACGTCCTTTTTCTTTTCCACAGTCGATATAAGGTATATAGTCTTAGTATGAGTAAATATTATTATTATAAATGACAGCGTAACCTTTCTTTGTCAAAAAAATGGATACATGTCGATCAATGCAAATTTGATCTTGTTCGCCTTTCATACTCACCTGTCACGGGTACCCTTCACGATAACATCATATCGTGTAAGAAGCATCGCTTAAAATATTTCCAAGTATTTCGTATGCACGGCGACGTCTCTATTTTGCGTCGTTTACCATGAACGTAACCCTAGCTAAGCCTGGACGTGTGATTTTAAAGCAGTAAGGATAAAACCATATCACGGCAAGGATTTGGCCAAACGGAGGAAGGATCTGCGGTCTCTCTGTGTGTGGGGGAGGAGGGCACGTGTAAAGCGGGCACTCGGCGTACCGTGTGAGGTGCGACGCAGTAAGTAGCTTTGACCATTTACGCTTTAAAACGATACCAACGAGGGGCGTCTACGCTACTGGGGAAGTTTGTAGTCTCGCTGAAAGGGTTTCAGGGACATTCATTTCCACTTTGCGTAATTGAAAAGATTTTTTTGTTGTTGAACTATACATTTTGCATTACACGCTTTGGTGCTCTGAAATAAATATTTTTTTTCAGTACTGAAGACTCATTTTAAATTAAATTTAATAGAAACGAAAAACAAATAAATATATTTACTTTCGTGCTTTTAATAGAAAATATTATTTTAACTTTTATATTAAATGAACATGACATATTTATTAAGATACGTAGGCAAGGTACCTGGAATTAAGTAAGCATCGCATTTATGTGATGTGTTAGTTGATTAAACATGTTTACCGGAGCACTTGAGATTCGTTTTATTTTGTGTTTAATTTGTTGATTGAATTGAGATTTACTTGGTAGAAGTCCATTATAAAAAGATAAAATATATCAATGTATTATTCTTCATGAATCTACATTCAAACAGCGTCATCAATTTTAAGCACGATACTTACCGTTTACGGAAATTTTATATTTTTTCAACATTAAATAAAAATATTCAATGTTTAAAGCTGTGAAATAGCACTAGAAATATATCTATAGAAAGCTAACGTTGACGGTTTTACGTATGGAAGCACAGTTATTTGAGGCCGATTCGAAACATGTTTCGTAACGCATTGCTTAAGACGTAAACATTTGATAATTAATTATCAAGTGAAATTATAAAGAATAAATATTCGTGACACGGAATGAATATTTTTTACAAATTACCCGAAACATCCATTTACTAAGCGTCAGTTCAAGTTCATCCGTGCGCTTGAACGCCTGAAGATGCCGAAAGGCGAAACCCGGGTCGTTAGTGACAAAATCTGTGGGAGTGTACATAATTTGATTGATTCAAATTTAATATTGAAATTCCACCAAGCACCTTCAGTCGAAATCTTAAATTATACAAATTAAGGTTACCTTAAAAAACTTCAACAATAATATTTATTTAAATTAAAAATATATCTTAAGACAACAAATTCTTTTTACACGCTGTATACGTTCCACAAAAACATGTAAAGAGGTGATAGAAAATTGGTTCCCTAAATTGAAAAAAACGTGTATAAAGGTGATAATGAAGACTCAACAAGTAAATAACACAAAATTTTATGCATAATATGTATTTTAAATAAAGTAAAGTAAAAATAATACTATTCATCCCTTTCCGATTATGTACGGGAACTTTAATGAGGGACTTGACATCGCTAGAAATTTTTGACTCTCAACGAAGCCTTTTGTTTAATTTCTTGTTATTATGAAATCCGTTATCCGCTTCAGTGTTTTTTTTTCAAGGAATCGTGTTAAAACAAATAACTCATGTTAAAATATAGTAAAAATATAGTAAAAAAAAAGTATAAAATATATTCATAATCGTGCAAAAAATAGATCAAAAAACGAGTTTGGTGTATATTGAAAAAAGTGAGAAAAGCTTGTGTATATAATAAATATAGACTAGGGATTCCAACTATTCGTCATTATTAACTATTCGAACATCGAATAGTAAAACTGAAACTATCTGGATATATTCGGATATCCGAATAGTTTTTAGTATATACATACATTATATGTTTGTACTAAAATGTTACCTTAAATAGTACCTACATTAAAAACGAGCTCATTTGAAATAGAAGTCATTTATACAAATTTCAAAAGTGCATTTTTAAAAAAAAATAGGGCATTAAATGTTTCATATTTTAAATTTGTTTTTTATTGTTCCTGACGTTGAAAATACTCGTGTAGCAGCAGTTGACCTTGGTTTTATTGTTAGAAGTGTTTTAAACAACACGTCTAACTTTTCTGTTATTTTTTTTAATTGATCCAAATATATCATATACAAAATATTTTTAAAAACATGATTTAAAAAAATATATTTTAATAAACAAGGAATAACCGGCTGTTTGTGCTAATAGACAGTATTCTCGATTTCTGAGTTTTTACAAAATAATTGTATAATTCGCACGCAAAAAGATATTGATAACACCCGAATTGGGTGAAGGCGAAAACACCACTACCGGGGGAATTCATAATTATTCTTTAAGTGTGAAGAAATTGTGATGTGATCCTTCGTAGATTTTGTAACATATTTCATTAAAAATGATTACTAATACTATTCGGATATTTCCCCAAATATCCGAATATCGAATAGTTCAAAAAGGGCCGAATATATCCGGATATTGAATATTCGAATATCCGGATTGGAATCCCTAATATAGACACATCGCCTCATTGATATTTTGTGAATGCAATTATCAAAAAACGTGTTATTATGAATAAGTTGAGCAACAATATATTTAAGCTCAAAAACCGTTTATTGTATTATAAAATGGCAGTTTAAATGTATTGAATTCAATTTAAAAATTCGTTAACCCCTGCGGCTATTTAACAAAACTTGAACGACCAAATTGGATTTGGCCAAATTTGACTCCCTGCGCCCGAGGTTAAGGGCTTTGTATCTTTTACGCGTTGCTTTATATTTGTACAAGACAGATGGTCTGCTTGGGATAATTGATTTTTAAAGAGCGCTGGAAAGTGAGTCGCCTTTTAATAAAAATAAATATACATTAATTGCATGGCGGGCATTTTGATAGTATGCAATAAATCATTCAAAATTTAATATTTTCGATAGAATAACATTAAGGAGAAGACTTCAAAAATGCTTTATATTGTGATAAAAACATAATCATATATTTATGAATTGAGTTGAGGTGATGAAAAAACTATTTCAATGGTATCTGGACGATGGTGAATTCTAAATTATTTAAAACGGTATAAATCAATATAAACTGGCGTCAATATAAGTAATGCGGCAAATGTTTTTAAACTATGATAACTTTAAGCTTCAGTACACCGTTTAACAGAAAATGAATCTCTAACAAATACTAGTGTAATAACAAAGTTAATTTGTATTAATAAGGTACTTTTTTTCCAGTGTTGACAGTCGTATTACACCATTCATGCATACATTTAATTATAAGAAGCTTTTTAAACGTTAATTTTCAAATGTAACTATAAAAAATATTATCCTGAATCAATCGATAAAACTAGTTACATATCCAGTAAAATTACTATCAATAAAAACAAAAAATTCAAGTTTAATTTATAACTGCAAGTAAATTTTTCAACAGTTTGTTACACGTTGTAAAACGTTAAAGATTTTGTTATAAAACAAACAGTAAAGAAACCTTTCTTCACACCTCTCCTACGGAACTAAAAAATACTTCCTGCGTTCCTGGCCCTTAAAGAACCAAGTGGGAACGTTGGATTTTATTTTCATAAATAATGGTCGTTAAAATTTGATACCGCCGATGATTCAATTTTAAATTAATTTTATTCTTTACATTTTTTTATCATAAAGGGCTTCAAAACATCCTCTTAACGACCTTTCTGCATTCCCTAGAGATGCCACAAGATATTTTTACGTGGAATTTTAATTAGAACTTCCCACCTGGAGAAGTCAATGAAATATTCACGGACCGTGTATTCCCTAGACAACAAAGTGAAAAAAGAACGACGGACGTCTGTACGTGTAAAGTTTGCTTCGCAAAATATGAGCTGCTTTTTTAGTAAATAAAAAAAGCTACTTTTGTAGCATGCAATTTCAATCTGATTAAAAGACAAAAATAATTCATTTCTCAAAAAGGCTTGTAAGAATTAATTAATGTAATAGTCATTTATGATAAAAAAAACACTTTTTTAAATAAATATCACAATATCACGGATAAATTTGAACGTGTAACCAATATCAAAATAAATGTTGTTCGTACTGGGACTCTAGCCTGTGAGATCCATCACGGAAGCTAATTACATTAACTGCTGTGGACTCGACAAATTTTAGCTTATACAAAAGTCTAACAAACAAATATCAATATTTAAAGTTCTTCTTACTATATTTTAATTGAAAATATAATATGAAACAAAATCTTTAACATCAATAGTAAACATTTTTTTTTCAATAAAAAAAATATAAAACGAAGTTATCGATCACCATTGGTGAACATTTTTCAACACCTATTTTAGCAATGTGTAAGAAAGAGAGAGATACAATAGAAATTATGCAAACGGGAACATGCGGAAAAATACACACCTTCGCTATATCGCCTTTCATTCAGATTTAATTTTTTTTTGAATTAACACCACTACATGCAAGAAAAAATACACAGTACCTTAATCTTATACAGAATAACTCACCTGTGGATGATCGAAGCCTTTTTAATCATTTCAGTAACTCAATCAGGACTGAACCGTAATTTATTTGAAAACTCCGGAAAAATTATTACCGTCCAAAAGTTCAATGTCGCTTGCTGTGGCCTAGTTGGATAGAGCTTGTTCTACTGATCACACAGGTCTGGGTTCAATTCCCGTTAAGATCACAGTGAATTTGAGAATTATTCAATTCAAAGTTGTGATCGAAGACTGGGTGTCTGTGATGTCAATTCACATTATTTCCTCTCCTCCCATCCTTCTGATCCTTTAATAACTGGGTGTAGCAATAGCGACTATTTAACCACTATTCCTGTTCTAGCCGTATCCATCATTCCCTATTACGCACTTTGAAAAAAAGTGAGTTTAAGCGACTGAGTAACAGACAGTTTTCGTAGAAAAACTTCTGTTGAGATACCTCCATTAGGAGGAAATCTACTCCACATTGGGAGCGGACATGGATAATCAAACTACTTACATATTTTAATAAAAATGTTAAAAAAAAAAACAACAACAAAACATATCATAAGAGGCATATCCATTAATAGTTCTTCAATTAACTAATGAATTGCTTAATTAAAAACTTTAACTAGCCTAATTTACTACTAATAAGAAAGGCGTGGAAAACAAATTTTATTCAAAATTCTCATTATGTGTTAAGAAAACAATGAATAGACAGCAAGCCAAATAATATTTTTCGGATAGGTCGCACAAAAATGCTCGACTCGCCGTAATTTGGGTACGCGTGCTCTCGAGAAAATTTACTTCTATTTAGTATAGTCGCTATAAAATAGAATATGCATATAAATACATATGGTGTCAACGCAAACTGTTTTCACTGTAGATTGCTCACTTTTGAAACGATTACACTCTTCCGTCGGTAACGATGGAAAAGGAATGCAAACAACCAATAACATCAGCTATGAAGGATACTCGAAGAACTTTGATACTAACGTGCCCTATGACTTCAAGCTGCACTTAATGATATCCAAAATGAATACCGAAGAAATAATAAATCTTTATTCATTTTTAAGTAAACAGTTCTGGTTACTATTTTATAGTAAGAGTATTTAAAATATTTGGTTCATATAGTTATTGCTTACGTGATATATTCAATAAAATATTACTCGTATTTATTGTGTATTGTTTTGAGTAAATACCTTCGTTTTTATTTCCAACAAATGGTTTATGTCATCGATTAATATATTTGGTGGCTGCGGCAAATTGCAATTTCGTTATTGTTATTTTTAAATGATAAAACACAAACATGTGTCACTGAAAATGTCTCATGCAACTGTCAAAATTTAAAAAAAATGACACTCATCAAAACAAAATTGTATTCGACGAAAAAAAAATATGGAAAATGCATACGTGATTCAGAATCTATATATTAATAGCCGATAAGGTTTGTATGTTTGTAGGTCCACGATCTCGCCTTTTAGATGACGTCTTTTTATATATTTTTTATTTATAAAAGGATGCAAACTGCATCCTTTTATAAATAAAAAATATGCCGAATTAGTATCTAAACTTGAGAAAAAAGATTGAACCTAGACAATTTCTTTAATTAATATTAGATTATGTCAATTTAACACCAGTTTAGAAGTCTCCGTGCACTTCAAGGTTGTGGTTAATTCATAATTTGCATATGGCCCAAAATCATTCAAATACTTTTTTTGCGCCTCCTGTAAAATTTGATATGTGTGTAACCCTCTATCAGTACTCACCAGCTGATAATGCTCTTGAGTGTAGGTTTTGTTTAACTTTTCAAGGTAATATTTAGCTATTCTTGGCTTGGATTATTCATGCAGAGAAAAGGGATTTTAGAGGTGTATAGATTACAAAACTTATCAGGTTGCAATGTGGGTCAATTTGAAATGGATTTACTATTTTGTCAGGCTTCGTTAGAGTGCTTCGTATTATGTATATAATAAAGAATATGTATAATAATTCGTCAAGCTCATAAATACAATGAAACCATTATATACATGTGCTGGTATCAGAAAAAAGCTTACAATTAATATAAAACTTTTTAGATGTTTAATATTAAATTTAATAATTCAATTTGCATAAAGCAAGAATACAAGCTTTTTTTTTAAAAATAACTAAGGTAAAGTGTACAAACACTATTTTTTTGTGGCATTTTGTAATATATATTGTCACTCCATTACTAGATATTTAACTCTGATATGGTCATTGTTACTAATTTTCCAGCAATTAAAATAATATAAAGCTTAAAAATACCCACTGCTTAAATCAGTGGCCAGTCTCATGTTTTAACATTTTTACGATAGTCACATGTAATTCTAACTTTTCCGGTTCTAAGCTCAAGAAATGCGACCCCAATACCCACATTTTCTTAAATATCTATTTTAATATGGGTGATACATTGTTTATAATTAAGGTATTCTTATATCATAGTTTTTTGGACCTTTTGTAGTTTATATAAATACGCGATAACGCGAGTATGCGATAACAAGATAAGCGCCCGCTTATCAGCGATCGTTCGTAAGATAACTGCGTTGAACGCGTCAGTTGCATTTATATTTGTACTGCAATGACGTATTTTTTACGCGCAACTTAAATATGATTATTTATTAAAAAACCACGGATTTTTATAAAAAAAAATGTATGAGGAAAGATGCAGAGAGATATTTTAAAGCCCTTAGACTATTTTTTTTTGAAATTCATAAGTATGAGGCCAACAATGAGAAAACCACTGGGGTCCCTAAACGACCCCCATCGGCAGAAAAATATTTTTCTAGTCTCCGAGCCGCGAGAGTTAAAGATCTAGAACAACTGCGTGAATATTTTTCCAATTAATTAAACGTTATTAAAATTAAATCATTGGTTAAATTAAGTCGCCATCAATAGCTCATAACTTCATGATGAATAAATTAATTTCCTATAAATACACGATTAGGGATTCTGAAGTCTCGGGGTTTTAAA
Organism: Himalopsyche anomala; assembly: GCA_031772345.1. Taxonomy (NCBI): domain Eukaryota; kingdom Metazoa; phylum Arthropoda; class Insecta; order Trichoptera; family Rhyacophilidae; genus Himalopsyche; species Himalopsyche anomala. Next base: position 13,200,217 of record CM062834.1, read on the forward strand.
AGTCCCGAGACTCGAAGCGGGAAAATGTCAGTCTTGTGACTTCTCGGGACTCGAGACTTTTATTTCCCTTTCAATAAAATTATATATTTATTAAAATTAAATATTTGTATGAATGTGTATGTATGTATTACATACACTCGGCGCCTTTTAAATGTATGCACTAGTAAAAATCGCCTTTTTTTTGATAAAATGTTTATTAAATATTATTTTTCTATGTAATGGATATATGAAATGTTTACGGTTGATTTTTACTAAGAAGGGGTTATAACGGTACAAGTATTGTAAAGATATCAATGAATCCGCAGTTAGAAGTAAATTTATGACCGTAACTTCACAATAAAGCTTTTAGACCTTTTGTCACATTGACACATTGATACATTCGTATTATAGTGAAAAAAACATTTATAAATAAAAGAACATCAAGTATGTATATTTAATTTAAACATTTTGTAATTTGCTTTTGCTACAGTTATATTTTGTACACAGTTACGTTTTAGTTGGGGTTCCCTTTTTATACCTGTTTTCATTCAATACACATCTGTCCTGAGGGTTTCTTAACAACAATAATTGTTTTTAAAAATCAAAATGTACAATTTATTAGCACATTTTAAATCAGTCTTAATTTCCGGAACATTTTACAACAAAGTCCCGAGACTCAAGACAGCAAAAAATCTGACAAGTCCCGGGATGTCTCGACACAGAATCCCTATACACGATAACCTCATTTACTAAGCGTCAAATCAAGTTCGTCAGTGCACTTGAACGTCTGGAGATGCCGGAAGCCAAAACTCGGGTCATTAGTGACAAAACTTGTGCAATTGTACAGAATTCGAACGATTCAAATTTAACATTCTTTCAGCCTAAAAATAAATCGGTTGATATTTTTGAATATACACAATATTGTGCTACAGAAACGTCAATGTTTGGAATACCGAATATTTTGTATCCTTTAAATAACACTTCCTTCGTAAACGTCTCAGAACCCTTGCTTTATATATGCACATAATTGAGTTACTATCTTCTGGAAAGGGTCTATACCTTCTTTCTCTTATATGGGGTCATATCATATTTGGCTTGTTTGAAATGTGATATATAAGATTTTAACGATTAAGAAGTACAGGAAAACTTTGATAGAACTTACAAAATATAAAAACCATGCTTTTGTCGATCCATAATCGGCAAAAGAACTTAAGAGACAGAATTTGGTAAATTGCGTTTTAAAGCCAATAATTGTTCAATATCGCCTAAAGCAAGGGTCGGCAACCTTTTGTTGTAAAAGTGTCAAATATTTTACGTGGGGAATTAGTGCGGGTCGCACTTGGGTCAAACAAATATTTTAATTTAGAGAATCTTGCGAGCCACACCAGGACACCTCGTGGGCCGCAGATTGCCGACGCCTGGCCTAAAGTGTCAGTGACAAAAATATTAGAACGTTATCTCATTCATCTGATCTTTTTTCGGGCCTGTGTATTTAACTATAATATCAGGATAGGTACTTTTTTATTTAAAAAAATCCTTCTTTAAAATTTATAAATTATTGGTAACAATTTTGTGCCTATAACAGGTCGATGTGTTTGAGGTTCACCGGTAATAAGCAATGTTTTGCGAATGACAACATGTCATATTTATCTTACTCGAATTCAAGACAACACTGTCTTGCTTGTATAATTAACGTAGCACTGTCACTTGCAACGCTGGTCACTTATTTGCTACAGCTGTTTTTGCTTTATCAACTTAAAGTGACTGGATACATTTATGTTTTTTTAATCCATGTCCGCTCCCAATGTGGAGTATATGGCCACCTAATGGAGGTATCTCAAGAGAAGTTTTTTATACGAGAACTGTTTGTTACTCAGTCCCTCAACCTCACTTTTTTTTATCAAAGTGAGTAGTAAGGAAAGAAGAATTAGGCTAGAACAGAACTAGTGGTTGACTAATCGCGGGATAAATGATGGGAGGAGAGGGAATAATCTGAATTGACATCACACACACCCAGTCTTCGATCACAACTTTGAATTGAATAATTCTCACATTCACTGTGATCTAACCGGGAATCGAACCTCGACCTGCGTGATCGATAGAGCAAGCTCTAACCGACTGGGCCACAACAGGCGACAAATAATATTATATAATTCTATAGTGTATTAATTTAAAAACTTTACTAACAACTGTCATAATATTAAGCTTTGAACAAACGGAAAGAAATTAATTTAACGTTGAATCAAATACAGAAGTCATACAAAACGCATTTTAAAAAGCTACTTTTAAATTCGGACTTTTTTATTTACAAATTTAAAACAAAAAAAAAAGAAAAACGTCTTCATCAGTATTATTCTGTCATATCTAGTTTCTAAAGTACACCATCAGCATTCTTACGTCACTTCACAGTACTTTAAAATTAAAATAAAAAATATAACAAATTGTGATATACAATTAACTTCACATTGATAATTGTAAAATTCATTGTATATCACAATTTTTTATATTATTTTTTATCATATATTGTTGAGAAGCAGAATAATTTGATAAAATAATGATTTGCGAAAATATGCACGAGACGCGTTGTCTCAAAATATAATATAATTTTGGGTTGCTATGCCAACGACGAAAAAAATACGACTTTGGCATAATTCCGGCGATACAAATGGCAAAATTAGTGACTTACAAATAAAACTGATTCGTAATTTGGCTTTGCGTAACGATAATATTATATTATATACAAACAGAAATGTGTCGTGCCCTTGTAGAGAGCAGTTTTGGGCTGCTAGTTTTATTTTTATGTTCATTCATTTATTCGATTATCTGACAGCTTAATTTGTAGATAAAAAAAATATCATTGTTGTTTTGGTTATTTCATTTTAATGATATAAATGATAACTAATTCATGGGTAATAAAAGAGTTATTAAACAACTTTGTAGGTCAAGTAATTTACATAAGAATATAACTTCTTTATTGCCATCTCTTGCCTCAAATTTATGCAAATAAAATTACGTTTGGACCGTAAAAAACTTTTTAGCTCATCTCTTTACTGCATGTTTTGGTTAATCGAATAATAAAATTTAACGAGTTACCTTGTATCTAAAGTGAACAGTGCATGTAAAAATAATAACGGGTACATAGTACCTCCATACGTTTGTTTCGAAACAGTAATTTTGGTACTAAATTTGTATATCCCTCTACATTTCTAAAACGCTTTGAAACATGATTTGACTCCTAAGAGATGTGCTATCACTAATCCTTTACTCAATGAATACTTACGTTCCGTGACTACGAAAATAAAAATATCACAATCACATTATTATTATATAAGTAGTCTATAATTATAACTCACATTCTCCGAAAGTGAAGTTTTGAGTAATTTGCAAAAAACAACACAATCATAAAAAATATATAGAAATTACCATGAATATTTATCGCGTAAGTGAAAAGTAATACCTTCTAATGATGTGAAATATACTATTACACCATGATTGCCGCGATTGGTTCTTCCTAACAGTATCATAGTATGCATTTAAAAATGTGAGCTTAGACACCGGTTTTGATCTTTGGTAGTGGTTTTAAATGTGTTATAAGTCAATACTCGAGTATTATTTTTTTATATAATATTTATATTTTACCTACCAGGATACTTATCTCAAAAACACATATGTTTGACAAAATTTCTGTGTTACGTTGCTTAACTTCGCATACTTTTGGTGGGCGTGATTAAAATTATGATAGTTTTTTTAATCCATGGATAAAAACCTTTTTTTTTGCTTTAAAAGAAAATACTTGGTTACCAAGATCAAAATTAAAACAACCTTCTCACTTGTTTCAGAAACATATATTGAACATTCTTTTTCAGCACAGTTATAGAAAAATGAGGCAAAAAGTTTTATTTTATTAAAGTATCGTACATTGATGTTGCTATTTGTTTTAGTCAAGTTGAACGTATGCAGCGTAGGGCAGCAAAGGTTTTGTATTACATGAAGAATTGCAGACCTGCGTACGCTGTAACGCAAACATGTGCCTGGTCTGCGATGCTTTACGTTGTAGTGACGACACAGATTCCTGCGTGACGCATGCACGTTTGGTTGTGTTGTTTTGATTTTTAAATTAACGAAAAAAATGAATCAGTGCATTCTGAAATTTTTTATACACTACTTCTTATGTAAACTACTCTAAAAATACATTAAAAAAGTAATTGTGAGCCATTATGTGTCATTTAGATATGTCATTTGTGCAACGCAGCAAATGTTAATCGCACGTGCCCGCCTGCGTCTGTCAATTCTACGCAGCTCTCCACAGAGACGCCTGCAACTAGTCGTAGAAACCTAGAAACCTGTGATTTAATTTTTAGATATGAAAAGTAGATAAACAAAAAGTAAAAATATAAAAAAAGTTAAACTTCAATCAAATAATTATTGCCGACACTTAAAAATGTAGCATTTTCCGCATGATTCAATTATTTATCGCTCACCCATCAAGACTTTTACGCTATCATAACGTATTCCCATGTTATGTGGCTCTTTTATAACTTTTTTTTATGAAATATATGAAAAAATTCGCTAAGAATATTCGGAGGCAGGAAAGTTTCAATGTTTACTGTATATAGAGTCCACCGAATGGATTCATAAAACCCCTTTTTATTATGTAAGTGACTGCATAGCACTGGCAGCGCCTCACCCACTGTTGCCAAAGTTCACAGGCTAACTTTATCTATACATTCTCATAACAGCCAACGATAAAACTTCGGCTATTTCATAAATTAATATTAGTATTGTGTATTACGTATATCCATGCGCAGGAGATATGAATGGTTTATGAAAATGATTAATATCAAGACATTCTTCTATTAAGTATACGGTAAACAGGAATATTTTTTTATGCAGGCAAATAAAATATTTATGTACATTTATTATTTACATTAACATTAAATAACTCGAATATAATGGAATGAATAAATCGATGATCAAGATCTATAGAATGATAATTCAAATATTTGTGTTTTGAGTTACATTATATTGTATTCGAAAACCTCTTTTCTACAGCTCCACAAAATTACAACTGTGTACAATTACTAGTTTTCTCCATACATATGTTTGTATAATATGACAATAAAGAAATATAAACAATCTTCTCTTTTTAAGAAAACGAATTTATTTCTACATCAGTATTTTTTTTCCATTTGACAGTTACTATAACTTTTATCGCTACTATTTTTTTTAACCATGTCCGCTCCCAATGTGGATCATGTGGACTCCTAACGGAGTTTATCTCAACAGAAGTGTTTCTACGAGAACTGCTTGTTACTCAGTTGCTCAACCTCTCTTTTTTCAAAGAGAGTAGTAATAGGAGGATAGGGCTAGGACAGGATTAGTGGTTAGTTAATCGCTCTCGATACGCCTCTTTCATAGGATAGAATGGGTGGGAGGAGGGAATATAAGACATCACATACATCCATGCCTTCGAACAGAAATTCATAAATCAATTTATAAAACTCTCCGTACTGGGATTCAAACCCGTGACCTCCTTAACCGAAGCCAACGACGTTGACCACTCGACCACATAGACAGTAAATTATTTACTCAACATTTAATGAGCTATGAATGTCCAATTAAAACTAAAAAAAAAGTTAATATTAATGTTCGTATCAGTATATGAACTTGATTTTGTTAACGTTAAATTAAAGGTTTGAAAATAGTGTTTTGGTTGAGATGAAATTTTTATTGAAAAAAAGAGGTCCATTTTTTACTGATAAATTGTATTGGAATATAATAATAATGAATATTTTTCTCAACTGTAATGTTTTTAAAATCTTATTCAGCTAGATTCTTTATTTTACACGACGTTTTGTTAATAAGTCTCTTAATAATATTGGTTTTAATTATAGACATGTTAACCTGCTACACTCTTTCCTATACCGTCGTATGTAATAAAAACACGTCAAAAAATTTAGTTATGTACTGATTTGATCTGATTTATCAAGGGGCTCTTTTTTTCCTAATTTAACAAGGGGCTCTCACAAGCCTCACCTAGCTTTTTGCAGCCCAGTCCTGGCTACACTGAGTTGTGGAATCAACGATAAAACATTAAGTATCTGGATCGATAATCAATATAGTGAGTGCTTTCAAACGTATTTGGTAAAACGTAGTTCGTACGAGGATATTATTATACACATGTAACCAGCTTTATAAAAAAATGTGTGGAAAAAATCTGCTCTAAAAATATGAGTAGTGTAACCAAAAACCGTTTTGAAAAGTTATCCGAGTATAATGACAGGAAATTGAAAACGATGTTGACATTTACGCTTGACTGGAAAAATAAAAAAAAAACTTTTGTTCTCTCCCAATGAAGCATAAAATAGAAAATTCTTTTTCAAACTAATAAAAAGTCAGGCAAAATCGTTTAAGCGTTGTTTAAACACGTCTTATTATTAATGCATGTCAGCACGTATAAAATAACTTTTTTGTTATCATATCCAATTTTTTTATAGCCAGATATAAACATAGCCGTAAAACTATGATAAGAAATCTATTGAAGAATTGTGCCACGCACTTTCTATTTGAGCAATGAAAAAATTTTCAATCATTGTCTATTCAAAATATATAATAGTATAATTGTCACATTAACATAAAACGACAGACGCTAAAATCGTCTCATAAGTCTTTGCGTTTTGTACGAGTCACTTTAAAACTGTAAAAATATAAAGCTTTTTCTTACTTTATATACATTTGAACTGTTATTGAATGCATATCTACTTTTTGAATTTTTTTAAGCGTCGTTAATTGTGGATCTCTATCACTTGAAGCCGAATACTCAAATTTCTAGATCAATTTTTTTTCAGTTGTCCGTTAACTTCTATGCATAACTTCCGTTATATCCATGTTTGAAATTATACAATATAATGTACTTCCGAAACCGAATTTTATTCATCCTACTTTTTATTGTTTTCTTAAGATTAAACGAAGAAAAAAACTTTTTTTCGTTCCACTAAAAAGCAAACCAAAAAAAATATTTTTTTTACTAAAAAATCTGAAAAAAGCTTAAATTTTAAAAGACAAAAGCTGTATAAATATCTTGTATAAATATATAAGCTTGTATAAATATCACTTTTTTTTTAATGTATTTATTATCAGTTGACAACGCTCACCATGAGCGAAACCGGTCCTGATCTAATAAATTTTATATGGAAAAAGTTCTAAAAATGTTTTATTATTTTTATTATAATGCCATTCCACCAAGTATTGACAGTGAACACCTTAAAAGTGATTAATAGTATAATATTTGGCATTTTATTTGAGATAAATATTCATGGTTATTTGTTTTTTTATATTATAACGAAAAAAAGTGTTTCTTTGTTACTTGTGGTTTTATCAAAACTCAATCATTCTCCATAAATTGAGTCATTTTAATGGGGCATTTTTTTAAAAATAAAGTGCTTTAATATGTAGGTTTACTCTTCAGAATTAGACTGGTATACTTATCTTAAAATCGTTTTTTTTTCATTTTATCTTACTGTTGCTCTCCGGTAGCGATGTAATACAAACAGACGACGTCACCGTAGCATCGAGCATTGGGTATATTTTCTGCGTCGAAATATATCTGTTTTTATCCAATGTTTTTGGTATTTCCGCCAACCAAAAAAAAGGGAATCTTGATAAGCAGATCGACATGCGATCGAAGTATCGGAGCAAGTGGATATATTATTCTTTCGAGACTGCAAAAAAAGATTCTCAAACTTGTACGAAATATCTTTTCATGAACTAAATAAAACTTACTACCTATATTGATATATTTTTAAAAAAATTAAAAAAAAAATTTTAACCACGTAACCAAAGAATAATATATCGATAACAAAAGTTTTCTACGAGAACTGGTTGTTACTCAGTTTCTCAAGTAGTAAGGGATAAAAAGACAGGACTAGTGGCAAGTAAATCGTTGTCAGTACCAGTGGCGGTTCTAGATACTGGGCTAGGTGGGCTTAGCCTGACCTGCATTTTTCACCCAAAATGTGTAGAAAAAAAAACTTTAGATGGCTGAATAAAAATGAACAGCAATTCGGCCGCTGAACAAAATAAATACATTTATAAGTGTAACTAACCTTTTCCAAATTAATACAACATCTTTGTTTTGATTTTCTTCTGTCAATATAAGACAATGCTATGTCTACTTACAATAACACTCTCGATTGTGCTTTGTTTTAGATTAATGTATAAGGTGAAGTGGAAACATACACAATTTCGTAAACAGTATACAATGCTAAACTTTTCTCTAGCCCACCCAAGATTTTAGTTCACGAACCGCCACTGGTCAGTACGCCCTGCTTTTACGATCGGATGTGTGAGAGAGAGTATCGTACATAATAGACACGCATGCTTTCAAACAGAAAACCATTTAACCATTAAACGATTGAAACATTGATATTTTATAAAAAATGTTCGGACCGGGATTCGATCTCGTGAGCACGGTAACCGTAGTCAATGATGCTGACCACGGAGCTGCTAAGCAATATTTTACCAATCAGTTTACATGTTAAATTCAGTCAATCAAAAACTATCATTTATTTTAATAAGTACTTAACATTTCAAATGTTTTTTTATAAAAAAAACCAATTTTGATATTATTTCTTAACCCCTTTTTTAGAAAATAACACATCTATTCTTCATTTTTGTTTTAAACTGTTTGCTTATTTTAAAAACGACGTTTGTCAACTGTTTTTAACATAAAAATTTGGCGTATGTATTTTTCGAATAGAATACTTTTCGAAATAAAATCCTGTGATAATTCTATGAGCAATACCCAAAATAACTGAGAACATTCCAATATTTTAATGATCTGAATTCTAACCAAAAAAGTTTTACTAATAAAAAAAAAAACAATAACTTATTACTCTTATCAATATATGACATCATTAATCCTTCAAAATAATTATTATTGCTGTTTTCCACTCTGCCGCTTTTACCGAATAGCTTCAACGAGAGAAAATGCTACACAGCATTCGCAATAAATGGAAATTGCAAAAGTTTACAATGAAAAGTTGTAACGATTCCTGGCGTATCTTATGATGGATATGGACCGCTTTTTGAATGCCAGACCTCTGACCCGTGCCCATGTTTCTCGTTATTTATTGTGGCAAAGCAACCCGAAAACTTAATAAATAGTTTTGATGCGACTGCCCGAGGCCCGCTGGAGTTTTCTTATCATTTTTTTTATTTGTATTTATACACATTTATTTGGGATATATTTTATATATGTATTCATATAGTTTTGGCAATATTTTTTCTGTTCTTAAAACGAAATTTCCAATCCAAAGTAACGTGCTACAGATAAGTACTACGCTTGATAGTGTATCATTATTTTATTTAAATAAAATCCCAGCTCTCAAAATCGTCATACACTATGCATAATAACATGATAAAGCGTTTTAAAAATCACATGTACTTATCGTATCAAAAATGCATATTTTAAGCCACTACAACAAGTAACTAAAAGTTTTTCCGAATATTAAATAAGCATATTTTACTTAGTTATATTGTAAAGTACATCCTGTGGATGGTAATCAGTGGCCTTTCACGACGCCGGAATACATCTGGTTGGAAGAAGAGACAGGCAGGGCTCAAGCTCTCTTGAGGCATCCTTCCATTTTTTATCTTGGACGTAATAAGAGGCTGGTCAGTCCGCTCACTAATCTCCGTGGTTGTACTCAGCGGAGAAACGGGACGCTGGGATGACCTGGGAGGAAACAAGGAGACTGGCTGGGGATAGAGAATCTTGGAAGAACTTAGTGGTGACCATATGCTCCGTATATGGAGCGGATATGAAATAAAAAAAAATTGTAAAACTCTTTCCACACCTAAACAAATGTTTAAAGCACAGTATAACATTTTGAAAGTCGATCTTCTCTGTTTGGCATGTTTTTTTAATGGTTGTGGTTGTTTAAGCCGCCAACGTCGAAGTATTCAATACGCATGCGACTCACGAGTGAGACGTTGGCGGCTTTAACTGAGGATATATTATATTACGGCCTTTGTATTTAGCGTTGACTGAATATTTCTTTATAGACATTTGCAGCAAATAGTCGAAATAAACTATAGCGTTGAACACACTAGATTTTATTTGAAACACAACTATACGATTATTGGCTCTTTCGGTCATGCCAACCTGTTTTTATTAGGGGTGAAGTAATATATAATGCATTAAAAGAATTTACTGCATTCTTTGAAAAGAAAATGAAACTCAATTCATAAAACCTTCGATTTTACAGCACTTAATTACGGAACAAAATTCAATTAAAGCTCCTTAGACCATAGTATCGCAACCTTTTTGGGCCCGTAGTCCCCATACTCGTTTTTCATACAAAAATATAAGTTTTTCGAGGCAAAGTGAGAAATTAAATAATCTTAAGTAATTTTCAATTCTTTGAAGATTTTATCCAGGAATATACAGTTTTCCTGAAATGAAAAGACGCAAGACATTTTTTTACCTCTTCCATAATTTTCCCATCGCCCCCCAAAACGGTGCTGTAACTCCCCTATTTTTTTCTCTGTGGCTCCCTTGGAACATGCTGTGGCCCCCAGGGGAGCCACCTGGTTGAGAAACCATGCTCTAGACAACTTATTTATCTGGAAGTAATACTATATTTTTCAATATAAATTAAGATGTTGGAGTGGATGAGAGGATGAAAGGATGTCATGTGTATTTCTTCTAAGCCAGTGTATATAGTTTAGTAAATATACGTTTAAGCACAGTTCTAAACAGGTGTGAGCCAAAATAACTATCAACCATATTATATAAAATAATATTTGTAGAATTAAAACACTTTTATAATTGTTCACTTTATTAATTCGAATAATGTAAATTTTAACTAAATTTAGCTAACTAATGTAAATATTGAATATTGGATGTATATATAAATGAGATTTCACACTTTTTTGTTAGATATACACTTTATAAACTATTGAATAAAAAAATCTCACCGCGAAAAAACTGAATCATGTAGCAAAACATTACGTCTATGTTACGGCATGTTGAATAACAATTATTATTAGAAGGCATGTGGACCTGTTGGGATGAGAAACATTTGACCCGTTAAAATATTAAATGATTTCATGTTACTTTTATGCGGAAATATATTATTCAGAAAACAAATACACGTCTCTCCAACCGTATGCCTTGTCCTGAGGATGAGAGAGGCCAAAGACAGGAAAGTGGAAAGGCCCTACTTAATTGAAAGATTATATGGAAATGTCGGGGGAATAAATTGGATCAGTTTTGTTCAACACAAATCCCAGTTGAGAATCAAAGGGCAAACGTTGCCTCAGCTTTTACTGCAGTGGCTTACTTATTATGTTTTGATGGGAGGATATACGTCACACAGAAGTTCTTACCAGATGTACATAAGGCTTAAATTGTATCAGTTAAATAACTTCAAATAACAAAAACTTTAGAAAAGAATAGGGGTTGCAAAAAAAAGGATTTTGGCAGCTCAAACTAAATACCGGTATTGCAAATATAATATTAATACTAATATCACAAAAAAAAATCATAGCAAAAATTTCGGCCAATTGATATTACAATACAGTGTTTTGATAATTACTTTTAATACATAATACTATCATTAAATATATATCATAATCTTAAGGGTGTGCTTTAATAAATAACTTAACGGTTTCTTAAAATGATGATACACAATTAAAAGGCTAATCGATTCTGAAATCTGTCAATATTAATACAACTCTTATCGGACTTAAAATACTTCAATTTATCACGACGAATTTTATTCAAATATGTATTTCAATCAGTTCTGATTTTTTTTTTGTATTTTTATAAATTGCCGTGTGGTATTATTTGATAAAGACGAATATCAGTGTTTTATGATTAAGTTTATGCTCGATGTATAAATATAAATAAAACAGTGTGGGCCAAATTTTGCACCCCATATCAGGTAAATTTGGCCCATGCCACAAATATTCACAATAATTCCTATAATATTAAGAATTTTAAGGTCTTTGCAACTTTTCTCCACGATTTCGTGTACAGTGGAACCCCGATCTACCGTTCTCGCATTGTTCGCTTTCCTGCATGGATCGTTTATTTTTCATAGTCCCGGCCAAACACCCATTAGAACAATGTAAAAGAATCCCGCATTAATCGTTCCCCGATTTACCGTTCTCCTCGATCTATCGTTTAAATATTTTGGTCCCGTGACAAATATTATCCCGATTGAACGTTTTCGTTGAATATTTTTCATAAATAGTTTTGCCTCGCATTTCGTTTCGCGTTTTTTTCAGTGGAACCCCGATCTACCTTTCTCGCTATCTTCGATTTTTTGCATGGATCATTTATCATTCCCCGATTTACTGATTTCCTCGATCTATCATCTAAATATTATCGTCCCGTCCCAATTATTATCCGGATTGACCGTTTTTGTAGAATATTTTTTTTTCGTTCAAATAGTTTTACATCGCATTTAGTTACATACATAAAATTTTTAAGTTTTTTGAAAAATAATCATTTTTTGGTATTATTTGAAGATTTCTCGCATTATCGGTTTCCCACATTATTCGTTCATTTATTACGGTCCCTTGAAAAGCGTAGAATCGAGGTTCCACTGTATTTTGTAAATAAACGTAGACTAAAAACATAACACGATTTTTTTATAGAGTAGAAATATAATCTAAAATTATTACCTACCCAAGTTTTTTTAAATATGATACGACACCCAACTGACAACTGGCAAAATTCCACAATATAGCAAATATTATGCATTAAAATTACTATTTTTACCTCCAAATGGTTACGCAACTATAACGACATAATTTGAAACTTTTTTTTGCAGTTGGCCAATCAATGTTAGACCGATGACCAAAGTTACCAGTATTGACTCTACCAAAACCACGATATTTTTCTATTGAAAACTACCGTGAATACTGCAATTTTGGTTTCGCTAATCCAGTATAGAAATCTTAAGCCAAAAGCTTGTAAAGAAGATTTTCAATGGGATTTCAAGCATTTCGTATGACCCTTTTTTATTTCCAAGTATTCTTTTTTATCGATTATCATATCGTTGTAACAGGAAATCACTTAATCAAAAGTAAATAAAAGGTTGTGGAGGCAACTTTCTAGTTAAAGTTTCATGCGCTTGCTTTCAAGCTAGGCTCGTTAAAAAGAAACAAGGTGACTCACAGTAAACTATTCAAGGCTGAAACCAAGAGAAGAATTGACACAGATCACCTTTAAAGTCAAAATAAAATGACACAATATACATATCAAATAATTACGTTGTGTTTTTTGACGTACACCCAATTCTTTTTTTGAAGGTGATTTATTTTTGATATTGGAACCGATTTATCAAATTATATGAAAATGAGGTTTTTTTAACGTGCCAATTTCTGAAACCAATGCATCACGTAAAAAAGGGATTAGGTGTACTACCTTTATATTTCATATTCACGACCAACACTCGTTAAGTTCTTACACTATGGCAAAGCAACCAAACCATATATACTTGCTCCTGAGACACAGAATGTGAAAATTTAACAGCCGTTTAGCATTCAACGTTTACATTTTTATGAGAATTCTAAACAATTGTGATGGATAAATTATATCAAACAATATACAACAAAACTAGCAATTTATCACCACAAACATCGTCAACTGACGAGTTAAGTCGGTCTTGATCTGTATTAAATATTGCAGATTTCGCACAAAAAAATATTTTTGGTTTATAATATAATGTGAATTGACAGTGAACATTAAAAGTGGTTTTTTACATTATATGTATAAAACACTTTTGCACAGAGATTTGTAAACTGTTAAAGAGCGAAAACTTGTAAATTAGGAAGAGGAGATAGGAGATCTATTTGTATCCGATGACTTTTTTTTGAGACTTACGAATGAGGGTTCTTGAAACAAATACTGTAGTTTTCATAATAAATTAACACATGCACTGCTAAAAACGCATGGCATGGCTTCATTGTATATTCAAATATTGTTGTCGTTACCGTTGTCAAACAGAACGGTAACGCGTGCTAGTTCGAGTGTTTCCTTTATTGTTTTCCTACGACATCATACAAGTTCATCAAAAAACCTTTTTTACTTTAATTTATTGTACTTTAATAATTTATAAAGCGCATATGGCTGCTTATAGCAATAGGGTAAAAGTAAATAAATAAAAACCGAAATAATATTGTGATGTTTGTTAAAGTCTATATCTCGTGTGATTAACTAGAGTTGTATATTTCTATTTATAATTTATCTCATCAAAACAAGCTTAAAATAAAAATACTTTCCTTAATTTTCTTCCCCGGCAAATTGAAAAGATACTTCTCTTTGCACAGCTTTCTGAACACCACTGAAACGAGCTTTGTGACCAACCCACAAACTTTCATTTCAAAGGAATCTCATGCTATTGAGAATCGAAATGAAATCGAGCTAAATATTAATGACATTCAGGAGTTTTTTTCGTTTTCTGCTGAAATGGTTCCTAATAAACTTTTAGAGACAGCATTTATTTTTACGAACTTCTTATTTACATCTGAATATTTTACGGTCAAAGAATTTCAAATAAGATATTGATCTGACTGAGTGTATTTAAATATGTCTTTGGTAATCGACGAATCAATAGCTGATAAAAATGTATAAATAATTATTAATAACTTCTGTTTTTTAACCAATGTAAAAATATGGACTCTTAAGAGAGTCAATTTTTTGTTTACTTCAATTTAAATTTGAGTGCTTAGACATAAGCGCTTATGATTTAAATTATCCTCAAGTTGATCTCGAGTGATTTTTCAATTATTTGAAGCATTGGCATTGTTATGCAAAATATATATTTTTTTTAATAAAAAAACCTCGATTGATTTTTCTACAACAACTTGTCGTTACTCAGTTACTCAAACTTTTTTTTCAAATAGAATAAAGATAGTTGGATAGGGCTAGAACAAAACTATTAGTAAGCCGCTACTTCTCATTTTGTGGTTCGTATGAGTAAGAAAGAATTTTAATAATTTATATTTCTGAGCATAAATACATAATTTGATTATGATATCATGTGTACGTTTATTTGAAAACTTTGAAAACAAAAGCGGCATTTTTTAATATTCAAAAATGTTTAAAAAACAATTAAATCGTTTTTATATATATATATATAAAACGTTTGAAAAGGGTAATTCTAAATATTAACCCATAATCCGCCAATGATCTTAAGCGACACAATTAGTTAAATTGCGTTTTACGCCAATAATTGTTCAATGTTGTCTCGGGCGTCAGTGAAAAATCGAGAAAAATATTACACTTAGTGAGAAAGAATATATACTCAAAAGCTCAAAATAAGCCTACAAAAAACATCTTCCTTATTTCAAATTTATTTGATTCAAGTATCTGGTATGTACAATTTTATTTTACTTGTATTATGTATACATAACATTCTAGCATAAAGTGCTATGTTAACACTTCCATGCCCATGATGCAATTGTAAACAGTTGAGCCATTAAATCATTCAATATTTCTCTTAATATTCTCAATAAGTATTTATCATTTTAGGTATTCTAGCATATATACATTTTTAAATTATTTTTTAACTTCCAACTAAGGTTCCAACATACTGTCAATAAACAGTGAAACTGAGATGCCATCATGGCAGGAACGTATTTTTTTTAGTATGGCATGTTACGGGTTAAATTATCTATGACAACTTGTAACAATAAACCTTTCAACTAAACCGATATCTTTCTTCTCTCTCGCCAGTTCAAATCGAAAGTTGAAATCAAAAGGCCGACGGCTCAGTAGAAACTTCTCGATACTCACATCGTTATCATTTTGATTAATAAGATAAAGTGATTTATTTACAAAGTGTGTAAATTATGTATATGGAATAAAGTTGAAACAACATTGAATTTAAATTAGTGTTTTAGTAAAAATGTATCCATAATACTTATATTTATATCAATTGTACGGTTTATTGGCTAATTAACGCTGTTGATGGTAACGATGATTTAAAGATGAACCTTATTTAAGACAAAGATTTTTTACTTGAAATTATAGTTTAAAAAATCCGAGATATTATTTCACTAAAACGCTAGTGAAAATGTTCTTTCACTTATAATACACTTTCGCTGTATATTTTTCTTATAATATCGAACCGTCAACAATGTGACGTAATTGTATCGTGCTTATTAGGTTGCTAAATCAACAGTTTGTTGATTGGGTAACAAAATATGCGAGCTTAGCGCTATCTGTCGAGCACCCCGCACATATCCAGTGACGTAGTGTCCGCCAGTTAGGGCGGCTCGAGTATTTGGGCGGCCGGCAACTTCACGGCGGTCCAAGTAGGCGGGAGATGACTCCGCACGCGCATGCGCATCCTCATTGATCGTTGTATATTACTACAGACTCCCGGACCAAAGGGACCGGTAAACCATATTCAATCAAAAAGTACGCTATTTTTTTTATTTATTTTATAAAAGAAAATAAATATTTATTTATAGTATAATACAAAAAATCGTTGCTTCTTTACTGGAAATTAAAATATAATTTTTACTTCGGTCTGATTCCTTGTTTTGGATTAAAAATAAATAAAGCAAGGAACTAATAAAACTTTTTTTTTATTACTTTATTTATACAATAATTTGGGTTGGGAACAGTTTTACCTAGAAAACAATCATTGTTTACATTTTTTTTTCTATTTTTTATAACATTAAATATTTACTTTGATCTGATTAATAATATATTATTAAGTAACTATGTACTAATTAATATATTTAATTAGTTAATAACGAAATGATTTTAGTTCATTTCGGTATTATTATTGATTGATTGAATAGATATTAACTTGGTAAAAAAATATTACTTCTCATAAATTTTGTCTTTTCGAATAAACGTATTATGAAAAAAGATTTTTTTCATGCATTTTTTATCAAATAATTTTGAAACAGTTTTTGCATTTTTAAAATCATGGCAGTTTTTACTTCAATAAATAAAATAGCGTCGTGCTAATTTTTTAAAAGATTTGTATCCTGGTTCAGAAAATACAAATATTTCCGGACCGTTCTTATAGAAAGAGACAGAGTTATCTTAGCAATGGTGAAATTTATATGTGTAGAAGGAGATGCGTATACGTTTCCCAATTCCCGTATTACGGATCCAGTGTGAGCAACTTGGCTGTGAAAATTTAAGGGAGTATGGTACCGGCTACAGGAATATACGTGAACTTGCATACATATACAGTTTTGCCAGAGTCGACGCAATAGGCTCTCTAGTTAAAACAGCGCTACCGTCGTTTTTTAGTGTACGTCCGAACAATCTGTGTACTTTCTAAATTTAAATAATCAAATACCTTACCCAATCCTAAAATAAGTGTTCTTGATTCGAACTGAATAGACAATGGCGATCATGCAAAGACTACATAACCTCAAATTGTGAACATCTGTTGTTATACTAAGGGTCCGTGCAGTGTTTTTATATTTTTAGGTTAGTTTTCTCAAAATTAGGGCAATAATGTTTTGAACAGAAATATCAGTTTTCATACAACAATAAAAAACAAACATCTGTCCGAACTGCTTAGTTTCGATCCGTGATTGCCAATCAGCGTAAAAAATATTTGAGTTAATTGGTCAGTTCAGCATAAAAAATAACAATAAACAAACAGACGCCTGAGTTTTTTATTAGACGTTGCAGTTTTTAAGCCCATCATTTTCTATTAACAGTTAAATAAATATCTTGGTTATGCATTTTTCAACAAAATATTGTGAAATATATTCTGTCAACATATTAGTAAAATATTAAATTATTTAGTATTTTATGAATGAAGCGTCTTATAATAAATACTTAGAAAAAATCATAATATTAAATAAATCTAAAAATTTGTGTACATAAATATATAATACACCATAAATAATTTAAAAAAATACTTATTAACAGCTTTAAAGAGTATTGATTTAACAGCCATAAATAAATATCAAAAGTAACAACGATGATTCTGTTCGAATATTCAAAAATGAAGTCGAATAAATGCATAGATAATACTATGTTTTCCCGCGCATTGCGATTCATCCTAACCTCACTCGTGCTGTGCACTGAACTATGTTCCTGTAACCCAGATGCCAAACGACTGTATGATGATCTATTGAGCAACTATAATAGACTTATAAGACCTGTCACTAATAACAATAATACAGTTTTGGTAAAGCTTGGCCTACGACTCTCACAGCTGATTGATTTGGTGAGTACATTCATTTATTTAACTTCACTGGTTACATACATGCCTTGTTAAATCCCATACGTCATACAAAAAAAAATATCGTTACCGTTTTAGCAGATGTTGATAAGTTAAAAATTGATAGTTTTAAGTAGGGCTTCCAACTAACCGGACTTAAACACTAACCGGTTTTCGGTTTTTTTCTGACAAATAAACCGGGTAACCGTTTTAAACCGAAATATCATGTATTTTGATTAGGTAGGTATGCAAAAAAAATCGTAGAAATTTTTCAATATTTGGCATAACAGCTAATACTCCAATTTCAAAAATCACGCAAAGAAATGATCTAGCTACTAACAAGCACACATAGGCATAAAAATGTTTTTAGAGATTTAGATTATTAATCATAAAATTGCATATATGTACTTAAAAATGGTACATGTTAATTATATGGAATTCTTATAAATAGTTGTTTAGAGATTTATTAGGATGTTTTTTTAAACAATTCAATGAAGGTTATTGAGTGACGTCCATTTAAGAATCATTCGTATCTTAATAAATAATTACGAAAAAATGTTAAATTTATACAACTTTGAGACAGAAGTAGATTATTCTACAAAATGTATATACATATATGTACATGTTTGTTGTATTTTGTGAATTGTTTCCTATATTACGAGGTAAATTCATTATAAAACATTTTTCTTTTTGTAAAAAACAATGAAAAACAAGAAAAGAGTATTTTTGATAAAACTCGGATAACCGAGTGAAATAAACCGGTTTTCGGTTTTTTTCAAAACACGCAATAAACCTGTTAACCGGTTTCGGAAGCCCTAGTTCTAAGTTAGCAACAAATAAAAAATTAAGCGTTTAGGATAAAAGCTCGATTTTGTATGCCCCAAAAATAATTATAATTTTAGTATGTATATATATATATACAGTCAAACATGGTTATGACGAGGAAAATGGGACTGACTGAATCTGCTCATTATAACCATTACTCGTTATATCAGAGAATAATTATTTTTAAATGCTTACAAACATACCCATCACATGAAGACATGAATTTGGAACGGTCGCATAACACAAAAAGTCGCAATTTAAACAAAAGTACACAATAAGAATTTATTTAAACACCCGTTATACACATATTATATTTTTCTGTCAATCCACTTTTATTATAATTTTTATTAATTGATGCTTGTTTCATTGTTTTCACTTTCATTGTTTCAAATTTTTTACGATATTTTGCTCGGTATACTCGAGAAGAAGCTCGTTATAAAAGTGAATAAATGTATAGAGAAAACCATAAACCATATCAACGAATTTTTCTTCACAACATCCGAGATCTCGCTTTTTCCGTGATCGTAGTAACCGGGTTCAACTGTATATACATTTATTCTAATCTAACATAAACGAAGTATGTCATCAATAGGGTGACTGCCTTTAAAACTCAATTAATTATTATTACTGATAAAAAATAGCTATTTTTGCCAAACTGGTACAATAACTGAGTTATTTCAGACAAAAATAATTAATATCAAAGAATTTCACTATGTAGTTACAGATTTTTTCAATGACTGTTACTTTCCAACTTCTGCCAGTGAGATGAAGATATTGTTTTCACAATAGCAGATAATGATCTTTTATATGAACCTTTTAACACATTGACTACGGATGACTCGTATACGAGTCTTTTCGCCGGTCCGACTGACGCGTTGAAATAAATACATCCAATGCGACAAATGTAAATTCTCTACAGAAATGGCGTAACAAATTTTTGATGCATCAATTAAAAAATAAAATATTAAAATATATGCACAAATATTTTTTTTATTCGGTGTTTTCGGCGATGAAAAATCAGCAGACAGTTAAAATATAACTTAAAAAAATAGACCACCAAAATATAAGCAATTGTAGGTTAAAAATAGACTTTTATGTTTTTTAATTTTGTTTTGAAAGAAAATAAACAGGAGCAAATGTATATTTGGTTTGTTATTTATCACGTTTTCGGTGAAATTTATAATACTATGTCAAATACCCGATTTTCTATATTAAAAAATACAAAAGTTGAGTATCACTAATAAAAGCAGGCTTAAATATATAAAGTATTATGCAACAAAGTGTTGTACAACTGGTGTCAAAAATATTGTTTTTAATGTCAAATAGTTTTAAAGTTATAGCCTTTTTTGAAAGTAGCTATTTTTTGCAAAATTTCGCAAAAATGCCCCGATGCGAATGAGTATACTCTTTAACCTTTTGGCTGCAAAAGAAAAAAGAAGATCTTTACCTAGCTCGCCGGCTATAATTTGCAATTATTGATTTAATTAAGTTTTTACGATATAACTCGTCTCTGATGTGTAGAGCACGAAAACTTTGACGAAATATCTAGTCTGTGGTAGCCATCCAGATAAAAAGACTCAACCAAAACATTAAATAAACCGTATTATTTTCATGCGAACTGAATTTGTGTTGATATATTATACATAGGTTATATTGAATTTGGAAACTAACAAAGTGACATTTGAAGCTTTGTCTAATCCGTTCAAGGTTACGTCTCCAAGATCCATTAATTAATAAGGTTGATAAACTAGTAATTGCCTCTAATCTTTTACCAATTATTTTTATATTTTCTCTCTATGCTTTCTTTCTTGCCATAGCAAGTATTTTTCTCCTAATAAATGAAATGGTGTTTACATGAAATTATATCCAGATACCCATTAAAGTCAGATAAAAATAACAAATAGAAATGTTTCTTTGAAAGCTCTGCAACGTTTTATTAATAATTTCAATTATTTGTATTTTGTATTTCGATATCAGTTACTCTGCCAAAATATGTTTACGATTTTTTTTTACACTATCACTACCCAAAAATAATAGAAATGGTTAAATTCTCTCTAACAACTTTTTAAGCGTGTCTACGAATCGCTCCTCCGAAAAACGCCTAATTATTGATGATCATCGCGCTTGGCAACGTGTTTATTGAAGAGTATTGTATTATTTTTATGTTATTCCTTTTAGATTTTTGACATACGATCTGCTTGGTCATTTTTCATCGCATTTCGAAAACACGCATATCGTACATACTATTTAACTTTATTTACAAGCATTAACTCTCGCAGTTCGGAGACTGAAAAATACTTCTCATCTGATGGGGGTCGTTTAGGGACCCCAGTGGTTTCCTCATTATTGGCCTTATTGTTATGAATTTCAAAAAAAAATAGTCTAAAGGCTTTAAAATATCTCTCTGCATCATTCCTCATACATTCCTCATATTTTAAGTTGCGCGTAAAAAGACGTCATCCCAGCAGACATATGAAATTGCAACTGAGGAGTTTAGCCCAGCTATCTTACGAACGATCACTTATCGCGGGTGCTTATCGTGTTATCGCATTATCGCGTATTTATATAAACTACAAAATGTCCAAAAAACTATGATATAAGAAAACCTTAATTGTAAAACTTGTATCACCCATATTAAAATAGATGTTTAAGAAAATGTGGGTATTGGGGTCGCATTTCTTGAGCTTAGTACCGGAAAAGTTAACCTTTATCCGTCCAATGGTTCCGTACGGGACCGCGGATTTGCGTCGTTCAATGCTCAACGGTCGTTGATTATGGTTCATTTTGCTTTCGGATTACACTGATTTATGATAACATTATTCAAGATATGAATATTAGGTTACATAAATACCGATCCATAATTTTATTTTTGGTTTCAATAAATATTTTTGTCATACGAGTAATATAAACATCTGCGACATAATAATATAATCAATAATAAAATTTAAATCGTTTTAATTAATTTATTTTAATTTTTACAATTTAACAAAATACAAATAAAGCTTTTGTAAATTATAAACAATCTTTTAAGTACGATAATGCTTTTTTATTTTACTTAAACATGATGACTAGTTTTATAGATATATTTTTTTTAACGGATGCGGGTGGCGCCAATATTTCGCAAAAAAATGCTCGGGCAGTGTGCTACTTCTTTTGCGCACAGAGCATGAGCGTTTATAGGTAAAATACTTTGTCACACATATTTTATTATTTTCATTCAATACATTTTTATTTACATATTGATTTTGCTCGCAATAATTGAAACTGATCATTATCATTTAAAAAAATGTGTTTTATTTTTTAATATTTAATACCTTTAAAGCACCTTGAAAGTAATAGTCAATTCTACAATGATATACGGGCCTATATATAGTACGGGCGGGATAGTATAAGCCACACTGCCAAAAACCCTAAATATAATGTGAAAAAGGTTTAAATTGGTATAAAACTATAAATTTGATTTTTTTGTTTTTTTTTTTATTTTAACATTTAAAAGGTTTAGGTAAATCTTTCAAAAATTTGTGATTTTCACAAATGCTGAAGTTATATTCGCCCCTCCCCACTCAAATTACGGGTGTTTATAACCTTGATAAATTAATCTTATTTAAGTAGAAATCATGCTGAAATACGCTTAATTTAGTAAGTTGAAATCCGGCCCAGGAGTCGCATTTTTGTCATCGCTGATTTAGAGCATGGATATTCAAGCTATTTTTTTCCGTGATTTGATGTACAAAATGTTAAAAACTCACCTCTAATGATTAAAAAAAATATATTGTCAGGTAATAAATAAAAATACTAAAAATATCTCTTTGCGAGTGGTATTGTTACTAAAAACGCATGTATTGACTATCTCGCAAGTCTAGCTGCTATAAAAAAATGTTCCCATTGACTAGAAAACTAATTAGTTTTCATCAAGTCAGTCAGGCGAAATTATTTTTCCCGCACGTGGAAAGCGCAGGTGCATTGTGAAAATCTAGTTTCTTACCAACCATGGTGAGTTCAAGGGTGAATGTCTTCCTTTCGGCAAAATAGCTGAAATGCTGCGATTTACATGATACCACAACCCACAAATATCACTACGCTCTAGCGTACAGTAGGAATCCCCCGAGATGTTTGCTGCGGTTTGCTTTCTCGCGGTCCCAATATGCTACAATATTTGATTTCGGACGAGGCCAACTTAGAGGCATTTAATATATTTGCAATATTAAACGATATTTTTGAAGTTTGATATCTTTGTTTTTATTTCAATTTGAAACGAAATAGATTCAACTTACCGCCACCATTCTTCTTAAATTTACACATGGAATACTGAATAGTACAAAGCATTCGCATTTATTTGAGTGAGCTCCATTTTATTGAAAAAATTAAATAGTGAGTAACCACAATAAATGTTTTGGTGTTGTAATATCTTTGAATACTTTTAACGGATTTTATTTCATAAACCAACTACTAGGGCATCCAATCCCGGGATTGACATAGTCGCGATCCTGGGATTTCGGGATTGAGAATTTTTTAGCAAATCCCGAAAATCGACACGAAATTGGCAAATTGTGGATTTCAAATTCCTCGGCGAGCTAAAAATAAAAAAAATGAGTTTTTGTGACAAATTGGGCAAAAATATACCAAATCGGGGATTTCAGATTCCTCGGTGAGCTAAAAAAACGAGTTTCTGTGACAATCTGAGGAAAAAGTGTACCGAATTGGGGATTTCAAATTCTTCGGTGAGGTAATCCCAATCCTGGGATTGGAAAAAGGCTCCGGGATTGGATACTCTACCAGCTACCCATCACTATTGACGGTATCACGTCACATCAAATCAATGTGTATGCTTAAACTTTTTTAACCGCTGGTCTTTATCAAATCCAGGAAAACTGAGAAGTTGAGACTATTGTGAAAAGTGAGGATCGCTCTACCAGATGTTTTCTTTGTTTCTTACCATGTCCACTCCCAGAATGGAGCATATGAACTCTTAATGGAGTTTATCTCAACATAAATATTACTGCGATAACTGTTTGATACTTAGTTGCGCAACCTATTTTGTATCCAAAGAAATCAGGAATAGAATAATAATGCTAGGAAAGGTTTAATGGTTAGCCAATCGCTCTCACCACGACCCGTTTTTAGAATAAGATGGAGGAATTCAAAACATCACATACATACATGTCCTCAAACATAAATTCATAAATCAATTCATAAAACTGTCTGGGATTGTGACCTCCGTAATTGAAGCCAACGACACTGACACTCAACCACGCAGCCAGCTAACAGATGAGTTGAAATATATTATTAAAAGGAAATTTTTATGGTTTTGCTGTACACCGTATAATATATACACCCTGTATCAACTAACTTTCACTAAATTTATCTTTAATTAAATTAAAACGACATATATTTGGGTACCTCCTCCGTTCCAAAGTGTAACAAGTAAAAAAAATACTGTTTTGAGTTTAGTATGAGGTAATGTTAACAATACCGATACCAACTAATTCCAAAATGTAACTGGTTGTAATTTGAGGTCGGATAAACAATCGCATAAGTCTAGGTTTTTAGAAGAAAGTTTTTTCAGCACGGTGAAATTTTTGCTTTTACTTTATACACAAGACTTAAAACCATAGAGAAATGTCAAATATGACACAGATCATTGCAAGAAATAAAAAAATTTATAGTACTGGATTGCATAAGTCTAACTTGTATGTTTATTCCTCCTTGTTTTTGAAGAAAATATTTTTATGTGTTTATGAACAATGTCAATTACTACAAATTTTAAACTAAAGATAAGTACCTGAAAATTAGATAAAATCAATATTAGAATGGCAGTGATTATTATTATTTTGATTAAAACTTTAACAACTACAAAATTTTTGTGAAAATTTCTGAAAATTAAAAGTATTAGATTAAAATAATTCTAGAATTTCATTAAAATCTTTTTAAAAAAGGTGTACAATAAGATATTGTTTCCTAATAATCTCAAAATTTTGAGTTGATACAAAGTTTTCGATTTTGTTCAAGTTCAATTTGGAAAAAACTATCGAAAAGATTGTTGATTTTAAATCTAAGAAAATATAGATTTTTCAACGTGTAAATGATACGGCAAAAAAAATGTCGGGTCACTTGGCGCACCGGTTAGTGTTGTTGGCTTCCGTGCCCGATCTCGAGTCCCAGTACGAACAGCATTTTTCGGACGGTCAATTTATCGATTTCTGTCCGAAGATATGGGTATTTGTGATGTCCGAAAATAATTGGGCGGAGAGATCACCAACACCCATGCCTTCGAACAGAAATCGATTAGGAAAAATCTATCAGTACTGGGTCTTGAACACGTAAGATCCATCACGAAAAGCATTTTTTTTTGCAAAGTAGAAAGAAGTCTTACATAATATATTTAACTGTTTTTACATCCACTTAATTATTTTGTTACTGTGTAATTTTTTTATTATTTTTTTTATATTCAAATTTTGTTTGTTTTTAAATTATATTTTCAGTTTTGTATTTCAATTAAATTTCACTTACTTTCGTGGAAATATATTTATAATTCTAACAGTTATGTAGTCGATGTATATATTACGTAGTTAAATAAATCTTTCATAGAAAACCGACAACCTTACCATTAAATAAGTTTTCACAGAAGCGTTCAACGTAACTCCTTGTAGTGAAAATTTCTTGCAAATGGCATTCATGTAAAAACTCATTAAGTAACTAATTAAAAGTCTGATAAGTAGGACTTGCTGATTACATCAATTCAGAAATAATTGCCAACAAAACTTATATAGAGTTTCGTTTTTTTTTTCTTCTGTTGATAGCTTTATATTATTACGAGAAAGCCTGTTTGTTTTAAAAGATCTTCAGACGCCATTACTGCCGAATAATGCAAAATCCGAAACAGTGAAACGACATTGTCGCGTTAAAACAACGAATCTGACAGTGTTTTGTTTATAGACAATTAAATTGCTGAAGTTTTTGAATGAAGAGTCACTTTGACAAAATCTTGCGAAGGCTTGATAAAATTCAATCTAAAGTATATGGAGCCTGTTCAAATTGAATTTACAACTGACTGATTAATTTACTATTATTAAAACACGCTTTTTATGTAAGTTGAAACGTATGTTGAAACTTATAAGGAAAAAAATACATCTTGGATATGTAAGCTTCATTATACATATCGACTGTGGAAAGGAAAAAGGACGTAACCCACACATACCAAATTTTACAGGAGACGCAAAAAACGTGTTTTGATGATTTTGGGCCATATGCAAATTATGAATTATACACAACCTTGAAGTGCAGGAAGATTTCTAAGCTGGTGTTGAATTAACATAATCTAATAATAATTAAAGAAATTGTCTAGGTTAAACCTTTTTCTGTGTCTTTTTTCTTGGTTTTAATTTTTTACAAGGTCATCTTTTTCAAACTTAAAAACTAAATTTAGATACCAATTTGGCATTTTCAGCTTCCATCCTTTTGATAGAACGCGTTTCAAGTTGTATACATTGTGATTATCGCATTGTGATATGCTTTTTTGTAAAAACTGTGGGTTTCGTACTTTTTCCTTTCCACAGTCGATATGTATATCGATATATTATCATGTATAGCAGGGCTTAAGAAACTATGTTCCGCAAAATACTGGTGATCCGTAGAACCTAAATAGGTGTTTCGCGAAAATTTTACGTGGTAATATTAAATGATTTAAATTTAAATCGTTCAAATTATGTACATTCACACAAGTTTTGTCACTAACGATCCGGGTTTCGCCTTTCGGCATCTTCATGCGTTCAATATATGGTAATATCAAATACTCAGCAACACATTTAAACATCTTCTACTCCATATTAAAAACCGAGTGATAGCAAATCTCCAATGATGTTTAAAACGTCTAATATCTAGGTACAGGCGGAAATTTTGAATCACTAAGATCTTTTTTTTACTTATATTTTTATGTAACGTGTTTTAAAAATAATTAATTAATATATAATGTGTGACTTAATAACATATATTTTTTAAATATGTTTACAATTATAAATTACTCTACCTAAAAAGAGCTGTGTCCCTGTAGCATTTCTAGATTTGCGAAGTGTTCCATTGCACAATAAGTATGGGAAACTCTGATGTATAGAATTACCGAACATAGTTTATCCAAATATTTAATTATTACTTTTAACTGTTTATTCTTCATTTGTCATTTTTGTGGGGAAAACATTAAATGTGCTGCATTTATATAATAGATTAGATCACTAGTTGATTTTTTCTTGATCGCCTTTTATATAAACTCGCTTATATAAGATAGAGAACTTCTTTCCGATAATGTCTTACATATGAAAATACTTTAAGAAGTTTTCTACAAGATGAAATTAAAAGTTCATTGTAAACAAAAATCATCGATAATAAAAGGTATTTAAAAACGCTTGCATAACCGGATTACACACCATCTTAAAAAAACACATTTTTTAAAAATAGGATGTCGCGTGTTCGTACAAACTTTTGCCCTTTCGGCAGAAGTATAATTTTCTGCAAATTTCACCCGTTACACAATTTTTGAAGTTGTTTTTCCCGTTTTTCCCGGCTAGCGTATCTATCTCGGCGCTCGTTAGCTGTACAAACATCCGAGCAAGAAGGTTTTCAACAGCTTATTACGAGGGTACCAACTCACTATATACAGTCGCCTCGCTAGCGAAACTTGGTTATCAAACTTTGAAGGCTTTATATTATATTGTGTAGTCAACAATTTGAATATTGAAATACTCATTAAATTACGGGGGCATATATATATATATAGTATACTAGACCCTGCCTCCCCAAGAGGCATCCTTACTTATTGTTAATTTAAGTTTGATATTGTTTATTATTAAGCCTCGGTGGACCGGTGCTTATACATATGCGTATATTGGGTTATTTATAATAAGAATATAATATTTATTTTAGTAATAATTAATAAAATCATAATATAAAAATATTGTTTTTACAACGGCAATCTACTAAGTCTTTTATATATTACACAAATTTATGCGAAATTTCGTTAATTTAAACATTGAAGCTTGCATCATGAAAATTCACATTCACGTTGAATACTCCATTGATGAAATAACAGGTAGGTTTTTATACTTACTGACGAGTGTTAGACAGAGTGGAAATTTCATTACGATTTAAATTAGGTTAGCTTAAATTAAATTAGATTTGTTGAATAGAAAGAGCGAGAATAACAACGATACGTTGAAATTTTATAAGTTATGTGAAATTTCAGATGACTATAAAACACACCTGCGTAATTAATAAATGGTTTAGTAAAAAAATAAATATTGCTATCATTGAAAAGACACTATATGATTTTTTATAATATATCTTATCAAAACTATTATACTCATTAAATGTGTATTGCATTTTTATATTTTGTATTTGGTAAAATATTTTTTACCACATGTTTCTTAATATATTATTGCCTTTAAAATTGTAACGATACATACATTATTTTTGCCATATTCAACATTTAAATTAAGCTATTAAATTTAAAATTCAAAACAAACTTGAAAATCAAGTCGTTAAAAGCTACACAACGATAAAAAGTTCACTTTTCTTATTTCATTTTCAAAAATTGTGACATTTATTAGATTTGAAAGCGCAAAAATTTAAGTTATTATTGTCATTTCGAGTTATCTCCATTAATTTGATGCTAAAACATTGTTTTGCTGTATCCTTGTCATCCCCAATATTCTTGGACTGGTGTTTTACAAGTCCACGTTCAAGTTTCTATCTCTAAGTATTACAATAATAATTTCCTTAAAAGTTCTACGGACAGATAAAGACAAATAACTTAAACGTCACATCAATTTAATAAATTCACAAAACTTTCATTAACAAGATATTTTTTCCGAAGAGGAACGTGAAAATATTTTCCCGAATTTCGCTAAAATGTTTTTCGTGAAAATTTCGGCCTGTCATTTCGCATATTTGAGTAGAAAGTAAAAAGACAAAGCCAAAAGAGTTCTTTTATTTCAGTAATTGATGGTTTTAATAATTTCTTAGATTGTCATAAGACGGCTGTAAGGACTTTTAAATATAAAGCAAAAGTATGAAATAAATGTATCAAATGCGAAGAATTTTTTGTCTAAGCTTTTTTTCATTCGTTCACTGTATATAATATGTTATAAAACAATGTTTAATGTAGCAATACGACCTATCCATCGACTTAGACGTAGATATAATAAATAGTGCTAATGCCTATATAGAACTTACCATACACTGTTTTTAATAAATTATCGATTTGAACATTTTTTAAAATTTAAGATTTTGACTGAAGCTGCTTGGTTAGAATCAATATTAAATTTGAGTTTATATAATTTCAACGATTAACATTTAAGAACTTTTTAATTAACACAATTATGAACTTATTAATATTCCATCTGAGTCTAAGGGAATTCTATCGTATATTATTTTAGAGGACTGAAAAATAAACGTATATTTTATTTTTTAAGTCCTCAGTATTCACAATGAAATGAATGTACATACAACAAAATTCACGTATGACAAAAGTTTTAAACATTTGAAAACAACAAGAGAAAATATCGTTTTATTTTTTTGTTTGTTATTGAATTATTTAAAAAAATATATTAATAATAATTTTTTTACTGTGTGAATTTAAATGTGTTACATTGTTGCAAAAGTGTTAATATAAAAACAATATATTTACTTAATAATAATATTCAAATTGGTAACCGAGTTATTCTTTTAATACATTTTTTTTATTCAAAATGAACTCTCACAAAGTTGCCGGCGAATCCATAGACAAGAGAAAATTCCTTTTATATCATTTCGCGAGAGTTCAAATGCAGTTTTATTACTATTATATGAATGGTGGCATACTGTAAGCCAGTTTGTATACAAAGTATTTTAACTGTTTTGGTATTATACTTCTTACACTCTTTAAACCATTTATTTTATGAAAATAGCATGTGTCGTATTATACTGTTTTTTTTTTAATAAATAACAATTATATTTTGGTTGTTTGTACACAACTTATAAATAACTTATTATTTTTTTTTTCGCTGACCAATCAAACCTCTACGCCTCACACAAATAAGGATAGAAAATGACAAAATTAAAGCAAGCATTTTAAAATGAACGATGATAGCAAATCAACATAAACAATAGTGTGAGATGATAAAAAGGTAGAAAAAGGAATCATTGAACTTCATCTTTCACAGTTCACAGATTCAATGCTTTTTGAGGCTTAAACATCACAGTAGTTTATGAGCTACGTCTTTATTTTGCAAATTTGAATCAGGCCTCTGTATTTAACAGTAGCAATATTTTTTAAAATACAGTATTTGGCACTTATAATTTTACTTGTAAACAAAAGGTCATTTGAAGATTGTTTTTCATTATAAATGTTATATTGAGCTTTTAAACATTGTATAATAAAAGAACATAAGCCCAAAAAAATAACACTTCTTTACCGCATTCTAGTTATAACAGAACATTATATTTAAATATATATAAATAATAATTTTAAAAATGTCGGATCCTATGGCGCAGCGGTTAGCGTTTTGGCTTTCTATGCCGTATCTCACAGGCTCGAGTCCCAGTACGAACAGCATTTTTTCGATCAATCGATTTATTGTTTTCTGTCCGAAGGTGTTAGTGATGTTCGGAAATAATTGGACGTAACGAGAGCGGTAAGTAAACCACTAATCCTGTGTAAGCCTTAGCCTTCTATCTCCACAGCTCTTTTTAAAAAAGAGTAATAGTAATCAACAGTTCTCGTAGAAAAAAATGTGTTGAGATATTTCCATTAGAAGGTCATATGTTTCACATTGGGAGCGGACATGAATGAAAAAATATACACATCAACATCATTATCTAAACCAGGAGTTATCAACTCCGTGCCGACCGATTCTGACCAAAAATTGAATTTTCTTCAGACCAAAAGTTTATTTGAATTCTGACCAAAAATTGATTTAAGCTCTGACCATTATTCAATTTGTTCCCTTTTTATAAACGATCACTATTTTTCAATTCGTTATTGATCGACGATAATTCAAGGATTTGAGTCAATTTCAATGCAATAATCCAACCAACCTATTAATTCAAATTTTAAAATATTTACAAAGATTTTCTTATCAAAACTCGACAGCTTAATAAAACAGCAATCAAAAGCTGAATAATCTTACGACAGCTGAGAAAAAAAAACAAAATGTTCCCTGCCCTGTTACAGAAAGATAAGCAAGTGCCGTTGACAAACTGTTCACCAAGTCGCCTCGTAGCAGAAGCGCAACTGCAAATTGCATTGTCGTTAGCGTGTTGATGAAACGAGCATTAACCAGCTGATACCAGATTGAAAAAGACGCCAAGCCTCATTGTTACGGAGTCCAGAGAAACAAATTGATAATCGACGATTTGATTGAAATCATTTCAAAGCTATTCGTTTTACAGAAAACGAATAAAGCTTTTTTGTCGTCCATTTATAGCCGTTTCAAAGTGCTCTAATTTTCAGTTTCATTATTATTAGTTTGCTTTCCAGTGATGTTTTTTTTTGTGTCATCAAAAAACGTTTCGCGTTACTGTTCGTCGTTTCGAAATTCGTTCGTTTTCGTTTTAAATGGAAAATTTATGATGAATGGGATTCAATTGGATTTTTTTTGTTATGAGTCTAATTTGAAATAGTTTTTAATGTTTTCTGGTTAAGTTTTTTCGAACAAACTTTTATATTTAGAATAATCTGAAATCAAAATAACATTATTTTACATATTTATCATAATTATCTTATGAACCACTTTATGAAAATATTCCAAGTCTATCTTTTATTCCTTAATTTCTATTACCTGTAACTTTTACGGAAATCTTAATGATGTATCTATCAATATAATTATTCTTAAATTTACACCATTATTATATATACCACTCGATTGATTAATTAATCTCTCAATTAAAATGTTAATAAAAATCAACTTCCAAGAAAATTTAATATTTTTTATGTAATTATAATTGAAAAATAATTAAGATTATTATTTGTCCCTTTTTTCATGTCAAATAAATGATGTACTTATAACTAATTCATCACAGAACAACGTCGCCAGCTGTTGTCTATTTATTAGAATTTACTCTAAAAGTCTAGCGGGGCTGGCTTCGATTCACGATAATATCAATGTAATGTTTAGTTTTTTTTATTTTTTCAATTCAAAATTTGAGACTTCAGATGTGGGTGTTTGGGATTTGAATTCTCATTGAGTAGACTCGAGTGTCTTATGAAAAATCTTATCGATTTTTTCACGTTTGATCCTTTAACTTCAAAATATTTAGCGCACTAGTATTAATTAGCTGTCATTCCAAACACTTTTTTTTAAATAAATAATAAATCTTCGAAACATGTCTTGATCATGTAAAATAAACGTGTAATTAGTACAAATGAGTATTTAATTTTTTTAATATGTTAGAGTGGCTAAGTCGTGCAAAGATCGTCATTCTACATTTATTAAGAAACTTTAAAAGGTAGTTTTCATGATATTCAAGTCATTTCTTGAATACTATTTATGTTTAAAAAAAAAACATTACCTTTTTATGTACATTTCACCAATGTTTTTAACTTTTCTTTGACTTCAACAATTTCAATGTTTTATTTACAATACGCTTCTTATTTTCTCCCCGAAAATTTACTAAATCTTACCCAAAATGCAAAGCTATACGATGATAAAAAAAACTAACATTGAATTCAAGGAAACCGATAATTCATGTAAATACGAAATATTTTTACAAAAATTCGTCACCATGTTTTATATTTGCTTCGTGGCTTATTCTAAGAAGTTCCATTTTACATGTTATATTATCTTTTTTATACTGATATTGCATTCGTAATTTGCATAAATTATCGGTTTACCTGATTCCAAACATAATTTAACATTTTCCTATTTGCAATTAAACTTACCACAGAGTTGCATTGTTATTAGCAGCTTTTATTTAATTTTCAGTTAGAAAAAGACTAGCATGTTGTAAAGCATACATACCGTTGTTTCAAATATGTACCGAATTTTTTAAAATCAACAAAGCTTATGTTTTAATTTGTAAATTTCTAAATTATTGTTATTATTGACTCCTTTCACTTCAAGACCGTCCTTACTTTGCAAACAGTGTATATTAAACCTAAAACAGCATACTACTGCAACAAAAACAAAGCCATTGCAAATTCCCGGCATGGAATTGACAACACTACGCTTAAGGGTAATCAGTTAGATAAATAATTGTGATTTATGCCAACCGTCTGCATTTTATGATCTGATAAACTAACGTTTAAGGGCCCTTGGTGTTGAATGGACCTCGATACATCTGTATCGTATCCTGTCTTTACTTTGAGACACAAAGTTGAATAACTTTTTATCGATTAAAGTATCCCAATATTTCTGTCAAGAATTAAAGTTGTTTTATTTTTATATTTATATCGAATATCAATTTTTTATGCTTTGCGATATTCGTATTTTTGTGACTATTGCCTTTTTGTATGTAATATATCGCAACTAGAATTAATTTAGAGTCATAGCAACGTAGATTCAACAAACATTCATTTGAATACAATTGTATTAGATGGTATTTCAGTTCATTCTAATCTCACCCGTTAATTAAAGTAGAAACTCGTCCTTTAAACATTTTTCATAAACTGTATTTTTTTTGAAAATGCGACTCGGTCTGCAAATCAATTAAAAAAAATATCATCAAAATAAAATATTGCTTTAAAGATGACTCTTTTCAATTGACTACCAACCAGGTTTGTTTTCCACCACTAGCTAGCTAGCCGAACGACCTTCCTTTTTGGGTTCTCTGTTTCTGATAACTGTTATATTGGTTTGTTTTTATTTAACCTCGAGGTCGGTGTCATTTTCGTTAGTGGAAAAAATAAATAAAGGAAATTAATAAAAACCACTCTTTCTGAAATACTTTATGAACTATGGAGTGGTGGTGAGCTCACCATTAAGTATCCTTTCGTTGAAAGAGTAGAATTTACATAACAATATCCGACAATTTATCTTGTTAACTTAACCATAAAACATAAATTCAGAAATTAATGTGGCAAATTGAAAGCGCTGCGCATAAAACGTAACACCAAAGATATATACAGTACACCAAAGTCCTTTTTATCTCGCCAAACTGAGATTGCCTTTGCTTTCATTTGAATAACATTGTCAGACATTAATTAAGATGGGAGGGAGGAACCAAGTTTTGGTGTCCAATTAGACGAGCTAACTTTAGATTGTTCCCGATTCATGAACGTTAAGCGAAATACCGTTTAAAGAAGAATACTTAAAGCAATATAAAAAAGCACGTTCACAAATTTACGTAAAAGCCTCTCAATTTTTATTCACCTTATTTGAAATATTACATATTTATATTTATATTAACCAACAATCAACACATCTATTGTAGTTGATAGGTGATTTTTCTGTCACCCATAAATCACTTTGCCTATTGTCAGGTCATACAACCAACTCTAAGTTATATGATATTCATCTAATGTACAGTGTCTGACAGTCTTTTAAGAAATTAGATAGTCGCTGGTTAATGAAAGGTAGACAATGTTGAGGCTCTCTTGACGCATGACAGATTGAGATCCAATCAATGGTGACGTCACTTAATGATATGTTAAGTAAAATCGAGATATTTGAATCTTCTAATTTTAAATATAGCTTAATCATAATCACATAATATCCGATTCAATCTTGACCGTTATAAATTTAATTATATGGACTTAACAAATTGCTGTGTACGTATACATGTTCATATTGACTGTACAAAGGAAAAAAAACGTAACTCACAGCTTTTTCGAAACAGCTTTTTTTCTATAATCACAATGTATATATACAACATAATACACGTTTTATTAAAAGTATCTAAGCTAAAAATGTCTAATTAGTATATAAATTTAGCTTTTAAGTTTGAAAAAAGAAAGGCATATACAATAAAAATCGCAATCAGGAAAAAATACTTAAAAAAAGATTTTTTTTTAAATATTAAATTAATATAAGATAAAATCAATTTTAAACCAGTGTATCAGTCTCCATGCACTTTAAAGTTGTTTATTTTTCATAAATTGTCCTTGGCCATAAAATCATTAAAACAAGTTTTTTGTGCCCCGTGTAATGAATGCACGGATATCAAAGTTTCATCCCAACCGGTTTTTTAAAACGAGGCGTTTCATTTTTTTTTATATTTAACAACTTTTGAGATAAGCTTCATTCATACATCATAACATTTACTTTAGGAGTAGATATAGTCGTTTAAAATATAACCAAATGTAAAACGAATCATTATTTTATCCCGAAATAAGGTTATACTAAACTTTTTTCACGTCGAATTGAAATGAATAAGGTTAACTTCTTATCGCCACACATTTTTGTCTCGTGTTTCAACCGTGCAGTTAAGTAAAAAGTGACTCGGTACACGCAGCCTAGATCCCCACTAGAGGTCTGCACGGGCCCGGGCCTGGCCCGCGGGCTTTTACCCGACCCGGCCCGTGGGCCGGGCTCGGGCGGGTAAGCGCAATTGAGAGTCGGGCTCGGGCCGGGCCGGGCTTTGGAATTTGGGATATAATCTGGGGAAAAATATAGCAAATCGAGGATTTCAAATTTCTCGGTGAGCTAAAAAAAAAAGGACTTTCGGAGATAATCTGGGAAAAAGTATAGCAAATCGAGGATTTCAAATTTATCGGTGAGCTAAAAAAAGGAGTTTCGGGTCGGGTTCGGGTAACAAGTGCGGAATTAGACTCGGGCCCGGGCCGGGTCGGGCGTGAGTTTTTCGGGCTCGGACCTGGTAGTTTTGTAAAATTTTGGCCCGTGCAGACCTCTAATCCCCACAATACCAGCTTAGCGTCAAACATCGCCGGGCGAGTAATGTACTGAAAGACGTCTCCGTTCCTCTTTCACAGCGCCGGAAAATGTCCACAAGATTAATGGGCAGAAAATAATGCAGGGACGTCAAACTGGGAGACGACGCACCCGGTGGTTGAAAGCAACGGAGATGCGCCGATAACGCGTCGTTATGTTCCTTGACACCGAACGGTTGTAACGGGCGGCTGTAATTCACTCACATTGCCTCGTATCCATGAACTTTTTCTTGCGGCGTGCTTGAGTAATGCGTGTTTGTAGATCGTTGCCGATGATACCGTTCTAGGCGTTCAGACCATTTCGGGTGATATAAGCTATCGGATTATCGCGAGGAAACTTTCATTTTTTAAAGAAAACAGGCATTCAATTTCGCTCAAATATTTATCTTATTATTAAGATTTTATTTTTTAACGTTTCTTAATTTATGTGTGCCCTTTCCCAATGTGTGGCATATAGCCTCTTAATAGAGGTATCTCGATTTTAACAAAAACTAATAAATACTCAGTTGCTCAACTTCTTTTTTTTAAAGAGAGTAGGTATATAATGATAAGACTAGAAAAAGACTAGCGGTTAAATAATAATTTTGAAGGGTAAGAGAATTTTTAGAC
Source organism: Himalopsyche anomala (assembly GCA_031772345.1). Lineage (NCBI taxonomy): Eukaryota > Metazoa > Arthropoda > Insecta > Trichoptera > Rhyacophilidae > Himalopsyche > Himalopsyche anomala. The sequence continues at coordinate 13,236,703 of CM062834.1, forward strand.
TATAAAAACTCCAATGCTTTCGAACAGAAATCGATTGAAAAAATACTGTTTGTATTGACACGTAAGCCCGTGAAATACGTCACGTAAACCAATAATGTCAACCACTCAAACAATTTATTTACAACATAATATCAACACACATTCAATTAGTTATAAGTAAAGAATAATGATACTATCATTGTTCGGTACAAAGTCACAAAGATTATAAGGTGTAAATATTAAAGTATTTATATTTGAACCCTATTGTAATACGGTCAAAAAATAGTTAAATCAAATTTATCAACAAAAAGACTTTGATATTTTTTCACCTTATTATTAAAATATTTAGTTGTTATAAATCAAATAAAGCATATAATCAGATCTAGCATGTCATATCAGATAGAGTGAACCTAGCATAGAAAGTTATTCTTAATAAAATAGAGTTTTACCAAATTAATGTGAATTTAGAAAATGAAAGACGTTACAGTACAATATTATATTGTGGGCAAGGTCCGTTGTATTTATACCGAGTGAATTATTAACTGATCATTAATATACTGCAGATAAATTAATTAAGTACGGCAATAATAAAAATTATTCACAAAATAGTACATTTTGAATTTTGTTTAACATCTACCATTTTAAAATGTCAAACTCTACCACCAATGACGTGCTCTATATCATCATTGTGATGCAAAATAGTCGATGAAGAGCGTTTATAAAGGGTTGAATTCATTTATATACGAAGGGTAATGTAAGAATCTCTTCACAAAGGCACACCCCATCGATGAAAAAAGTCGGCAAGTGTTTGAGAAATAAGACGTCAAGAAGGCTATACTGAAAAGCAACCCTACACACAGCTCGATCTTTCCCAAAAAGATTTGATTTCAAATGAGCTTTCACGAAAAAGATCATTTTTTATTCAGAGCTTCTAGGGAAATTGTTCGTAATATTTTTTTGGCCATATCTTAATAACATGATGTATTATTTATTTTTATAGAAAACTTATTATAATATTTAATTGAACTTCTAGTTTCTCGATACTACTTCAAATAAAATCATGAAAAATCTTCACATAAACTTACAAATTTATTGAGTTCATTTAAAAATAACAAATTAACGTTTTTAGGAATTTTGGATAGTGAATGGGAATTTTAATTTGATAAAGAGATTAAACTGAAATAAAAAATATTTTCTGTTTTATTCGTTTTATGTCGTTTTCGCTTGACTCATATTTTCATATTTTTACTTATGAAAAAGTTACCAAATACAAAGTATTTGTATTGCTTAATTAACAAGCAATGTAAGGATAACTAAAATTTTAACAAAAATATGTAAATTCACAAGATTTACATAAATTAAAAAAAATATGCCCAAACTTTAGACGACAATATTTGTATATTTTTTTTAATTCAACCCAAATGTAAAAACATAATGAGAAAACTTTTTAGTGATATTATTTCTTATTGAAAAAAGTGTCATATTATTTCTTATTGATGACAAATAAAAGATATACTGCGAATGAGTACTTTCAAAAAATCACCCAATAAATTTATTGATGTCTCAGCAAATTAAAAAAATAATATCATGTTACTTTCTTCAGAAAATTTTCCTGTTATCTTCCATTGAATAATTATGTGTCGCGTTTTCGAAGGTGAGAACAATGTTTTTTCCATTGCCAAGGTTCGCTAAATGGAAAACAAGTTTAGCCTCACTGAAAAAAAGTAGCAAAACGGTGTTGAATAACTTTCACATTTAATGTTTTATCGCTTCCCATTTTGTATGTATTTGAAACTTAAATAAGAAAGGAAAAAAATCATAATGAAGTGTGATTTTAAAAAGACTTAGGAAACGACCTAATATTTTTAAAATCTCGCTTCTTGTGCTTTATTACATTTTACAGTATTTTAGAGTATTTTCTAACGTTATCAACATGGTTCTTATTGTCGTATTCTATGATTGGCACCTGAATCATAAAGTTTTAACTTCGAACAATTTTACCTGAATTTGTCATAAGACGTTGAAAGATAATTCGAAATGAAAAGCGACGAACGAACAAACATGATCTTATTAACGCTTTTGTACGAAATCATAAGATGTCTCTCGTTGTATTATTTTGATACAAAACGGTTAATAAAATAATGCGCTAAGTCTAGTCGTTTAATTTTAAGCATTCGTCAAAAAGTTTTATTTCAGCATTCATTTTTGAAAAGACTTTATTAAATATCTGCTCTAACCTTTTGTTTTAATTTTTCTTCGCAATACTTGTAAGATTATTTTTTATAACACACAGTAACCAAATTATTTTTCCTATCACCGCTTTTGTCAAATATATTTTTTAATTTTTATTGGTTATATATTTAATTATTTTTTAAGAACAGTATTTTGTACGTAATATAAATAAAAAATTAAATAACACTTAAGTATCGGGAAAAATCTACCTTTAAATTTAAAAAAAATGTCTGCAAATTACATTTTTTTTATTGTATCTGTTGATGTGTTTTCACGATTAATATAATTAATACGTTCTTTTCTTTGTTCTTAAATATTCGTTATGTTTTCAAAACTCACTTTTTTTCTGTTACAATACAAGTCAAAGTTGTTTCCTTTTGAGTTTTTACTGTCACTAACTAACCAGTTTTATTTAAACAGCTTTAGGGAAGTTTTCACTCGTAATATTTAGATTTATTTTATTTATTTATAAAAAAAAAGCTCTTTCGTACTATTTTTAATACAGATAATGCCTTTTGACAAATAAAGACAGTGAACACCTTAAAAGGGATTAACATTTATATAAGTTGCAATATTCTGGAGACACAAAATTAATTGATCAACGAAACACTTCTGAAGTACACAGCTATACCACAACAAGTGATTATTAACATTTTTAAAGTAGACTAGACGAAAGTTTTTATAATAAATACGATTGAATTACATTTATTTATTTACCATCAAGGTGATTAAAAAATGTTTTATATAAATTGTGAGGTACCTAAAAAATCTTCTTTAACAAATAATGTTATCACTTATTTAACACGTTTTATTTAAGTAAAAATCAATTTCTTGGTAAGGTGGGGGTAGCAATATAAAAAACCTCATTTCAAATTACTCATAATTAAATTTATCTTTAACATAATCTTGAGTGAAATAAACAACTTGAAATAAAAGCAAGCCAAAATTTTCATTGTCAACGATGGAATGACATTACAAAAAAACACTGTCCATTATTATAATTTTCAATTTTATTTAATACAGAACTAGTTTTACTTATCGCGAAGATTGTCAACGAATAAAAATTCTCATCGATACAAGGTAACTTATAAAAGTCTAAATCAATTTAAAATAAATTAACCCTGCATCGATATAAATCTTCACCAGTTGTAAATGCTTATATCAATGCGAAACCAGTATTATTTTTTGGAAGCATATTACTAAAAAAGTTGAGGAAGTTTCTTGTAATGACTAAATATCAAACAAATACTCATACATCATTAAGTCTAAGCATTGTTCTGACGAAGGTGACAACTGTAAAGGCAAACTAGCTATCTTCATAAAAAAATGTGGAATTAAAACACTGTTATTTTAGCTTGAATGATTATGGTGAAAAACGTTTGATAATATAAAACGATACGAATGGAAACATTCCACAGTTCGATATTAATTTTATCACACAATATTTTTTTATAAAATGTTTATGGCAACTGCCATTTGCTGACATGAATACATAAAACACACGTTTTATGTTGTCTAGTAAATGAAATAAGCTGGATAACAGCACACGGTATGGATAAGACATGCACGCAATAATCTAATTAATTACATTATTCTAAAATATAGCTTTGTAAAATAATGAGGAAAGGTTTCAACGTAAGGAGATATAATTATTTTAACAGAACATGAATATTTAACAGTATCAACGTGTCGTTTTATCTTCAAAACTATCCTTACAATATTTAGATGAACAAAAAAAGGATTTAAGATTTTTAACCAAAACAAATTATATTTTAAAACTTTTTCAATGTTTTCTTTTTACACCTATAATTTAGATAAATTATTAGGTGATTTTTTTACAAACATTCGTGTAATTGATAAAATCTAGCCTTATAATAATTTTCCAAACATCTCAATTGATTTAATCATTTTATATTATTATATTATATTCCAATAACATTGATATGTAAAAATATCATAGATCCAGTTGTATGACGTAAATTGTATTTAATAAATAATCGCATCTTAACCAAAACGCACTATTTTATTTTACAAAATATTTTTAAGCGCTGTAAACAAAATGAAAAACATGATTGTAAATACGTCACTTAATAATTTGTCTTAATTATAGATGTCGCTGTAGACTGCTTCACTACCTTTATAAATGGCGTAAAAATTTAAGCCACATTGAGACCATCCTTCATATTTATAAGATGTGAAATATCAATAAAAAAAAACATAGACAGCTTGTATCAGACGTTGGTATTAGACTGTTACGTACTTTAAATATTCATATTTCTTGATTGAATTGAAACTTTGTTTTTTTTATTATTTTTTAAGACTAGTAAATGTTTCAATATATAGGATGATCAAAATACATGTTCACATATCACTGATCTTCTACCAACAGTTGGATGTTTTCATCGATTCATTCTAAAGTAATGCTGTTCCAATTTTTCTGGCTTTTTCTCTATTCAACATATAAAAAAATACCCCAAATAATGGTCTTCCGTCGTCAACTCAATTATGTGGTCAACTGTTTGAATTCCTAACTTGAAACTTTTACATAAAAGGTGTCAATCCTTTTTGTATCTATACGCTATGGCTGATTACTCAACACTCATCTTGTCTGTGATCATAGTAATTAGAGCGTAAAGCATGCAATTGCCCGACTAGTAATCGCTCACATAACATTACTTTTAGAAATAGAAAAGGTTAAAACTTTTGCTGTCAACTAGAGAATCCAATCCCGGACCCTGTTTGTGATCTCGGCACTTTGGAACTCAGCATAAAATCGTTTATAAATTGGGATTTTAGTCTGCAATTTTGAAATCATGGTTTATTTCAAAAAAATTCATGACAATTTCAAAAAAAAAATTACCAGCACACTACGTTTTTTTTATCTCTTCCAAGAACTTTTGAATCCAAAATCGCAAGAATTTACAGTTTTGCCCAAATTACCGTTGAGGGAGCTTTTTTTATCTTTACCAAAAATTTTCGAATCCAAAATTACAAGAATTTACGGATTTACTAAAAATAACAGCGCGCTTCCATGTATCATTTTCTCAATCCCAAAATCCCGTGATCGGTACTCTCGCAATGCCGGGGTTTCGGGATAAAAGAATTAGACGGGATCTTAGGATTGGATACCCTACTGACATAAATATATCATAAAGTAACTTGTATGATAAAAACTCAATCAAATCATAAAATAATATTAAATTAAACATGTTTTATTGTGGAACATTTGTTTTTTAGTGTTTAAATAAAACTCTTAATTTTTTCAATTCTTTTGTTACACTAAAGTGTATAGTTTGAACAGAAAACTTTATAAATAGAAAAGCATTAATACGATTATAGCCAAATCGTTGCCCTCGCAGCCGCAGGCTTCGTATAAAATGGCCGCCAAGGTGCAAGACATACACCCCATAACGCAGAACAAGCGGTTAAGCGAATTAAGCTTAATGTTTTCGAGTGAAAACCATTGTAGTTAAATTCTAAATAATCTGAAAATTACCACACGTACTCTTTTGTATACAAAGTTTTGCCGAGCACACCAAGTTGGGAGCATTAATTACCCAAACACATTTAAGGGACGTGCCAAAATTGTTTAGCATAAACCGACGCCTGTTTTGCAATCTATCTGATACATAGACTTCCGGACTTCTACTCTATGTTATGTTGATACTGTCCGTTTTGTTACCGTCTAGAAATGTTTAATCGAAGCTTCAAAGGACGTCGGACAATAGAACATCCACAATAATAACACAGGTTAAAAACTGATTATATTCGACAAGATTAAGATCTAATAAAAATAATAAAACATTTTTAGTACTTTTTCCACATAAAATTTATTGGATCAGGACCGGTTTCGCTTAATTACCATTCCACCAAGTATTGACAGTAAAAACCTCAAAAGTGACGATTAAGATCGTTAAAGAAAACATTGTTTTGATTTTTTTTTAACAATTTCGAATATTTATTTTGAATAATCAAAAGTTTTTCTTTGGAACATATTTGACCAATGCCATTCGAATGAAATCTTAACACCCATTAATAATTAAATCAATATTTTTTTTAGTAAGTAATTTTAAGAAAGCCTTATTAAACTTTAAGTTCATGCGGTTCCATGTTAACGCGGTTAAGAAAAATCAATTTTCCTACTGAAAAAAAAATGTATACTTATTTATTTCGGAATTGGGACCAATGTGAACCGAAATGAAATTATATAAACAACGATGCTAAATCTTAACAAATCTCTGTTTAAAGAAAACTGCAAACGCATTCAATAAAAAAAAAAATCTTTTAAATTATGTACATTCACACAAGTTTTATAATTAACAACCCTGGTTCCGCCTTTCGGCATCTTCAAGGTTCAAGAGCACGGATGAAGTTGAACTGATGTTAATTAAGTTAATGTATCGTGCTTATATAAGAAATAAATTTGTTACTAAAAAAATGGATTAACTCATTGCGTATGCCTACAGATTTGAATGGTAAGTAATTTCAAGAATTTGATTTTGTTCGCTGGAAAATTTATAATTATATTAACTTACATATAAGCTACAGAAGTGGGGACGTCTGTGAAAAACTTGTACATAATTGGAACAATTAGAATTTAATATTGAAATTCCACTAAGCACCTTCAGTCGAAATCTGAAATTAAAGCATTCAATAAAGTTATTTTGGATTGACAAAAACAGTTCAATCAATCATGACGTTTTCTTCAAATTCTTTCGACATGTTATTGAAAAAGTTTTTCTAGCAAATCTATCTTTTGTCAATCGAAGCGCCGATCACTGACAGTTTATAATTAATTACCAGTTTGATTGACAAACTAATACAGTTAAGTCGTTTCCAAGTTAACAATCAATCGTTTTCAGTAATACCCTTTGGGATAGGCGTGTTTCTTGTCAAGCAACATCTTGTATCGATCAATCGACAATATAATATCAATTATTATAATTTAAATACAGATAGGCTCTTAATACTCTAAATGTTTCCATATTTCATTTCAACATATTTCTAAAGGTTTTGAGTTACTAACTATGCTTGTTGTCGAAAGAAAAAAATGTGGTAATCTTTTACTTTAGAGTAGAAAACTCACTGACGTTTAATCCAAGATGGCCGCCGCGTCAGCGCTACCATTTGAAAAACATACGTCATATAAACAAAATATTTATTAATATTGTTAATATTATTTCATTCTTTATTTCAACATAAATATTGTTAGTTTTCAATGTTCCGTGATGGAAGGTAGACCTCAGGCCCGGAAAGTAATCGTACACGCGAGTGAGTTCATTAGTGATAGTTTAATACAGGATGAGATATGGATTGGAGATGACTTAAAATCTCAATCTCACTGTATAAAGTTCTCACTGCAATTACACTTACAATTACGCTTCTTATGTATGTAAAATAAAGAATGAAATAATAATAACAATAATAATGAATATTTTGTTTATGTGATTTATGTTTTTCTATTGGTAGCGCTGACGCGGCGACCATCTTGGATTAAACGTCAGTCAGTTTTCTACTCTAAAGTAAAATATTACAAAAAATGTTTATACATATACTTGATTTTTTTTTTCAAAAATATTTGTATGAATTTAACAAAAAAGTTTTTTACGCATTCCATAACATATTTACATTACATACATCGACTGTGGTGTTATAGATTATTATTAAAAATAAAACACTTCATTTTATTGAATGATGTTTCACTTTATTCTATAACATATGGTTTTTACCACTTTATTATAAATAACTTAATCTAATCAAATATCGGAACACAAAGAAATATTGATATGATAAACTGAGCTATTTGACGTTTCGATTGGAACTGAAGTGAACGAATGAATCTTCGTTTTATCCGTCGAAAGGTTATTGTTACATGTTATTACGGAGGGATCAACATTGCACAGTGGTTGATGTTGTGTATACATAAAAGTGGAAAAGAAAAGGACGTAATTAAAAAATTAAAAGTATTCACAAAAAACATATTTTGATGATTTTGGGTCATAGTCAAATAATAAAATATAAACACGTGTTTTATTGACGACCTAATTTAATACAAGTATAATGATGTTTTTAAGAAAAACCATTTTTATATTCTTTTTCCTGCCCGAAATGTATACAGGCCCTTTTTTTAAAACTTAAAAGTGGAAATTAGATATTATTTCAGCATTTACAGATTAACATCCTTTCGATATATCCTCCTATATTAAGTCGTATACCTTGTGATTATTGAAAAAACTGTGGGTTACTTCTTTTTGCCTTTCTGCAGTCAATATATATTGAAAAACTGCTACTATGCTTCACAGGTAGAAATATTTTTTCATAAAAAATACTACAGCACGTCGGTTTCGGGACGCGAGAATTTCCTAACTTCAATCACAATGTTATGTCCTGTATCTATGGACATGAAAGAATCCAAGACTTCAAAAACCCTAATACTAGGAAAAGATGGTTCAACTTAAGTTTTCGCTCGTAAACACTCAATTGAGAATTATCATAAGCCATGATTTTATTTGACAAAACAGTTTTAAAAATAATTGAGTTTGATGAAAGCTGACAATTAGTGGCTATAAGTATGAAAAAACTAAAATACTATTAACTTCATAATAAATTAACGGCAATATGTATTCACATTAATTTATGTTAACTATAATTGCTTTATCAATTCAAGTTGCGTACACATATCGAAACAGGTTTCGAGACGATGAATTTCAAGTGATATAATATTATTATTCCAAATTCACAATTCTATCCGATTAACAGTCTACGGCGTAGAGCCTGCTAAGTCTACGCCATATGTATTTATCGTATCCAATTATAAACAAGATATTACTTTGCTAATTGTACTCGGTTATCAGAATCTCATATAAACCATCTACGATGATAACTTGTGCTATTTACATTAGCGTTAAATAATTTAGTGACAAATATATTGCCACGATACCCAAAAGTGTATCATCATCAACCATTGTCAATTCAGTGTCAGTTTCGTGTACGATTAAATAATTTACAGTTTTTTTTTTATTGTGAAAGCAATTGAATTTTATATTGTTCCATTAAATCATAAAATAAAAGTGTTGAAATATTTGTTTTTCAACTTACCCCACCTCCAAACGTTAGGAGTAGTAACATTGCAGATGTCCATTTTAAATATAAAAAATGTATTATTCCACTTGTTGTGTGACGAAATGTGACACGTGTTTTACTTATTTGAGAAGCTCTGTTAAGTTTGACGATGCTTCTCGGAGAGGCAAAACACTTTTAATACAACAAGAGGAACAATAAAATAATAAAATTTAGTTTTATATTACTGGGCATACCGTTTTTCTATTCAAGCCAAATCCGTTTTTGTGCTTGTGAAAATTAACTGCCCTAGTGATGTATCGAGTTGTAACGCTCGCCGTTCCAACTCAGGTTCAAGCTTCATTTTCTTATAAGAAATAAAACATTCTTGTTGGGTTGACTTCTGACTCTGAAGTGACTTTCTTTATTGATTTTCCCAATTATTTATACTAATTTCTTAAATGCTACGTTAACAAAATTCTATATTTTAATTCTATTGTGCTTTCATAATTCCAGGTTTCGTCATCTACAATAGTTCTCATGTTGCATCTATCGATACTCAATATTGTCCACACAGCATAACTTTTACTTTACATGTTACCCGTGCAGTCATGCTGACTGTGTGTTTTGCCAAATATTGCATATTGATAGTTGACATACATTCTTTATATATATAAGTTATTTATATACATGATATATATATATGGCCATCGTCACAGAGAAGATTATTTTTCGCGTAAAAAATATATCGCCAAATCAATACCAGCAGTATGTGTATAGTAATAAAATTAAAATTATCCTTCGTAGGTGTTAATTGATTTCGTTGATATAGATCAATTCTTATATATCATACTTATTTTTACCAAGTTATTACTGAAACTTATGCAATTTAATGGCATAAACATTATCATTTTGTATACACTGACAAATAATAACTATACACCTAATATCAAAAATATTTTATATTATACAACTTATGTTTTACAATTCGCTAGTGTATTTGGTCGACAATAATCCACGCAAAGTGACAAGGCTCCAAAAGGCTGTCCGAGAAATAAATATTTATGGTCGTTGCTCGCCAATTTCAAAATGACAGGTGATATAAATTTTACACTCTCTTTGTCCCGTTTATTAAAAAGATTGTTTATTGCTTTTGTGTGCGGAGGATTTATTGTTATCACTTGCATTTAGACGGATTACATTTATAAATTTATATTGTTTACTATTAAGCGGATAAAAAATATATTTTAATTACCAGTTTTAGTGGATAGGACAAAATGTTTTTTTTTATATTTCACATTTTTTTTCATTGTTGGTTATCATTTTTATTTGTATACCTTTTTTTCTAAATCACACGTGGTTTGATTTCAATGATAGTTATTTTGCGGCCCAACAAGCTTTTAATACTGGACAGATGATTTTTGTAACTAACATAAGTCAATTTCCCTAAACTTTATTCTATATTTTGTATGGAAACGTCCGTTTCACAATCAAAACCAAAACTATTACAGTAATTTATACGCAATTCACAGGATGCACTTCTTACTGCAAGTATGAACGATTTTTTTTTAATTCAATCCTAAACTTTAAACAGTATATAAAATACTTATTTAGCTCTCATCGACGGTTTATCATTTAATTGTTTGTTTGTAATTGAATCGTATATTTCTAAAACGTTATGAGTCACATTTTTGTAGTTGTTCAAGAGAGTGAAAAATAGATGTTTTTTGTAACATTTATGATGATTTTTTTTATGTTATATATATTATATAGTAGGAATTAACTCTTATATTCAATCGGAAAACATTTTTTTCTTCAAAGTTATATATTTAAATCAAATCCACTTTTTCTCGTATGAATTTGTTATGTTTTCGAAAACATGCAGTTTTGAAATCATCTAAAATGCGTTAATAAGACATATAAATGAAACGTTTTCGAATAATATTTGTGTATATAGATAACTCATTTTTAGAAAAAATGTGACTCAACGTTTTCGAATTACACAATTCAATTGTTATGAAAGTTAAATTAAAAATTCATTTCATTTATCTTTGACAGTTATATTTCAGTTGACCAATATTAATCACGGTTATTTGTGTACACATTTTGTACGAGTTAACTAATAGCCAAATGTTAACATGACACCACTGTTATTATTAAATTAAACTTACTTTACTCTCTGGAATTAATTGTAATTTAAGATCTCATAATAAAGCTATAATCTCAATATTCTAAAATAAATGAACTTATATGTAAACTTTACACAGTAATAAAGTCTGAACTAATATTTTTTGTTTATATTCGTTATCAAACCTCTTAACAAAAACTTATTTAAAAATTTGTGTGAAGAACAACAAGTCATATTTCAATCACATTCTTTTTAAAACAAAAAAAAACGATTTGTAAAAAATTAGTTCTCAGCGATTTTTTTGTGTATTCTATCTTTGAAAATTCACTTGTAGTTAACATGGTTAAATATAAACATTCACGGATTAAATCTAAAGCAGCGTGTGAATCTGTGTGATATATTACTCATCGACGTAGAAATTTTATCTTGAGATCAGGAATGCACTCTCAAAGGGAAAGATTCCAAAACAAACCAGCGTAAAGTCTGGCGTTCTATTTATTTTACCGTGACCGTATTTAATGTTTATCTTGTCCGGTTGAATATTTCCGAGCTTGTGTTGACTTATCCCTCTTTCTCCTTTGTGAGAAGCGGAGCTATTCCTATCTACAAGATGTTCATGACGCAAAACGCTTTATTGGGAAACCACAAACCAACCGATTTCAAAAACCGCATTATATTGTTGGAATTCAATTATTTACTAATAAGATATACAAAACAAACAATTTGTAAAATATGAAGGGCGTAAACATAAAATCATATTCACCAGATTCGCTAATAAATCAACCCTCTAACTAATAAATATCTTGAAAAACTCCCTACATTTTTGAATTCATAATATTCTGCCTGTTTTTTACTCGGCTTCGCTTTAGCTAAATACTTTCAAAGTCATTCTTTATTCATCGTGTTATTACAAATTAATTTTAAAACATTTTTGCACTCGATGAAAACCAAAATTCCCGAATACGGTAGTACAAAAAACCAAATACCACTTATTCAACGATTGCATTCTGCCGGTACTGCTTTACGGATGCGAATCATGGCACCTGACGAAGACTCAGAAAAATCGTATACTGAGCATCGAGGACAGATGCTTGCGTCGGATAATGGGGGTGAGGTGGTTTGATTTTGTGAGGAATTCAGAGATAAGAGAGCGTACAAGACAGCGTCCCGTCTCGTCAGTGGTTATGGAGAGACGTTGGAACTGGCTGGGTCACGTGCTGCGGCTGCGGAAAACCAACTTAATTATACATAATCATTAAAATTTCAACATACACTTGGGCCTCGTATAACACGGTTTTATACAACAGTGTTGTATAAATTGTGGTATATTTTTCATACAACACGCTTTATATAACACGGTTTCAATTGTTTTAAAACAATATATCGAAAAAGATCCTATAATAGATAGATGTTCGAAATTTAAGAGGGAATTATAACAAATTTTGGAACCTTATAAGGAAATAGGCAAAGATTTACACGCTAAAAGCAGACAATCGCTTATTACCGAATTTTTGAAGGCTAAAATCACAAGAAACCCAGTCCTCCGATGATGATAAAAACTTACAACCGATCTCGAAAAAGAGTAAAATATGTAGAATTCTAAGTGATAATGAATGAATGCCATATTACTTTCAATTTCTTTCAATAGATATTTAAATGTATATTTGTTTATTTAAAAAAATAAAGTACATATTTATATAAACCATCTTCGTTTTTTTTTTTGGAACGCAATCGCTAATTTTGTATGAACTTCAAACCTTTTATAAGACGGATTTGTATTACACGAAGTTTTTGTGGATATAATTAAGAATTTTAGTTTCAATAAGATGTATTGTGTATCTTTTCTAAGACAGCATAAATTTAATAGCTATGCTAAAATAAGTTTGTACATAATTCTGACGTGCACATGAACGTTAAAAACTATATCAACTAAACAAAAAAAATGTTAACAAATATGTGTTATTTTGACCATATTGATTTTTTTTTTGGAAATTTGTTTGTTTCGGATTATGAAATGAGTTTGAAATATGATAGTAAATTTCTCATTTAAAGAGATTATAATAAATCCTCTGAAAAGTTATTGCATTTATGGTTCACTATTCCAGATGAGATCTGAGAGATTTTCATGACAGGGAACGGAATTTATTATGGAATAGCAAACGATTCTTAGGCACAAAATGAACAACAAGACAGTGAAGTGCGATGGCCCTGTTTGAAATATTAGCAAGAGTGACATAATTTCTGTTGACACATTTCCTTGTACACTAATCATTTTTGTGCTTCCGCTATTTTTTCATTAATCAACATCTGCAATTGAGGAATGTGGTTTTAAGCAAAGTGTTCATATCTTTAGGATTAACAATAATTTAAGCTTTATTTTTCAATGTCGTTCACTAACCCGAAGCATAAGGGACCATTTCATAAATTGTATTTTTGATAAATTTGTGATTTTATTATTACTACGCGTAAATTTACACAATTTATAAAAATTACCACTTCGTCCATTTAATCTTACAAGGGTGGTGTAGCAAGTGGTAAGTAATTAACCAACCACTTATTCAGCCCTAGCCATACCCTTAATTTTTTAACGAATGTTTGCTCCTAATGTGGAGCATATTGCCTTCTTATTGAGGCTCACTCAGTTTATTAAGTTTTTATACAAGAACTGCTTGTTACTCAGTTACTCTATATTTATTTTGTTCAAGATAGTAGTAACGTGTAGGATATGACTAGTGGTTAGATTTTTGCACTCGCTACGCCCCATTATTTTATATTTAGAAGGAAATTTTAAAATTAAGCACTTTTGTTTTAATTCTACCTAGCTTAAATAAAAATCAGAACCGGTTACGTATGTTACTAGTAGCTAATGCTCGTGATGAGCGACGGAGCTACCGAGTACGGTAAAAAATTCAAAAGCGATATCCTTACACAATTCAATAAAAGATAGGTTGAGCTATTGACTAACAAACTGTTCTCGTACGAGACATAATATGCTCTACAATAGAAAAAAATATGGGCTAAATTTATATTTTAAAATTTCATTCTATTAATCTTAAATAGTTGTATGCTAAGATTATTGTAGAAAATACTTCATCTTTCAAGATAAATACATTTATCACTTGTAATGTATTCACTATTGATTCGTCAAGGTTTAAGGAAAGCCAAATTCTAAGTACTTAATTCACATTATTGAGTAAGTTCAGCTTTACTCATCGCCAGTTGTATTAACTGATGAAATACAAAACAATATTAAACTCCTAATAATCATTTTTTTTATATTTCATCAGTTGGCCGGCAAAACGAGAAGATGCATTTTATTATTTATAACACATTAGTACAATTGAATTTTTTCAAGATAAAACTCGGGTAATATTTTTTCCAGTTAAAGTTAAACGAATGCGTATGTTTTTGACGTTAATCGTTATATTTTTGCATTGAAGTATGAAGCAATATAAAAATTAAATGATCATCACAAATATATACTTTTTAAAAAATATAGCACTACTCTGGGCAAGAGTAAACGAAAAGAGGTTAAATTTATCTTACCTAACAAGATCGACTTTCCAGTGTTAATAAATTAAACTTCCAAAATGACTTTTATTATTTTTAACTTTGTATTGGATGAGCTTTTAGCATTGAGCATAACTTTATGAAAAACTCGTTTGGTTATTATTAATTTGTATCTTGTTTGCTTAATCTTTTTGGCAGCTTCTTAAAATTCTAGGAAACTTCTTTCTTTACAATAATAAATAGTTATGGTATTTAAATAAGTTGGCTTTTTGCTTGCAAAACTTTTGCATATTTTCAAACAAAACGAGAAAAACTATTCAAAACTTTTCATAAACTATCATAATATCAGTATTATTAACAGTCCAATTTAACGCAAATTGAATTTATATCTGATTGAAAAACTTTTGTATCGTGACAAGATGGCGACCGATTTTGGGTTCATGTCACACTGCAGTGTCTGTTTGCAAAAGCTATCGAGTTAAATTCCACCGCCATCTTTGTTTACCCGAAACTTGGTGGTTAATTTGTGGCTGATTAAATTTGAATTTTGTTAAGGGCTATTTAAATATTGAACGGATATAATTATTCGGGTGCGGTTGATACGCCCTCAACACGTTGACACTGTTGCTTTTGTATGGCAACACTCACTCACACATGTCGGGAATTACTGGCAACACATTTTATTCGAATTTAAATCATGTTTGATTTGGAACATCATGACTTTTAAGAATATGTAACACTAGATAATTACGTCGTACACGATTTGAATTGAATAGCCATAATTGTATGTTATCACGAAGCTTCTTAAATAAATTGTAAATGTTTTACGTGTTGTGTATCATTCTTAAATCAAGGGTTCTTGAAACATTTTACTGTTGCTAATATTATCACAGAAAACTTACAGTTTTGAATAAATATCATTAAATGTCCTAATTAATGTCTTGCTGTAATACCATATTATGTTTTAATCTTTTTCTAAACACAATTTATTTTTTTATTGAGTGTGATAAAGTCGTTTATTTCTGTACACATATCGCTTCTCCGGAAGAACAATGATGCAACTGACGATAGTACAGTTTTTCATTAATCACGATTTAGTTGTTCGCTCTGCAGAATGTCTATTTCGAACTGTTCTACTCTGTAGCATTTTCAGATATGTCAACTTTATCATTTCTGGTAGCTATCACCGATTTTGTTAGTTGTCGATTTCAAATTAACAAATTTGGTGTAATCCAAAAGTTATATTTAAAATACATATAAATACTTTTTTTAAATGCATTAAGTAAATTAACATATTTCAGTAATTTTATCATAATTAACACAAAAAATTGCTCTCAAGTCGTTGTTCTGCCAAAAAAGGGATTTATATATATTTATATTAATTTTTCAAAAATTACTTGACCACTAATGGTTAAAATAAACATACATCTACGTCATAATACTATATATGAGCCCTCTTGAAGTGAAATAAGCCAACTAGTAAAATGGCAAAAAAAAAATTTTTGACTTTTTAAGTACAATCACGGATTTATTTGATGTTTCGGTGGATTGCATATTTTTCTTGTACGGAGATAACACTATAGCAATGTGTATTAACGGAGTTTACTTTTACGATAGTTTAAGACGTGTAGTTAAGTTGCATCTCACTTCACATCTAATCGGCTTATAAGATTCAACAATAATGACTTTGGTTACTTGTATGGATTTTAACCAACAATAACGAACAAGTATTTTCGTTTAAACAAGCTACTTTATTTATAAATACCTATACCGACATTTATTTACCTATTTTATAAAATGTATTTATCAATAATGTTGCACTAAAATAGTTGTATTCAATGAAACTATAAAATTTATGAAAGCGATAATCTAAGTACGTGTACTGTCCTTAAATCGTGTTTGTCTAAAATAATTGAGCAGGTTAGTGATAATCAGTGCTGGCAGAACATTTTTTTTAAACGCTACATTGAAAGCCATGTAATTGAAGCAAAAAAAATCATTGACTTTTTATATACAATAATATATTATTTTGAATTAGTCCTTTCACGTATTATATACTATCGCAAAGCACAATTTAAAGAACTTGTTTGTTTTTAATGTCTTAATTACATAGTATAAGCATACCTTTTGAAGCCGTACATAAATAAAAACATATTTATTTTTTATATTTTCTTACTTGTGGTACCTTTTATCTTCGTCAGCAGATTTAATGGGTAGCTAAAAGCTCACATTAACAATTAAAAAAATATATCATTAATCCACCTTTAAGGAAAGCGCATTTTTTTCAAATTTAAGAATTTTCTATCTCTTTTAAAAATTATGTTTACAAAAGGAGATCCGGCAGTTGATACACAGACAATTTTAACGTTATACAAATACGACAGTAAAATTTCTTTTCTGTTCTGTTCTCTGCAGATTTAATTTATACATGAAAAATACATCAGTCACTTTGTCATGAAAAGTTATTCTGAAGTTTTTAATCTTAGTAGCGCATGTTGTAATTAAACATTTCGTTATCTTTCAGACGAAAACCATTTTGTGAAATGGTTTACAGCTTAAGTAAAAAATATTTACTTTGAAGCGAAATGCCTTTTTTATAACATTAAAATCTTATCTACATACATTAATTACTCAACAGTTTTTGAACTGAATAATTGCCAACATTATAAATACTTTATTTCAGTTAGTTGTAACCACTCGGAGCCGAATACAAAAAAAATATCATTTTTTTGTGTCATCCATTTAGAATGTTTAAGAAAATCATTTCTGAATTTACTACTCAAATATACCAAATCATTTTGTTGCCGGGGTGGGGCTTCAATTTACCTTCCAAGGACGAGCGTGACCATACGGTCACAGTAAACTTCGTTGTCTATTGATCCCACTATTCATTCTTTTTCTACCTGAATATCGTTGCTTTTACTCATATTTGGTTAAGAAGGGTACATACTTCAATACGTCATCAGCCGCGGGGACAAAAACGGCCACCAAAAGCACATGCTATTTTTTTAATTTTTGTTTTTTTTAATGGACTTTTTGAAACTGTTAGTTATTTTTTTATCAAAACATCAAATTAAAACAGTTCTTTTGCTAATATATTTGTATTGAAATTATGTTGATCTAAAGAGGTCAAATTGTAAATATTTTTAATAATTTCACGTTTAGCTATATTTCAACCACGAATGTTTGCGAGCCCATACGGTCACTTTTGTCCATACAACTGTCTGTACACAATATTTCACGGTAATAAAAGGATGAGCATGACCATATAGTCATGCGTGGTTTCTATACAATTAGCGTTTTTCTTTTCAAATTTTTGTTAGAAATCAAAGTTATCCGTGACTTCAATATGGCTTAGAAAATATTTTTTTTATCGAAAAAAAGCTCTCGTCTCTGGAGGGTTATGATATTTCAGTGATGTAATGTTTGATTATCTATTATTTTGCAGAAAAATATTTAAAAATTTTGCGTCAACGTTAAACTAATAAAACAGTTTTTTAAATAATATTTATGTGATTACTTTTATCGCGTAAATAAACTTAACTATACTAACAGAAATTTTTTCCTCAAAATAAATACAATAGATAGTTAGAAGTCACACAAAAAATAAATAAGCTAGTCGTCGAATGCATTCTTGAAGAATATTTTGTGATGGAAATGACAAGTTCGACCATCAATTTTAACGAAAACAATATACCTCTTTCAACAGACATAATCGAACAATTCCAGAGAATAAGCTCTGAATCTTGATTACTGTCACCACAAGGACAGTGTGGGTTAGGTTTGATTTTAAATTTATGTAGCTTGGCATTAAACGCACCGTGTCCGGTGATAAATTGTGAGGTCCAGTGATCCGGAGAGAGCCAGGTTGCATTCTGACGAAAAACAATATCTGGGAAAAATAAATAGGTAATTCTACCACGAAGGGACTTTGACCATCGACTTTGCCAATTAGTTAAAACGGTTAGTGAGCAGAGTTTTTTCACTTTAGCTTTTAAAAAATCTTGTGAATCCAACGGGTGAAGAGTTGTGAGACCAATTTGCGCTGGTTTCCCGTGCAAAAGGTGATGAATTGCAGCTCGTCTTTGGACCTCTAGATCCAATGGAGTAAGTCCCAGCATTACGGGAAGACATTCTGTTGAGCAAGTTCGGTAAGCTTTAGAAATAGCAAGAAGGGGAAACCGTATTATAAATACAAACTGAATGATTGATCAAACATTTCAATTCAAACCACCACTGCATGTGGTTGTAAGTTTGGCACAAGGAGACGTTTGCCGTGACATAGCAGCGTTATGCGTATGATCAGTTTTAGTGTTGAGATTGTTTTGGAGCCGTCACCTAAAACTTGGCGTCTTGTATTTTAATATACTGAAAGTTCTTAACTTAAAAGGGCATCCAAGTGCATTACCTGGTTCGGGGTATTTTTGTCAACTATCATACATTGACAAATAGTTTAAAAAAATAATATATACAAAAATATTTTACCTCAATATTATCTAATTACAATGTAATTCAATTAATTATTGAACAGATTTATATAATTTGATTCAATAGTCATGTCCGTGTACACACATATCATTTAAATAAAAACAGAATAACTTTATTGATAGATCTAGAAAAAATAACATTTTACATTTATATTTAACTACATACATTGTTTAACATGCATAATATCATAAGAGTTTAAATTTTTTTTTTCCAATTTTAATTAAAATTATTTTCTTAAATGTTAATATATTTTTTAAAAAGTTATATTTTAAAAATACCAATACAATTTACAGCTAATCTCATTACAGGTTTTGCGTAATAGAAAAATATCCAGAAAAAATTGTATCATCAAAAGATATATTTTTCAAATGGAGAAATCAAATATTATATAAAAATTAAAATGAACAGGAACCAGGTTCTACCAGGTTCCAGGTAGGGAGTTTAAGTCCAAGGTTGCGCAACTGGTCGATCGCAAAGCGAAATTCGGTTGGTCCCTAAATCTACTATTTTCTCGTTTCATCAAAAAAAAATGTTTTAAAATATGTTAAAAAATACGAAAATACTACATTCGTATTCTGTAATCAAATATCTAATGATATTTTTGATTAAAAAAACATTTGTAAGTTTTCACTAGAGAAAAGAGACCAATATAACATTTCTTATAAGAATCATGTTAGGAGTCGACCACGAGAAAGCGTAAGATTGAAAAGTAAATTCCAGCGCAAAAAGGTTGTGGATTTATACCATAGTCTATACGCTTTCGATTTGAGAACGCAAATTCTCAACAAACAACCATGGGTCCAAACACTCCAAACAATTAAAAAATCATATAACAACTAATTAAATTCGAAATATGTAATGAGTTTTTAAAAAGGCTTAAAATATTCTTCATTTGAAAATACAAATTCTCTTAGCCAAATTCATCCTGATAACATTTATTTTTAAATATTTACTTATTTTTTAAAGTTAATTTGTTCGATTGAATCGTTAATCAATAAAATATGCAATCCGGTGATCAAATATGTATGTATTCTTAGAATTTTAGTGTAATTTGCATTATTATTTTGGGCTTGCGCATTTTTTGTAGCTGACTTATTTAGCTCTATGTGAAATAGGAAATGTTCCTATTATTACCCGTGGGCGTATGCAGATGGATCTAATACAATTCATCTTCATTTCCCAACATAAATTTCTCAACCAGGCCGTTTCCTAAATCTCTGACAAGCCTCTGTCGAAGATTGATCATTTAAATGTTACACAGTGAAAGCTACTGTGATCAATTCGATTACATTTTTGCCATTAATCAATGTGCAGTACTTCTTAGTCTATACGAACATATGAAAATGTACGAAACGATTCGCAACTATTATTTTTCAAAGTGATTAATTAATGAATTGAATCTGAAACAGGAATTTCGAAGGAAACTGATCTCAGATACAAAACCGTCACCCGAAAGACACATTTGGGATTGAATTTTAAAACGTAACGTTGTTATTGATGATAATTAAAATTAGATTAATACAGCTAACGACAAATTAATGTGTCACAATTTTGATAAAGATTTTTTATTTTTTTTTAAATACATTGATCTTTTAACCGCCTTAAACTTGAAATTATTTTAAAAATTGGGAGAGTGCAATGGCTTAAAGCGACACTCATAATTAAATAAAATTATTAAAATACTTATAACATAGCTTAATATGATTTTCAAGACATTCAAGTTGAATTAAGCATTCTTCATTATTATATTCCACTAACAATTAGCTGTAAAAAAATAACAAGAAACTAGTAGCGTGCTTAAGAAGTGACTTTTTATTTGTTTAATAAAAAAAATGCATTTCAACCAAAATATACTTAACTTTTTTTTCAGCTTTCATTCAACATTCATAGTTAAAAAATGTTGAAATAGTAATTATTGTCAAATGGAGATTTCTTAAACGTATCTAGCGCGTAAATAGAAAGGAATATTTATTCTGAAAAGTGTCATTAATAAAAAACCAGTAATAAAAAATTAAACATGTGCCTAGATATTTCAAATTTCCAAATATTATTCAATAATGAATAAAACATATAATGGTGATTGAAAAAAAAATGTATATTGGGCCAAAGGAATTAAAATATCGTACTTTGGAGCTGGGTGGTATACATAGAAAAAATGTATTATCACAGTTTGCACATATTTATTTCATGTTGCTTTATATAAATATTTTAGAAAGTTTTTGCTTAAATATAAATTTAAGATAAATAAACTCGAACATCAATTAATCTTATTGTGATGATGAGTATGTTAATTTCTTGCGAAAATTATTTATTTCCGTCGAAAAAACCAACGATTATTAATTATCTGGCGATTATTGCTCTGTTTCAAAATCGCCCGCAACCACAAAGCTTTCGAAGACCCCCAATATAAATTTAAATCAGTAATTCATAAAGAACAATTATATTATCTGTTTTTATTTGCATCGAAACTTAATTAATAACTTTATTTAAGGTTTTAATTATCACAAAACGTTGGCGTTTGTGGAATATTATTGACTTTTTGTAATTTTAAACTTTATAACAAATTTTCAAATCGATCAATGAAAGTTTTACGAACAACTTTGTGTGCGTTGCGCTAAAATTTGTATTTTTATGTAATGTATTTTTTCTTGGCAAGCCATCGATATATATCACAAAACAAAATTGAATTTTCCCCGTGCTAACTTCAATCGTATCATATTTTAATTAAACACAATTAAACAATATGTTAAATGTACATAACTGTGAAACAATAAATACTTGCGAATTTAGCCGTTAGATTTACGTATTATTTTATTTTATCGAAAATGTGTTTTTTCATTCCAGTATAATTTTTAGCGCAAGTGTTGGCAATTAAAAAGTTTAAATTAATGATAAGTTCTACTCGAATTATTTCCAGTGTTGTCATTTAATATTTGATTTGCAAAGCTCATTTAAAACTTACACCAATAACGTTTTACTTTTCTATCCAGTGTCTCCTACACATGTTTTTTTATATCAACTCGGGGACCAGTGTGAGAAACTTGGGTGGGTTAAAATGAATGTCATTGAGTAGTAGAGGTGAATTTTCTTGCTTATTTGATTGTCGTGCTCGCTAAAATATTAAACTATTCTTCACCCTCTTTTCACCTGAAGCTTCACTCTCTTTTCCGAAGGGATGAAGATTTTCCGTTTGTTTTTGTATGACCAGAAGATTTTGAATGCATTTAATTTTGAATTATATACAAACATTTCTTAAGTGAAAAGCAGATCTAGATGTTAAAGGAAGAATACTTGACGTCTTACTTACTTTAAACAAAAAGCTCTGTGCTTAAAATTTATAATTTAAATAAATGTTATTTTACTTTCAATACTTTACAATACTTTATGTAGTTTAAATATTTTTGTAAAAAAACATTCACATAGACATAAATCAAATGGCGAAAATAAATTGACATTCTTATGTTATGATGAAACCTTTTTTGACACAATATACAATTACCGAAAAAATCGCTTGAAAAAATAAAAAATAAATTTCCTATGTCCATTTCTAATTTGGAGAATATGGACAAAGAAAAACACAATGTTTCAACATGCCGTGACGTCAACAAGATAATGTGTATCATATTTTATGTTTATCCATGTCCACTCCCAATTAGGAGCATATGGATTTTATACGAGAACTGCTTGTTAGTCAGTTGCTCTACTTCAATTTTTCAAACCGTGTAGGGTTAGAATGAAAAGACTAGGACAGTACCAGTGATTGGTTAATCGCTCTCGCTACGCGTATTTTTAAGAAATTATGGCTTTTAGTAGAAATTCATAAATCGATTGAAAAATAATTTTATAAAAACTGTCCGTACTGTGATTCGAACGCGTGACTTCTGTGTTCTAGGTCAACGACGTTGAAACTCGACCACGCAGCGGACATTGTATTATATAATATATGTATGATTATTCTTGGATTGCCATTTTCGAAGTATAACTTAGTATGCATTAATTGCAGTAGTTCGAAGGGAATGAACCGTGTTTAACGGGAACTGAGTGTAGACCAGTCGCTTTAACACTTATTATATACGATTTAAGATTAAGGAATCGTGATCGGAAAAAAAACTTAATTTCGTTAACCACTTTTCTTTATACAAATATATAAATCGATTGAAAACCAGTGAATCCAAGTGGTATGGGTTTTCAATATATATGAATGACAAGCAATTGGAATATTTTTTTTTATTGCTGAGAACTTTAAAAGAATCTATTTTCGGTTTCATTACAATATTATTATTCATGAGACTTTTCTTTTTCATATTATACTCACCATACCAAAAACACTGTTTTTATAAATGTTTGTCGCGTTCAACTTTTAAAACCTAAGCATTCTTTTTCTACATTCCGTGTTTACTATACAGTCTTCTTACGTATACAGAATGATTTCAAAGACAAATTCTATGTTATATTTTACAAAAAATAATATCAAATCATGTGACTGTTTTTTTAGTCGAAATGAATGTTATTGATTGAAAAAAAATCGAATTATAATCAATGTTAACTATATTTTTTGGTGTAGGGGAATTCTATTCAAACAAACAATTCACATATTGGCTTTTAAATATACAGTAAATAATTTCCAAATCTTTTATATATATATATATTATGTTTGATATTTTAAATCTCATAATATTCGTCATTTTTATTTTACTTTGAATATTCTTTATTTTATATTTTTGATAGCAGACACTAGTTGGTTTTCACTTCTCCGGGTATTATAGTGTAGAAATTTTAAAAAATCGATTTTTTCTTTTTTAAATTTTTCTAAAGTTTAGACATTTGAAAGTATGTCCACAAAAGTATTTTTCAATATTTTAATTATTTACCGAGTTACAGCGATTTTGGTGACGCAGCAATTAAGCTGGTCCGACCGGAACAGATCGAAACTCAAAACATTAAACGCATTTTTCTCGAAACTACTTTTTTCAAACTGACGTACATAATATCTCAATTTATTTGAAATTTTGTGTGAACTTTCTATATACATCTTTCTACGACTTTCATTAATTTATTTTTCATAATTGAGTTAGACCTTTTACGTAAAATGACTAATAAGCCACGGTCGCAGTTCATAGCATACTTACTATATCATATGACTTTAATTTATGAAAATTGAAAAAAAAATGCTATTTTCCTATCATCCTGTTTGATATTTGTTAGTGTTCATTCACATTCCCATCCTCTCAAAAATATCCGAATGCGATTCTGGACACGTCCGAACGTTACGTCTCACGTTGGCCCGCCGTTTGACCGTAAAAAGGGGTTACCCTTAAGGCGAATGTGCTGTCGAAATCCCGCTGCTTTGCCAAATATTATTTTTTTGACAAAATTGTTACAAATGGGCATATTTTTAAGTAAAATTTACTGACCGAAATATTTTGGTAAAAATGATAGAGGCAGTAACTTTGTGTTATATTTTACAAAGGTGAGTATAACATCCCACAAAATTTCTTTAAATGAATCTTTTTATCACCGACAATCAATTTGGTCATTATTAAAATAAATAATAACCAAGTCAATCTACTTCACATTTCGTTTCACTTATAAGTTGTCACCATTTTATTAGGAATAAAGTCAATTTTTGGTTACTACAATATTCTGTTGGATTAAATTATGTCTTCTTCCTTATTAAAACATAGGACTTTATATCTTCACGTGCCATGTCTGTGGAAGATTTCCTTATCGCTTATCTTTACGTAGCATGCTAATACATTATATTTCCACTGAGTAAACTCTATGGATAGTAGTCGATGGTCATCCAAAAGGACGAAATTTTTCCTGTTGGTAAACGAGGTAAATAAACTCTTCGAATTCAATCACGACTAAGATTCAATATATTCTCAATGAACAAAAATCACAGGACAATGATGCTATTTTCGTTGGTCGGTAACTTATTTTTATTGCCGATAACAACTTATCTAAAGTTAAGATAACTTGATTTACAGTATATTAAAAAAATATGGTCTCTTATAACATTTACAACTATAAATCATTCCAAAGCACAGCGTCTTTAATTATGAAGCTTCATTCTAATCCTAAACACATCGCCAAGGCCTCAAAGTTTCGTAGGCGTCATGTGACGTAATACTACGATAAACTGGCGAATATGTGCGTTGCGTCTACCTAACTCTCAGTACAAACAAACACCCTTTGCTCCTTCTCAGAGCCTGCTAGCGGAAAACACCCCGAATGCTTGGGGTCTGTGACGACTGGACGACAGTTCGTCTGACAGTTTGTCTTTACTTTACCCGACACGTTCAAGTGTTGAGAGAGGTTTCACATATAAATGTCGCTATAATAATGTGGAAACTTTTTCGTATGACGGATTGAAGGATTGTGCTCAAACTATCATTGCTGCTCAGCAGGATTTGTCGTAACTATAAGGATAAAAGTAATTTTATTATTATTTGCCCACGATATAAATTGAAGTATATTTTGAAATATTTTTTTAACTATGTCACCATTTTAACCCGTAACATGCCATCCTAAAAAATCACGTTCCCTGCCATGATGGCATCTCAGTTTCACTGTTTATTAACAGTATTAAAACCTTTGTTAGAAGCTTAAAAATTATTTTAAAAATGTATATATGCTAGAATACCTAAAATGATAAATACTTATTGACAATATTAAGAGAAATATTGAATGATTTAATGGCTCAACTATTTACGATTGCATCATGGGCATGGATGTGTTAACCGAGGCATTTAAATTTTAGGGCAGTGGTCAACGTTGTTGGCTTCGGTGACGGGTTTCACGGATTTGAGCTCTAGTACAAATAGCATTTCCCAGATCAATTGATCAAAATCTGTTCTGAGGCATAGATGTTTGTGATGTTCAAAAATGACTTTCATCATTCCAATCTTAGCATAATGCGACTAAGCAAAAGCAATTAGCTAATCCCATTATTCTTATCTTTACTCTCGTTGAAAAAAAGAGAGGTTGGTAACTGAGTAACAAGCATTTCTCGTAGAAAAACGTTTCTTGATATACACATCAGTTAGTGGGCCACATGCTTCATATTAGGACAAATATTTAAAAAAAAAAAAATTATGGATTTAAGAAAAAGATGAGAAGTCAGCTTATATGTTTTTTTTAATTAACACTTCTTTAAAGTCCTGTTGGTCACAAAATTGACTTCAGCTCATTATGGCTGGCTTATCCAAACGATGGTGACTATGTGTATTCTCTTGTTTCCACGTCATATATTTTTCAGTTTTTAGTATATAATAATAATATAATAAATTTAACTTCGAACAAAGTCGAATAATGAAGCAACCGATATTTAAATAAAGACATAATTTAATTATTAATTCACTGAAACGTTTATTCAGATCGATAATTAAGATAATAGCCAAAAAATAAATAAATTATCACAAATTTACGATGAATGAAATAAATTGTATTTTTTTTCTTCCATAAATTCGGTTGTAAGGTAAATTATATTCAATTAAATCAAGGATCGGTTCGATCATTAAAACGTAGAAACTGTTTAGCGATTAAGTGAGAAAATTCGACTGTGTGAAAATTTTTCCGAAACGAGGCAAATACACCCCACTAGACGTCTCATCAAATATCAAAGCCTTTTGCTTCGCTTCGAGTTGATTAACTGTTTACATGGAATACACTATAAAGTGTCGTAACTCTGTAAACCTTATTTATATCCCTATATCAAGGATACGCGATTTAAATAATTCAGGTTCTTGCTTATCTTCAAAGGAGTCGTGATTTATCCTTAGTTCGAGACTAACAAAATAATCAGAATCGATATTAAAAATTTAAGCCATTGACATTATTTGTTCTTAGTATAAATAATGTACAGTTTTTATATCATCTTATTACAAGGTGTAAAATATTAGCTAGTATTTTTTTAAAGATTTTTGATGAGCTTGATTGAATTCAAAGAAAACAAATGAAACTTTTATTACTTCAGTTTATTTTCCACATCAATCATATTTTTAATATGATTTTAGTTTATTTATTAAAGTAAACGAATCCATAAAAATAAGAAATCTTATTTTTCAAATGTTTTTGTAATTTATGTATGTATGGTTTGAGGTAATAATTATTCTCTCTCAAAGTTGTATTTCTAGGTTGCGTTGTCAACGAATTGAATTCCAAAATAGACATATATACCTTAAGGCTGAAGCTATCAATAATTTAAGGTTGAAATACTTATTATGGCTGTAACGTTTTTGTCTCTATCGAATCCAATTTTTTTCAATGACTGTTTTTATAATTGCAATCGTGTCAAAATTTTTGTGAGTGGACTTACTTGTTATTTTTTTAAAATTATCTTTGAAATTAACCGTTCAGAGTCGATACGTTTAAAATTTAGAGCAATAAAAAATATCATATCAGTAGAACGTTTTTCTCCGAATAATTTATTATATTACCGTTATGAAGCTGTATTAAACGGGATAATTTATTTTTACTTTATTCGTTTGTTGTATTATGCGTAGAAATTTTGTATCAAAACAACCGGAGCAAAATTCTCGGGAAATCGACACTTTTTGCCGGTCTCGGTTTCCGGGATGTGTAAATAAAACAATCCGAGACTTGTTAATTTATTAATAACTTGGTATAAAGTAGATGTTAGTCATTCAGTACAAATATAGATAGAAAATTTGAAGTAATAAAAAATGTAAGAAACATTTAAAATCTTACATTTATTTATTTAAATAAATTATGACCAACGTACAAACTTGCGTATGACATATGTTAGTGAGCATAAATAACCATAAAATTATGAATCAATGTAAAGAAATTTCTTCGTCGGAAAAATCCAACGAATACCTCGAATGATAAAAAGCAATATAAATATTAACAATAAAATATTTACGTATTTAATATTTAAATTAAAAAATAAGGTGCATTGAAACATTTTCTTAAATCTTTTATTTTTAAGATAAATCGTCTCAGTACTACAGTCTCGGGACGTGAACATTTTATGTCTAGTGTCTCGGGGCATGAAAAAGTCGAGACTTAGGTTTCTCTAATTACACGTATTACTTTTATTTTCATTTTTAACACATTATACAAGAACTTACATAAATTTAATCTATAACGTAGCCGAACAACTGAATCAAAAGCTGCAAATTGAATAATTAAAATTGATTAATTGTCTTTTATGTACGTGCAATTAACAATCAATCTTGTATACTAACACAAAAGGTCGAATAAAATTTTAACAGATGTCTCTAACAAGTGGGCGATATGTTTAAAAATCTACCCATCCAAACGGATTAACCACAATATTTGTCCGCACTAGTTTCAGTCTTGCCTCCGCTAACAAAGGTCACCCTTGAGACTTGGATAAAAAGGGGATGATGTCGTAGAGGTGGGCTAAAAGTATTAACTTGTAAGATGTTTGAGATTATACAGAAGCTTTATCAACAAGCGTATGAGTTCTAAGAAAAAGGTTTGAGTTATTAAATAAGAATTTAAAAATAAAAAATACAGCTTTTATGTTAATCCGAAAACACAACACTTACATTTGATTTACAAGCGCTCCTGGACGAAAATGTTGAACGAATTTATTCAGAAACAGGATCACGTTGAAATACAAATTGATAGAAGTAACGAAGGTTTGAGAATATCAATTGCTTCAAAGTGTAAATATATAAATTTAAATTTAAGACTGAAATAATAATGCCTACGTTTAGTAATATTAATAATTTAGAAGATTTAAGATGATGAGGACAAAATATCGATATTTATTGTAAATAATATATCATTTCCATAAAGCAACAATGATATAAAGTAAAGAAAGTCGATTTTTAAATAAGTATGCCAATCGATTACCAAAAGGTTAAACTGTATTATAAAACACAGAAATATTTTAATTTAAAAATAAAATGCCCCATTTAAAAGAAAGCTCTTACATTTAAAATTATTGATATTGCCTGTAACTTTAAGTCATCAGCGAGATACAAAAAAACCTAATATTATATTTTATCATAAACCGTAAAAGAAACGAAGTAAAACCATAATTCGTTATTTTAAAAGTACAACAAAACCTTTAATTATCTCAAAACTAGTATTTTCTACTTATCTCACTGTTCCTTTAGGGTAGTGAATTATGTGTTTACTTTGCGCATTTAAAATATAACATGAAATCCGAAGAAATATGTCTGATTTCTAATTTTGTTTCGTGGCGGGAGGTTTATAAATATATTCGAAACTTTAGTATTTATTGTTCAAAAAACAATATTCCTTTGTACGTCATTCCACTTTATTATTTAGGTCAGGACCGGTTTCGCTCATTGCGAGCATTGTCAACTAATAAGAAAAATATATCAACAGTGCTATTTATACAAATTTAAATTAAAATAAAATGTGTAAGCAACTATTAACAATGAAAAGAATTTAATGATTTCGAAGTAAATAACTTAATGATGATTTTGTGTTTTTCCCGCTTCCAAATAATAAGTCTGTGTACTTCAACAAAATCGACAGCAATGAAGATTCTGAAAAAGACATTTTTTAAAAACCATATCAATTCTTAAAAAGAAATATTGAAAAATGTGTATAATATAAGAGAGCAGTTAACATAGGCTAATGTAAATGGTAAAGTAAAGGAGAACTTGCAAAAATAATTTGATCATTCAATAGATCTGAATTTAGTATTTATTAAAACACCCATCTCTATCGTTAACGTCTTAACCCCATAACCCACTCTATCAACAACCCTATCTCATACCACGTTGTTCTTTATACCGCTACTAAGAAAGCCAATCAAGGAAAACTGTGTGAGCGATTCTGGGAAAGAAATAAATAAATGCTTTGTAAAGCGTGGCGTTCCAATTACGAATGTGTTAATACAATAGTTAACACTCTGGAGTCCGGAAATGTTTTTTAACTTTTTTTGTTGTTCATTTATAATATATCAAGTGTGAGAGTTTGAGATACAATAATGAATTGTATTTGGTTCAGGGGGTTGAACGATTGACGTGAGGTATAAAAAAACAAGTGGGTTGGCCACGTACGTAAACTGCCAAAGGTTTTATTTATGTAATATATAAGATGTTTTTTGATTGAGAACCACTATTTTTAGTGACAGTCAATTTGAGACTGACAACTGATTTTTACTCAGTTTGGTTGGCCACTACCTTCGCATGCGTCGTTAGTTCGATGAATGGGTCGAAAATTGCTATTGATCCTCATTTTCACAAAAAAGTTTTGTTCAGCGATGAGATTCATTTTCAGTTGAATGGCTACGTCAATCAACAAAATTTCCGCATTTGGAGTAAAGAAAATTTAAAACTCATTATTAAGACGCTGTCACAATTTTTGGTGCTTTATGGCTTCATGGAATCATTAAAGTCACAGTCAATAAAGAGCGCTACAGATCCATGATGACTTACATTTGTGCTCCATAATTAAATGACACTTATGTAGAAAAGCTGTGGTTTCAAAAAGACTGCGCAATATACCACACAGCGGGATAAATATTTCAACCGTTATGATTTAAAATAGTATGTTATGTTAATCTTTACATTAAATATTAATGATTATAAGAATACTTCTCCTAGCGATGAAGATTATATGAACTGTCAGTTCAACGTCCTTGAATATAATGCCTTTTCATCAAATATTAACAGTAAAAACTTAAAAAATAATAATTGTTTTTTCTATTACTGTCCCAAACATTTTTTAGATTTATTGTACTTTAATAATTGCTTCATATTATAATAGTGTATTGAATTGCTATTGTTAAAGATAAAATGTAATTATTTCGCCACGTCATTCCGTTGCTACGGTATTTTAAGTGTTAAGCAAATATTGGATACATCTGTTAGGACATATCGACAATTCTGTATTGTGATTGCATTACACTAGCTATTGTGATAAGAAACGGTAAATTTTGTTCTATTCACCCATACTTACTCTACTTTATCAAGTATTCTACCACACGTATATTATATTGATAATGAAATCTAAGAAATTCATTATCAAGAAAATATATTGAATAATTTACATGTGCTGCCATATTGGAGTTTTTTAGGAATAGGTTATAACAATATTTCTTGCATATATGGGTGCGGCGACGTTTGTGCGCAATTTATTATTTGTATATATTAATTTATTATATACATGAAATTTGTTATATTTTATTATATACACGAAAAAAGTACCAAAAAAACTGTTTTTTTAATAAAAACCATGATTTTAATCGCACTTTAATTCCGTCGCTAATGGAAACTCAATTCCAAATTGTTTCAATTGATAAATTTTCAATGCATATTTTTTTTACGGATAGGTTTGTAAAAGTACCAATTAATTTTAAATAAGATGTAATTTTGGATCAAAAGTTATCTTAGGTAGGTAAATTTCTTAAAATGAGCACTCAAAAATACAAAATAATATTATTATTTTGCGCGCTACTGACAGGCGCTTTAATGTCCCACGCGCTGAAGTCAGGGTTAAACTGTGCGTTAATCCCGGAGCGCTAAGATCGGGGTGCCAAAATTATGTATAAATTACCGATGTGTCCATATCTCACATAATTTAAACGGTATTTTTAGACTTCATTTATTTATTTAAAAATCAGTATTTTTTCTTCTTCTTTGAACATACGTATTCCATATAAGAAGCATATGACCACCACGATATACCGTCAATTGCTTTGTTTCCTTCCACGACATACCAGTAGTTCTAAGTTTCGTAAAGTACTTCTTATTGATAGTATTTTACGGTCGCCTAGGACAGTGTTTCTCAATCTTTTTGAACCCGTGGCCCCTTTTGGGTCTCATATTGTTCCGTGACCTCCATACCAGTAGTTACCATTATTTCGGGATTTCAAGATTGATGGCTGGGAAAAAAGTAAGAAACTGGAAAGCTCTTCCCGGGATATCAAAAAAAAACCCGTGAATTTATGGAATTTCCAAAATGAAAAGCTTTTTTGTAGCTCTTCCAGAAATTCCAACTTTAAAAACCCGTAATTGCCAAAAATGTTGTATCTTTTTATTACCTCTCTCGCGGAGTTCAAACATAATATATTATTAAAATAACAACAAGAAGCAAGGAGGGGAAGATAAAAAACAAACAAACAATAATGATACTACAAATGACATTTACATTACAAAATGATTAACTAATGCATTGCATGGAAAGGTTAAGCCCATCGAAAATAAACTAAGCAGTGGCAAGCCGCCTGTCCTGTTTAGGATATTATTCAATAATACCTCTTTATTGTTGATACTTTTGTTTATTTCTAAAAATTTTAAGCTATTAATTTTTAAACCATTTTTGTTTACCCGGTTGAGTATTTCTACGTTACTTTATTGTGTGTTTTTTTTAAGTAGAATATTGACCTTTTGAATAATTTATTTACGATATGCTTCATTCAATTTATTCTTATTTTTAGATTCGTTTCATGTTACATCTTATCCGTTGGATAAAAGGTCTGAAAGGTAAAAACAATTAAACCTTTCGCAGGGAATGAATCATCGACTGTTTAAGTTTGTTACTTGATACATAAGAGGGCACGTCCCGCAGTTTTAAACGTGAAGAGAATTCTCTCTTCTAGTTCGTCTTGAAACCAATTTCGATGTTTTTTTACTCCCTTTGTTTCTCAAGCCCAAGTTAGATTTTCTTTCAAACCCGGGAGTGTTTTCCGCAAAACTTTCGCGGTTTTATCAAACATGATCGAAGTTTCTTTTCTACGGGTTGCCAAACACAAATGAAATATTATTACACCTGCGTATAGTATTTATTTCATACCTCTAACACATTAAAATCCTTTTATACTTCGAGCTAGGGTTGCCAAACAAAAAGACGCAGTTTATCAAAAAAATACATAATTAATAAAAAAAAAAATACCTACATGAACATACGACTTGATACACGTTCTATCAAACGGATTTAAGCTGAAAATGAATAATTTGTGTATAAATTTAGCTTTTAAGTTTCTAAAAGGATGGGCCTGTGAAAATTGCGATTAGGAAAAAAGACTTAAAAAGTTTTTTTTTAAATAAATTCAATTAAGATTAGATTAATTCAATTAAAAAAACAGTTCGTCAATCTTCATGCACTTCAAGGTTGTCTATATTTCGTAATTTTTCTTTGGCTCAAAATCGTCAAAAAACGTTTTTCTGTGTCTCCTGAATAATTGGTTATGTGTGTATTACTTCCTTTGTCCTTTCCACAGTCGATATATAAATGATTTTTTGTGAATTTCTTTATACCAGTAAAAATAATGATTTGAGACAATTTTTCAAAACAACAATGCTTTAAAGCGGCTTAGTATAACAATTCGACCGAATAACACAAAACGCTGAAAACTGAGTTAAGTATGTAGTACTTATTATCAATTAAATATAAATTCACAAAAACATGAATATATTATTCATTGACTTTAAACCAATTATCTTTATTGACCGGCTGAATAAATATAAATGATTTCCAATACAACAACAAAAACATTCCTGACGCGTAAATAAAAGTTGTGAAACAAATCGAATTATTTGAAATAAATATTGTTCAAGTATTCTGCAGACGTAGTTAAAATATTTGAAATTTCCCAGCTGTAGCAACACTTTCTCCTTTTTTGTCTAACAATTCGAAAGTTTGAAAATCGAACGAGCAGCTGCCAGAGATTTATCGAATTTAAAAGATCGTTTACTCTCACCTCACTAATAATAATATTTGGTTTATTTATAAAACGAGTTTTTCAGAAGTTTTTTTACACATGGTTAAAAAAATTGCAACGAACTTTTGACAATATAATTTACAAGCCATTTTCACAGAATTGTATTTTTAGGGATACTGTCAAATGGTTTAAAAGTTTTGAAATAATAAAATTTCAAAATAAACATTAATAAATCATTTTTTTTGATATAATAACTATTTTTATTTTGAAACGGTTAACTGGCCGAATAAAGATTTCGAGCTGTTGAAATTATGTAATTTAAAGTCAACAAATATATATTTGATAGAAACTCCGTCTATGATAATTCGGCTCCATTTCGTAGATAGTAGGGATATAAAGGATACTTGACAGGGGAGGTTATTTGACAGACATCAATGCATTTGAAAAGAAATCCATTAATCCGTCACGGAAACCAACGAAGCAATAAAGACAAAATATTTAATTTATATATAGAGTTCTTAAAAATAATAATATTCGTAGAACACAACTGTTTCGTTGTATTCCGTATTTGATTTATTCCTTTTGGTCAGATTATTATCAATTTGCTCCATTTATTATTTCTCACGACGTTTCAGTTGCCTCACTCCTGCCTTTTGGCACTTAAACCTTCTGGCCAAGTATAAAATATATCACTGCTAAGGGGAGTTGTACGATTTTTTTATATAAATATCCAAAGGAGACCATAAAAATGTGTATCGCTGTCAAAAACAAACTGAAAAAGTTTGCGTTAACACAATTTTGAGAAGATTTCACACCTGTATCAAACTCACGTGTGTGTTTTATTTTATTCTATTCCACATCGTACTTAAGTCTTTCTTGAATCGTCATTGGAGACAAGTATTTTTAGTATAATTTGTTTCTAATTTTA
Organism: Himalopsyche anomala; assembly: GCA_031772345.1. Lineage (NCBI taxonomy): Eukaryota > Metazoa > Arthropoda > Insecta > Trichoptera > Rhyacophilidae > Himalopsyche > Himalopsyche anomala. Next base: position 13,271,665 of record CM062834.1, read on the forward strand.
GCATTTTGATTTTCAATTTCAGCGTATATTTATATTATAAATTAAATTTTAATAATTATCAATATTAAAGTCATTTATTATATACTGCATAAAAAAATAAAAAACATTCATAAATAAAAAATAACAAAATATTGTGAATAATAAAAAAACATTTATAAAACTACGTAATGTAGAAATTGTGTCCATTTTAAATGCAAATATCTAGTAAAACAAGACATAATTTCACATTGCTGATCAGATAATACATTAAATGAAACACGATCACGAAGAAACACATTATTTCAAAAACTATTTCAGCCAGTGCGAAAAGTTCCACGCCTGTATTTTAGGCGGCCGTACTATGGGTTTGAAGCATCAATTTTCGTACCAATATTTTTTGTAAAAATGCGATTATACCTTAAATTGATATCTTAAATTATAGATGGTATTATTTTTTATATAAAATTTTTAACAGGCTATGATAAAACTCAAAAGACAACCATTATCAAGAAATACAACAAGGCATTCTCGGAGAATTTTCTTCTTATCTGTTAACTCGACATTGTTATTACGTACACAAGATTAATCAAGTTTATGGAATGCATTAAAAATACATTTAAAAATTATCATCGTTTAAATTGATAGGTTTTTTTTCTTTTTGTATTGATTTATTATAATTTTAAATTTTTAAGTTTCAAATGTTACCTGCAAAAATATCTTATATAATTATTTTTTTTAAATAAGTTGAATATTGCATGATAACTAAAATACATTTATGAGTATAAGAGTAAGAGGACCGACCAGTCAAGTCAGCGTTGCTTAACTAGAAAAAAATACGTTGAAAAATCACATTTTACAACAAAGTTCATATACATAGATATTAATTTTATTTTGACTCTCCTAAAAAGTACCTTTATAAGACTAGGGTCTTTCTTCTTTTCGCTCACAAATTTATTCATAACTAACAATAATTAAAAGGTCTTATAACTTGTTGTACCTTCTTTATAGTTTCTGACTAATTAAATGTTGACCTGAATTGGCATGACCGTAGAGATGAATTAGTTGTCTCCAGCATGTCATCAGTTACAGTGAAATAACACTAAAAGTGATCATTATACTTTTTACTGTATAAAATTTCAATTTTGGTTGTAGCTGAAATCGATATTAGAAAAGGGCAGATCTCACTTGAGAGTCCATTTGAATCGTGTCTGTCATATTGCCTATCCGTTGAGTAGATGATCCCATAATGGAACTCTGTCAGTACCGAACGATACCCTAATTTAGCCAAGCCAACTTTCCTTGCATTTACGCACAACTACATCACGAGAGATTCAGATGAAAACGAGAAAAGACAATTGAGTATTTTAATAATTATGGTGAAAACTTGATCCGAAATGTGTGAAGGTAAAAACCATAAGCATTTAAACACGCGTGTACATATATGCAGAGATTAAGTTATGCACAACTGTAGTATGTTTTATTTAATACCAAGCTTCTTTATGCTAATATTCGGCAATGTTCAGTAAGAACGATTTTATTTTTTTGTAAATTGTATTAACTTTAATAGTTAAACTTTAAAGAAATCTTTCAATTACTCCATCAAAGTTCGTAAATGCGGAACGTTTCGTTGTATTCACTTTTAAGGCATTTTATTCAAATAATAATAAAAAATTGTACTAATAACACAATTTTTTAATAGTATCATAACCAGTTTTGCTCATTACGAGCATTTTCAACTTTTTTGTTTATCAAATATTCTAAAACAATTACTTTTCATTCAATATCTCATAAATGGTTTTCCTTAGTTGTGTTATTTTTATTAGGTTATTTTATCAAGCAACTCAATTTATGGCTTCGTACTTGTATGTGTTCTTTGTAGTTTCTCTTTTGCGGCAAACGCATTATATTCTTTGTGGCTTACACGGTAAGCTCAGTCCAATCTGAGTTGGACGTCACGTCTGCGTCTTTTATTTTAACTGCCTTTTGCATAGCCGTAGAAATAATTTGTACGAATGAAATATTATATGGATATTTTACATTTCTTAAGTCACATAATAAATAGTATTCTTACTTAAATATAGGGAAGTCATTGAATATCTATATTATATTGACTTTCTAATCAAATTTTGTCAAGTAATCATATATAGCATGGGATTAAAAAATAACATTTGAAGAGAAGTCATAATGGTATATATATGATAAATTTTATATTCAAAGGCATTAAAATAAGTTGTTGTTCTATAAAAAAGTGTCGATCACTGTGTTTTTGTTGGCAAGAGATTAGCTCTACTGATCACGTGGTCTGAACTCAATTCCAGTAAAGTTCAATATTACCTTTTTAAAATTTAAAATTTGAAATCCAAGACGTGGGTGTTAGTGATGTAAATTTTTCTCGAGTTCATCCTGTATGATGTTTCAACTTCAAAATATTTGTCACATTGGCATTAGTTGTAATAAATAATCTTTCAAAAAATATATACGTTAAATATGTTAAATATATATGTTAAATGTAACGACTAACAATGTTTTTACGTTTGAATTAAAAAATATTTGTTTTAAATTAAGATTATTTTTTGTTCTGTATTATACGTATTTTTAAATTAAAACAAAATATCAATGTTAATTACCCGATACAATTTAATAAATATAAGAGAAAAAAAATACATACAAGAATTAGCCAGATTTGAAATATTCCAATCCATAAATATATTGCTAATAAAGATTTGGATACAATTTTTTCTTGAGCTTATATTGAGTTTTGAAGCATACGCAAATATTTTTTTCACAATTTTAGACAAAATGTGATTATATCGCTTTTTGTAACTAGACGCCTGATATAGAAATCATCGTTATAGGTGTAAATATATGCTTAAAAGTATTTTTTTTGTCAATGGTGTTTTTTAAATATTACGAAGAAAAAACTGTGTTTTTTTTGCCTGATATATTTAATAATATAAATATTATTAAAATTTTATATTCAACGTCAGTGAAGTATATACAGATGAATTGAACTCGAAATCAAATATATTTTATAAAATTATTATTTCAGCAATAAAAAAACAAATTATCATCAAAATGAATTAATTTGTTGTCATATTAAATTACAATGTGTTTTATTTAATATAAAAAATCCTTAATTTGTGAAAAATAAAATTTATTTTATTAGTTGACAGGATTGTCATAAGCGAAACCGCTCATGATCATTACAAAAGTTATGGATTGAGTAAAAAATAACTTTTTTTATTTGTAAGTAAAAGCATTGAAAGTTAACATTTTAAAAGTGATTTAGTATTCCATCACAACTAAAATACGAACCATTTTTAGTATCAACAAAAAAAAACTTCAAATATGCATTCATTTATCCATCACACAGATTTTCATTTCCTCGCTTGGAAAAAATTACGTAGCATCACAACACAGGCTCCCTCACAAAGCTCTGAACCCCAAAGCCCTCCACACCCTCAAACCCCCGCATCATTTCGAAACCCACCCCGTGAAAATTGAATCGGGGAAAATTCCCTCTAACGCAGGCAGACGGCATTTTCCGGACTCACTTTTTTTCTTTTTTTTTTTTGCCCGAGCGACCGATTTTCCGATTTGACACTTGCCACATGAAAATTCCAATCTGTAGATACTCTCATTTGAATTTTCAAACTTTTTCCTGACGGATGCTTTTGTCGGGGCTAGTATTCACCATGATACTGAAGACATATAATTTTAAATTTGTTTTTAAATATATCTTTTATTGTAACCTATTGTAATCCATTTAGAGGGCTCGTAAAAAATAAAACATCGACTCTATTTGTCTATTCGAAAATTCGAAAACAATTCAAAACAAAAAAAAACGTAAATCTTCGTATTGTTGATTTATTCCTACATTCTTCGAAAAAAAGAGAGGTTAGCAACTGAGTAAAGTAACAGTTTTTGTGGAAAATAACAGTTTTTACACTGTAATAATGACATCTTACTAAGCCAACGTAAAATTAGTTAATTAATTTAATATAATTTTCTATCCATAACACGAATTTAGAATTTTGAGCCATCTTCAACAATTTTGTATTGTAAACGGCTATTTTTGCTAACATTTTTTTTTGTTTTTAAAATCCCTTCTCAAATTTTATTTTTTTGTATGCAATGAATGAAAAATTTCCTTAAGAGTACAGTGCTTAACTGAATTATTACCATGGAAATAACATAACATAAAACTTTTGCAATTTTACAGTAAAAATGTATAAAGACATAAATCAAGAAATTGGTTTGATGAGAGCAACCTTTTCAATATAATTTATTAATTATTTATATCACCAAAAATCTCGAAGTTTTCTTCGTTTTTGTCGTAGTATTTTAGTATGACGTCCAAGGTGCCAACACACATTTGAAATTCAACCTATTTTTCTAGCGTATCTAGGTGAAATCTAAAAAAACGTCACCCTTTATGTTCATTTTTCTCACAAGCCCTATGAATCATGTATGAAGAGATCAGAATTTCTAATTTACGTTGATGTGAAAAAGCGATCTTTATTGGTAAGTGTCGAACATTCAGCTTTAACTCAATTTAATTGTCAAGCGGTTGGAAAAACTTGGTATTTCACTAACTAAATAAATGATGGTTATATATAATTTTGAAATTATTTACAAAAAAAATAATGCCACCAATTATTGTCAGTATATACAATAAAATCGATAAACAATTTACGTATATAATTGATTATATAAAGAGACTGCTTTGTAAACTCAAAATAGTTTAAAATTTTACTGTCATGAATGTTGTAATTTTTGGTCGGAGTGTCCCCAAATTTACAATTTCATAAATTAACTTTTCAGCCCATGTATGGTTGTATGTTTAACGCTTGCGTGTCTTTTGTATTCACACTACCGTCCACCCATTGCGATCATAAAAACTGGACGTAGCTGAAGTTGTTATTTACAAAATACTGTTCCCCGTTCCATCTTCTATCATTACACTTTCCGAAAAATAGGCAGAAAGCTTAAATATCAACCATTTTACTTAAAACTTTCCTTCAGATACTCCATAAGAAGTCCACATTCTCCATTATGTAATTGTAAATCATTATTTTATTGTGCGGTTGTATTATCACAACAAACATTAATACATCATCTTATTTTAAAAATAAATTGAAAACTTTTTTTCTTCTGGTTCATTTTAAAGTACACAACGGCTTGACACAGAAACTTTTAGATTGTACAAAATAAATCACTGCGACAGATATGTAATGCCACGTGGTACAAGTGCTATTCGCTACTTCATAGAGCCTTTAAAATGACTACCATCCGAGAGTTCATTCGTGAATTTTCTCAAGAATTTACGCATTTTCAGCGAGGTAGGTACGATTGTTTACCTTCATAATTATAGCGAGACAATACATACAAATCATCTTATACAGAGAGTAATTTTGCTTGAAGGCCCTCGATAGATTTTTTTTTTTTTAAGTAATAAGACAACCCTTTGCATCATGAAAATGATTCTCTTCAGTCAACTTTTTGTATTGTATATATGTTAACATGTATGCGCGTATTCAAACTATCATCTTTTCAAATCTTTGGAACATTTGCTTCAAGATAAAAAAATTACTTCTGTGGAACAAGTAAAAAATCATTTGGACTCTTATTTTAATAAAAAAAAACCGGCTGAATTTTACGAAAGAGGCATTAATAAGCTACCTGATCTGTAGAGGGGGATTATAAATAATAACGGAAATTATTTAATTGATTAATATTGAACAGCTTTTGTTAAAATATTTTTTTTCTCCAAATAAAAGAAAATAACATTTCTTTTGACTTTAACTATTATAATGTGATGGATCGCGGGAGACAGAAGTCTCAGTTTTCACTTTTTCACAAGTATAAATATGGCTTAAGGGGTATTCTAGTGTAGAGGCACGAATTTTGGGTGTTTTTTTGAGCTCTATAAAAAATAAACAAAGAAAAAAAATGTCAATTTTTTTACCATTCGTTTATTCATATTTTAAAAATATATAAAAATTCAAAACTCGAAAAGTTATCAGCTGGTAAAGGGAGAGGTCCAAAAAAAGGGTGATGTCCTGACGTACACGATTCGAGCCTTTCTGGTCATCTGAAAATTTCATTTTTTTTAAAAACAATAAAAATTAAAATTTTGACTTAAATCTGCTACGGGCTATAGAAATATGTATATAGAAGGTGCACATAAAATTTCAAATAAATCGGTTTGGTAGAACTTGAGATATTATGTACGTCAGCTTGAAAAAAGTAGTTTCGAAAAAGTTTAAAGTTTTGAGTTTCGATCTGTTCCGGTCGGACCAGCTTAGTTGCAGCGTCACCAAAATCGCTGTATCTCGGTAAATAATTAAAATTTTGAAAAATTCTTTTGAAGACATACTCTCAAATGTCTAAGCTTTAGAAAAATATAAAAAAGAATGAATCGATTTTTTCAAATTTCTACACTAGAATACCCCCTTAAGCAGCTAATGAACCTATTGGTCTTTAATTACTTCTTAGCTTATTTATATGTATAAGTGCACTTTGCATAGGAGTTTAGTCCGTTCATTGTAACACTTATAATACATAATTATTAAATTTATGTAGGTACATAATTTCTTCTGATCAAAAACGTTAATTTTAATGTTTTTTTAACCTTTTTAGTTACAAATATCACAGCACAATAATATAGCGTTTTTTATCTTACTATTGGAAGTGCACGTCGTAATAAAAAAAATATTCACACAACGTATCTAGAACAATACGAATATGATATTTTACATATCTTTTTTCCATGAGTTAGTAAAAATTAAAATTAAATTTGGTAAATTACACGGTCAAATGTTTCAAGTAAAATAAGTAAACAACCAAACATTAATGGCGTAGTGAAGAAACGAGCTTAATTATAACCAAATAGGCATGTTAAATGTTAAAAACTTTCATACTCATTCATCGACAAAGCTTTCATTTTAATATTGTTAGTTTCCTTGAGCGCTTTGCAAAAGCTTTTTAGAAGAAGAATTTCGATACAAAGAGGATGTCCATTTTGTCTGACACTGCGCCCGAGGCACTGCCCTTTGTTTTGGGGTAATATTGAAAAAGAAGGAAAAGCGGAAACACAAACTTTGCCCTTTAAAAGGTGTTCTTTGGGTGAATTGTCTGCTATCTTGTCGGAATGTAGCACTGGCAAATATATTTCTACTTTCATTTTTCATATTTTTCTTCTTAAAACAAAACACTCAAATCTCTTTTGCAATTTTTTTATAACGCGTTAAAAACAGCAGAAATAACTTACAAACACAGAACCAAAGAACATTCATTTTAAATGTAAGAATACCGATAAGAAATTTATAACGATGTTAACATATAAATCTGTAATTTTTGTATTAAAATATTAGTTACACATTTTTTCACCTGATGATAAAATGAAACGCATACTATCAAAACCAGATAAATGGTTTTCATAAATTTTAAGTAATATATATGAGGGTATTACTTGCAAACACGACTCATTCCAAAATGATTAAATAATGAAACTTGAATTTTATTTTGAAAAACAATGTACATTTTAAAAGTATTTTTAGTCTTACATTAGAATGATATTTTGATTATTTTCATGATATGTTTGAGGCTAATTTATTGAAATACTTTCAAAAATTATTTTTATCTACTAAATTACATTCATGTTTCAACAACTTTGAAATGAGTCGGGTTTGCAAGTAATACCCTCAAAAAGAGAATTTCACCTTTATAATTGCAAAAGTTTTAGTTTCCAAAAATGTCAAAAACTCTCTTTATTTCTAATCGAAAATTTAGGTTAATTTTGAAACCATCTTAAATAATCAACGTTTGAATTTTAATTGGTCTTGATATGTATTATATTAATCAATCAGTGCACGCTTTGGCGGACAAATGATATGTACCCTGACAAATATTTTACTTAAAATATATGTTTAAATAAAACATCATAATACGCAGAGATCACTAATGTGACTAATACCACTTGTTTATATTTTTATCGAAACTTCCAAAAGTTGTTATAGCCGGTTTTCAAAGTAAACGCTTCAAATTATATATCAGTGTTTTAAGAACGTGTAATAAAAGTAAAACAATTATTTCAATCGATTACCAGAGTACAATAATAAAATATCACATATTTCATTTTCTTAACTTTTATTATAACACATTAAAAACTGTTATTTGATTAAGTTTAAAATAATGAATATAAGAATTAAATAAATAAATTCTTACACGGCACATCGATGACTTTGTTAAAACTTAAAATTATCTAAATAATTTCTTTAAATATAGAAAATTTTATCCAACGAATCTTTAGTCATCAGCTGGATAATATATTAAGATAAAAGGTTCACAAAATATACGAACATTTCTTGAGACACGATGTAGTTAATCTTCTATTCTGATAATTTGAATGTTGGTCAAACATTGATGAAAGCGGACAATGGATAAATAAAATACATTTAAATGAACTGAATACATCACTTTTAGGGTGTTCACTGTCAATACTTGGTGGAAAGGCATTATATTAGTAAAAACACAATAATCCTTTGTACTTCATTCCACTTTAATTAATATGTCAGGACCGGTTTCGCTCATTACGAGCATCGTCAACTGATAAGAAATATAATTTAACAGTGCTATTTATACACGTCGGACTAACTATCAACTCCAGGATAAGGTAGTCAAAAAGTCTGTGCGACTCGATAAACGCCGATTCCTGGACAAGAAAATTGAAGCAGCAGAGGCGGCATCACGTAGGAATGACACAAGGAGACTTTACAAAATTACACGTGAAATTTGCGGCAGACGGATGCCAACCGCGGGGCCTATCCGTAGTCCCAGCGGAACAATAGAATCGAACGTAGAGCGTGTCAAAAAGATCTGGAGAGATCATTTCTGCGGGGTGCTTAACCGCCCCCCTCCCTCGGACCCATTTGATATACCCAATGAAGCCACAATTACGGAAATTCCTCGAGCGTTAAACATTCCTGACTATGCGCCGACACATGCTGAGATTTCCTCGGCTGTGCGGCGCTTAAAAAACGGGAAGGCGCCGGGCATGGATGGTATACATCCAGAGCTCCTAAAGTACGGCCTGGAGGCGCTTCTGCACCCCCTGCACCAGCTTCTTAGTATGGTGTGGGCGCAAGAGCGCTGTCCGAGGGACTGGGTTAATGGCGAGGTAGTCACAATCCACAAAAAAGGTGACCCACTGTGCTGTGACAATTACCGTGGCATAACGCTGCTCAGCGTGCCTGGCAAGGTTCTGGCGCATATAGTATTGGCGAGAATAAGGATTCCAATTATGAATATCCTCAGGGAAAATCAGGCCGGGTTCTTACCTGGCCGATCCTGCGCGGACCAAATACACAATCTTAGGTGCCTTCTTCAGCAAAGCAACGAATACAACAGCTCCCTGGCATGTTGCTTTGTAGACTACGAGAAGGCCTTTGATAGTCCGCACCGGTCCTCTATATGGAACATATTAAAATTGTACGGAATCCCAACCAAGATTGTTGCCATCATCAAATGCTTGCACGAGGGGAGCGAATGCTGCATAAGAATCGGTGATATAACCACTGAATGGTTTGGGGTCTCAACCGGGGTCAGACAGGGCTGCGTCTTAGCTCCGTTCCTGTTCATTATAATCTTCGACTTCATTCTGAGGAAGTCAATTCCACCTGACCGAGGTGTGACCGTTGCCCCCAATCTAAAGCTATGCGACCTCGAGTATGCAGACGACGCTGTTATATTTGACAAATCTGTCGAGGGTATTCAAGATACAATGGATAAACTGCAGAGCAACTCGTATCGCATCGGTCTTAAAATCAATGCGAGTAAAACCAATGTACTCTGCAACAGTGCCTGTCCGGACCCACACTACCCTTTGACGAGCGCCGGTCAAAACATCGAAAGAGTCGACGGTTTCAGGTACCTGGGGGTACACATCACGGGGGATGGCAATCCGTGTAAAGAGCTCGCGATCCGATTAGGGATAGCTGGAGCAACCTTTAACTCAATGCGGAAAGTCTGGGATTCACGGCTGTACTCGGTCAGAACCAAGTGCCTCCTGTTCAACGCATGTATCTTGACAGTGCTGCTTTACGGTTGCGAATCATGGCACCTTACGAAAGCGCAGAGTAACCGTATACTGTGTTTCGAAAACAGATGCCTGCGGCGAATGCTTGGAGTGAAATGGTCTGACTTTGTCAGGAATACGGAGATTAGAGAGCGGACTAACCAGCCTCTAATTACGTCCAAAATAAAGAAGCGGCGGTGGTCCTGGCTTGGACACGTGTTAAGGATGCCTCAAGAGAGCCTGAACCCTGCCTGTCTGTTCTTCCAACCGGATGGATACCGGCGTCGTGGAAGGCCACTGATGACCATTCTCAGGATGTACTCAGCGGAGTTGCGGGACGCTGGGATGACCTGGGAGGAAGCAAGGAGACTGGCTGGAGATAGAGAGTCATGGAGGAACTTCGTGGTGACCATATGCTCCGCATAGGGAGCGGATATGGAATAAAAAAAAAAAAATTTATACAAAAATGAACAGATATAAACAACAATTGGCATTGAAAAGAAAATACCAATTACATTAAAAGTGATTCTAAAATAGCACAAAATTAAAATGTTTAACAATAACAAGTCTGTCAAACTAGACAAACAGGAAATCCTAGAAATCAATAGATTCAAATTTTTACCTGATTCAGATCTTTTGAACGATCAATTAATATTTGCTAGTTCCCCGTTACTTTATCCATTGCATTAGCCCTTGTTAACTATTCTTTTATATAATTTAAAATATATATATATATCTTTGTTAGAATTGATATGGTCTTTGAAAAATTTCTTTTTCAGAATCTTCCTGGCTGTCGATTTTGTTTAAGTATGTACACTTACCAACTACTTGGAAGCGGGGAAATTTTCTTAACTATCATTAAGCCTATTCACTATATTATTGTCATTATTTTCATTGTATCACTTTGTCAAAGAATTCCCAAATTTTTATTATGTTTGTAATTACTTTCAATTCCCATTCTAAATTTATTAATCTGAGATGACTTTTTAATTATATGTTAGATGTGTTAAACATTTTAATTGTGTGCTATTTTAGAATCACTTTTAATGTAATTGGTATTTTCTTTTCAATGCCAATTGTTGTTTATATCTGTTCATTTTTGTATAAATAGCACTGTTAAATTATATTTCTTATCAGTTGACGATGCTCGTAATGAGCGAAACCGGTCGTGACATATTAATTAAAGTGGAATGAAGTACAAAGGATTATTGTGTTTTTACGAACTGAATACATCTTGCATTTTTTTTCATCTATCCAGTTTAGGTTTGACTTGAAATGAAAAATTTGTCTGTGTCTATTTCAGTCTAGATCAACTTGTATTTATTTCTAAACAATCGTTTTTTTACAAGGCCAACCAGGTCTTCATTTGAATTCCAAATCAAAATGTACCATTTATAATTATATATACATGTTCTAAGCATCGTCACTTCAGCTTTAAAGAAGAAAAAAGTTCAAAGAGATTTAAATATTGATATATAAATGTAATATGTGCTGAATTATTGAAAACGATATTCCTTTACAAAATCACTTCTTATTCCTCTTGAGCGGTTTTATGAAAATACTTCAATTGGAATCGGCACTGTTGTACCACAGCGCGTAAATGTTTGCATGATAATAATATGAAGACTTCGGAAAGGGATATTACGGAGCATTTTATCTTCTGAAAAAAATCTAACTCAACACTCTATTCTTTCTTTGTAAATGCTTGAAATACTCGTTCAAAGATGGTACTAAAATCTTTACTGGGTGTGTTTGTAAATATTGCAAAGATTCTTAAAAAAGAATAACATAGTAAAATGATATTATTCTCAATAAAACTTGCCAAACAGTAGCTTTCGAGGAATCTACGTACGGCTCTTCAATAAATATAGAGTAATAATAATAAAACAAACATATTCTCGGTATACTGAGTAGAAATATAAAACAAAGATTGTATTAAAAAGTTTAATAAACAAATATAACTTTTTTTTACCATTTCCGCTCCCATTGTGGAGTAAATGGACTCCTAATGGAGCTTATCTCAACATAAATATTTCTACGACGACTGCTTGTTACTCAGTTGTTCAACCTCTCTTTTTCCAAAGAGAGTAGGAATAGAAGGATAGGGCTAGGCTTTTTTTACAGGACTAGTGGTTAACTAGTCGCTCTCCATAGTTCATAGGATAGGATGGGAGGAGGGAATTCACGACATTACATACATCCATGCCTTCGAAAAGATATTCATAAATCGATTGAAAAATCAATTTATAAAACTGTCCGTACTGGGATTCGAACCCGTGACCTCCGTAACCGAAGCCAACGACGTTGACCACTCCACCACAAAGGCGGCGTCTATTCATTCTATGTCTACTCTCTTTGGAATATAACTTTGGTCGCCTCAAATTTTTAAAACTAATGTTCAGATATTTTTTAATGAATTTTCTGAATTTTCTGTAAACTATTTACTATATTGGTAAGAGACATGTGTTATTAATACACATAATGAAAAAATCATGCTACTTTGTACTACACATTTTTGGGTCTCATTATCTGATCTGAGCAAAGCTTAGGATTGAAGCTGATTCGCAACCTTTTTATTGATTTTTATCTGAAATTATTCACCAAAAAATATAATTTACAAAAAATTACGTTGCTATTACCCTATTTGCTTAAAGAAGTTTTAATTTTTTTTAAAGATAAACGCTTATAAACTACATTTTCATTTTTTTATTGTGAAAATTATTGTGATTGCATAAAAAAGTTTTTGAGATTGTTTGACAAACAATTGAGCCCATTAGAGGTAAAGTAAGCCAAGTGGTATTTAAAAAAAAGTGAGATACGTTGTAATACTCTACACGTCTTAAAGTATCGTAAAAGTAAAGTAACCTCAGTTAATACTCATCGAAATAGTGCTATCTCGGTATAATAAAAATATACAAAACATCAACAAAAGACGTGATTGTACTTAATAATAACTAATAGAAGTTTTTCCCATTAGCAACTGATCTCATGTTAATACCCTTGTAAACTTTTCCCATCCTATATATATATATATATATTATATATACTAATTTCCGCTCCCAATGTGGAACATATGGGCTCCTAATGGAGCTATCTCAACACGTATATTTATTCCTTTGGACAGAAATCCATAAATCGAATTTGCACTGGAGCAAATTAAGAATTGAAATATTTCTGTCTAGATTAACTTACCTCAAAAAAATGGATACCTAATTAAATTCTACATGAACCATCATCAATAACATTGTCACAGTAGTTTGACTGACTCAGAATTTTGTTTTATAATTTACCAATACCAATTTACAATTTACCAATACCAAATTTATTTTGAAAAAACAATTAGGTATACACTACCAAATCGTGGTTTTCAAACCTACTATTGATTGTATGTATCTACTAAGGCACTCAGTCCCGGATCTTTTTTGTGATCTCAGGATTTCGGGATTGAACATTCACCATAAAATCGTGTATACATTGGGATTCGAGATTAAGAAAATAAATTCTCGGTGATTTTGAAATCTTGGGATATTTCAAACAATTTCATTTCGATTTCAAAACCCAGGAATTTGCGGTTTTCTCAAAATGAAGATCGTGAGAGATTTTTTTTAGCTCTTCCAGGATTTACAAATTGAAAAACCCATTTATATCAAAATTTACTGAATTCCCAAAATATACCCAAATTTAGAACCTTTTTTTTAGACCTCGCTCAACTTTCTGTAATTTTCTCAATCCCGAATTCCCGGTATATGTATTGTCACAATCCCGAAATTTTGCGATCGCAGAATTGGATGGGATCCCGGGACTGGAGACCCTAGTATCGACGGTAATAGAAAATATCTCTCTTATTTCAGGAACGACTTATAAAGTAAATTTGCGAAAAATTTACGTACTGTTATGCACCCCAATTGGATATACCTATGTATTGTCTAGTTGATAAGTACATAATTTTAGGGAAAGTTATATTTTGTATAATTTCCCTTAATTTTCTCTAATTGAACGATGTAGTGACGTCTTCTGCCAATTCGAGATATTATAAATTTAAGCAACCATCAGGTATTGCTTATTTGAGGATTGTTCTATGTAGAATCAAATAACGTTACTTATAATATTTGATGTTTGTAACTTTATTTATAATTATAGAGTTTTACCGATGTATAGAATTTATCCTTTCCGTATGGGAATTGGGATATAAGTGAAGAAAATAATCGATGCGTGGCATCGAGTCAAAATATTTCTTATGGTTAAACATAAAGGAAAGGGAACATTTAGAGTGGGGATGGGTGAAATATATTGTATCTACTTAATAATTCTCCCACGTTTTTTAATGTGTTGCAAAACATTTTGGGGTGTCTCTGAAGGATGCACTAAAATGCTTTTAACATAAAAATGTCTGTTATGTAATCTATATTGCATTTTTAATATTTAAGAAATGTTTTGTGTAATCTAGAGTGTATTTTTTTATTTGATTTACTATGAAACTGTTGGTCGCCGCAGCAAAATTCTATGGTGGCCGCACATGAGAACCACTGATCTACACGTTGCATCTTAATAATTATTCGTGGCTTTGTTCCTTTTCGAGTTCACGGGTTTGTAGAGACACTTATGATTCTATCTTAATAATTATATATTTTATATTAATTTTCAATATGTGAATGCTTTTGAAATAATGTAATGACATATTTAAATATATGTAGTATCTTGAAATAGATATAACAGTACGCAAAACTTCGCCATATTGCGGGTGAAAATACACACGCAGTTAATGTTCGTACCTCAGTAAATTACCCGAGAATTGTCCACAATACTAATGATAACAATAAAATGTCGAGAAAATAATTCACACAGTCGACTGTTAAAAGCGTAATTGGACAATAAAGAGTTAGGGATTGTTGAATATGCTACGCCGGCAAATACGCGACGTATTTTGACTACCACAGAAGCTTTCAAACACAAAAAAAGAATTACCACATCGATTTTTTTGTTACAGACAAGTTTCTGAGAAAAAAGTTGACCTCAATTAAAACGAAGTTAATATCGCCATGTGTAAAAATCACTGTTTATATTTTAGAAGGCAGTTATGACGATGATTTAGTTTATGAAGTAGTCAGCAACTCATCTCTTTGCCATTCGGCTCTTAAACATTCTCTCTGTTTGGTTATATAGTATATCCACGAACTAACCAATATACGATAAAGGCTTTTTTTAAATAGATTTTTCAATTTATCAATGAATTTGTGCGCAATATGATGTATATATTTTTTTTGTAACTATCTGATCATAAACAAATAGACAAAACCTTTTTTAGTTTCATATTTTAAAGTCTCAGCTCAAAGTCTCCAAAACATACTGTGTTTTATTGACAGTTCTCGGAAAAGCGGCTTCCGTTGATATGCTTGATTTCCTGTTTACTCTACATTGATAGTGGAATTTTAAAAGAAAAACATATATGTACAATTGCCACATTTTCCGTCCTTCCTTGACTGTATCCTCCCTACATGATAACTGGGTCACCACGTTGTGCTTTTTTAAATATTTCAAATTAAAAAAGATATCATTATTAACGAATTGATTGACAATTTTTTAAACTTTAAACTTACAAACGCGTGTGCAAACAGATGAATCATTCATTGAGAACCGATGGTTAAAAGACAGTGATCAAATTTATCATATAATATGAAATTAAAAATAACTTTGATTATTCCACGTATTGTGTAACTAACTTTAACACGTGTCACAGTTAGTTACACAATACGTGGAATAATCAAAGTTATTTTAAATTTTATATCAAAATGAACTTCCACAAAGTTACCGCCGAAACCATCGAAAGTATCAAATTTATCTTTTATTTAAAGTAAATTATTGCAAAATCTTTTCATAATTATTATAAGTGAGCTTATTGCTCTCTTTTCATATGCTTTATTCTAAAATACAAACGAAGTAAAAGATCGCAGTCATCCATAATTAAAAGAAAAGTTGACAAATGCTTTACAATACAAAACAAGGTTAGTAAAAACACAATAATCCTTTGTACTTCATTCCACTTTATTTAATATGTCAGGACCAGTTTCGCTCATTACGAGCATCGTCAACTGATCAAGGTGTATATATTTTTTTTTGGTATTTCAAATAAAAAAAGATCTTTTAAAATTATATATTTTTGTAATTCACCGAGCTGATGACGTAGTGTAGTGTGAATGAACGAATGTATTATATGACATTCTAGGATTTTTCTGCCGAATAAAATTGGACAAAAAGGCACATTTCCAAAGAAAAACCCACTGTTTTACAAATCGACCGTTACAGTGGCCGAATTTCATGAATTGAGTATAGGATTCTCTTCCACTGTACATATTCCCTGAAATGGGTCCCAAGTGACTTAGAATAACGGTAGAATATCGATAGTTTTTGCTAAAATACAATATAAAAATACTTTTGAATAATATAAATGGTCAAAGTTTTCAAAGAGATGTTTTTAGAATCACATTTTCAATATATGTTTTATCGTTGTCTGAAAACATTACTTCGAAACACTGAATATGCAATCATTATTCTACTATTGAGTAAGTTTAAAAACACCTTTTTCATCCTGGAAAGTATTTTACATTAATTCTCAAATCAATAGTTGTACTGCCCTTATATGTATCTTATATATTTTGTTGTTATTTAAAACGATTGAAAAGAGCAGTTTCTTTGAAATTTGTCTTTAATGATTTTTTATCACATTAAACTATTTTTAAAAACATGTTTACGTTGGAATTCTTAGCTTAAATATATGACGGCGTGCTTTCACATCTTGACAGTACGAAATTCCCAAATCCCCGTTCCTAAACTGCCTTTAGAATACACACTATGGAAACTAATTCCAATAAATTTTCAAAATGGATCCGGCTTCTATGAGAAGCAGCCGCCATTTTGTAAAACGCAGTCACCATTTTGTGAAATGATGCCGCCATTTTAGAGCAATAACGATTGCACCGACGCAACGTTTGGGGCATTTGTAATTCGTTGACATAGGCTCTTTACGTTAGCTGCAGTTGTTATAAAACAGATAGCTGCATTCTCAGTCATAACCACACAGCCAAGTAAAAACATTTACTGAATGTCAATTCAGTAAACATATTTTTAGAATTCATGAGGAATTGGGAAACAAAGGTGATCAAACATAACCTTAAATGTCGGCAAATCAATCAAAACATTTTCACCGAGCTAAAACGTCTGACAAAAGTTATGTTAAATATTATATTAATTATAATACGTATTATTTTGCTATTTTTATATCGACTGTAGACTGTAGGTTTTTCAAAACAGATTTTTTTCTTTAATCACAATATATACAACTTGATACTCGATATATCAAAATCATTTCTACCTAAAAATGCTGAATTAGTTTCCAAATTTAGCTTTAAAGTTTGAAAAAAGGGCCCGTGAAAATTTCGATCATAAAAAAAGACTTAAAAAGTTTTTTGAGCAATTTATTTCATCAATATTAGACAATGTCTATGATTTTTTGGGATTAAAACACAAATAAAAATTCATCTAAGAATATGATGTAATCAAATCGGATAAATTATGGTTTTAATAATTCACTAGCTGTAAGCCCGTTGGCTTTGAGGGGGAGGGGAAATCAGCGACAATCATACAGACGGACGGACATTATCGACTATTAATGTATATATATATATAGATATGAATCACTTTATATTAACTAAATTCTATCAAACTAATATTAATACATATTTAATTTTGATAATATTAATGAATTAGATGTCAGAAAAAAACAAATACATTTTAACAGCTTGAATGTTAATTCGTTTATATTTAAACTGAAATAATATTGTTACTTATTGTACTCTCTTTGACAAATTAAAATCATTGCTGATTCTGAATGTTTTTCGTTGTTTTGGATCTAATTCTTGCAAAATAAATTTAAAGCTTTTTGCGATTCTTGTTTTCGTTTAGTTGGCGCTATCTTCATTAAGTAAGTATTACTGAATTTAAATAGAGCCTGCCACAAAAGGAACGCTGAAGAATGAAAAGTGATTAACCATGGAATGACCGAATGTACCACCAGCGGTATAAAATTCTTCGCTGAAAGAGCTCTTGGGTATCTTGTATAACTTAGGTATAATAATCAAATGAAAATAATAAAAAATATATCTTCAACACAACAATGTGCTTAATTTCTGGTGACCATCATTGTTAAGGGTGTATGAAATACACGCTTAAAATTAGATACTTGGCGTATCAATAAAGTGACATTTATACTTTGTATTCAACTTATAATGACGTGTGATATAAGGCATCACTGTTGAAAAACTTTTTTTGTTTTATAAGCATCAACTGTTAAAAATGCGTTGTTTTTAAATCATATGCGTTGTTTTTTAATTTGTTTTGATAACAATGTTTTAAAGAAACACGGCTTAGAAGAAAGGCTATTTAATTAATTAATACCGGTTGTAAAACTATAAAATGTTTTACAAGTTTATATCTCAAATATATTTTACATCACAAACAGCAGGAATAAATATATATATATATATATATATATATATTTCTTTGAATTCACCAACTGGTTATTTAAAGTTTGTGTATTACCTGTTTATAAAATTAAAATTGTGCAAGTTCTTTGTATTTATGAATCTTTGATAAGTAGTCTATGAAACGTGTCATTTGTAAAGGATTTTTTTTTTTTGATTTTTTTTAAATGTTAGCTTAAATAATTAACTAAATATTTTATTTTTTTACTTTTGGGTGGCGAATGGCTTATTTTTTTACCACTAAAGCTAACTTTAAATCAAATATTGTTTGCATGTTACACTGCCAAGTAGTCCACAGTTGATATACAGTCGAACTCGTTTATTAGGATCACGGAAATAGCGAGATCTCGGATGTAATGAGAAAACATTCGTTGACATTTATTCACTTTTATAACGAGCTACTTCTCGGGAATACCGAGCAAAAATATCATCAAATATTTTCTTTTTTTTTAAACTGTTAATGTGTCAATCGTTTAAAAACAGCATTTTTGACCCTAAGCAATAAAATCCGACCGGGTAATTAACTAGACCGATGCCACCGGAATCGGATTACGTTTATGATACTAGTTAAGTATCTTAGTACCTAATTGGTACTATCGCCAACAACATTGAAAAAGTATCCACGTATATGGTTAAATTTGCATACAAAAATCCAAGCTTTGAGAAATCAGGTACCTACCAGCGCCAATTTTTTGCACAGAGCACTGAGACCACCCAAGAGTCTTTTATTGTGTTGAGTGCTTTGAATGGAAATTTAAAAACAATGGGATTGAAATCAATGAAAAAAGTATCAATTTTTAAATTTTATAAGATAAGTGGATTGACAGAAAAATATTATATGTGTGTAACTTGTGTGTAAATAAATTCTAATTACGTATTTTTGTTTGAATTGCGACTTTTTGTGCTATCTAACCGCTCCAGACACTTCATGACTTCATATGATGGGTATGTTTGTAAGCATTTAAAAATACCTATTCCGTGATATAACGAGTAACGCTTATAAAGAGCAAATTCAGTCAGCTCCATCTTTTTTCTAATAACCAAGATCGACTGTAAACTAATTCATCACAGCGATCGGGATCTTACCTGAAGTTAGTCCTGCTGAAACACAATGCTAAGACATCTTTTTTAATAGTTATAAGGGGGTTAAAGTAGGGTCCCAAAGTAGCCGTGTCATCCACCATCTCATTAAAGCCCCGCGACGAGTGATTTATGATTTTGCAAAACAACAGAGTTCATCTTGTGAAGACGGAAGTTTCAATTCGACCTTTCTCCCCCAAAAGAACCTGCTAAGCAACGTGACCTTATAACTCCCAGTATACCCCTGGCGTACGTGAGATAATCGTATGGCTTGATAAATATAATATTATAATATATTAAACATGTTCCAAGGTTTATCCTAGATGGAATGACTTCATAAGATGAAAAAATATGGATACATATATTTATTTTTATTTTTTAATCCATTTCCGCTCCCAATGTGGATTTTATAGCCTCCTAATGATGGTATTTTAACAAAACTTTTTCGAAAGAGAGTAGTAGAGATAGAAGGATAAGGCAAGAACAGAACAAGTGGTTAACTAATCGCTCTCGCTGTCCTCAGTTATTGAAGTATCAGAAAGGTGGAAGGAATTTTTAGACATCACTAATAAAGACAATTATTGTTTATATGTAAAAAAAAAAAAACTTTTTTTACGTGAATTTGATGAGCAAAATTTTAGTTTTTGATACTTTTTACGCGATATTTGGATTTTTGAAACTATTTTATCAAATTATCTGAAAATAAGGTTTTTTTACGCGTCAGTTTTTGGAACTATAATTGGGTCTACGTCACTTTGTTTTATTTTACATACATAACCATTCCAAACCATCACAAATACATGTTTCTACAGCAACAAATAAATATTCTGAAATAAAGTGTGTTATTGCTTATTTGAGTGGTGCGAGTTTTTTATTTTGTTTATTGAATTTTAAAAATAAAGCGATTTTGTTTGCCAAAAATAGTACTTATGGCACGCCACTGTCCATGGCCATCTGTCAAATTAGCGAAGCTTTTTGTGAAAACTGACATTAATTTCAATTAGTTACAATAAAAGAGTGAATAGCAAAATGCACATTTTTTGCACTATCTTTTTAAAATCGTGCCCCATGGCAAAATGAAGAAGAATGAAAAACCTCGCTTCATTTATTTTTCATAAACTATTATTTTGTGCATATTTAATAATGTTGGCATATGGTTTTGTATCATGGAGACAGTTATATAATAGAATAGTAAAAGCAAAATGTTGTCTTGTCAACGGAACCTTTTAAAGTGGCTCAATTGTTGAAGGCGTTGATGATCTGATACGACTGTTGAGAGCAACATATAGCGTTTTAATAAGAAGTTATTCGTAGAAAATACTACAGAGATAATAAAAATATCTTGCTCAACAAATATATAAAATTTGAATGATATCGTTAAAAATATTAAGAATCATTAACTTGTATTATTTAATTTCGAAACTATTGCTTTCAGCAAGTTATTAACGTTTCGATCAGTTGTATCAATACAACATCTTCTTGAGTTTGATTAAACATACCATTTTGTCGACTATTAAATAATCATTACTCTGTTTATATTTTTTTTATGATATATATTATATTATATACTTGATAAGAAAAAAATCTATTTAAAATTACTATTTTCATAGGCTCGTTAACGTAGTATATTCTGTAATGAAGATATAAGACTTAAATATGTATCATTGTATTTAATTCATAATTTTGTGATCTTTTGGTATTGTATGGTGATACAGATTAATTTGATTTGCCGTAAAACAACAATAAAATTGAATTCTTTATAAAACGCCACAGTATAAAGAAAAAAAACATGTAAATAAAAAACATTTTTACACTGCTTAAGTCCCTGTGTGCCGATCGTAAAAAAGCTGTTATAAGGAGAAAAAAATCATCGCAAAAACCAGACAACTTTGAAAGTTGGCGAAATAAATATTTTATGAGAATTTCTCGCAGAACTTTGACGGTCTTGTCTTATGTCCAGAGAAAAATTCAACAAGAACTTCCAAGAACTGCGAGAGCTTGCTGAAAATTTCTTTATAATGACCCAAAGTCGAGTAACAAATATGTGAGGAAACTTTCTGAATAGATTTTTTTATACATAGCAGTTAACTTCTGTAGTGTAAAATATATTTATTTATATGATAAGTTTAATGAAAATGGAAACGTTTTTACAACATCAGCTGGAAGAAAACAAATTTATTATTTAATATTTTATGTTATTAAAATTTGTTTATACGAAATCACAATGGAACTATCAATGTATGCAAACTGACGTTGTTAAAATATTTATAAATAAAGTCATCAAGCCGTCGACACTTTAGTTCAATATGTTTTTTTTTTTTATTTGCTTTTGACATTAAATACTTAAGCTTCCGAAATATTTTTCAATCTAATTTATATGTTTAAATAAAAAACAACCTTGCAGCAACCAGCGACTTATTAACTTTTACAATGCTTTACAGTGGATAGCTTAAACACGAAAGATAAACAAAGATGATTGCTTTTATTATATTCAATATGAAATTATATGGAAGGATGTAGTGTAGTCATTTGTTATACGTAATGAAAACTTGTCATTAGTCAACAATTATGTCTCTCTTAATGAAACAGAATCATACTTATAAATTAAGTCTGTTCTCAGTGCATACAACATGTGGCAGGTTTTTTTTTTAATAGTATTTAACTTAACTGTATCATAAATATGATTTTATACTTGTTCTACACTGTACCTGAACTAAAAAAAAATGTAAAATAAAACCTGTTTTGAAATTTGTGTTTGAAGCAGCTTTGCTAAAATTTATTTCGTTTCACGGTGAACTTTATTATCACGTTTTATAAATAAAGTTTTAATAACATAAATAAAAGTTTATTCCTTCATCACTTTAATTACTTTTGTATCAAACGAACGTTACAATTTTTTTCAAAAAACGCTAACTGCTCTGTGAACGAGATATTATACTGAGTCAAACGTAAAATTCTCTTTCAGGGTGAAATCAAATTTGATTAGTGTCATCATTACTGCGACCAGCTTCTTTGTGCATTTTAAAATATATTTAAGTTTGAATATTCTGAATCCAGCTTTAATTAAAGTTGCGTACATGTTTTATATAATTTTTTAAAAAAATATTTTTAATTGAAATGGTGTTATGTTGCTGTTCACAAACATAACCCACATAATTCACAATTTGTTTTGAAACAGAGTTTGCATTATTTAATTCAGAGTTGATTTTTTTCCTTTTTTTGTGCCTTAATTTGTATAATTTATTGTTATTGACTCACCATTTTCAGCCGTATCCATATTGATTCTAGCAATTATATTTCTATAAATTGTAATCAATATGTAAAGACTATGTAGCTGCCGAAATAATTCATTGTAAATTCCATAGATTCCAACTTGTAAGACTACCTGCAAAGCTTTCCATAACACTTCTTTGCTGTTTCCTTATCTTGGGCAGCACAGAAGCGGGCTGCTTCTTTCATAAGTAAAAGGTTCTGCGGGTTGGGGGCTAAGTTAGTGCCTCTGGCGTTGAGCCAAGTTCGTGTTCCAACTGCGATGCCTGCGTGATAAACTTAAACATGCTATCGGCGGTCATGTTCATCCTTTACGATGTATGCTGATGGCTAGGCGAGCACCTTGCAAACACAGGGATAGCAATATAATTAAAAGACTTTATTGAAATAAAAATATTCAATCGACACTGCAGATTTTTATATATTTACGTTGTTACTATATTTTGTAAAATATAAGGACGTGAATAAACATTCATTCTGATGATTTTATTTCAATTTTGTATCTCATACTTGTGAATTTCAAAACAGCAAAGACAGCCATCAATGTTTCTATTCCTCCTGATATATCAATAAATTTAACAAGTTGGATTATATCAAGTAAAATACTCTTTTTAATAATGACATTTAACCACTTTTAAGGTGTTCACGGTGTTCATTTTATTTCTTTTGTAAGAATTGATATGGTTTTTGAAAAATGTATTTTTCAGAATCTTCATTGCTGCTGATTTTGTTGAAGTACACAGACTCATTACTTAGAAGCGGGAAAAACACAAAATCATCATTAAGTTATTTACTTTAGTAATGTAAAGTTTCACTTTGTTTAAAAATTTCCAAATTTTTAATTGAGTTTATAATTGACATCATTTGCCATTTATATTTATTAGTCTTTGATAACCATAATTGTATGGTATAGGTATTTGGTGTAATTATAATGTAATTTGTAAATCCTTTTCATTGTTAATAGTTGCTTACACCTTTTATTTCAATTTAAATTTGTATAAATAGCACTGTTTATATATTTTTCTGATAATGCTCGTGATGAGCGAAACCGGTCCTGATCTAATAAATTTTATGTGGGAAAAGTACTTATAAAAGTTATTATAATGATATTTAAACTTCAATAATTGCATATTACGCTTATTCTTGATTTATCATGTGTGTTTATATGATGACATACAAAGTAATTAAATATAACAAGTTACCGAAACTAAACATGCTTAATTTGTTACAGTAAAAACGATATATTATTTTATAATTGCTTGATGATTAATACATTTCATAGAATGTAAAAAAAAAATATTTGTACTTATTTTTGATAGCAATATTTTTAAATATGAATTTATATTTGACAAAATTGTTCGCTTATTTTGTAAGCCACACATCAAAAGCAAACATTGCGCAACAAAAGAAATTAATTTATTATTAAAACGCTTGTTATTTATTCAGCTGGGTTATTTCATAAACAATGTTAACTTAAGGTCACAAAATTCTCAGCATATAATATATAAATACAAAAAAATGTGGTAGATACGCATGTTATTAAATGCTATGAATTTTAAATATGGTACATTTTTAAAAGTGAATAAAGTTCAAAATAGTAAATAAGAATATATTATACTACAAATCAATGAGAAACAATAACGATATGAGTTCAAAATGCTCAGGTATTCCTTATATATTATATCGAGAACGGATTGAGACATTTTTTCAAAAAATAATGAGATTGTAACATTGACATGGTTGAATAAACAATTATTTTCCCGAATATTATTTCAAACCCTACCTTCAATACAGAGTCACGTCAAAACAGATAGTGGCCACCTTTTCCAGCACATAGACTACAAGACTAACTCACGACGGAAACCTACATCAAAAACATGTTTGAATACATCTCAAAACGTCGTGTTGGATAGCCAGTAAGGAAGTGCTTAATTGACCAATCTGCTTCAGAAAGCTTTTTTATTATAGTGTGAGCTGTCTTGCACCGTGACTTTATAATTGGTAGTACTTGTTTTCTCTTAAAATTATCAGCTTTGAAAAGTAACATTCAAGTTAATATTAAATTTAAAATAACTTTGATTATTCCACGTATTGTGTAACTAACTGTGACACGTGTTTCACCTCTTTTCGAGGCATCTTCAGACTTACTATCGCAAATTTTGCTTACGTAATGAAGCAAGATTGATTCTAAAATTTTAAATTATGAAATTACAAAATGGAATTTGGGTTTTTTTTCTTTTAAGAGAAGCAAAGAGGGGGGTGATTGAATCGAAACAAAGCAAACAAATAATGATACTACTAATGATGATGAGCTGCAATCAATCAGATTGAGATTTTTCCCTTTTAAAGGGAAGCAAAGAGGGGGTTATAAAATCGAAACAAAGCAAACAAATATAATCATACTACTAATGACGTTAAACATTACAAACTATAAAACTTATGAGCTGCAATCAATCAGATATGTTGGTGATTACTCTATTAATTGTAAACAATGTAAGTAATGGCGAGCAACCATTCCTATTTAGAATATTATTTAATGATATTTCTTTATTGTTACATTTGAAACATTCAAGATTTCAAAAGCGTTTTGTTTTAATAAAAATAACTATTTTGTACCAACATTCAATTATGATTCCGAAGTTTGATTAGTACAACCTCACACATTGTTTTCTTTTTTATTATATCGACTGTGTAAATGAAAAAAAACGTAACCATCAGTTTTTAAAAACAGCTTTTTTTCGATAATCACAATATATGAAACTTAATACACGTTCCATCAAATGGATGTAAGCTGCAAATAATGAATTAGTATTTAAATTTAGCTTTTAAGTTTGAAAAAAGATGAGCTTGTGAAAATTGAAATCAAGAGAAAAGACTGAAAAAATGGTTTTTTCTAGACAATTTCTTAAATAAATATAAGATTATGTCAATTAAACACCAGTTTAGAAGTCTCAGTGAACTTCAAGGTTGTGTATATTTCATAATTTGCATATTGCCCAAAATCATCAAAAAAAGTTTTTTGTGCCTCCTGTAAAATTTGCTATGTGTGGGTTACGTCCTTTTTCCTTTCCACAGTCGATATCATTTATAAAAACATCATGGCATAAATGATAAATTGTACGTCGCCATTGACAGTTTGGTTGTGACGACAGTATTATTTGACACCCACTTTGTCCATAATGTTTGGACCATTATTGATTCTGGTGGCTTTTGGCGAATTTCCTATCATGTAATATTGACTAGACATGGGTTTTGTTCACAAACCTGACATGTTAAACATGGAAAACAAACTCTTTTTAACACAAGTATGAAACAATTTAAATATGTATGTATTTTAAATATTTTGTCCAGTGAGCAGAAGTACATACATACATGCAGTACACGAATAATAATTATTGATCCTCGTCGGCTTAAGCTTGACACCAATTAAAAACATATTTTTTTTACAAAAAATAGTGTCGGCTTTTTCACGATGACATTATATAATAATTTTTGTTATATTTTTTCGGTTCAAATTTCCAGATTTAAAAAGAAGCAGCATAAAATGAATGATTATATTCAACCGAAATAATCAATAATTCGTGATTTGATTTTAATGACAATCAATTTGTTGGGGAAATAGTCACCTAAACAAATACAATACCTGCAGGTCTTTAAAATTACATGTGGCTGTCGTAGAAAACCTTAAATTATTTAAATTATTACAGGTTTTTTTATATTCAAGTCCATACTTTTTCAACGAAATATGTTTGAGATTCGGAAAATTCTGGTCAAGGACAAACACCAAAGCTCTTTTTTAGATATTTTTTTCGTCAGCTCTACAATTTTTATTTATTATTGAAAGATATCTAAAATTCAAAGAATATCAAAGATGATTGAATAATTGGTATCAAGGTATTGCCATTGGAATTTTATCTGTTCATTGCATTTTATGATAGTTTTTTTTTCACTATTTTAATATTATTTTTCATTATAAAGACGCGATCATCCTAGAATTGTTTTTTTTTCGTTATTACGTGAGCAAAAGACGGTAAGCAAAAAATAAAAGCTAAAGAAATCGCAAGCTAGAGGAGCGCAAAGGAAACGAGGTCTGGTTAACACGCCGCCTAATTATTTCCTGTTAGTATTAATAAATGCTCCGGGCTTTTGCATGTAATATATTTTGCAGTGACTTCAAAGAATCCACCGAGAAAATATTCTTACCTTAGTTTTTACTCAGATTGTTTACTGAACCGTCTTTATAATATGAGTCAGCGGTTCTTTAACGTAGTCTCAAAGATAAGATGTTGCGTTTTCAATTTTAAATTGAAAACAATTTATAAGCTATCATCTTTATAATTTGAAACAAAATATCTTAACCGTACTGGAAGGAATTGGTTAGTAACCGAATTTACAAAAAAAAATATGTAGCTTCACAATTATATTCTTGTCAAAAAATTCTTTGTCTGAAATAAATCAGTTGGATAATTGATTTTGAGAGTTTATCGTTATATTAAGGTATATAATATATGTTTACTTTGTGCTTATTTTATTTAATCATAACAACCATAATGAAATTGAGCTTATATCGGCAGAAACTAATAGTTCCAATCCTATTTCCCAATCGATTTCCAAACATCTAATCAAATCACGTCACAAATAATATTTCGAAATAAACCATCAGTTTTGATAAGCACTCAACGCTCATACATCCATCAATGTAAATAGAATTACACGCCCCTATTTCCAGTACAATCAATTTTGATTTGAACAAAAGCCCAATAATACGATTTGCCGAAGGTTTTGGGTATTTGGGTGCGCAACTATACATTGTGTATGTATCAATTTATAACCTAGACTTGCTATTTTGATATATTCAAATATCAGAAATATAAAAGATGTGGCTTATAAAAGAATTGTTCTTATTTCGCCAACCGACATCATGTTTTATATTTTATTACATAAACAAAATTTTCTTCGCGCAAAGAAGTCTAATCACATTTATGTTGCATATTCCATTTCTTAATTAAAAAAAATAAAACATGTTCTCATATTTCACTCACGACAGTATACATTATCAATTATTAATGAAAAAACATTACATTAATCATTTAGATACCAATATGTAAATCGTAATATTTTAATATTATTTTTAGGTTTTCTTTTATAAAATACATTGTATTTACAAACATAACTTTCAGTAATTACATCACAATTAAACAACGATGCAACCAGTTAAGGAATTAGTTGAAAATGCTCCATTGCTTAGTGAAACCAATCATGAACCTATAATAATCAATAGCTCTCTATTTTTTTTAGCTTAATTGTTTTCTATTCTTATTAATCGTTTGTGTGGATGTAAATGAATTATTTTCGCTTTTAAAAATAACATTATTGCTAACTCAAAAAACATTATTACTTTTTTATTTTAAATATATAAAACTGAAACGATTTTTTCTCTTAATCGTGCGTGATTTTTTGTTTAATATGTTATTATTTAAATGGCTGATGTTCAGTTTGACGACTATTTTTTTCGTACGCATATTTTTATTATTTTGTTAGATATACTTTCACAATTTTACTGTTCTCTCAAATTCATCAACTCCGTTTTCAAATTATAACTTTAAAATAATAATCTTTTATAATGATTATATTAAATTGAATTTCCACTAAGGTTTTTTAATACCCAGACATTTACTATACCAGATAAACGCGTATCAACTTCAGATTATTCCTGAGAAACCAAGATGTTTTCTTAACATGTTATGAAACGTCAAATTAAAAATTTGTTAGAATGTCTTTATATATTTATGACATGAACTTTATTTTTCAAGGTTTATTGAAAAATATATTTGCAAAAAAGTCACGCCCAACTGTTGTTTCTGAAAAGTTCAACAATTGAAATTAACCATTCAAAAACAACGCTGCAAGGGGTCGCTTGCAATTTCAATTAAAACATTTGACAGGCTCGCCTCATCCGTCATTTTATAATATTATCTCCTTGTAATGGATATTGATTTTGACTCAGAGCGGGGTATTAATGTAACAATGCAGAAACCACTGAGTTGTTATTCCCAGTTGATGTACCTTATGCAACTGCAATGATTGTATTATGACAGTGAATGCAAACCGCAAGCATATCACTACGTTACCTAAGTCATTTTCGTAAACTAAACCCTCTTTTTTGTTCAATCTGATAAATATCAATGTTACTCGACTACTGCATTAGTTATATAACAACATTATGCGCGTCATTATTATATTTTATCTTAAAATTCTCACATTTTTATCGAAATTGTTTTTTATAAATAAATAATATTCTCCAAAAATTGGCAATTCTGTAGAATAATTGAGCTTAGTAAAATATATCAGTTTCGATTAATCAAAGAAGAAAACGATTGACATTTTTATGTTTCGTTAGTTTTGAAAACAAACTGCTAAATTTGTATAAAATTGACTTAAATGATTTTTAAAATCTAGTTTATTACGCATAAGTCGGGTCCTATGGCGGCAGCGGTTAGCGTTGTGGGCTTCCGTGCCGGATTTCACAGGTTTGAGTCCCAAAACGAACAGCATTTATCGATTTTTGTTCGAAGGCATCAGTGTTTGTGTACCCTTCCAATCCTTTAATTACTGGGCGTAGCGACAGCAATTAGCTTACCACTAGTACGAGCCATATACTTCAATGGTTACTACTCTCTTTGAAAAAGAGACTTTGATCGACTCGGTAACAAACATTTCTTGTAGAAAAAAACATGTCAAGATACCTTCATTGGAATCCATATGCTCCACATTGAGATCGTACATGGAACTTTCTAAAGCTGTTAATATTCATGTTAAGAAAAGACTTTAAAAAAAACATGAAGATCTCAAATATCAATTATAAAAATAGAAGCAACAGCAATAGACAACAGCAGTATTTTTAATTTAATAGCATTGTCATAATTTTCCGATAGTTTCTTATCGATGGAAAATCAGCAATCGTGCAATATTACAGGACGTCAGGTGCATATGAACTCATTTGCCGTTTCAAAGCGTTTATGATTTCCGAAACCAAAATAGGATATGTCGTAAAACCAATTGCCATCATGTCGATTGGATGAAAATTATGTCATCAGCACTTAGCGGTGGCAAACGAGCAAACCCCTTTATCGGAAAAGCTTGTCAATTCCACAGAAAAGCCCAATGATGATTTCGAATTCCAGCTTAAAATAGAGCACATATTATAGATGCTCACATTCCGTGACATAATAATAAATGCAATAAAATTACGTGTTATTGTTATCAACTGTTGGTATTAAAAATAAAGAACGATATAAATTATATAAACCCCTGAGAGGCGAAGTGAGCCAAGTAGTATTTTAGAAAACAATGAGTTGGATACGTTATACTATTCTACATGTTTCAAAGAAGGTATCATAAGAGTGAAGGGAGCTCAGAAAATACACAACGCAAAAGTTTTATACTCATAAAATACAAATATGCAATCCAGCAAAACACCAAGTTTTTTAATGGATTGAAACAAGAAAGTAAAATAGGTTAAATATATACAAGATTATTAATGTATATATATTAATTGTATATATAATAATATGTATGTTACTGTCAAACCATATATAAGCCCTCGAGAAGTAAAGTGAGCCAAATATAAAATAGTGAAACTTTTCTGTAATAATTTTAAGTACAATCACGTTTTATATATTATATATTTTTACTTTCTTGTTTCAATTTAAAAAAAAAAATGGCTCTACTGTTCACGATACAAGCAATCTAAGTTAAATTAAAGGCAGTAAATTATTTGACTACTGTCTTAATACAAAATCTTCCAGTTACTTTTTCTAAAAAATGCAGGCTGTAAAGAATGACAAACTTTCAGTAAAAAATCAAAAGTGGTCGCGTTAGTAAAAATAATGACAGATGAGAGCGTTGAATTGAAACGAGCTGTCAAAGCGAAACTGCCATTTTTTATCACAGTCAATTAAAATTAAATGCTGGTCGTTTAGTTTAATAGCTCACTGAATGTATACAAACATTAAATTCTCAGCATTTTTATTACTAACTGATGATTTTGATATATTACTAGCAACTTGTTTTATATACGGGTCAAATAAATACATTTTAAAACGAAATACTTGATCATTTGGGTAGTGAGATAAGTTAAGTAAAACTCTGGTAGGTATCGAATCGATATCGTGATATAGGCAACATCTATGCGGTCCTATCACAACTTGATGAATCACGGGCTTCTTACCGTATTGGTTATCCACGTTCCCGAAGCATTCAACATTGATGGATCATCCGCCTGCCATACACAGCAGGATTCAAAATGACTAAGTCCCGCAATGAAAAATATTTTTTTCACTGTTTTGTATTTTTGTCTGTATCTGAAATCATTAATAAAAAATATTAACAGCATCTGACATCTGGCAAGAAGTATAAAAAATATTAATTGTTTCAAACCATAATGTTTAATAATATGATTTTTTCGAATTTTTTCGAGCCTCTATGAGAAGCATCCTTAGACATAACACCACACCGCAAGGCTAAGAAATAAATATAAAATTGATTCTTATTCTTAAGTTATAAATTACAAAATAAAAGTTAGAGATACGTGTTTTTCTAGTTGACTTAGAAATGAGGTAAGATACAAACATTGATAATACTAATTAAACATAAATTACTTGAATTGGGTACGGTAAATAAAATGTTATTTATTTATCGCGTGAAAAAAAGACGACTCCGACTCCGACTCCGATTCCGACTACAGCTTTAAAATAATTAACAACTCCGACTCCGAGGATATTTTTCAATAATTTCATTTTAACTTATATATATATATATGTATACCATCAGATCATCTTAAGTCAGCCAAGCATGAAATGTAAGCACTTTTGACTATTTTGTTTAAATACACATCATTAAATATATTTTTCAACAAAAATCGAGCCGCTCATTTTTCACGACTCCGACTCCGGCTAAAATACCGCGAATCCGACTCCGACTCCGACACCACAGCCCTGCTTTAATCACTATTAATTTTTAACCATTTTTTATTTACTAGATGGAGTATTTCAACATATTTATTTTATATCAAAATTGTGATCATTTTCACATAAGAGTTTTTACCTGTCTGCCCTACATAATCAGATTGACAGACAAGTGAGCAAGTGAAATAACAAAAATATCAGATTTTAATTTTATATTAAAAATGAATTTCCACATTTTTAAATAAAATTAGTTTTCAACTTTTATATTGTACAATTTATTCTGATTTAATTCATAAATATATATCGATAAATGCTCTTATTCTTATAACGTCAAAATAACAAAAAATGTAAAACATAAATCTTTTCATGTTTCATTTGTTCTTTTCCTAGGGTTTAGTGGGTATTTTTTTTATCAATATTCCTTCAACAATTTAACTACATTTTTAACTGAACCGCACAAAAATTCTTTGGTGTACGACAAAAGGCTATTGATGGATCATTCAGTGTCACTTGCAGATAGTTTCGTTAACCGATGAAACGGCTCCAGCGCCCGCTGCTACGTCGGCGCTGACGGTTCTCTCAGACGGGGTTCATTAACATGGAGACTAGCTGACTGTTCCAGATAACCAACCAATTTTATGCAAGTCAACCGCCACGCCGACTCCAATCCTCTACAAAGTTATTAACTGTAGATTTGAATACAGTAGATTCAAAATGCTACATCTATGATATTAGAATGAATGTTTTACCCAATTTAAAATAAGTCTTTGCTGCATAACGATAATCTTTGATATTTCATAAATTACCTTAATTTTTAGGTTATGAGCTGATTGCTGAAAAGCAAATTATATAAAAACAGTCACATAAAAATAGTACATTACTCAACAACACTGTCAACATCGTTCTATTCGCAGATAAGAGCTTTAATCCTCAGATGGAAGCATTCATACATCAGTTGAAAAGTATCTGTCCAAAGTATAATCCAACCCTGATAACAGAGCGTAGAAAGAGTGATTAGCTGTCTACAAGCTATTTTCGAAACCTTTTCACCTTTCTTTCTCTCACTGGAAAGAGTGACTAAAACTAACTAAAAAAATATACTTTGATCGATTCTTTTGTTTTCTAAACAAGACTGGGTGTCATTTCCAATTGTATTACTAAAGTATTTGTCAACCATCTAAGCTTGGAATTTCTTATTGACTATTTTTTAATTTTTTATTGATCTTTTTTACCGTTGATTTTTCAACTGTCAAAAAGTATTTTAAATACATTTGATTATTTCTTTTAATATTAACACATCATTTAAATTATATTAAAAAAAAACTAACATAACCTAACTTTGGCCGAAAAATTGTGATTGTGTCCAAAACTACATTGGTTTTGTTATTATGTTGGGTTAGGTTGAGTTAGGCTATAATTTTTTTTTAAAGCAAATTTTATTCATATAGATGTAGCCTAATAGCAGATCGTTTGAAATATTTGTCAGTTATCTGCTTTGTTATGAAATATTCAAGAATCTATTATACAATAATTGTAAAAGAAAATTCATTGGATTTTTTACTATCAAACTGACAGAAATTCTTTTTATTTGCAACGTAAATTTAGCTATAACGATAATAGACTTTGTACGTACCATTAAAAGCCTGGCAACTTGGGAGTCATGACTGTAATAATAAAAATATGAAGATTTTCTGGACCGCAATAAGCAAAGCAATTCTTACAAACCATCAAACCCAGAACGTTGCATACTTCGGTTACATTTTCTGGAATGAACAATACAAACAGATGTATGGAAAGGAAGAGAACTTTTCTTGGAAAACAAATCTATTTAAATGACTCCATGTCAAGTCTACGTCATTTCCAAAATAAAACAACAATCTAAAGACAGATATATCTACTATAAACATTGATAGAATACGGCATCAAGAATAAGAATAGAGGAATAAGTTATAATAAAAAATGAACCCTATCTTAATCCCGTGGGCCTCAGTGATCATTGTAGCATAGTTGATTAAATTAACTGCATCTTCCAAGTGACATCAAACTTATCTATATCCCTCAGATATGTCTTGCAAATTTGCATGAAAATTTTCAACACTATCATAATTCGTTTTTCTGTTTATAGTAAGTACACTTCAAAGGGTTAAACCAGCTGGTTTTGAGACATGATTGTATGCTTAGAACTGCCACGTTAATCTCTTTTATGAGACTGAACTTGGGTTCATGAATTCTCAACGAACAGAACACTGAATTCACTGACTGTTTTGCAACCAAGGATAAATTCAGAGTAATATTAAAAAAATGATAACATATTTACAGATCGCCATAACCTTGAATCTTCGACAGAGTTACTTCGTATAATATATATAATTATATGAATATATTGTAGTAAGATTTTGTCAATAAAATGAAACACTCGTCGTATTCATAGTTGGTATCGAAAATTCTCGTAAGAATAACTAAAAAAAAAACACAATACTTTCCAATAAACGCGTTGTCAAGGACAACGGCAATAAATAATAATGTGTTTTCTGATTAGCGGGTTCATAGAGATGCTTGATGTTACCAGGGGAAATTTGGGGATATGTAGAATTTTTGGCTAGTGGCAACAATCGGTAAATATATTAAGTTCATCTAAGTGGCTGAGCCAGACACTTTTCTTGTATTCTAATTTCTAACTAGTTTTTAATTCCATTACGTTTGTTTCAAAGTCCTTCCAGCTAATCTCTAGGCATGTATATGAGAGCTAGGCTTATTTTCTTGTCGATTTCGCTGCGGAAGGTATCCATAAAACATTGGCTGCTTTTATACCAAGGTATCTGCTTCAACATTTACTGGTTTCTTAACATTAACCTATCAACTAAAAGTAAAAATCGCAGCACTGCTTAACAAACCAGATGTGGTCGAAAAAATAATACCACAGCCTGTGTCCAAGTAAAATTATTCACGGAGCATTCAAATTAAAATGTAAATTTAATCGTTCATCCGATGGAAATTGCAGTAATCCCACGATAACGTACACAGCAATAATGACATGGCCCGACTGATTAATAATGCGTTATGTGATTTGGGCATTGTTGTTTTGCAAAGCTTTATTCAAATGATTTGAAGACCTTTTCCCTTTGTCTGGATTGCTTCGAATTAGTCAACCTTTGTTGAATTCAATGCCCTATTTCGACATCTATAAATATATATGCACAACCTTTTATAATTTATAGCTCATTAATAAACGTCCTTTTATTAATAGCGGTCGGTGCACGGTTGGTACGCCTGACTGCATTGTGGTGTAAATCATTGAGTCGTGGAAAATGAATTTGTAAAACTCTGCTTTCGTAATTTTAATAAAGGTTTTCACTAGACAACACTATTAGTGGATTCTTTGATTGATTTGGTAGAAACTCATTATCTTTTTTATGATTAAGCATTTATATCAGCACTCATTATTTTTTCAATTTTAATGTTATCAAGGAAAGTACATGTAATTATCAAAATTACTCATCATTAAAATACAATTTAAAAATATCGTCAAATAGAAATCTACTAATTTTCAATGATGTTTATTTTGATTAGATCACACGACGTATATTAAAATTCTAAAAAAATATTAGTTTGACCACTGAAGATATTCATGATTACTATACGATGTTTATCGATATCTGCTTTAAGTTTAGAATGTAAATTTATCTAAAAAAAACTCTTCTGTACTTTATCCATATCGATTTATTAATGTAAAATAGTGTTTCTTTTTTCAATATAATGCTTTTCCACTAAGTATAGACAGTGAACAAATTTAATAAAATATAATTAATACCGGTATCGTTGATCAGTAAAAATGTTTAACTTATGTATAATTACAATTTAATAATGTAAAAAAATAACTAATTATCACTATGTTATACTATAATTTAAGCCTATGTTACCAAATAAGATTCTTTTGAAATATATGTATAATTTGAAAATCATCAAATTGTGAAAGTTCAGTTCATTGTACTGATCCTGACATTTGACATTCTATTAGTAAGTTAATTTGTTTAAAAAAGATAACTCCAAAATGTAGATTTTTCAGTAATTAATTCCGAATTTTGAACGAAAGCGTTAGTTTACATAGTGCTGTATAGCAGACACGACAATCATTAAACGAATTTTACAAAACAATGTAAATTATATTAAAATAGCAAAGTAATTTTATTCAGAATATTTCACAGAACTTTTTTCAGACTTTTTATCTACAATAAAAAAACGTTAATTTTGATTTGCCAATTTCATTATGAAAACTGCCACATTTGTATACACCCCCTTTGCATCATCAACAGCAGGGATAATAATTTTTTTTAATGTTGTATTTTTAAACATTTTATTTTGTATAAGCTCTTTACATTAGTTATGAACTGTTTATTGTTTTGAAAATTAAAAATATGTTTTTCACTGTGCTATAAAAAGAATTCATGTATAATTTATATTTTTCTTTTTTTTCTAGAATCTGAAAGATCAAATCCTCACTACGAATGTCTGGCTTGAGCACGTGAGTACTGAAATGGCATACAAAAAAAAACTATATTTTTTTTCCTACAGCGTTTCCTCTTTTTAAATTATTCAAGTTTTATCTCCATCCGCTTGCTTTGGCAGGGATGGCTTAGCAAGAATAAAATTATAAGCTTAAAAATAATTTTTAAAAGCATGTTCAAACTCGCTTAATTAACTTATTGAGTTTCGACTGATCGATGTTTACTTGATAAAGTCTTGTGCAGAACTCAGTGTTAATGATGTTTTTGAGTCCCAGCAATATAAAAGTTCAAATTATGTTCAAGAAAATAAAGATAATATTATGAATGTTAATTTAGAAGATTATTCGATAATTCTTTTTAATAAAGCTTTCCTTACGTTGGTACTCGAAAAATCATTTATAATTGCAGGATAATCTTATTATTATAAATTTACTTAAATTGAGAGATGCAAGCCCATTTAATCTCTTTTGGTCTATGTATAATCGAATTCCGCAAATGCTTTTTTAATTACAATAAATGAAAGTTCTCGAATTCTAGTATCTTTTTTCGATTCTAATCAAAATTTAAGCAATTGATATCGCAAAGCTCAAAGCCGTTGCTTCCTTTGATAGAGCTAAATTATACACTAAAAACGTTTAAACATTGCGCAATAAATTTATCGACTACGTATTAAGATTTTTATTAATATACCCACTTAAAATCTGCACATTTACTGTCTTCTGTAATATATTTATGAAAAACATTAAGAAATATATTTAAAGTGACATGACATAGTGTATTTTTTTTCAATCTTCTATTTCATATTCAACTTTTGCGCACCAACATTAAATTCTAAATATATTGTAAATAGCTTTGGGCATTGGTGTCTCCTAGCTGACTAGGCCAAAATTGCACTGAGAATAATTGCTGTGCTGAAAATATATTTTTTTTACATTTTATGATATGCAACCAAGTCTTTAGGTTTGCATGTACATATTATATATAGGCTTTGTAATATAATTTAAAGGTTCACCGCGTCATTTTTTATTCCAGCAACTCATGTTTTTCATCCACGCAATAAGCATCGATATTGTGAAGCTCTGTATTGGGAATTTAATATAAAATATTTAACCAGTTTTTTTGTCATTTTTGCGCTTTGCAAAGCGAACGTGAAACTGGGGCTGCATAACGGGTGGTGTTGAGACAACAACCCTGTGATCAAATCAGCATATTGTATTTGGTTTTATGATACTATTAGTAAGTGTATGTGATTTCAAGTATAATAATATTTAGCAATTGAATCACATACCACAGTCTTGACAAGCTAGACGCTAAGCAACTATTTCGACTTTTATTAGCTACAGTTTTGCCAGCAAATTTGTTTAATAGTAATCAGTCAACTTTAAAACGTTTGCTACTTCTATCAAGTCTTATTTATTTCTTATTATATGTCTTTTCATTGTACGCTTTGCATATTTTCTGTCCGTTTATAAAACCAAATAGATAGGTTATTACGGTTTTCTTATGTGGTGAGCAAAACATATTATGTAAATACACTTAAAGGTTGCCAGATGAAAATTCTATAGGATTGACAATATTTTATGAAGAACCTAAGCTATTTTAATTATTTCCAACCATTTCCGCTCTCTAGTCGGAGAATATGCGAAGATACAGGCAAAAATCAGGCTTTATCGAGACATGCGCAGCACATAATAAAGGGCTGTTTAGTTCGTTCTCTTATATTCGCGTTCCTGACAATGTCAAACCACCGCACTCCTAGTATTCGGCGCAGGCATCTGTTTTTGAAGCATAGTATACGGTTGCTTTTGCTTTTGTCAGTTGCCATGACTCGCAACTGTAAAGAAATTCAGCCATGCGTTGAACAGGAGGTACCTGTTTTTAACCAAATACAGCCGTGAGTCTCATACTAAGCATTACTCTCTAGCTGTACGCTCTCTAACTCAGCTATACTCTCTTGATTTTGGTTTCCATCGTCTTGGGAATGTGAATCTGTTTCTGAAAGACGGAAAATCAATACTGTTCCCAAAAGCTGTAAATGCTATGAAAAACACTTAAAAATATTCGCTGATTAATTTTCTTTTATTGATGAATTCCTCTTAATGAGTTCATGTCTGTAAATTTTGTATGCATTAGTTCTACTTTACAAACAGAACCACGGCATTCATACATAACTCAAGCGAGCGCGTACTGCAAAGCAGGTGTGATACTGCATTTAAATCAACCGCAAAATCAGTTTAATGAATACAAAATGCTGTTTTACGGTCACTGCTTTCATTACAACGTATGGCTGGTAGCCTGCCCTGAAAGGGTTTGAAATGTAATACAATTAATTCCCAAGAGTATTGCAGAATATTGGAAAATTTAAATATACTCGAAAAATTTTGATTCAATGAGCCAATGCACTATGACAATGAAAACTGTGTTTTCTCTTGTGGCCATTTTATTTAAATATTAAATATAAGCAAAAACAATGACTAAATTTAAATCGTTCAAATTATTATATTCATACAAATTTTGTCACTAACGACCTGGGTTTTGCCTTTCGGCATCTTTAGGCGTTCAAGCGCACGGATGAACTTGACCTGACGCTTAGTAAATGAATGTTTCGTGTTTATATAATCATTGAGCTTAAAGCCATTGCTGGCGAAAATCATTGGCTCATGGGAATGCCCACAGATTTAAATGGTGAGTGGTTTTAAGAATTATATTTATTTTCGTTTGTTGGAAAAGGTTTTATGATTATATTTATATACGGTATAAAAGTGGAGAGCCCGGTATATGTAACTGTTCATTTAAAATCGGAAGACTGTTCAATTGTGCTCTATTTGTTTCTAAAATTTCCTGGAAAAAGAGTTTATGAGCGTCCAGTTGCAGTTTCAAATTGCGATAAACAGGCATTTTAGTTATCATTTAAAAGATAAGATTTGTCACTTCTTACGACTTTTGGAAAAATACACCTCAAAAGAACAAAAAAAAACAGATATTTTAGATACTAAAACATTATTATCAGCAATTCTCCCGTAAAAAACACACTTTCAAAAGTGTGTTTATCATATAGTTGTTTTGCTTTCAGCGTTGATTTGCATTATAAAGATCTTTGGTCGGGTCTATGACGCAACGGTTAGCGTTGTTGGCATCTGTGTCGGATCTCACGAGTTTGAGTCACAGTACGAATTGCATTTTCTGTTCGAAGGCAAGGGTGTTTGTGATGTCTTAAAATTCCCTCCCAACCTTCCGTTCATTCAACAACTCAGCGTAGTGAGAGGCGATTAGTTAACTTCTGGTCTTACCCTAGCTTTATTCTTCTATTCCTTCTACTCTCTTTTAAAAGAGAGGTTGAGTGACTGAGTGACATACAGTTTGCGTAGAAAATTTATGTTGATATACATCCATTAGGAGACCATATGCTCCACATTGAGAGCGATTATGGATTTAAAAAAGTGTATTTTGGAATCATCAACTGCCTTTTTTTTAAGTATTAAATATTTTTCTGAAATTATTTCAACAGCATTTTAACAGCAACAGTAGGGTGGGGGGATACACTTTGATCTGAAGTGACAGGATAAAATTACAAAAGAAAAAAATTCACACGATAATGTTATGCTGTGAAAATTTAATATGGAAGAAATAATACAGTTACAGAAAGAATAAAAATCCAAAATATAATTTCTACTTTTTAAGAGGAATGAAATAAGAGAAATAAAGACTTGTGGTTAAATTTTTTGTTTTCATTTTTTATAATGAATTATTAACGTTTTTATAATTAACGCTTAAAGAGTGTTGGTAAGTGTGCTCCCAATGTAAAATATATTTTATATTTATTATAATTATTTTTTTAACAAAACATAATATTGATATAAAAATACAAACCTTTGTGCTCATAACACATCAAATTTATTATTCACATATTTAAATTAAATTTATATACTTAAAAAATAAAGATTAATCGGGGTGAAATGTTCTTACTTTTCGTTTTCTATTTGGTTAATTATGAAAAATTACTAAATCCAAAAAAGTTGAAGTTAGTGCACCATTAAGTTCGACGTTTATATACGAGTCTTTCAGGTCGTATTTTGTTTTCAATTTACCCCAAATATTTGAAACATTAATGTGGCTCTCAGGTTGCTGTGATGATAATGTCATTCTGATACAAAATAATACAAATTTAACGGTTCTACGAAGGACTTAAACAATGATTAAATATTCATAGCAAATACCTAACACTAATTGATTTTATATTCTGTAATGTTGTTTTACAGGTAACCCTAATCATATGGTTTTAAATACATAATATGTTTTATCAAACGTAAATCTTCTATAGAATCCCAACTAAATATTATATAAGTATTTAGCAATATTGTCAGCTGTAAGCTGATTCTGCTTTTTTCTTCTGTATATGTACATTTTCAAACACTGTTTCTTTAATTTTCTAGCAGATTTGTATCTAATTCACGAACGTTTGAGATAATCTTTAAAATATTTTATGGTCAAGTTATGAAACTATAATTAATTCAGCAATTATGATTGCTTCGTGCAAATTTGAATAATTTATCATCAATATTATTGTTGGAAAACTAAAAGACTCTTTTTTTAAGATTTTGACTGAAGGTGCTTGGTGGAGTTTCAATATTAAATTTGAATAGTTCAAATTATGTACATTCACACAAGTTTTGTCACTAACGACCCGGGATTCGCCTTTCGGTATCTTCAGGCGTTCAAGTGCACGGATGAACTTGAACTGACGCTTAGTAAATAAATGTATTTCGGAATTTCGGATACATTTATCGTAAATGTATACGAAATGCCCGTGATGACCTGGTCCTGATCGTTTAAATAAATGTGGAATGAGTTACAAGTGTTTTATTTTTTTGAGTATTATGCCTTTTTACCAAATACTGACAGTACACAACATAATAATACTATGTATAATTTATACATTACTAGCCGGTACCCGACAAGCGTTGCAATGCCACTCGAAGAAAGAAAGTGTTTGTGTTTTAATTGTGTTTATTAAAGTGCATGCTTTCTTTTTCTGTCCGTTTGACGTTTGCTGCTGATTGTCTATGGTACGACACACGCGCCACCTACTGTAATTTAATTGTAATACGCCTATAACCTTCGCGCAAGTTGCATGAATGGTATGGCAGACACACGCGGTTGTAGGGCAGTGAAATAATTTTTGAAGCACGTGTTTGTTTTATTACCACGTCATGCTTTACTACCAAATATGTATTTATAGTCCGATTATTCAACAGTGATCGATGATCTTTTAAATAAATAAATTTGCAAGTGAATTAAAAATACATCATTGACACCTTGCAAAAGTTTTCATGGACTGCACTATTAAATGAAGAAAATGCTTAATAAGAAGAAAACTCGACTACAGAATGGAACAAAGTAAAACATCAGCTAAAATTTGTATTCGGTCATATTTTGAAAAACGATATGATTGTGAAATAGATTTAATACTCGGTCAAAAAAAACAAAATATAATCGTATGGCAGATTCAACTATTAACCTTATTAATTAATAATGTTCAAAGAATAAAACACACATTTTACTAATTTTGTTTTTATTTTATATACTCAGGATTAGGGATTCTGAAGTCTCGGGTTTTTCAAAGTCCCGGGACTCGAGACGTGATAAAGTCAAAGTCCCGGGACTTCCCGGGACTTGGGACTTTTATTTCCCCTTCAATAAAATTATAAATTTATTAAAATTAAATATTTGTATGTATGTACTAAAAAGGGATGATAACGATACATGTATTGAAAAAATAACAATGAATTGGGTAAAATTATGACAGTTACTTCACAAATCACAATACAGCTGAAAAATAGGTGAAAAACATTTGTAAATAAAACAACAACATGTATGAACATTTAATTATAATATTTTGTAATTTGTTTTTGCTACAGTTAAATTTTTTATACGAATATAAATTGATTTAAATAAATTTCTAATAACATAAAAGGAGATATCTTTCTCCTAAACGTTTTTTAATATTTTGTTTCAATTAAACTAATTTTTTTGAGCGTTTTTTACGCAGTTAAACGTATATTTTTTTTCGTACGTACTTTAAAAGGCCGCCGAAAGTATGCGTTATTAAAATAAATACATTTTTTGAACACATTGAAAAGAAAATATTAAATTAATTGAATAATAAAATCAGAAACTCAAATCATACACAGTATGTATTATTAACACAAAAGTTAATATTTTATTTTTGCTTATCAAATTATGATATTAAAAATAATAATGAATTTAATGACGAATCAGACAGCCGATTTCTTATTTTTGTAATAAACGTTGTTGCAACATTGTTTTTCCAAAACATTGATCATTCTTTTATTCTTTTCGAAAAACAATTAGTCCCAGCTGAACTGTTGATAATAAAACATTTATAATCCGCCTTGATTTATAACATAATTTTCAAGAAATAACTATCGGCTTCATTATTTCTTGGAATTCTGTGAATCCCAAGCTTAAGCGAACACGTGTCTAAGTTTTTTTGTATTTCTGCATGTCTCTACCCATCGAAAATGGTTGTTTCGTAT
Organism: Himalopsyche anomala; assembly: GCA_031772345.1. NCBI lineage: Eukaryota > Metazoa > Arthropoda > Insecta > Trichoptera > Rhyacophilidae > Himalopsyche > Himalopsyche anomala. The sequence goes on from CM062834.1 coordinate 13,314,637, forward strand.
TACAATATATAAATAGATGTTATTTGAAACTTCTACAATTATAAATCTAAACAGCTGTTTCTTTCATAAGGTCCCTTTTATATATGCATACTTAATTTTGTTAAAACCCCGGCTTTTAATAATGCCTGAATATAATGCATTTTTTTCAAAACTAATCTCGAGGATAGACACCAATGTAAATTTATTTTAAATCAAAATTAACTTTTTAGGTCACATTAGCGATTGCTTGCATCCAATTTTATTTTGTTAGAATGGTTTTTTAAAAATTAAAATGTAAAATTCGGCTGTCTTAAGTCCCGGGACTTACGACAGCAAAAATGCTCAAAAGTCCCGGGACTTTTGTCCCGGGACGTCTCGACACAGAATCCCTACTCAGGATCGATTTCGCTCATAACGAGCATTATTAACTAATAAGAGAATAAAAATTAATATGTTTTATTTTATTAATATAATGCCTTTCCACTTTTGTACTAATTCCACATAATTTATAATAGATCAGGACCGGATGGTGAAATATAAAGCGATACAGTGTTTTTTTATTAAATTTTCCTGTTCTAAGCTCAAGAAATGCGACCCCAATACCCACATTTTCTTAAATATCTATTTTAATATGGGTGATACAATATTTATAATTAAGGTATTTTTATATCATAGTTTTTTGGACCTTTTGTAAAAGAAAAAAAATATTCGATCGCTAGCTTGGTCTCTATTAAATAAAACAGAAAAGAAAAAATCAACTAAATAAAAAAGATCCTCAAAGTAGAATAAAAAACGGATTGATGTGTACGAAGTTAAAGATAATAATTTATGTATCCTCAAATACTATTCTCAAAAAATAGACAATATCTTACTTACATAAATGCCTCATTTTATATAAGTTCTGGCAACATGAGAAGGCGCGATAAGCGGTTGCTCGTAAAATGATTGGTGGGCTAAATCTCGTCAGTTGCGATTTCAAATGTGTGCTGGGATGACGTCTTTTTAACGCGCAACTTAAAATATGATTATTTATTAAAAAAACAGGGATTTTTATTTAAAAAAAATGTATGAGGAATGATGCAGAGAGACATTATAAAGCACTTATGTAGGTTATTTTTTTTTGAATTTCATAAGAATAAGGCCAATAATGAGAAAACCACTGGGGTCCTTAAACGACCCTCCATCTTGTCTCCGAGCCGCAATCGTTAAACAAATTTATGCAAGACCAACAAGATGGAACAATTAGTCATTGTCAATAGTACAAACATGAACAATTAACTAATTGAGGGGCATGGTAGTAAAACTCATAATATCTATTTTTGATATTTGAGATAAGTTTGAGGAAAAAAACCTTAATTCATTTAATAATTATATTAAAATATACTTTGAAGGCTGTTAAAACTACTGCCAAAGATCATTATTGGTGTCAACAGTCAAATTTCTGAATGAATAATTTGATATTGTTAGAAAGAAACGTTTGGCGATCAATATTTTTTATGGTCTAATGTATATTTTGCATCAAAAAAAAATTCAATTTTTCACTTACGTAAATATTCTTGGTAATTTATTACATTTTTTTTAATTTCGAATAATTATGCTCATGTGTTTTTTTGCGATATTCTCAAAACTCGATTTTTGGAGATTATTAGTTATGATACTTAGCCGTTCAATTTTGAACTCGATTAAAGATACCTTTCTTGATTAATTTATTTTTAATTTGGTTTTATTTCTTATTTTCAAATCATTTGTAAGATGTCCTTAAAATTTTATTTTATAATTTAATGTTATTTATTTATTACTTGTAAATATATAATTTTCATATTTGTTTTACCAATTGTTTGTCTTACTTTCTTATTAGTTTAACTTTCTCACAAATATGTTTGCAGTTGATAAAGCTCGCGATTGGTAAAACTGGCCCTGATATATATTTAAGAATGTGGAATGAGAATAAAAAATGTTTATTAAACTCTACTCCATAATTTTCAGACGATTGATTTTTAAAAATAAATAATCACCATTTCATATATTTTTTTTATAAGAAAATAACTTTTATCAATACCAATATCTGTCGGTGCTGGATTATTTATCGTCTCTCAACTTTTGCCGAAACAGTCATACACGACATTTTCGGGTACTCACTTAGTACTCAATATCGGTCGTGTCGCACTGTGACACGTAGAACTAGGACCCAACACATCAGCCTGAGAAGAACTATCTTCGAGTAGAAGTACGAATGACTAGGAGAATACTTCTAAATTTGAATTGGTAGTGCTACTTTCTGGCACATGAAATTTTCGTGATAATTTCAACGAAATATTTATTTTTCGAATTTCAAAGTGCACGCAACTCAGACCATGATTTTCCAGGATGCGCCAGTGTCAAGGTTCTTCCAGTCTTCTTCATCGATAAAGATTTTAAAAAATTGTAAATTGCATCCCCTTACCATCGTTTGCAGACCGAAGGGCGCGATCACCACAGAGATAAGAAGTTCACGGGAACTCCATGTGCATTATTTTGCATCCATATGCTTCCTTCATACTATATCCGTACATGTACACACATACAGTACACAAAAAAAATTAAACAAAGAGAGTCATTTACGTGATGCTAAGTTCGTTCTAAAATTGACAATTTTAGACGACATAAGATCTATGGAGGGTCGTCGAGCAGGACTGCTCTGGGTCTAAAACGATTCTCAGGCAGTGTCTCGTCATCATGATAAAATAAATATTGTGCACTTAAATTTTAAGTCGATGTTAAAAATGTTAAATAATACAGGACATCAGTGGCGGCCGGTCAATGTGGCATTGGATCAATGCACCCATGTACATGCAAGAGCGGTTATATTTCATGAAATAATATTCAAACATTACATTTATACCATTCACTTATTTTCAATTCTTCATGTATTTATTGTATATAATAAATATTTTAGAAAATTGTATTTTATTTTATTTTAGACAAAAAATACATGAAGAATTGAAAATAAGTAGAGTATAAATGTTATGTTTGAATATTATTTCATGAAATATAACAGCTCCTGCATATACAAGGGGTGCATTGATCCAATGCTACATTGACCGGCCGCCACTGCAGGACATACTTTGAATCATTTGTATAAATTTCAACGACGACTTAAAATTAAAAGATTATTTGAGATAAACTACTTCAGTTTTCAAGTCACTTGAATCAATTCGAAAAGAATTAATGTCACGTGTACTATTCTTTTATTAAAAAAATAATAATTCGTAAATGACTTACCCGGGAATTAAGCCCAGACCTACCTAGTCGGTAGAGCCAAAATCTTCCCAACTAGACCAGAGCGTGTGAAATTTATTTGTGTTAAGCTTGTTTTGAACGGTTCTAACAACCTAAACTATGCCTGGGCACCCTTTTTTACTGAAGGACAACATAATTCATTGAAAATTTATAGCGGGCCGCATAAAATTTATATTCAAGTTTTTTTTTTAATTTCTTATGTGTTCTCAACCTAACACTCCTTACAGCATCACACTCGTATTAAATGAAATATTTCACAGCGTTACAACGTTATTCGTCCTCAATTTTTTTCCATGGATATCCCTAGAAGAAATTCCTCAATTTTTTATTACATGGTATATAGTGTGTAGAACGTTGAATAAAAATAAGTTTATCAAAGAGTTTTTATGAATCGAGTTCCTTTCACTTTCAATATGACGCCGTGAACTCTTTCAATACACTTTTTTCGTAAATAATAAAATTCAGCATAACAAAGTAAGTAAGTAGTCTTCCAATGAAAAACCATTTTTGAAATCGTATTGTGGGCCACATGTATCACAAATCTGATTTAAACTAAAAGTATGTCGTTATTATTCATTTTTCCTAAGCAAATTCAATAGTGCTAAAGCTAGTTACGTTCCTTGCCGTCGTTATATTTTTCTGTTATGATTGTTTTAAACTTGAATCGTTCAAATTATATACACTCCAACAGATTTTGTCACTAACGACCTGGGTTTCACCTTTCGGCATCTTCAGGCGTTCAAGTGCACGGATGAACTTGAACTGACGCTTAGTAAACGAATGTTTCGTGTTTATATAATAAATAAATGTATCACTGAGTCTAAAGCCATTGCTGGCGAAAAGGATAAGCTCATGGGAATTCCCAAAGATTTGAGTAGTGAGTGGTTTTAAGAATTATATTTATTTGTTTGTCGGAAAAGGTTTAATATTGAAATTCAGTTTTAATATCAAATTTAATATTGAAATTCCACCAAGCATCTTCAGTCGAAATCTTAAATAAAAATGATTGTTTTATGTCTTTTTTATTTTTCACTGTAATTATTGTTTTCTTTGTAGAGATGTAATTTACTGAGTTATTGAAAAAAATCTTGAACTTTTTAACTAAAGTGTGTTAAAACTATTATTCACTAAGTTGAAAACAAACACGATTCCTTTTTTTCTTTTTCAGGAGTGGCAGGATCACAAATTTCAGTGGGACCCATCTGAATACGGAGGAGTCACGGAGTTGTACGTGCCTTCCGAGCACATTTGGCTTCCAGACATAGTTCTTTATAACAAGTGAGTACTGAAAATAAAAATTTAAATGGAATTACAGACTTTTATAAAACACCCACATATGTAGCTCCATAAATTGATTCCATTCCATATGTCACCATACTAACAGAGTCACACGTATTATACATAGATAGCCAAAATAAAAGTATTCTCTATACTTTTAATAACTGATAGCTTAGAAAACAATGGCAACAATTTGTTTAATCCTTAAATGTTGGCGAATCAATCAGATTTTTCTTATATTATACATACTATAATATATGTACAAAGACAAAACGTCGGAAAAAAGTAACAATGTTTTTACAACAAGTGTACCTGCCTAAAAATTTGTCTCACAAAAAAATGTCAATCCTAATAAAAATAATAAAAGATTTTTAGTATTTTTTCTACATAAAATTTATTTGATCAGGACCGGTTTCGCTCACCGCGAGCATTATCAACTGACAAGAAAAAATTTAAACAGAGCTATTTATACAAGTTAAATTGAAATAAAAGGTGTAAACAACTACTAACAATGAAAAGGGTGTACAATTTACATTATAATTACACAAAATTAAAATTGTATTTCAATGCAATTTAACTTGTACAAATAGCACTGTTTATATATTTTTCTTATCAGTTGATAATGCTCGCGATGAGCGAAACCGGTCCTGATCAAATAAATTTTATGTGGGAAAAGGTACTAAAAATCTTTTATTATTTTTATTATAATGCCATTCCACCAAGTATTGATAGTGAACACCTTAAAAATGTCAATCCTTCAATAATTGATATTTGGCTCAGTTGACTAATGAGTTTTCCGACCACTGGATTAGCTGATTGTACGTATTAAGATGCATACATACGCGTTGCAGAACCAAAACAATATCCGTTCGAACGTGTATACTACACATTTCATCTGTTTGCCGTTGGTTGTCATTTTACATGTTTGCCCCGCATTGCGACTTACCGCAAAGCCATCGTTTACAATAGCTTGCATTGGAAATGTCAAACGCCCAAACTGAAAAAATGGTATTAAAATTGGCAAAAATATTCAATATCATATTTTAGTGGCTTCTTTACTTAAATGTTTTCATTATATAAAAATAATTGTGTCCGTTTGCTTTATATGTCGATTTTAGTGGATTTTGTAACTGAATTTTTTAGTATGGAAACGGAAGAATATTTTAATAATATAGTAAATAGATGAAATATTATAGGCTAGAATTAGGTTAATGAAACGGATACAACAAAGGTGATTATGCAAGTACAACCTGTTCGTTTAATAAATCAGAGATAGGTAAGAATTAATGTCTATTTATTTCTAAGATCTCTTGTTTATCAAGTTTTAAAGATGTATTGTTAACATGCAAGATTTTAAAGTTTTTAGAGATATCAAATGTATTCTTATTTATCTTTATTTGGGAACCATTTGTTTCTAATAGTAATACAAATTGTTTGTCATACCTTGTTTTTATTACTTATCGTTTGTATAAATATCACTGTTTCATTGTATTTCTTATCAGTTGACAATGCTCAACATGAGCGAAACCGGTCCTGATCCAATAAATTTTAAGTGGAGTACTAAAAATGTTTTATTATTTTTATTATAATGCCATTCCACCAAGTATTGACAGTAAACACCTTAAAAGTGATAAATGAATATATGGTTTAGAAGCAAAGGACACTATTGCTGATCGATGTATGAAAGTGTATTAAGCTATGCAGGATGCAATTGATTGTCACATTTTTGTATTATTTATCTTTGTCCGTTCCTAATTTGAAGCATATATCGTCTTATTGGAGGTTTTTCAAAAAAAGTTTTTCTACTAGTTTGTTACTTAGTTGGTTAACCTCTCTTTTCATAAAGAGGGTAATAGGGATATAAGGATAAGGTTAGTAGCTAACCGCTGCGCCATATAACCCGACATCGGTAAATAGTTATTTAATATGAGAAAAAAATAACTGTCGTACAAACCGGATAAAAAAATAAATTAATTAAATAAAAAAGACACTCATGTATCAGTAGTGAGTTCCTGAGAATGTCATTAAAAAAATTATCTACAGAGATTTGTAGAGTAACTTACATTCACAGTTGTCTTCATTATGTTTTTATTCAAAAAATAATTATGTAGGAAAATTTGTACTCTGAAAACCTACTGAATAAAACATTGTTTAATTACTATATTAAATAATTATTCTTAATTACATTAAAAAGATATTATATCCCATTATAGGAAACTGGGAATAGAATTTACACATTAAATGTATATATTGAAATTTAAGTATTCTTCGACTAACACAGTTTTCGGTTGAATTATTCGGAATTCAATAACCGCGTAAGTAGAGGACCTACTGTATACTGATTTCTAAATCAGTATATCTTCTCTTATACTACAAATAACGATTGGACAACTTAATGATTACATCTTCTCGTTAAAATATTTCGTCTCTCTTTTTCATATTCGTACGTACGTTACACGTAGGGAGCAAATGACGAAATAAAAAAATAAATGAAAGGTTTAAATAATCAAATAGAAATATGCTTTACAAATCATTTCAGCCTCTTTTTTATATCATGGCAACTTCCAAATGTTTTAATTTATTATCATTATTTCATTCAATCAAATCGTGGTTTACTACCTAAATACGAATCCATTACAAAGACATCCATGTATGTTTGTATATAGCTTCAATATTCTGTGATTTTAAGTATCTTCAAAATTTATTTCTTGATCGGATTTTGGATAAAAAAGAAAACGAAAAATCATTAAAAGTGACCACACATTTCTTTTCTTAGAAACGATCAAAATCGTTCATATCATGCGAAGAAGCTTAAAACCATTTTTTTATAACGTAAATATGTATTGTAAATACAGATATTTTATACATGAATTTAAAGTTACGTTAGATTAATTCTTGTTTATATTTGGAACGTCCAGTAATGTCGTTACTTTTTAACAACAAATAGTAGGTCGGTTATCAATGAAAACTCGACTAAAAACGCACTGGCCTCCTGATTTGAAATAGACGTAGTAAAAAATAAGATAGTTTTATTTTTGTATAATATAGAGTAAACTTCGTTTAAATAAATGCATAAAAAGTACTCATTTGCGGCATTTTACCTATCGGGTAACGAAAATTTATTTCAGTTTATTGCATGTTGTAGGAGATAGAGAGAATTGATACGTGCTGGAAATGAAAAACTTAACATACCAACTCAACAAAGATGAGTGCTTACATTTATAATATAAAATTATTTTTTATAAAACTTTTTTAAATATTTTAAGAACGTTTATGCAAATTCAAAATATTGTTAGTGTATAAAATATTTAGCCACTTTTTGTTAAACATTTCGATGATGCAATCGTAAATAGTTGAGCCACTAAATCATTCAATATTTCTCTGAATACTGTCAATAAGTATTTATCATTTTAGGTATTCTAGCATATATAATTTTTTTAAATTATTTTTTATCTTCTAACTTAGGTTTAAATACTGTCAATAAACAGTGAAACTGAGATGCCATCATGGGAGGGAACGTGATTTTTTAGGATGGTATGTTATGGGTTAAGAAGCTGAATAAATCGTATATAAAAATATACCATTGCTATACTGATAAAAAGAGTTGAGTTCAAAATTTACTTTTTTGAGTTATGAATGCAATAAGATAAATTTGAACACGCTTTATCTTCTGGAAAAAAAATACTTCAGTCATATTCTATGTAGTTTTACATTCTAAATTAGAAGATGAAATATGTGTTAAATTATTTTCGGTCCAAGTTAATTGTGGCAAAAAAACTCAAAATAACCAAATGCTTTTGAATATTTAGATTGAATTCTTTAATTATTATCAAATTCCATTTAGTGGTTTAAACAAAAAGTAATAAGTATAGTTGTTAAAATTGGATGATTATCAAAAATAGCGACTATCTCAAAACAAGGTTTTTTGACGTAACACATTCTGCCAGAATACTAACAGTATATATACTAGAACGAGCTTTTATTGCATATAATTATTTTATATTATTTGTAAATGATTAAATCATGTATTATTCTCAGAAACAGATGTCGTTGTCAAAACTATCAGCACTTACAGTAATTAAAATAACAATTTGTGTTATTTTTGATACTTTATTCAAACTTATGTCAACAAACATTTTCTTATAATCGCTCACGTCAAATTTCGCAAACAATATCATACTTTTTATTAGGAAAACAGAAGCAGCAAATATATCAACTCAGTAACTTACTAACAGCAAACAATATTGCTTTCTTATATCTCGGCTGAAACAAGTTTTTCATATAGTGCCATATAAAAATTTAATCTGTTACTTGCAGTAATGTTATAAAAATTGCACTTTTTACTATAAATTTTAAAACGCATTCAATCTATATCTTATACGTTTGATATTTTAAATATTTTTGGTGTCATTTTACTGATAAACTGTTATTTTGATCTCTGCTGTACTCACAAAATCGTGTCATTATACCATTGATAGATAATTAATTATCTACACAGATTATATTCCGTTAAAATTTTATTTTTTATAGCTCAGAACAAATATATCAATTCATATCAAAAAATATTTTAATCCATTTTTAACAATATAGTAAGATATTAAACATTTTTTTATGAATAATATAGGTAAAAACAAAATTAATCTTAAATTATGATGAGTTGAAGAGAGGTTCGTAATTTGAAATAACTTTGTCCAACATTGTCGGTATTCGAATTCGCAATTAAAACGAGTATTTATTTGGTCAGTATTCGATTAAATTATTTAAACATTGATTATGTTGCCGATCACCTATTTAAAATTTCGTATTTTATTATAAAGTTTTACGTATATTAATTTATTGATTAAACAGAAAATATTCTGTAATCAAAAGATTTTGGTAGTCTCTCTTAACCGAAGCATAAAAATAATTATTTACTGACCGTATTTATTTAAAGTAACAAATCATGCATGCATTTAGTTTATAGGTATCAGGGCTGTGTTTCAACTGACATTAACTTAACTTTATATACTGGTTCATAAGATACACAGTATACACAATGCATCAAAGACAAAATGTCCAAAAACACAAAAATCGAAACCGATTAAAAAAAATATTTAAATCGTTTTCAATTTAATTTAAATTTATTGAATACGTGTTTATCGACTTTAAAAAATCTAGGCTTTTCTTGGTGCGTTTTTATAATTAACTACACCGTTAGTGGAACTTTGCTGATCCTATCAAACTAAGCAATAGTGTGCATGTAGTTCATATTTTATCAAATTAGTTACTATCTGGGCTCAAAAAACATTATAGTCGCCCTGTTAAAACTTTCACTGGGCAATAGTCTGCCAGCGTCACTATATTAATGTGCATCGTAAATTTGCATCACCAAAACATGCAAATTTCTACATACACCGTGTAAACAATAATAGTGGCAGAAGTTTCCAACCGCCGGACAAACTTCCTCGCTTCCGCTTTAATAATTACGATAATGAACGCGTACTACTCCGCTGAACGCATCTACTATCACCTAGGAATTCACACATTAATTAATTCACTAACAAAACTAATTTAACTTAAAACAAAAAATATTTATTATTTATTAGAATGTTGCGATATAATGACTGTTATTTATTTATGTTTAAATCGGAACTGTAGTCGGAATAGGAGTTGAATTTAGGTTCGGTGTCGAAATATAAATTTCGAGCCTTGTTACGAGCAGTAACGGTTTAATTAACACTTTATAAGCGGGCATTTTTTAGTGATTAGCGCAAAAATATATTACATTCTTAAAATCAACACAACTTCTAAGCCAAACAATATTTTCGGCTGAAATTTCCAAAGAAATCATATGTAACATTTTATCATTAAAAATAAAATAAAAACATGTTGAATACATCATAATGTAACTATTTTTCTAAGCTGAATATAAAAACCTGTTATTAATTTAGTAGATAGCACACCACTTGTTATCGATATAAAATATTCAAAATATTCCGTATAAAAAATAACATTAATCCAAACGATACAATTATATAAATGATTATAGTATAAAATCTTAATTCCTACAAAATTACAATTACTGGAAGTGTGAAATCTGATGCCTTAAATTTTCGATAAACATGTGTCGCCTTTTAAAAAAAATACTATGGGTGAACGAACATTCAGGGCATAATAAATTATGAGTTTTATTACTTATTGTCAAAAAGGGTCACTTGCCTTGGCAGTTATTTTGAAGAAACCATTAAATTATGAGTCAATATACCAACAAAACTGACAGTACACCGCCTATATTGTGTTAATATATTCATTATGCTTTATATTGCTTAGAAATTCATACAATCGCTTAAAAAAATTAAAAACGCTCTAAAATTAAAAAAAAAATATACTTTAGTTTCCTAATTACCCTAGTGCAGCGATTTTACAAAATGGGAGGCATAGACTATCACAAAGAAAGCGCAAAAAACAAAAGGGTTAGTTTTTTTTTTTTTAGATTCAATGCCAATGCGCCAAATATTTTAAAGTTGAAAGATTATACGAGAAAAATTCGATAAGAATTAATTTTAAGTCACTCGAGATCAACTCGAGGTAAATTGACATTACAAACACCTACGTCTCAGGTCTCAAATTTAAATTGAAACATCTAAATTTGACAATGAACTTATCGGGACACGAATCCAAACCCACCAGGTCGGTAGAGCAAGTTCTTAACAACTAGACCACAACGGACGAGAATTTAATAATAAGATTACGAATTTGAGCTGAGAACCATTCAAATGGAAAAAAATACAATGTATTAAAATATTTCTTTCAAAATGAAATCTTAGTTCAATTTCTTTTAAAATTTGACGAAGAATATTCAACATAATAAAAAAAATATATGGTTTTGACTGGTGCTTGGTGGAATTTCAATATTAAATTTGAATCGTACAAATTATGTACATTCACACAAGTTTTCATTCATCATCTGGGTTTCGCCTTTCGTCATCGTTCAGGTGTACAGATGAACTTGAACTAAACTTAATATTCAAAGTAATACAAGTATTTAGAGCGAAAGAGTGGCGCTTTCCGCACTACTTCCAAGCTGTGTGCTAGTGAACAACCACACCCATCGCATTCAATATACATACAAGACTGTCGACAATTTATTATATGAGGGTAAATAATAAAGCAATAAAAACGCCAACATGTATAGTCGACAGACCGATCCAATATCGACAGTTTGCTCACGTAAAAATTTTCATTTCCATAATATTTGTACTGTGTCTAAAGTGCATTCAGCAAAAGTTGAAGCTGCAACTACGAGCATATCGATTAATAAATGCACTCGTGCAAATGACTGCAAATGTACTTTTGATACAGCCTTATATCCATTCTATCTTGCTGCAAAGTAGCCCTGTACACGGGCGTGCATTGCTACATAAATAGAAAAAGCGTTTATTTTTCCCCTTTTGCTCTCTCTAAGCCGTTGTTCTGTTGGGCGGTAGATTTTCGTTCAGGCTAAAGTTTTATTTCATTCTATCTTTGTACTTTGTAGTAAGTTTCTCATAGCTTTTAAAGATTTTCCATAAAGTATTTTGATACAGTAAGTCTACCAGACACAATCCATTTCTTTTGACGCTTCTATAAGCTTTTAAGCTCATAATTATTATTGATAAAAAAATATATGAAAGAAAAAATGACAATTGATGAAATTAATGACAAAAGCTATGATGCTAAAAATGCATTAAATAAGCGATGATGGAATCTGGCTTAAAACTTATTATTTCTCGATTATATATAAACAAAGGTAGTAATCTAAATTTTGAATCGTTCAAATTATGTACATTCTCACAGATGTTGTCACTAACGACCCGGGTTTCGCCTTTCGGCATCTTCATGACGCTTTTAACGCAATGATACATTTATTTATTATATAAACATGAAACATTCATTTACTAAGCGTCAGTTCAATTTCATCCGTGCACTTGAACGCCTGAAGATGCCGAAAGGCGAAACCCGGGTCGTTAGTAACAAAATCTGTGGGAGTGTACATAATTTGAACGATTCAAATTTAATATTGAAATACCACCAAGCAACTTCAGTCGAAATCTTAAATTGTAGTAATATAACCCAATTTTTATTTATTCTACATTATCTTTTAACGGCCTAATCAGCTGTTATTTGCTGTAATGAAATATGATGTTTTTTATATCAAAATTTGACAGTAGACACTTAAAAAGTTACCTAAGCTATCATCCCGGAACTCTTTATCTTTTCAACACCAAAAAGAAAGACGAAGTCCACTTACCGTTCACCACTTCACTAAATCACCGGCGAGTTAAACATATTAAGCGCTATTGACAAGTATATCAAAAGAATACTTAATAATATCAAATGGCGGTTGAAATTTTCTTCGTGTCAATTTTCTATCTATATGGTAAGTATATTTAAAATACAATTTTTTAGTTATCTTTTGGCATACAAACATACAACCAATTCGACGCTTGTGGAAGTACTTTGTACATTTAATGTTTAAATATATTCATTGAAGCACTATACATTTAAAACACAGCTTTCTTTCTCACGCGGCAATAAAACACACCACCCGCCGGCTGCCTCCCTTTCTCACTATAAACGGAATGACCAAGCTTAAATCTGCCCACGGTTTCCGAATCCACTAACATAATTGAATTCGCGATGCATTTAACAAAGACTACGAAAAAGCTACGCCGTGGACCGAAGCTCTAATTCGCCAGAATTAGCTACGCCATACATCGCCAACTGCCAACAATTTTAAATGGCATTTTGAATAAATTCAAACATTTTATTTTTGAAAAATATTTTTTTAAAACACCGTTTACAGTAACATATATTTTATTAATAATAAAAAACACAATATTTCTTTTGTACTTTATTGTACTTCATTCCACTTTATTTAAAAGGTCTGGACCAGTTTCGCTTATTGCGAACATTGTCAACTGATAAGAAATATATATTATACAAAAATAAATTGAAATGAAAAGGTGTAAACAACAATTGGCATTGAAAAGAATTTACAAATTAGTATAACAGTATAAATGATTCTATAAGTACACAAAATTAAAAAAATTAACACCTCTAACATATAATTTAAAAATTATCAAAGATAAATAAATTTTAAGTGATTCAACGACGTCGACCACTCGACCACACAGGCGGCACTCACTTAAGTTACTCACTGTTAAATACAATGATTTTTAAAATATTTAGTAGCCTACATTAAATATAACACTAGTATTATAGATAAGCCACGTGCCAACAAATTTTTGAAATAAATGAATAAAATAAACATTTTTTAAATTTAATTACTGTAACTTGGCTTAACATTAAAAAGATATTTCAATAAATAGTACATACGCAATTTTACAAAACTAATGAATTTGATAAGATTCATTTGTTTATTTTATTTATTTATTTAATTAACATTGCACAAGGTTAACAAATTATAAATTTATAACTTTTACAATGGAGAAAAAAAATAGTACAATTTTATATTAAAATCAGTAGAAAAAAAATGGCAAAGAAGTCAACTGAGTAAGCTCCGACGAACTCTACTTTAATATATAAAAAATAGTATTCGTCGGAACTCACCCACGTCTACATGGAATATGTTGACATCCGAAGCAATATTGTTGAACACCGTTAAAGCTCTACCCAGTGGCATCCCCATTGGCAGGCTGGTTGACAACGCTTATGTTACAGTTTAAATTTAAATAGAAATAAATGTATTTATTTTTGTCAGAGCCGTGGCTTTAAGTGATCATTTTAAGGTTTACCATACCTTACTTTCTGCCACTCAGAGAAAGACTCCGTCTAAAACAATTTGGCAACGCAGCTTGATACTTGCGGCAGAGGTCGTGAAAATAACGGGAAATGCACTAAAAAGTTTTACGGCCCACCGCACACGACTGCATTGGACAGTTGCATTCAACCCGAAGCCCATTAAGAGTGCATTTTGCTAGATAATAATGCACAAGTTATCTTTCTGCTAACTGTGAAATTGTGTACGCGAGAATTATCTCAATTTCATTCATTAGAATAATTGCACCCCGTATGTATTCTGAAACATCAGCAATTTTGATAAGAGCAAATTATTCTCACCTAATTTAGCTTGGTATTTCAATTATTTTCTACCTATCGTAATAAAACATATTTGCTCCTTATATACAGGAGTGGGCTGGAAGGGGGTTGGAGGGGCTCGCGCAAACCCCTTGTTAAACTTGAGTAAGGCCGGCGATTCCCTTGTTTATTTAAGAGAAAAAAATATTCTTAGATAAAATAAGTATATAACTGTAATTTCTGACTTATATATTATCTACGACAGCTTCAGTATACACAATAGTATATTTTTAGCCATTAAGATTGATAATTTTACGGTAAATTGCATATTGTTACGTATTATAAGTGTATTTAGTAAAAATTGATTGCTTGTTTAAGAATTGAATGTATAGGAGTGATAAAAAAATTCACCCCTTCTCCAAAATATCGAGAATTGCTTTAAGATTAAGCGAGCTTTTTGTTAACGTATTGGCAGCCCATCGCTGCTTATATAAAGTGAATAGTCACTTTTTGGTCTCTGCAAATTAACATTTCACCCACCAATCTTTCTTATGAAACATTATTAATCACTTTAAATATAATTGGGTGAAATAAGTGTCGCAAAGTCATTATGTTTATAAAATACAAGTCAAATTATTTTCCTATGATATATGTTCCAATTTTACTTTGCTCAAGACCAATTTCGATCAGCAAATGATATACAACTGACAGAATAAGAGAAAATTTAACTTTAGGTCTGCTTATAATGCCATTTATTTAAGCGATGTCAATCTTGGTCAAACAATAAAATTTGAATAAATATTAATACGCGATTAAGAAATCAATTGACTTTTAAAAAAAGCTTTATTTGTCAATTTGTAGCAACGTATCATTTAATTTAATCTATATATATAAAACAAAGTGGGGTTAGTTACACCACGTATATCTCGAGAATTACTGCAAGGATTTCAATGATATTTGATTTATAAAATTCTTATTTACCTAGAATAGCAGAATAAGCATTAAAACATCGGAAAAATATCACGGAAAATAAATTATGAAGAAAATTAATATCTTCATACAGAACAAAATTTTCAAATGAGGAATAGGTCAAATAATGACATGTTGTTTTATGCTCGGTTCAGGTAGATGACACTAGATGGCACTGTATTTATACGATAGACTTTTAAATAATTTTAAATTTAGAGTATAATCGATAATATGAAATGAAAACGAAAGAAAATCGAATAATATTGAAATGAGGTTATGTTTATAATTAGGTATGATACATTTTTTGACAACAATATTACGATGTTTGCACGAACGTTTGTATCGAATTGACAATTCAAATTTGATGTTCGATTGTGTTCGATTGTTTCGATTTCATATCTGTCAAATCTATGGTCTAAATATTGACATTACATTTAAATGTGTTTCGTGCATTAGGTGTGATTGTTTGTTTTTTATTTATTCAATGTTCTTAGATTAGTTTTATTTGGAATTAGAAACTGTACTCTTTTCACTTCAATTAATACTATACTATTTATATATAGAACGTCAAAAAAATATTTCGTGATATTTGACAGCAAAAGTACATTGTGAATTATATTACATAACGTTAGTAAGCCATTACTTTATGGTTATTTTTAAATGCATACTGCTACGTACGTAATTCCTGTGTCCACTGTCAATACTTGATGGAAAAGCATTCTATATTTAATTAAACGGTTTTTCTCTTATATAATGTCGAATGCGAAATTATTAACAAAGAAAGTTTCAATTGACTATTTTTATGAAGTTCAACGAAAATTGTATAATTTCTTTTTTATGTTTTGTCAACAATTATATCGACTTTGGAAAGCAAGAAGGGCGTAACCCACACATGCGCAAAAAAGTGTTTTGATGATTTTGGGCCATATGCAAATTATGAATTATACAAAAACTTGAAATGCACGGACACGTCTAAACTGGTGTTTAATTGACAAAATAATCTATATACATAAAACAAAGCGGGGTTATTTACACCACGTATATCTAGAGAATTGCTGCACGGATTTCAATGATCTTTGATTTATTAAATTCCTCTCCGGCTAGAATAGCAGAATAAGCATTAAAACATCGGAAAAATATCACGGAAAAGAAATTATAAAGAAAATTAATATTCTCTTAGAGTTTTCAAATAATGAACATTTTGTTTTATGCTGGGTTCAGATAGATGACACTAGATGGCACTGACGCGATCGACTTTTAAATAATTTTAAATTTAGAGTATGGATTAGAATAAAAAAATCGATGATATGAAATGAAAACGAAAGAAAATCGGATAATATTGAAATGAGGTTATGTTTTCTGACTTGTAAATTCTTTCTGAATCTCCAAATCAGATACGACATAATTTTCTATCATTATTTTGACATGCTTTCCATCGAATCTATGTGAACTTTGGAACAAGGTACAAGGATGACATGTCAGAAGACATTTTACATCAAATTCGTGTCAGTTCAGGGAATCCCGATCTCGAGATGAATGAAGAGATACATAACCAGGCTTTGCTTTAGATCGAAGACATGTGTTACCTCATGTGCGGCAGTTTGTTAGTCAAGTTAGGAATGCCAACGCCAGATCGTGGAATGAACGACGCTTTTAATCGAAAATTGGAACGTGAACGTGAATATTTTCGAGATGCATTGAACCAATCAGTTCAAACGAATTTACCACTGTTGAACCCACAATAGAGGGAAGTGTACGATACGTTAATGAATGCAATTTATGATGGAAATGGTGGCTTATTTTGCCTTGACGCGCCCGGTGGAACTGGAGAGATATTCCTCATGTCATTGATTATGGCTACTGCTCGTGCGAGATCCGAAATTGTTGTAGCAGTTTCTTCTTTTGGAATAGCGGCTACGTTGATAAAAGCATGCCGAACGGCTCATTCAGCGTTGAAATTTCCGTTAAACCTCCAAACGACTGAAAAACCGACATGCAATATTGCGAAACACTCAGCAATGGCCGAAGTTTTGGAAGCGAGTAAAATCATCAACTGGGATGAATGCACAATGGCACACAAACGCGCATTGGAAGCACTCAACCGAACTATGAAAGATCTGCGCAGTGACTCAAGATGTTTTGCAGACGCAATGATTCTACTATCTGGCGATTTCTGCCAAACACTACCAGTCATTCCAAGATTGACCGTTGCCGATGAAATAAACGCTTGCCTCTGCTGACGACAAACATGCGAGTTACATTTCTAAACGATCCATCTGCCGAAGATTTCTCCAAGCAATTGCTGACTATCGTCGGTAACGGCCGTGTTCCTGTTGACGAATCGAACGGATTGATTTCGATTCCGCCGAATTTTTGCAATTTCGTCTCAACGAAGGACGGCTTCATCAACAAAATGTTCCCAAACATCTAATCACAAAAATCACAATTGGTTGATTGAACGAGCAATTCTTGCGGCTAAAAAAAAAGATGTGGATCATTTAAACTTCACAATTCAAAATCAAATCGTTGATCTACTGCATTCCTTTAAATCTATCGACTGTGCCACGTGAATTACATCATTTCAATGTAATTTAAATACTTTTCATTTTGAATTTTGCCCATTTATTGAACTTAATTCATTTTGAGTATTCATTCAAACTGAATTTAATGCATGCAATAAATTAACACAACATTTATTGATCCTGAGGCGGTACGAAGTTCGTCGGGCCAGCTAGTTCATCATATAAAGATGTAGATTAATGCTTCTCATTAACCATTTTATAGTGTGTCGAATTTTTACAACAATCATAAGAGGTGGGGATATTAATGGATGGAATGATTTTATTTGATAAGCCACTCTCTCTTTGTTGATTTGATTGGAAATCCCGTTTAAAATAAAACACACAAACTGTGTGACATTTAATTTCAAAATCAAATATTTGCGACTAGTTTGGTCACGACGTCTTTCATATTTGACTTAAGACGAACTAAGTTTATTTAAGGTTACCTAAATAAATTACAATTCAATACGATTTTCTTATATCTCTGTCTAAATTTGTTTTCCGACCGATAACAATGGTTTACTGTGAAATGTATACAAAATAAAAACCACAGATATATTTATTAAAAAATTAGGGCCTTATACTTTTGATTGAAAAAATAAATGTGTATTTATTGCCTCTGTTTAATACTGTATATGAGATATTCAAAAAAAAACATTTTATGATACCCAATTATATTTTTTCACCATGTCCGCTCCCAATTTTGAGCATATGGAATCTAATTGAGTTTATCTCAACAGAAAAGTTTCTATAATTTATAATTTTGACTGAATGAGCTTGATGGAATTTTTATTTCATTCTTGCTATATAAATAAAGATTATCATAATTTCCAATTTTTAATACCTCTAAGTGTTTTACTTGTCAGTGTAAATGATGACCAATTTTAAACTTTACAATATATCTGACTGTAACACGCAAAAAATTCTCTCTCTAAAGTAAAACAGTCGCGAAATTTTAATTACCTTAATATCTTAATCGAGAAAGTAAATGTTTCAGTGCAGACGCTTTCGTATAATAAATGTTCTGTTTTATGAAGCTAGGAATGAAGATTCATTTTAACTTCAGATCTCGCTCCTTCTAAAAGAACATTGCATATTAAAAGAACGACGTGTTCGAGGAGTAAGAGTGTTAGAACATTAGATTTCCAGGAAATTCTTGACGCCGCTTTGAATTTTATTTCATTAAAATGTGCAACGTTTTTTTCGTTTTGTTACACTTTGAACCATTCCTTTCTTGACGATATTTTAAACTATCAAACAGACGTTGATTAAAGCTTTTATTTAAATTTAATACATACGTAGCAGTAAAAGTGTCATTGTGACTAAGAATGTTGGAATATAACACAAACTTAACAGTCTTAAAATAAATACATAAGCTTTTAGTCTTAGAAATCAATTACTTTCCATCGGTAAGGTTCGGAATATTACATATTATCAATTAGTATATTATTTAAATATTTGTTTATTAATAATTAGCGCACATCGTATACAATGTTGCTTTTAATATACATACTTCTAATTTATGTATTACAAACATTTATAAGTGAATTGATAAACTAATATGTTAATACTATTAACTCACCAGAGGCAGGTAAACCAAATATTATAAAGTCAATTTTTCAAATAACCCAGGATTGGCGTGGCATATAAGTGATTATCTTATCTTCCATTCCTCGATCACTTTTAAGGTGTTCACTGTCAATACTTGGTGGAATGGCATTATAATAAAAATAATAAAAGAAAATTGAAAATCTAACTTCATTACATAAAAAAAAACTACAAACTGACCGAAGTTGAGGTACGTGCTTGTAGAAAATTAACGACAATATAGTATATATCTATTTTGTTTTTTTACTGAGGAATGGAATAAAAATAATAAAAGATTTTTAGTACTTTTTCCACATAAAATTAATTTGATCAGGATCGGTTTCGCTTATCGCGAGCATTATCAACTGATAAGAAAAAAACATAAACAGTGCTATTTATACAAGTTAAATTGAAAAATTGTATGTTATAGGTGTTAAACATTTTAATTTTGTGTAACTATAATGTAATTTGTAAATCTTTTTCATTGTTAGTAGTTGCTTACACCTTTTATTTCAATTATACCTGTATAAATAGCACTGTTTATATATTTTATTCCATTCCTCAGTAAAAAAACAAAATAGATATATACTATATCGTCGTTAATTTTCTACAAGCACGTACCTCAACTTTGGTCAGTTTGTAGTTTTTTTTATGTAATGAAGTTATAATTTCAATACACACGTATTCTTTTTACTTATATCCCAAAAAAATCTTTTTATTTAACCTTGAACAAAGACGTCTGCAAATAATATGACCATGTGCATGGACATGTTTTTTCTTCATTCCTTTTTAACTCCCATAAAGATATTGAGGACAAAACCATTCCAGGGGTGTTTTATAGCGGTAGAGAGTGACATAGAAAGCGGTGGAATTAAGTACATTTACATGTCCCCTGAAAACTTGTACTTTTTGAGATACAAGATTATAGAAAATATTCGACGATATGCATGTATTTATATGATATTATTCACCTCAGAAATATTTTAAATTACAAAAATTCTATTCAGGAAAATATTTTTTAGTAAAAAATCAGTAGTTACATACAGTTATACTTAAATCTGAATTTTAATCGTTCAAATTATGTACATTCACACAAGTTTTGTCACTAACGACCCGGGTTTCGCCCGGATGAACTTGAATTGGCCTTTAGTAAATGAATTTATCGTGTTTAAGTATTTGCGTATTTTGAGCGTAGTTTTAAAGAGGTAAAAATACCAAAAGATTTCCAACATTTTTAATACATATAAAATGTTGTTAGATACAAATATAATCTTTTTAAAACGTTTAGGGCCGTTTTTGAAGCAGACACTATTAAACTGTCTTATTATGAACATAGATCTTAAATTTATTTATTCTCTTAATCTGTTAACAAATAGTTACTAAATTTTTGGTTTTGTATATACACTCAACTCTTTATTTACACGGTAAATACGTTCCATAAAAAATCGTTTTAAAAGTTATAAAATTCGTAGATTGGTTTGCTGAATTAAATAAACTGTGTTATTTGAAAAAAAAACAAATTTTGTCTCGAAAATCGTGCGAAAATGGTATAATGAAAACCCAATAAGTATTTCATATAAATAATAAGTATTTCAATAAAGAAAAATATATTATTCATTGCTACTTGAATATGTACGAGGACTTTTGTAAGCGACTAGACATAAATCGCTGTCATCGCTAGAAATATCTGACACATCTTATATTATGTGTAAGGATTTAATGAAGCTTTCTGTTTGTTATCACTGTCTTGTGTTGCTGAATTGCCCGTTATTAGGAAATCCGTTATCCGCTTCTGTGTTTATTGTGTCTGAGAATCGTGTTAAAACAAATAATTCGTGTAAAAGTATAGTATTTGTTATTTTTAGTGAACTGTATTATCTTAAAACTGTGTATCAAAAAAGTTGAGTGTATTTCTGAAATAAAAAACATTTAACTCGAAAAAATATTAGTTACCAGCCTGAATTACGTAAATTATCCAATATAATTACTTGAAATAGTGGTTGATTTAATTAATAATCTAACCCAGCCCGAAGAAGGTTATGATCAGAATGCAAATGGATATGAAACCATCAATCTCATTCACCACGACACGGTATCAGTTTTTAAGTAATCAGAATTAATCAACAGAGATTTTACTAATGACGATAAAATAACTATTTTTCATACAAAAAATGTAGAAAAACATCTATAATACAATAGAATGTTTACAAAATATACTATATGGTATTTTGAAAGCTACTGTTTGTATTATTTTTGTCTCCAATTTCTTTCAAATTCAGGATAATTTAACTCACATTGAAAGTATGTTTGATTGACGTAGAGATTAAGTAACTAATGTATGGCTTTTGATAACTTTTAAATACTGCGTATTGCGTAGTTATATAAAATTATTCGCGAATTTTAACTTTAAGTGGACAAAAAAATACTTTATTAATATCTGTAATTATTTATTAAATTTAATTAATTTTCCATCCAAACTTCTGACTAAAATAGCTTCGCCGGCAAGATTTCGACCTTTGAAATTTTCGTTTCGGCTCTAAACAACGGGTCTATTAACTGGCATCGCAAGTTCTGTAAGGGTAAGCTATGTAGCTCATTTGTTACTGTCCCAGCTTTCTTTATAAGCTTTCAGTATGACCGTAAAGTTTAAGTAATTGACCGTTGTGTGCTTTCAAGTTTTATTTTTACAACAATGCTGTGTGCCTTTGTCTAAGTTTTATAGTGTACACACTGGTGAAACTTTACATGAATACATAAATAATGTTGTGTGTTATTATTTGATTAATTACAATTAGTTCACGTCGAAGCCAGTTTCAGTTTGAAAATAGGCAAAAATGTGCTTTTTTAATCAATCGGTTTTTTAATATTTTTTTATTCAACGATTGTATTATATATCTTAATCAATACAGTGTAATGCAAGATGATAAAACGAATTACGTATTACGTGATTACGAATTAGTAAAATTTATCCATGTTTTTTAGCTTTTTATTGAATGATATTATGTTGTATTTTTTTATATATAAATGATAAAACTTTTTACCAAGAACATATTAAATAACAGTGGAATTATAACAAATGTTCGTATGAAAATGTACAAGTTTTTAACGATAAAAATTATTTAATAAATACTGAAATAATAAAAAAAATCAGTTATACTTTCAATTTTCAACAGATCCATCTTGAAGGTAGATTTAGTTATTATTTTTTAAAGAATGTTATGATGGTTCAAACAACACACAAAAGAGATTGTTTCTTTGATTTTAAACGTCTAAAATATATTAAACTTCATAGTATAATACTGCAGTGCACTGTTTTATTCTCTAAAACGGTGGGTGGTGCTCCGTTTAAATTGTATTCTCAGTGGAATGCGTGTACAAGAATTTCCATCTTTTAGAATTAATGCATTTCACCAACACTCTGTGTGAGCTGGTTCTCACAGCAAGATGTTGTCTTCTTGTAAAGCGAAATGTTGCTGCGCCAAAGGAGAAACTGTGATACCGTTAAACCTTTTACTCCATTAAAAAATATTTCAATTTTATACTTGATTCTAGAATCAAAGGGTCGTCAATTTTCATTAATATATTATACACGAATCGTTAACAATATTGAACTATTATTGGCAAAAAAGTATTTGCAAATTCCTTTCTTAATAAGATCGCAAAAATAAATTATAATTTACTATATATTACTAACCGCATTTAAGAATTTCTTTTTGCAAAGAGTAGTAGGGCTATTACAAGACTAGTCGTTAACTAATCCTTCTCACTACGCCTTGTTATTTGAGGATTGGAAGGGTGAGATGAAAATTTTAGACATTAAATCACATATCTGGAATTACACTCTCATAATTTAAACATGGCCATGCTCATTGTATTCAAAAAGAATTAATTTATATATGCACATTTAGATAGTTTGGTTTAATTATCTTTTGATTTAAGTTGAGACAAATAAGTAAATAACATATAAAACTACTTTTAAGGTGTTCACTGTCAATACTTGGTGGAATGGCATTATAATAAAAATAATAAAACATTTTTAGTACCTTTTTAGTTTAGACCGGTTTCGCTTATCGCGAACATTATCAACTGATAAGAAAAATATATAAACAGTGCTATTTATACAAATTTAAATTGCTAGCGATGAGCGAAACCGGATCAAATAAATTTTATGTGGAAAAAGTACTAAAAATGTTTTATTATTTTTATTATATAAAACTACAATTGCAATTTAATCAGAACATGTAGAGAAGCAGATTGACAGTCTTAAAATGTTAGGTGATAAATTCCGCTTTATTATTCGTTAACTTTGTGATGTTGAGTCTGATTATGCTTCTCAAAAAAGCAAAACACGTTTCATATTTTGTAATACGACAAGTGGAACGACAAAGTTATCAAATACATTTTTTTTATTAAAAAATGAACTTCCACACAGTTACGGCCGAATCCTTGTAAGATACTTTTGAGGTAAATTTAAAACTATTTACTATTAACGAGTCACCGCTAATTAATATAAAATCATTCATCAAGAAATTATTTTAACTATACATGTATACATACATACACACACATCAATAAATTAAATTTATCTTATTGTTTTTAGCGCTGATGGAGAGTACGTGGTCACTACAATGACAAAAGCAGTTCTTCATCATTCCGGAAAAGTAATGTGGACTCCTCCAGCTATCTTCAAGTCGTCATGTGAAATAGACGTCCGCTATTTCCCATTTGATCAGCAGACCTGCTTCCTGAAGTTTGGCTCCTGGACATATGATGGAGATCAGGTATGATGCTATAGACACGGCTATAATTATATGATTTTTTTAAAACAAAAAATAGTCAGCAACTTTTATTCTTCAGTTAGTCATATTAATAATTGTACAGTTATTGACAATCCAATATCATTATATTAATTACATGTTTATAAAAGTATTATTTTAGAATAAAAATAGTTTAATAGGTATAAACTATCACTTTTAATCTGTTCACTGTCAATACTTGGTGGAAAGGTAATGTTTTGAATAAAAACACTGTTTTGTACTTATTCGAGAAGTATTTTTTGGGATCAGAATTAAGAATTTTCAACTGATAAAAGTATTTATTGATTCAGAGCTATTTATACACCCTTATTATTGTACAAATAGCTCTATATCAATATAGTATATCCCTATCAGCTTAAAGTGCTTGTGTTGAGCAAAACCTGTTGTGATCCTAATAAATTATTGTGCAATAAATACAAAATATTGTTTTTTTAGTTTAAAATATTTTATTTCAATTATGTCATTTCCATAGCACAGTGGTCAACGTCGTTGGCTTCCATACCGGACCTCACGAGCTCGAATCCAAGTAGGAAGAACATTTTGTTCAATCGATTTATCGATTTTCTGTTCAAAACCATGGATGTTTGTGATGTATGAACTGAATTACAAGCAGTTATCGCAGAAAAAAAACCAACCTCTGCTGAGATACTTCCATTAAGGGACATATGGCTCCACATTGGGAGAGGAAATGGACTAAAAAAAACATGAATACATAAACACTCAATTTTTTTCAACCTTAACCGTGTTTAAAATTCAATTTTGTATTCCAATAATTTAAAATAAAGCATATTAAACACTTTAAATATCATATTGCATTGTATATTTAGTTAGATTTAACAAATATGAGTTCATTCAATAGGTGAAGATAAAATATTTATATCATTAGTAATCATTATAGCAGTAAAATATATTTTTCTGCTTTGGCGAATCACGAAAATCTCTTGAAAACTATTCCAATAAATACATTTTTATGGCAACACATCTCGCATTTGGT
The DNA here is from genome assembly GCA_031772345.1 of Himalopsyche anomala. Classification (NCBI taxonomy): domain Eukaryota; kingdom Metazoa; phylum Arthropoda; class Insecta; order Trichoptera; family Rhyacophilidae; genus Himalopsyche; species Himalopsyche anomala. The sequence continues at coordinate 13,340,160 of CM062834.1, forward strand.
ATGAAACGTTTATTCAACGTAATCATAAAATGAATTTATATTTTTATCATACGTCTGTAAAAATAATATTCATCACCTTGGAAACAAAAACAATTGAAACGACAATGCTTCCCAAATGTCTTTATAACTTTTCTCTCGCGCTATAAATAATGAAAATTGTCGTATGAACTTGGTAGTGTTTCTGAAAGTTTTTTTTATTCTCGATTTAGAATCGCGTGTAAAAATGTATCGAAGAATTGTTGGTTTTACTTGTGAAATTCATAATACGTTTTTGAAAATCTATTCGTGAAAAATATTAACCAAAAATTTTTTTTCTTCTTAAATGTCAGTATAAATAACTTTGTTTTTTAGCAATTGTTTATTGTGACTTGACTATTTGTATGAAGAAATGACGATGAAGTTTTTAGCACTCATCGTATTTGCTTTTATTACTTTGACTTTCAAAATATTAGCATTACGATAAAAAAAACAACATAATTAACGAGCACTACAGTCAATTGAAAGCAAATTATTTCAGAGTAATAGCTGTCTAGTTAGTTAGAGATCGTTTTACCGACCAGGTAGGTCTGGGTTCGATTCTCGGTAAGGTCAACGTCAAATTTAGATTTTTCAATTTTAAATTTGAGATTAAGACATGGGTGTTTGTGATATCAATTTACCTCGAGTTGATCTCGAGTGACTTACAATAAAATCTCATCGAGTATTTCTCGTATGATCTTTCAACATTCAAGTCTTTGGCGCATTGCCATTAGCTGCAATGCCAAATATTTTTTAAAAATCTAAAAAAAAATGATTAATATTTTCGTTAAAAAGACGTATTTTTTACGTTTAAGTTACGTTTAAGTTTACGACAAGCCATGGTTGGATAATTTATCAACAAATTTGGGACATTATACAAAAAGCAAGTAGATTTTAGGTCTACTTCTAGAATACCAATAATATTGTAAGCAAATTATTTTGTTTATTAAAAGTTCTTAGATTTATTGTGCTTGAGACACTCAGTGATGCAATCATTTGTATGTTTGTTTACGTCAGGGTTTCCCAAACTATGTTCCGCGGAACACTGGTGTTCCGTGGGACTTTTATATGTGTTCCGCCAAATTTTGGAATAGTAATCTACGCTGCAAGACGTTTAAACATCTTCTACTTCACATTCAAAATCGAGTGATGATTAGTCTCCATTGATGTTTAAAATTGTCAAATATCTAGGTACAGGCGGAGATTTCGAACCACCAAGAGCTTTATTTACTCATATGTATATGTAACATGTTTTAAGTTAATTAATTTATAAATAATAAGTCATTTAATAAAATATATTTTTACTATCATGAATTACCCGACCCAAAAAATAAGCTGTGTTCGAGTAACATTTCCAGATTTGTGAAGTGTTACATTGCACAATAAGTTTTGGAAACCTTGGTTTACGCTATTGTTTTATGTGTTTTGGGTTAATCTCAGTAGTACTTCTAACAAATTCGTTGTGAGTACTCTTGAGTGTTTTTAAAAAAAGGAAATATTTTAAGTACAACGTTCAATTGAATACAAACATATTTACTTTCTGTATTATAAGAATCACCTGCAGTGTGCACAACACTGAGCGGGCGGCAGTTACACCATTCTCGTAAATCAAAACATATTTTCCAGTTCATTAAACTATTTACTCGCTGAGAATTCCTTCAGCTTCCCAAGGAAAAGCGATTCATCAATACTGGCAAGGCTGTGAGAGAAAGAAGAAACATTTATTGTGATGGCACAATTCCAGAAAGAAAATTTTCCCGCAAACTTCATACAGACTGCAGACGACGTCTTATTTAATTAAGTTTACGTAATAGCCTCTCAGATGTATAACATATATTACATATCATCATAAATATGTTCAATTCGTTAGTAGGGTGCAACCAAAAATTCGTAATTATTTAAATTTGAATCGTTCAAATAATGTTCATTCATACATTGAGTTCAAATCCATCCATGCACTTGAACCCCTAAAGATGCCGAAAAGTGTTACCCGGGTCGCTAATGACAAAATTTGTGTGAATGTCATAATTTGAACATTTTGAATTTAATATTTAAATTCCACCAAGTACCTTCAGTCGAAATCTTAAATTATAGTAATGATTTGTTACACCCTCATAATTTTATTTTGTTTTGTATATATTATATTTTTTTATCTACGTCCGCTCATAATGTGGAGCATATGGCCTCCTAATGAAGGTATCTTAACAGAAGTTTTTCTACAAGAACTGTTGGCTACTTAATCGCTCAACCTCTCTTTTCCAAAAAGAGTAGTAGAGATAGAAGGATAAGGCTAGGACAGGTCTAGTGTTAGCGCCCAGTTATTGAAGGATCGGAATGGTGGGAGGGAATTTTTAGACAATGCAGTTCGTTCTGACTCGAACCCGTAAGATCTGGCACAAGTAAATAATATTGTTTTTGTCATTAAGTGGCGTTAATTTACTAAATAGTTATTGTTGAATTGACAAATTGATTTATTTGTGTCAAAACTTACTATTCTTCCTAAAAAATAGTGTGAGTGAATAAAGATCGAAAAATGTATCTGGGATACTGACGAAATTTTAAACATACGATTTATAAACTCGACTAAATAACAATAGAATATTGTATTCTCTTATCATTTGATAATGCTTATTATGAGGGAATCTGGCTCTGATCATTATATAAAATAAAAGTAGAATTATTTACAAATGAATGTTTTATGTTTTTAATATAATCCCTTTCCATCACAGTGGACACATTAAAAGTAATATGTTGTACCGCCAAATAAAACATCTATTTTATTTTCTAATTGTATTGAGTTCTAGAAATACATTTAAAACAACACTATTACATAGTGTTTCTCAGCGATATTTATAAAGTATTTTTAAAAAAAACTTCTATAGATTATCATGACAATTGTAATTTGTATTATACATTATTTTTCTTAATAGTTTTCTTCGATTTCATAACCGATATTACTTATTCTCCAATGTACATTCCTTTCATACAAATATATATATATACAGCTTAATGCCATGCCATGGATCTTATTCATATGCATTAAATTTTTGAATACTCTGATTTTGGTTTTGCAAGCCTTTGATTGATAACTTACCGGCTGAACCTAAAGATTTCAGCTGCCGTCTGAAATTTATTTGATATAAAAACGTTCATGTCATAACGAAGCGAAAGAGATAATCAAATATCGAGAATCTTTCAAACATTCCGCGAGAGTGAGAATTGAATAAATCTCCCTTTTGTGTGAGATATCACAGGGATATTTCCACAAGTTGAGACGTGTTCAACAGTCTACGCAAAATAAATATTTTCTAATATTATCACAACTAGATTTTTTTCAATTATAAATATATTTGCATCTTTGATATCATTTGCCTTTGGAATATTCACCATTTCATTTACATACCATTTGTATCATAATGTCAATGTTATTGTTTATACATTTTTTAATCGAATGAAAATATTTACTTAAACTCGGTGTAATCCGTTTAGTTTTAACAAAATAAAATGACGAAAAAAACTTTTTTTTAAACTAGTTTTGAGGTTACAATTTTTTTTTAATCCATGTCCTCTCCCAACGTGGTGTACTAATGGAGGTACCTCAGCAGTACTTTTTTTCTACGAGAATTATTTATTACTCGCTCAACCTCTCTTTTTCAAAGAGAGTAGTAGGGATAGAAGAATAAGACTAGGATAGGACTAGTAGTTAATGAATCGCTCTCGCTACGCCCGGTTGTTAAAGAATCGGAAATGATGAGAGGGACATCAAAAACACCCATGCCTTCGAACAAAAATCGATCGAAAAAATGCTGTTCATACTAGGACTCGAACCCGCGAAGTCTGGCACGGAAACCCACAACACTAACCGCTGCGCCATAAGTCCCGACATACTTAAATTTATTACAATTTTATTCCTTATTCTTCTTCATTAGAAAATATATTGTGAGAATACATAAAACATTTTTAAATAAACTTAAACATAATAACTCGCTATTAAAATTGTGTATTTTTCGTTATTTTTTTACAAACACGTATCTTAACATTTGTCAGTTTTAAGTTTTTTGATGTAATGAATTCAGAAATTTAATACATTCACACATATTTCTTTGACTCGTATTCTAAAAAGCTATATATTGAATACTTTATTTAACATTATACAAAACATTGGCAAAAAAATAATTCGACAAATAATATGCTCATGTGATATGTTTAACGTGAAAAAGAAGACGGCATGAATGGAAACGTCTTTGCTTCTTTTCGTGTTTATTATGACACAACCAAAATAGGCCAAGTGGCGATAGGACCCAAAAAAAAATTAGCCCGACGAAATATTTTTAATAATACAAATCGACTGTAGAAAGGCAATGAAACGCCATCCACATAGAACAAATTTTACAGGGACAAAAACGTTTTTCAAATAGGGTAAAATATCAAGGTATTTCAGTTCTACAGTTTTTAAAAAAGTTAAAGGTTGATAGCTATTTCGACTTACGCCATCGATAGTTCTGACGATGGCGTAAGCTGAAATAGCTATCAACCTTTAACTTTTTTAAAAACTGTAGAACTGAAATACCTTGACATTTTACCCTATTAAAATGGAGTTCTACCAAGTAAATGCCAAATCAATAAATAAAACGTTTTTCATTGATTTTGCGCCCAAGACAAAATATTAAATTAACATCTCGCACAAAGACTTGTGTTTTATTTACGTCATCTAACATTATTTTAATAAATTGATTAAAAAAACCTTTTGTAATTATTCCTTTTCTCGGTTGCAATTTTAGCAGACCCTTCTTTTTTAAAACTTAAAAGCTAACGTACAAGAAAAATAAACTACAAATAAAAAGTTGAAGACCTCTTAGCAATGCAAACTATTACATCAAAAATCAATTAAGTATGAATTATCACTAACCTTTCCTTTACTATGCAAAGAGAGCACAAGCTTCTGAGCTGTGTATCCGTTACACATCACTCAAACGGGAGTGAATCATGACAATTATATAACACAACTACAGCAGTACTACATATAATTGTCGTGATTTACTCCTGTATGCCTGATGTGTAACGGATACACAGCTCAGGAGCTTGTGCTTTTTTGCATAGTAAGAGAAGGGTTAACAAAATAAAAGCCAAAAATGAGTGTATATAATAAATAAATAAATCTTAATGTCTGTCAACCATAATTAGATGTGGAAATTCCAGTAGAGTAGTAATTTATTTTTGATGTAATAGTTTGCATTGCCAAGAGGTCTTCAACTTTTTATTTATAGTTTATTTTTCTTGTATTTTGCTTCAATTTATTTGCTTAGTTGTAATACCAATTGTTTGTCATACCTTGTTTTTCTTACTTAACTTTCTTATCAGTTGACAATGATCACCATGAGCGAAACCGGTCCTGATCCAATAAATTTTATGTTTTATTATTTTTATTAAATATATTTTTGATTGGATTCCATTCGTTAATTCTCTACGTTTTCGTATTGTTTAATAGATGGAAGTACACGCTATATAACTTCAGCTCCATCGAACATCGCTTAAATTAGTTCCAATATAAGGATATAATATTCCCATTTTACTCTTTTAGTTCTTATAGAGAGAAGAAGGACTAACGCGAAATAAATCCGATAAATTTGTACTCAGGCACGATTCACGACATAACCCTTCAACCTTTTTCTTATACTTTATTGATATTCAAATTTTCAATCTTTGTTCTTTTATATAATCCAAACAAAAATTACTATCTTTTCTTTTAAAAAACGTTTGCTTTTATTTAAAAATTTAAATTCTTTGTTTATTTTCTTTTTTAATATATAATAGAAGCGCTCTGTCTAAAAATATGATAGCTTAATAATTTAAATATTATACTTTAAGACAATAACTGTTTGCTCACAAATTAACAATAATCCAAAAACCCTCCCATCCTTCTAATCCTTACTTTCGATGCGCAGCGAGAGTGACTAGTTAACCGCTAGTCCTGCCATAACCCTCTCCATTATAACCCATTATAAAAATAAGAAAAGTTGAGCAACTGAGTAACAAACAATTCATGTATAAAAAGACTTACGTTGAGATACCACCATTAAAGGTTAATGGGTGCGGATTAGGGATTCTGTGTCGAGACGTCCCGGGACAAAAGTCCCGGGACTTTTGAGCATTTTTGCTGTCGTAAGTCCCGGGACTTTGTTGTTAAATGTCCCGGGACTTAAGACAGCCAAATTTTACATTTTAATTTTGAAAAAACCATTCTAACAAAATAAAATTGGATGAAAGCAATCGCTAATGTGACCTTAAAAGTTAATTTTGATTTAAAATAAATTTACATTGGTGTCTATCCTCGAGATTAGTTTTGAAAAAAATGCATTATATTCAGGCTAAGGATTAAAGGCCGGGGTTTTAACAAAATTAAGTATGCATATATAAAAGGGACCTTATGAAAGAAACAGCTGTTTAGATTTATAATTGTAGAAGTTTCAAATAACATCTATTTATATATTGTAATACGAAACAACCATTTTCGATGGGTAGAGACATGCAGAAATACAAAAAAACTTAGACACGTGTTCGCTTAAGTTTGGGATTCACAGAATTCCAAGAAATAATGAAGCCGATAGTTATTTCTCGAAAATTATGTTATAAATCAAGGCGGATTATAAATGTTTTATTATCAACAGTTCAGCTGGGACTAATTGTTTTTCGAAAAGAATAAAAGAAAGATCAATGTTTTGGAAAAACAATGTTGCAACAACGTTTATTACAAAAATAAGAAATCGGCTGTCTGATTCGTCATTAAATTCATTATTATTTTTAATATCATATTTTGATAAGCAAAAATAAAATATTAACTTTTGTGTTAATAATACATACTGTGTATGATTTGAGGTTCTGATTTTATTATTCAATTAATTTAATATTTTCATTTCAATGTGTTCAAAAATGTATTTATTTTAATAACGCATACTTTCGGCGGCCTTTTAAAGTACGTACGAAAAAAAATATACGTTTATTGCGTAAAAAACGCTCAAAAAAATTAGTTTAATTGAAACAAAATATTAAAAAACGTTTAGGAGAAAGATATCTCTTTTTATGTTATTAGAAATTTATTTACATCAATTTATATTCGTATAAAAAATATAACTGTAGCAAAAACAAATTACAAAATATTATAATTAAATGTTCATACCAGATGTTGTTTTATTTACAAATGTTTTTCACTATTTTTCAGCTGTATTGTGATTTGTGAAGTAACGGTCATAATTTTACCCAATTCATTGTTATTTTTTCAATACATGTATTGTTATCATCCCTTTTTAGTACATACATACAAATATTTAATTTTAATAAATTTATAATTTTATTGAAGAGGAAATAAAAGTCCCAAGTCCCGGGAAGTCCCGGGACTTTGACTTTATCACGTCTCGAGTCCCGGGACTTTGAAAAACCCGAGACTTCAGAATCCCTAGTGCGGATATGGATAAGAAGGAAAAACCTTTTCGCTTAGAGAACATCATATATAATTTAAATTTGAATCGTTCAAATTAAGTACATTTACACAAGTTTTGTCATTAACGACCCGGGTTTTGCCGTTCGGCATCTTCAGGCGTTCAAGTGTACGGATGAACTTGAACTGACGTTTAGTAAATAAATGTATTTCGGAACTACATGGCCGCCTTTAGATTTAAAAAAGTCACATCGAATTTTGCCAACCACTTGATCTCGGAGAACCACTCGTTTAACGCGGATGAATTGTTGTGTGAATGTACATAATTCGAACGATTCAAATTTAATATTGAAATTCCAACATGCAACTTCAGTCTAAATCTTAAATTTTATTTAATTTAATAAAAACATGATAGAAATATTTGTAGAAAACACACTTTTTAATTTAATTTTAAATGATCAATACAATAAAGCTTAAAACAATCTTCCTTTTATTTATTTATTTTCATTTTTTATTAAGTTGTTTCTGTTTTTACATATTTTACTTATTTTCATAGCATACAGATAATTTAGGCTTATTGTAATTTTTGTAAAAACTGATTCACTTTTTTCTTAAAATCTTTAATCTATACCAAAAACCACAGTCTGGTGAATTTCATGTATTTTTATTTTAATTGTATTTTTTATGTAGAAACTTACTTAAAATACTAACATTTTCGATCAGTTTACTATATTTCCCAAAACACTCGTAAATTGTGTAAAAATAGTTTGACGGTATAACGAAGTTGGGAATGCAAGTGAGGCCGTCTCAGCCGGCGGAGCTTTCTCGTCCCAAAGAGAGGAGGAGTGTATGAAAGCTCATGAAACTTTCTAAGCTCTAATTACGTCGCGATCCCGCCGAATCGACAAAAGCCTTCGATTTGAATTCCAGACACGCCACCCTAGCGGTATCCATTAAAATTTCAACGCTCTGAAATCAGTTTAACGTGGTTACAAGTTTTCCTCGGAGTACCATTCAATTACCTTCACATGATAGTGTATCAGAGTGAGCGGAACAAGTTTGGGGCCCTAGCGAGTACAAAACCACGATAAATTCGACTAACTTTAATCTTATACTGGAGACAAATTGACACAAAAGCAATTCATTTTCACCAAAATCTAAATAGTCTACAAAATCATAATGAATGTTATACAGCAAGTTCTATAATCAATAAGCCAACGCGGCCACAAGTACATAGTAAACTTCATAAAAAATATTTATTTTAATTCAATAGTTTAAAAAGATACAAGTTTTGCTAGCTTAGATAATATTCCACCATTCTGACTTCAATTATTCAAACACTTTTGCTACATGTCTGGAGCATATGAAGATTTGAACTTCTTAGAAATCATCTAAACATAAATTGATTTACACGTAATGGATCTTATTCTATCACTCATATTTTTTCATTTTTTATTTATTGACTTGGCATTTACTTGGTAGAACTCCATTGTAATAAGGTAAAAATAAAAAAGTATTTAGTTCTACAGTTTTCATATTTATTAATCGATAGCTATTTCGGCTTTCGCCATCGTTGGAACTATAGTTCTTAACATTAGTTCTATTGTATATTCTATAGTTCAGAACATTATTAGAACTAAAAACGTTTCTATTTTTACCCTATTACTAGGGTTGCCACCTGTACCGGATTGGCCGGGATCGTCCTGGAATTGGAAGCACTGTCCCGGATGGATATGGATGAATGCTAAATTGTTCCGGATATTTTGAGCAAATTGAAGATTTCAAGGTGGCAACCCTACGTAACACTCATATTTTGTTTAGCCACGTAAAAATCGATAAAGATAAATAATTAAAAGTAGTTTGATTTACTCTCACCTCAGATATAGAGTATTACTTTAAGATACAAATCTGTAAATTGATACAATAATCAATCCTTGAGAGTTTACTTTTGGTCAAATGAAAGTCTGAAAGCGCTGACCTATCGGATACAGGATCAGCGTACGTATGGGTACATAATAAGGATTCTGTGTCGAGACAAACCAAGAATAAACTCCCGGGGAATCGACACTTTTTGCCAGTCTCACTTCCCGGGGCATTTGAATAAATTAACCCGAGACATGAGACATACCAATTTTTTAATTAAAATTGCATAAAATAGTTTTAATTAATTTAATACTAATATAGTTTTAGAAGCTTTGTACATGGAGAACCTTTGCAGATTTCGGAATGCAATAAAAAAATGTAAAAAAAAAAATCTATTTATTTTAAAGAAATGTATTTCCACTTTGCGAACGTGTGACTGGTGCATGTTTGCAATAATAACCATTAAATTACTGATCTGTATTACTTTTCGACAAAATCAAACAAATCTCTTAAATGCTGTGTAGTAAAAATCAATATAAATATTTACAAATACAATATTGTCATTGTTTGTAATATTTAACAAATAAAATAAGTTAGCATGATGTTTGAGCTACCGTAGTGTTCATGCATATAAGTATTTGTTTCAATCATTTTTCATTAAAATAACTACTGTACAACGGTTTCGGGAAGCAAGAATTTTGCGGGACATAACAATTTTATTTCTTGTGCCCTGAGACATGAAATGGTATGGAGACATGGTTTCTCCAGTTCTTTCTTTCAATGATATGAATAAAAAAATAGTCCAGTAATTTCACATACAAAAAAACTTGTCCTAAGCAAATTTTCAATCGATTGGAACACATCAACCAACATGGTTAGAAATATTTTCTAATATGCCATGAAAATAAATTGCTTTTTATGATACTGGTTTTATAACAATTTTATTCTGTCAAAACTGATTTTCGAATCAGAACACAATGGGTCTAAACATGGTCAAATAATCTGCAAATTTATTTTACTTCGTACTGACTCATAATAGGAAACACCGATGAAAACCCATTAAAATAAAATCAATGTGGCAACAAACGTTAACAACTTGCAACATAAATAAGTCGACATTAAACGATACGGTATGGAATAGCTCTTCAAACGAGCTAAAAATATATTTTAATATTCAAATTAATTAACAACGTGGACGAGAAAAAAGATCTCCATACTTTCAAATACGCAGACTCAGTTGGCTCAGTACATGTAATTCCAAATTTAAATTTAGATTGGACAGACAAAAATAATGAAATCACAAAGAAACAGAAGACAGCCGTTTGAATGTTTTTGACAGTACTCATTTTTGAGAGGTATTTTATAAAATCTACTCTATACTTTAATATAACACAAGCCAGTGATAATTTCTCGTGACACAAAGTATTTGCGAACGGTTAACGGTGGTGTGAATTCTTACAGGTAGAAAGGAATATTACTCAATTTTATATAACAGATGATTTTCATGATTACATTATTCATATATTTATTATTTATTTAAAGTATTTACTATCTAAATTCTAGAATATACGTCGACTGTTTCTAGAATGCATGTTGAGACTTTGATTTCACTCAAGTACAAGTATTTATTATATTTGTATCGCCATGTTGTAAAACCCGCTCTGGTCAATTTTTGGCGAAAACGAGTTATGAATGCAGTTCAACGCTCTATCGAAAAGGCTAACATTTTTTTAACAAATTTAGAGTTGCAAATTGTATTCTGTTTCGTCAAAAAATCAAAAAATATTGATGCGACTCGCAAAACCCACTCCTCACAAAAATTTTGATTGACAAAACCTTAACACATAATGGACCAGACAGACGTCGCACTCACAGTGTGCGACACAGTTTTATTTGTATCTCGGAAGATGTAGAGTAACTCAGTTCAGAAACTCGGCGTCTCATTTCAAGTATTGATAATTCAAGTATGTAACTGTTCCATTACTATGTTCTTATTAAAGTGCTGAAATTGTTTTATGCGTAGCTTACGGAGCGCGTTTACAATGTTCAAGCTAATAAAATAGTGGTAAAGTCTTTATATATCACACTGAAAGTTAGAAATCTCATCAATGCTTAGATCAACTAGCAGTTTAAGTTGAAACTATCATCATTACAATTCACATTTGCTTTGACTATTTTAAGTTACTAGTAAGTGTACAAAAAACTCACTGACGAGTACTAGACAGAGTAGGAATGACATTACAGTTTATTTTATGTTAGTATACGCTTAGGTTAAATAAGGTAAGATTAGGTTAGATAAGATATGTTTAGTAGACATAGGGTGAGAATGACAACTACACGTTAAATTTTTTAAACATATGTGAAATGTCAGATGACGGTAAAATACAACAACTGTATGATTGAGCGCGCAGAACAGTTAAAAGTCACTGCCTACACTATGAGTGGACGCGTGATTATTTTCAAATGTGTGAACAATTTACTCACGTCTGTATATCATATATACAAATTGACTAATTAAAGTGTTCGTGTATTCTTTCGTGTATACTGTATCAGGCTTAAATGGACAATGTATATATTGACTAAGTGCATACTTCAACTGTAATACATATATATTACAGTGTTGATAGCCTTTTCCAACAAATATGAATCAGAAAAACATTTTTTTCATCAGGACTTTTTAGTAATGTAGTATTGTATTATTGGATAGATTGTATTTTATTTTCCCAGATCCTAACAGATATTTGAGAATAAAAAAATCACCTGAAACACGTCGTAAGTTGGTACTCGAGACTTCTATTCTATTTTTGCTTGAGAATTATTTTTGAAATACCCAATTTTTTGTTATTATTTATCACAGTTTTTCCATAATTAAATAATTTTAATTTTCCATAAAATTCTGTTTTTCGTGTCAAATATCCAGTTGACATGATACCTCGAAAGCGTTTGCGATAAATTCACGTCAGAAGATGTCGCTAAATCTTCGAAGCCTTGCAAAAATGAACAAGGTATCGTATAACCTACCGAAACGTCCATAAAAGCTCTTCTAAACTAGAGGTTCTCGTTCTGTATAGTAAAAAAACGCTTTTTTTTAATTGCTTCTTGGTATATATTTAAATATAATATAGCATATTTATTTTTATCGGCTGCAAATACGGAATAAATTAGCTTTATATGTGAATTACTTTTTTGTTGAAAACTGTTCGTAAGTCAATCATATTATAACCTCCTTATTCGAAAAAAAAAAACTTACAATTTATATTAGAAATGCATGGTTGTTAACTATACGTTTTTCAGTGCCACGCTGTATGACCATATGTATGCAAGTATGTGGCTAAAAATGTAAACATCTCATATATCCATTTAACATGTAACAAAATCAATCAACGTTTAAAAGTTTCTATTTCAGAATTCGAAAAAGTGACTAAGCGACCCAATAGTCACTCAACAACATTCAACGCTTAGCTACAAGATCGACAAACAAAAAGAAAAAAGTCAATATAGTTGAACTATTTTGAAAAACAAACATCATGTCCGCTTCTAGTGTGGAGCATACGAAATCCTAATGAAGCATATCAAAAAAATTCTTTTGGCGAGAAGTGGTTTTAGTCATATATGCAAACTGTTTTTTTTTTGACACGGTAATGATATCAAAATGAAGATTGGCAAGCGCTGGCAAAATTAATAGTTATAAAAAGATTTACGTAGAAAAAATCTTGATTTTGATATCCAGTAGCGTGTCTTTGTTTACTCTGTGTAATTTAAATTTGTTTTTCATTGAGAAAATTTTCAATCACTGTTCTTGATTTACAAAGGAAATTTTTATATCCATGGTAGTCCGCTGTCAGAAAATTGAGCACAGAAAATATTTCTTAGAATTTTATTTAAATTATGAGAAATATTTTTACTTGATAAGATAATTCATTTTGTTATAACTTGTCAGGGATATTAACTTTCAAAATAATTTATATAAAAATATTTGCGATTTAAATATCAATGGCAATTTTTTGAAATTCTGTTCAGAAACTACTTCTTTTACGATTAATCCTTTGGTGAAATCTTTTTTATTTTTATTAAATTAATAAGTCCTAGGGTGCGCGTCAGCTTCAAATTTACTTGTGTCTCTTTTATCGCTGTTGATATTGGTTGTTTGCATTCTTTTTCCATCGACAGGCTATCCACGGTGAAACTATTTCACGTGAACAACATATGCATTTGTATTAATGTTATAATATATATATATATATATATATCTCCCAATATAACATACACATGCCAATACATACATACCTACATACAATACACAAATAAGTCAAACAAAGAGAGACATTTTGATGAGACTAAGGGTCGTATCTTTAGTTCGTAGCGTAAAATCTATGAGGGGTCGTCAAGCAGAAATGTTTTCAGTCTTTAACGATTTTTATGGATTACCTCGTGTAATTATAAATAAAAGAGACTGTTGAATTATAATGGTTGCCTACGTCGCTGTGAAACTTTTGAGAGATTTCATGAACAAACTCGCGAATGGTAAGTATTTTTAACCTTTTGGCTGCCGTAAAACTTTTGGCTGCACGGCGGCTATAATTTTCAATTATTAATTTAATTAGTTATTGACGAGGTAACTTGTAACTGGAGAGTTGAGCACGAAAAATTTGACGAGATATCTCGACTGTGGCAGCTATCTAGTTAAGTCTATATAAAACAGTGAGTTTCCCACGTGCCACAGGTATTTATTAAGTAAGTAACGGAATTGAAAATGATGGAAATCACCAACCAAATAGAAGAACGGGCTATTTAGTGTAACTCTATAAAACATAGTTTATATGCAAGACTTTTCATATATAATATTTCGAACCAAGAAAGCTTGATACAAAAATATGCATAATTTGGATGTTTTAAATTGTGTACATTTTCATACGTTTTGTCAGTAACGAGTTTTGCATTTAAGTGCACAGTTAAACTTAAACTGATGCTAGGTCAGCAGTTTATTGTTTATATGTATAGGAATACCCGCCGCCTGTCTGGTCGAGTGGTCAAAGTCGTTGGTTTCGGCTTCGGAGGTCACGGGTTCGAATCCCGGTACGAACAGTTTTATAAATTGATTTTTCAATCGATTTATGAATTTCTGTTCGAAGGCATGGATGTATGTGATGTCTTGAATTCCCCCCTCCCACCCATCATATTCTATGAACGGGGCATATTAATAGCGATTAGGTAACTACTAGTCCTGTCCTAGATCTCTCCTTATATTTCCACTCTTTCCGGAAAAAGATAGGTTGATCAACTGAGTAACAAGCAGTTCTCGTAGAAACACTTATGTTGAGATAAACCACATTAGGAGTCCATATGCTTCACATTTAGAGCGGACATGGTAAAAAAATAAAAAAAATAGGAATTAAACGTTTTGTTAAAAAGTTAAAAACCATTTAGGTGGGCATGATAGTTTTACTAATGTTTGATTTTAGTAACGTTCAATCAATTGGTAAAGTAATTGCATATATGTACAATCAATTTTTTGTGGGTTCTTGAAATGACATGTAATTTTAAAATGGTACAACTTAAATTACATATTTAAATATTTTAAAATAAATATATTCTGTTGGTTTTAAATATTGATTATTTGACAAGAATGATGTTACTGTCCATGAATTTCTTAAAACAACGCCCCGCTTCGATGCAAATTGTTCCAACGCTGCTATGGTAATTCAAATATATATAATATTACACGTTTTTTTTATCATTGCATGAATATTAAGTTATTTATATTGCCTAAAAATCGTTACGATGTTCATTAAAAATGAATTTATATATATATTTACACTTCCAAATACTTTATCATATTAATTTTATAACCCTTTGTCATAGGAGTGCTTAAATAATACTATTTTTGAAAGCGATTTCCATCTCGCGTAATTAAAAAAGATTGTATCATATTTTATCCGCCAGAGAGAGTCCCACTGGTTTTTATTTTTAATTAAAAAATCCATGCCTGGATACATTGGTCCTGATTTGGTTTCATTTCAATGAAAGTGTGGAAGGATACTTATGAACACCTGAGAAATGATTTATATTCTGCCAATGGGGGTGGTTATTTGCCTGTTTATTGGCAAGGTTTCAGATGTGGCTTTTATACGCCGTAAAAACCATAAATTGGTCTACATAAAAAAATCTAATATCAATTTGCGTAATGTGATACGGTAAACGAAATGTTTAATAGGACCACAAGGATATTTCGCAAGCCATTCGGCAGATATCGCGTAGTGACACTTACAACCATCAGTAGCTATTTATTTTTATCAACATTTTTATATACACTGGTTTATCTATCTATTTTCTTGGCGTAAATACAGAGCAAACAATCATAAATCGTTTAACATTTTGTTATGTGTTTAATAGAAGCCTAAGTCTCAAACAAATAAGACCAAAAAAATGCATCACGATTAAAAATAATATACAATCATAATTACATACTCTTAACTAGAATGAGTCATACGTCATAACATCATCAATTCGTTCATTATACGTAGTACAGTGAACTTTTACTTTGGGAACTGGACTTCTCTGTCACGTGACTTGAGGATGATTCACGCAAAGAAAACCACGAGTTACCGGAAGTTGTGTTCATGTACACGTGCGATAAATTTTATTTATTTGGCATCTGTAATACCATCATAGCAACGCAAACTACGATGACGTCGCATAGCAACCAAATCTACAAAACTTTTATTATAAATGCCACAACAAAAAAAAACACCAATATAAAATCGTCGATTGTGTGCACATTTTTTACGCGGCTTCACACCTCAAAAGATAAATTATTAGCCATACTTTCAAAAATACCATACAAACCGGCACAGCCTGAAAGAGATACTATTAAAAACATACGAGACGGCTAAAAATATACATGTATATCACAGAACACCCCGTAGAACGATAATCCATGATTGTTTTTATTACAACACTAAATAATTTAAAGCCAATTGTATTCATATACCATTTCCTATTCTAACTACAACTAATCATAACAATTTCACCAGATTTCTGCCATCGAAACTAAAAGTACTTACCCAAAACCAGTCTAGTGAGTTCGAGAGAAACAGCTGTCAAATAACTTATGATTAAATCTCATTTCCGACTTACCGTACAATCGAACCATACGTTTCCGAAAGCTTTCATTACTCACTGTGTTAATGAACTTTGTCTACAGATCGATCTGAAGCACATAAGTCAAAAGCCCGGGGACAACAAAGTGGAAGTGGGTATTGAACTTCGGGAATATTACCCGTCGGTGGAATGGGACATCCTGGGGGTGCCGGCTGAGCGTCATGAGAAATACTACCCCTGCTGTCAGGAGCCGTATCCAGGTATTTACTATTTATGATCTTATTCACTTTGCAGTCTTTTGTGGAGTATGAAAAACTGAAAGCCTAACGAGTTCAGCTGATCGCTAAAATTGATTATTAAATTAATATATATAGCGTTTCATGTAACCAATACCATTATTATCTAAATATTTTTCTAATATCTGGCTAATAAAAAATCTAAAATAACTCTAGTTTGCTATTTATTACACGGAAAAGTTTTAAGCTCGCACGGTTGTATAAACATTGTACACGAAAAAATAATTTGAGTAATCTCTACCAAAATTTTAAATCAAGTTCGCTCGACTTTAATATTTATTCTCATGCTCATATATGTAAAATTCATATTTTATTTGATTTGAAAATCATTGATTGTTTACTGCCACCACAATATTACAGCTAGGAATTTATGATTTAATCATCGTTTGTAAAATAAATTCATTCTTTATTTCATCATGCATCAAAGCTTTAATCATTGCTTGGAATAAAATATACATGTAAATGGGAAGAATTAGACAATTTTGTATTGAATGTCAGATTATATTAAAGAATATTTGAAAATTTAATCACTAAATTGTATTTAATTGAGGTGGCAATTTGATTTACATTCACATTGTCTTTATCAAATAATTCAAAACTATTTTTCAGATAGAATGGCAGGTTTTTAACGTCAAACAATTTTTCAGTTGAACAACAAACTTTACATAACATCCTTATTGTGTACACTGTAAATATTTAGTATTGTAACTTTTACAAAACTTTTGGAAATCTCGATTTTTATATTTCACATTCTTATCTTATCTTATCCGGTAAATATTGTACGTGATCTTTCTTTCGAATACTTATTATAAATAACATATATGAGTTTCATATTTTTAAAAAGAAACTGTTTTACTTAGTTAAAATGAATGTATATTTTATGTTACATTCATTGATAAGTCCGTTTATTTTGAATATTTAGTTTTGTATTGTCCAGAATACTTCAAACAATGAAATAAAAAGGTTATTGTATTCAACAAAATGTACATTAACGGGCTTAGTAACAATCGGGTTAACTTGAAGCTGAAATCTTATTACACTTTTAATTCATTATTTTAAAAGTAAAGTTCGTTCGAGATTTACTTTAAATCTTAAACCTTTTAAAAATATATGTTAATTATCTTATCTTATCACCATCCAGTATTCATGTTTTAATTGACAGGCATTACATGGAATAATAATTTATAATTCAAGATAATTATACTTTAAATGATTATTATAATAAATACTCGATGCAGTTTGGGTTTTGAGATGAACGTATGTGTGCACAGGAACCGTTTAATAATGCAACTGCTCGGAGTTTAATGATGAAATGACGGCGTTGTCTACCCTTACAATGTCAGCAGGATAATTCAAAACATCACATGCAATAGTTGAATTATTTATTTTTATTTAAAAAATATTTTATTTTACTTGGATTTACTGAATGATAATAATAATTACTTCTCTTATTATTTATTGCACTCCAGCCTTTTATATGTTTGTATTTTATAATAGCTTCTGGTACACTGCACAACCTCGTAACGCGGGGGTCGCGTGATAAAGCTTGCGTTTGTAAACTTACATCGACGGCAGACGAGACCCGAAAGCACGAAGGCTCTGTTTACACTGCACTTATTATAATTTCTTTTGAAGGCTTCGTACATCGCATGCCTTGGAACCCATTTCACGTAAATCAGATTTTCTAACACCCTAACGAGATCAGAAATAAATAATGGCCCCGTGGATGAGATTGAATATTTTCTTGCGCGGGCTTTAAATTTATTCACAAAATGTGGGAGATTTCTTAAAACTCAGAAACTGTATATTATCATTTAATATTTTAAACATTGTTTGCAGTTGTGAAATTTGAATCTTTCACTCTTATAAAACTGGAAGTTCAAGAATGGTGGAATATTTTGTTTTTTGGATATTATAACATATAATAGCATTCATTTTGATAAAACAAGATATTTAATACGTGCTAAAACACTGAGAAAGATCACTATCGGTACCCAAAGCTTTTTTTTTTAAATGAATAATATGATATTATTAGAAATAACAAATTGGCGATAAGTATTTTTCAAGGTAAAATAGTATATTTTGCACATTAAAAATTGTTACCTTAAACTTGTGATAAATATTCATGGAATTTATAAATGACAGTTATTTTGAAAAATTTTGCTTCTGTGCTTTTTTGCAATTTACTCAACAATAAAGTTTCGGATAATGTGAGTTGTGATACTAGGCCTCTAATTTAAAATTTTAATATACACGCAAAGCTATTTTATATGTGTAAAAAATATTACTTACTGAAATATGTTAATAAAAAGTATTGAACGCTTTGGAAACAATGACGGCAGTCTCTATTTTTTGTTGAAAATAAGTTGGATATTACATCGTGTAGAGCTGGTATTTTTATTAATATTAGTAAGTTATTGAAAAAAAAACATGTTTCTGACATGTACATTTTTGAACAAATTAAATTGATTTTGTAAAAAAACCAGCAGTTTGCATAGTTTAAATCAAAACAATTTAAATTGCATTAAAACAGCATAATATTACAAATAATAACAATTAACATTACTTTTTCCGGACGTTTTAGTTGATTTGCCAACATGTTAGAATTGTGAAAACTGCCGCTTTTGTTTTACGAGCCATCAGATATTTACACAGCTTTATACAAAAAAATCAATGCAGATAGACAGATAAATCGAAACATATGTTTATTGTAATAAATGTTTTATTTTTCTTCCAGATATATTCTTCAATATCACCCTACGCCGCAAGACGCTTTTCTATACAGTAAATCTAATTGTACCGTGCGTCGGAATCTCTTACTTGTCCGTACTTGTATTTTATTTGCCGGCCGATTCAGGCGAAAAGATCGCCCTCAGCATTTCAATTCTTCTCTCGCAGACCATGTTTTTCTTGCTGATATCCGAAATCATCCCTTCCACGTCCCTAGCCCTTCCGTTACTCGGAAAGTACTTACTTTTTACCATGTTACTCGTCGGTCTGAGCGTTGTCATAACAATTATAATACTCAACGTCCATTATCGGAAACCCAGCACGCATAAAATGGCTCCGTGGGTTAGAAGATTCTTTATAAAACGTTTGCCAAAACTGTTGCTCATGCGCGTCCCAAAGGATCTACTGAAAGACCTGGCAGCCGACAAGATCTCCGGTAGAAACGTGAAAAAGAACAAATTCAACGCAGCTCTGGCGGCCGCCCAGGCACAATCCAACTCGAACGCTTCCAGTCCCGACTCCATAAGACACCATATGCCCGGGGGGTGTAACGGACTCCACACGACGACGGCAACTAATCGGTTTGTAAGATTGTATTTTTTGCGGTGTATAATTTATCATCGGGCATCGGATGAACGCGGTGTGTATCCGTGTATTTTATGTCAAGCAATTTCTTTGGTTCGTTTTCTCTTTTCCCTTTACTGCCTCGGTGATTAACCTACATTTTTCTTTCAAAATAGATACGAAAGTATATGTAATAGTATAAGTTTTTTTTTCTTTTCTGCAATTCATATGCATCTTTTACATAATAAAGTCGTCTTCTTGTAAGTTCAATAATAAAGCTTTTTTATTTTTATTTTTTGATTCAAATCTATCAATAAACGCATACATTAACGAATACTTACCAGTTTCATTACAACTTACTTTTCCTTTTTAGGATATAAGAATTTCGTTAATGCTTTTATTATATTTTTTTATTTATTTTAAAACACATTTTATTGTTTGAACAGTGGCATCTAGTATTTTTTCTCATGTTTAAATATGTTGGAAATTTTGTTAATTCAGAAAAGTGATAAAACATATCGCTTTTTATAACTAGACACGGCGCATAAGTATAGTGTATTTATTTCATTTTTTTAAATTTTATTTGTATATAACAAAATCCATTCATATTTATTACGAACGCAGCAGCGTTGTTTTAAATAAGACAGTTAAATTTCGTAGTTGCATTAATTACTACGGATAAAAACTAACAACTCACTTCACCCATCACGACCTAGTGTTAGTGTTTACATAAATGTATCTGTAGCATAAACGTATTTAGTTTCAACACATTATAATATTATGACTGATGGGTAAACAGTAGTTTAATTTATCGCAAAAATCTTTTTTAAATGTGACGTTTACCGATCTCAGCAATATAGGCGGCAGATAAGGTAATTTCAAAAAAAAAATGGAATAGTAAGAGTGCTATTTAAAACTTTGCCTAGGGCGGCACATAGCCTAGAAACGGCACTGGTTATCCTCACACGGTAAAACTACAATATTAAAATACGGTTTATAATACATCTATTATATTTTACACTATTGTATGTACAGATTCAGTGGATTGGTGGGTGCTCTGGGTGGGTTGGGCGGCTACAATGGCCTGCCCAGCGTGATGTCTGGTCTGGACGAGTCCCTAAGTGATGTCGCACCGAGGAAGAAGTATCCCTTTGAGCTGGAGAAAGCAATCCACAACGTCATGTTTATACAGCATCACATGCAGCGACAGGACGAGTTCAATGCGGTGAGTCTATGTCAGACCGTCGCTGTAGGATCGGTTCCCTGAATACCCGCTTTAACTTTAATACGACTAAAGAATTTCACTGAATAAAAAAACAAAGTGAAACATAATTGATGACACTTGTTCGCTGTGGTATAGTTGGTTAGAGCTTGCTCTACCGACCACTTTGGTCTGAGTTCGATTCCCAGTAAGGTCAATGTCAAATTTATATTTTTTAATTCAAATTTGAGACCCAAGACAATGGGTGTTTGTGATGTCAATTTTCCTCGAGTTTATCTCGAGTGACTTGATATACAAAATTTCTCATCAAGCTTTTCTCGTATGATTTTTCTACTTTATAATATTTGGCACATTTACATTAACTGTACAGCCAAATATTTTTTTTTAATTAAAAAAAATATCTCCATTACAAAATTTACAAAATTGATATTTCCTGCTATCTTTATTAAATTTTCCATTTAGACTTGTAATTAGACAAATAAATTTAAAAACGTTTTGAAATCAATCAACACAAATATATTATGAGTTTTTTTTAATATTATTTCTAAATTTAGGAAGATCAAGACTGGGGCTTTGTCGCTATGGTTCTGGATCGTCTGTTCCTCTGGATCTTCACCATCGCTTCCATCGTGGGAACCTTTGCCATCCTGTGTGAAGCTCCGGCTCTCTATGATGATACCAAGCCCATCGACATGGCGTTGTCATCAGTTGCGCAACAGCAGTTCTTGCCGGAAACGGATGCTCTTTAAATTGTTATTATTGATGTCAAAATGACTATTATAACGTATTTGGATTTTAAATTAATATTCATTGTTAAGGTAGATTAGATTACTTCTTTTAGGTGTCTATAGTATTTCATGTCACAAAAAAAAAAATTGGAATTATAAATAAACTTTGTGAAAATATTAATACATTGTGTTTCAATTTGACATTTAATTTAACTCTTAAAGATTTCATTCTATTCACAAACATGTTTTAATTATTGGTATAGTTTTGTTGCTGTTCGTTATTTATTCCTTGAATGGTGCTAATGATAGTTTGTGATGGAGAAATATACAATAATTATAAAAAACTGGACTGGATGTTCTCTCAGCGAATGAGAATTTTATTATGAAATCTTTTTCATTACACGATAAAAATTTGTTTATTTAATTAATAATAAAAATGTTTGGATAAATTACATTTTTTTAAATATAATAACGCGATTTAAATTGTTATACCAATCTGAATAAGGTTTATTAATATCTTGATTTTTGATAATATTTATCATTCGACGGTGACCATCAATTTTTTAGTGTTTCCTTCAAATCAATATTGAAATAGTCATTTCTGTAATAGTTCAACTACCTTCTACCAACGAATAAAATTAATCTAGTGTATTAACTAAATATAAAATCATTGTCTTAACCTTACTGTTTAAAGTTTCATGTATTGAAATTTCTAATAATTAAAAATACGTATATCAGTGTAATATTCTACTAATTAAAAAAACTTACATAGATAATATAATATAAAAAGATAAAGCTTTGATTCATATTACAGCTTAGAGATTAATGTTACAGTAAGTAAAATATCTTCATATATTGAATGGTTGTTCATTCAATATTATTATATGTTACAAATATATACAGAATGCTTATAAGCAATAATAATCAATTCAGTGCAGGGCCGGCACCGCCGTACAGGCAAAATAGGCAACGGTCTAGGGCGCAAACCATTAGGTGACGTATAAATTGAGTATATATTTGATTTTTATCCTCAAGTCAAGCGACTTAGTAACAAAGAGCTATAGAAAAACTTCTGCTGAGATACCTCCATTAAGAGGCCATGTGCTTCACATTGGGAGCGGACATGGATATATAAAAAAAATCTGTGATTCCGAGCTTTTTTATTCATTATTTCGAAAAAAAAATAGAACGATTTTTGAAAAAAGGAGCGCGCCAATAATCGTTGCCTAGGGTGCCAAATAATCTTCCATCAGCACTGATTCAGTGCAAAGTGAGTGTCTAAAGATATCACATGGGGTAAGAATCACAGGACTCTACTCTACTCTAAAAAACACAGTCATTAGTTCACTGAGGTCTTACAACCCAACCGTATCTCTTAAATGGCTGTATGTACGATATAAAACTTTGTCACTCATTGTTATTATGACATTGCCAAAGCCAAGTTTCATTTTTATAGTTATCTCCTGTGATATTAAGCCCTTGAACTGTTAACTGAGAATAAATATTAGTGGCAATTGGTTTTTGAACATATTCTTTGCAAAATCATTTACAAGATAAAAAGACTTAATAAACTACAAAAAGAATGTAAGGACATTAATTCCTGGTAAAATTGAAATGAAGAAATGTTTTCTTTTTCACTTTCGATAAATTTACTGTGCACCATTTTTAGTGGTATAAAGCTAAATTTTCTGTAGAAAATAAATTTTATAATAACAGTATTATTACACATGTTTTGAATATTTAAATAAAATGTTAGTTATATTAAATTATTGTATTATTGTTATACAATCTCTTATTACTCATCATAACTCATAATTTAAAATTTTGTTGTATGAATAAACATTTTATATTATGATTGTAAACGTACAACATTTTTTTTGTGAAATATATATGGTTTAAGATGATAAAGAACGTTTTATAAGATGGTAAGAATGGTTTTTACTAAGAATTCAGATCAAAACAGCATGCGAACTATGATTTAGTTTGTGTTTACGGAATACTTGCATCTTTAAGGTGCAATTATTATTCATTTTGTCATTTGGATCTAATTCAAAACTCATTCATTAAAAAAAGCCTGAATTGTTTTTTTAATGTGGCACTTTTATATTTTTCTGTGTGTGTTTACTTATTTAAATTAAATTTATTGTTTTTACATCAAGGACACGATCGTATTCAAATTTGTAAAACAAAAACTGCGAAATGAATCATTCTATTAACCACTTGAATACCAATCGGACACCGGTGTCTGGAACGTATGCAAGCGAACACGGATGTCCAAGACATTTAAAAAATCAAATACTTGGTGTTCTAATAGAATATAAGCAATATTTTGATGATTGTGTGTAGTGCTATCTATACCGAGTCAATATAGGTTTTTAAAATATCGAATTCGAGTGTATATTAGGCAAATTATTTTTTCTTAAAAACACGCAGTATCTCTGGGACATATTAATGATTTATTTGCGCGGTATCCAAGCGGTTAATGAGTAGGTTTTTTAAAGGTGTAAGTATTATGAAAAGCAAACCACACGTTATATAAATACAACTATTAAGTGATACATATTACCAATGAGTATGTATTAGGGCATCAAATTAACCGTACTAATCGACTAACCGGCCTACCGGCTTAAACCGGATTTTTTTCTAAAATACCAATTTTAGTACCACACAAACCAATGTTCCAAAAAATAGGGCATGTTGCTTACTTGCAAATTAATTAACAAGTGCATTCGTAGATTACCTTTTTTTCAACCAAGTCCGCTTTGTCTAGACAAAGGTTTTTTCTAAGAGAACTGGTTGTTACTCAATCTCTTTTTTTTACAAAGAGAGTAGAGATAGAAAGATATAGACAGAACGATTGGTTAACTAATCGCTCTCTCTAAGCCTCGTTATTTTATATTGGACGGGTAGGTTGGAATTTTTAACATCACATGCCATTTGAATGAAAAAAAAACAGGTTGTAAAGAGACTTCAACACATTTGTTCCGTTGCAACGACGTTGATCATTGCGCCATAGGCTCTAAATATAAACAGTTTGTATAAAAGCTCTTTGCATTAAAGGCGAAAAGATAATTTTCTATAAACCCTGATTAATCGTGCAAAATAAGGGTTTCGGTTTTTTGTAAAATGAGCAATAAACCGGTTAATCGGTTTCGGTTTTAGCCGAGTTGGAAGCCCTAGTATGTATTATGTCAAGCAAATCTTAGGTAATATCAGTAAAACTCCAAAGTGACCCATAGTATTAAAGATGTACCATTTTAACTTGACTGTGACAGAACTCAGAACTAAAATTGTCGACTATGGTAACGTTAATGATGCGATGGTAGCGCTCTCGTGGGCAGTCAAGTTACGCTGGTACATCTATAAAAGGTTTAAGTATTTTGTCAAGTGAAGCACAGGTTATTTCAATAAGCCTATGAAATGATCCATGACATGAATGAGTAGATTTGTATTATGTCAAACGAATCACAGTTTATATTGATAAAACTCTGAGGTGATCCATAATATTGAGTCATGCAGATCGTAGATATCTGGTTTTTTTTTAATATTCTATAAATTCTGTTATTTTTAATACACCTTGCTTATTTACACAGTGCTTTTTGGAGACGGAAGAAATTGTTATTATTCTTATAACATTAAAAGTTATTGCCGTCATTAAAGATAGAATGGTCTACGCCAGGAATGGCGAACGTTTTTGGGTCCGCGTGCCAAAAATCCTTAAATATTATTTCTCGCTTGTGTGGCGTGCCCAATCAGTAAAAAAACTAACAAAATATAAAAAATATTTTTTCTGAATTTTATTTACAAGCTTAAAAGTTACAATCACAACAACAACAACATTTGAAAATTAATAAAACGGAATAATTCAAAGATTATTTAATCAAAATTTTAATTTTTTTTAACTAAAAAATATTTTTTTTGAACTTGGAAATCGTTCGCGTGCCATAGGTTCGCCATCCCTGGTCTACGCAGTGCAGTAATAAAAATAGTAAGGATAACTTTGAACACATTCTATATTGTACTTTATTATGTAATATTTAAATCTCGTGATATTGCTAGAACGTTTCTTTGTCATACCAAAGTATCTAAAATTTGAACCGTTTAATTTGTGTACACTCTTATACATTTTGTCATTAACTATTCGGGTTTCGCTTTTCGGCGTCTACAGGCGTCCAAGTGCACGAATTAATTTGAACTGACGCTTGTTAAATACATAGGTGTATCGTGTGTTTATGATGTAATAAATAAATGTATCTATTAGTAAGTTAAAAAATATTGATTGCGATATGGAATAATTCTACTAACGGTAACTGCGCCTGAAGATACTGAAAAACGAAACCCGGGTCGTTAGTGACAAAACGTTTGAGAGTACAAAATTCGAACGATTCAAATTTCACCAAGCACCTTCAGTTGAAATTTCAAATTATACCTAAGTAGGTGAAGATATGTATCTCATGAAAACTTGCTTTGTTTTATTATAAAGTATAATAATTTTATATTGCCTGCAGGTATTTTTGCTTGGTTAACCCGAATTCATAAATGGTGGTTTTTCATTCGTTTCTGTAGTTACGGTTGTTCATCTGAAAAGTATGCTTTTTGGTTTTGGGTAAACCGAAACACAAAAAGCAAATTATGATTTATATCTAGAATTTCCAGTGCATTAATGCATACATGCGGTATTTCACTTTTAGTGCACACGTTTTCACGGAAAGTTAATTTAAATATAAACTTTAAAATGTCAATAAACAAACGATTTCAATAGTTGATAATTTAAGCGAACGAAAAAAAAAAAGTTAGTAGGTAACTGTTAAAATCATTTGATTACTTCAATTCTTTACTATAGACATTATTGACAAAAAAAACATAAATAATATTCATTCTCACTCACATTCTACGCAAATCGAGTTATGAGAAAATCGCAATAGGCCTAGAAACACCTTTTTGTAGTCTTAAAAAAAAGTACAATAAATATTTATGCTGAGTGAAAAGTAAGACTTTATAAAATGGAAAATAATTAAACATACTATTAAACTATAATTTTATTAATTTTAAAATGTGGGCTCGAAACCAATAGTAATCTTTGGCAGTGGTTTTAAGATTGTTTAAAGTAAGTATTTTTGTTTACATTTATTCATGCATTTAAATTCATTTAGCACACTTGAATTTTTATTCTAAGTGCTATATATGTTTTGTGTGAGAAAAATACTGATATAAATAAAAAAATAGTATTGTCTTAAATTTAAATTTACTTGTAATAACTTTACCTTAATGTTATTGTCTATAAACTAATCATGATAACACGTGTCTCTTTATTGTGTAATTACATTTATATAAATTATGTTAATAAAAACTACTCTGATTGTTTCTTAGTGTTTAGTATTTTAGTTATGTATATATTGGCATGTTTTTAATTATTTCGATAACAGTGGCATATGTTAAAAAAAGAATTATCGTTGAAAATAACCTAGATGATTTTAATTTATAAAAATGACTGTGTACTGATATTTTCTTTATTTATTTAGTGAAACAGTTATACATGTTACATCTTTTATAGAAGACTTATTTTTATCATGCTGTCAGTCGTAGTCAAAAACCTTCAATAAATAAAAGTTTGCTATGAGAACATTGATATTGTTTGTAACCAATAGTATATTTGTCTTAAATACGATTTATATAATTATTGTTGTTTCCTTGTGTACTGATAATACCAATTCAAATTCTGAAAAAAAATGTATGGTAAATAAAATATACATTGAACTATAAGAAGAAAGCTTTTTTTGAGATAAACTATTTTTTTTACTTAAGACTCATCATTTTCTTTATTTATCTCAAGAAAATATGATATCCCGATAAAATATAGTTCAATAAAATAAAACAAAATATGATTAAATATAAATATCTATAGTAACTTCCTGCGAATATGATTTACTTGCCGTAATAGTATTTTGTAAAATAATGTTAGTGAAAATAAAGTATTTAAACGAAAAAAATGATTTCTTTATTTATCCAACACATTCAGCATTGAAAATATTAATTTTATATAGACAAATCAGCTTTGTTTGTCTCCTTCGAATGAGATACGACGATCTAAAGAAGAAAAAGTTATTATTAAGCGAATGATCTTTCAGCAACAATTCATTCCCCCAGAAAATGAAGGAAATTAATACACCATAAAAATGAATCACAACGAGGAAATTAAATGTCATTTCGTTTTTTTTGCTACGCAACGTCGGAAAATCGAAAAATAGGAATAATAAGATCGTGCATTATGAATACCTAATGCGAAAAAATGAGGCAAAAATACTCCTTGGAATAATTATATTTCAACTTATCAAAGACCTTTCTCAATATTTTTGTAACGTTCTTTGACTATTGATTCTACTGCCAAAAAAATATTGCATAAATTTTGAATATTAAAAAATTTATATTGACTTCATAAAAGCGAAAAAACTTCATTACTTAGGTACCCATTCAGTGCTTTTTTATAACGTTTATGGACGTCCTAACTGATGGAATCTAAAAGTTTTAAAATATTTATTTTACATTAATTTATTTAATAAACGCCTACAATGATAATATTTACTTTTTGAGATAAAAAAATACAAAATTTTTAAATAATTATAAACATTGCAAATTAGAATTTTAAATGAGAAAAAAAACAAAAATAGGTCGAATTAATGAATTATATACATATATACACATATTTAAATATATACAGTAGTAATTCGATATAACGGACTAGTACGGGTGAGGAAATAGAGATCCCAACTATTAGTCATTATAAATTAATCAAATATTGAATAGTAAAATATAAGCAACTCGAATGTTTTTGAAAAATTTCTGTAGTATAAAAATAATTTAATCATATTGATTTATATTATATGTTTCAAGAAAATATAATACCTTGCTTTAGCTGACAAAACCACAGCTTTTACCAAATTTTCTGAGAACTATTTCGTCAAACTCAAATATTGTAATAAAATATTGAAATCTGAAGAAATTTTGATCAAGAAAATAAACGGCGAATAAAGTTATCATAAATGAATATAAAATATTATTTATGACTCTGTAAAGTCAAAAGGATGAAACCCACAGCTTTTTCAAGATCATTTCGATAATTACAATGTATGCAACTTAATACAAGTTATATCAAAAAGATATCAGCTGAAAATGCCGAATTAATATCTAAATTAAGCTTTTAATTTTGACAAAGAAAGGATATTGAAAATTGAGACCAGGAAAAATGACTTGAACAAAGTTTATTCTTAAATTAATATAAGAATGAGTAAATAAACATCAGTTTATTAATCTTTTTGCAGTTCAAGGTATGTATTTTATATATTGATTTTGTCCCAAAATCATCAAAAAACGTTTTTTGTGCCTCCTGTAAAGTTTTTCTGTCAGTATTATGTCTTTTTTCCTTTTTACAGTTGATATAATAGTATAACTGTATAAATAGTTAAGTAGTATAACTGCATAATATTTAATTTAAATTTTACATTGTTTATTAAAACGGTCTGATAAATGAACTGAACGATCGAAATATTCCGTAAACTTCCTTTTAAGAAGACAGAAATAATTATAAATTCCAAATCATTATTTTAATAAAGAACAAACACCGGGACTAAATATAGAAAAATGGAAAAAAAAGTTTCGTAAAAAGATAAAATTATCGCAAAATCGTAATGTTCGTTAATAATATTAACTTAACCCTTCAAGGACGAGCGTGACCATATGGTAACAGTAAACAACGTTGTCTATTGATCCCACTATTCATCCCTTTTCTACCTGAATATCGTTACTTTTACTCATATTTGGTTAGGAAGCGTACAGACTTCAGTTAATCATCAGCCGCAGGGACAGAAACGGCCACCAAAAGCACATGCGATTTTTTGAATTTACGTTTTTTTTAATGGACTTTTTGAAACTGTTAGTTATTTTTTTATCAAAACATCAAAATATTTACAGTTCTTTTGCTAATATATTTGTATTAACATTATGTCGATCTAAAGAGGTCAAATTGTAAATATTTTTAAAAATTTCACATTTAGCTATATTTCAACCCCGAATGTTTGCGAGCCCATACGGTCACTTTTGTCCTTACAACTCTCCGTACACAATATTACACGGTAATAAAAGAATGAGCATGACCATATAGTCATGCGGGGTTTCTATATAACGACTTTTTTGCGTTTTTTTTTTTTTTTGTTAGCAATAAAAGTTATCCTTGACTTCATTCAATGTGGCTTAACAAATATTTTTTTATCGAAATAAGCAATTTGATACAAACAGTCTTTTCTGTTTTTCAACGGTTCTAGCGTTTCTTCAAAAGAAAATATGTTCGCGAAAAGTGTATTGAACTTTTCGCAATTATAGATTTACTTCAACTCTACGTAAAAGTTTGACTCGAAACTTTCAGTTTTAAATTACACTTGTTGCGTGAAGCTTTAAACTTATTTTTCTTGTCGTTGAAAATTTTTGACGTGAGACAGAAATTGAGAAGAGAAATAAAAATTAAAGCCGTTTCTGCTAAAAAAAATTGTCTGGATGTCTGGATAAAAGTGCTGTTAATCGGTAATTCCGACATTTTTCAGTAATATAAATATCTAAGACGGTTTTTTTCATTGTTTTTATTTTGAGACGTCAAATCTCTACGGCAATTGCCATTACATTTAGGCAGTGTTTTTCTTTTCGTTTAACCCAAAGGAACGGCCTTCCGGCACATTTTTTCTCAACATTTTAATGTTTCAAATTAGTAAAAAAAGACTTATCAGGACTAAGATAAGACCTGAAAGATCGATCTGTTCGAATGCGTTAGTATTTGTGTTATGTATCCTTCTCATTCTTCCGAATCGAGACCGATCAGTTAACCGTTAGTCCTGTACTAACCTTATCATTCTATCTAACAAGCAGTTCTCGTAAGGAAGCCATATATCCTAATTTGAGAACGGACATGAATAAGAAAAAAGCATGACAAGAATTGAGTTCCAGCACCTTTTTTTCCAAGAAAAGCACTGAATTTAGGGCATTCAATATCGGACGCATTTTATAATCCTGGGATGTCAGGATAAACAATTTTTCAATTCCAGGATTAATAATTTTAATGCCATAATTTCATGTTGAATAAAACTTATGTGTAATTAAAAGACAAAAAAATACTATTACAACTAACATCCAAGGTGACAGACCCTTTTTATTTTTACAACAAATTTGCTTGAGATCAATTCAAGGAGAAGATGTATCACATGCAGCAATTTCCAAGATCTCAAAATAAAATTTAAAAAAATCTCATTTGATGTTAAGCTTCCCAGGACTTGAAACCATCCCCACTTGATTGCTAGGATCTCCTTCAACTCGACCACAAAAGTCGAAAAACTCTTTTTATTTATTTCAAGTTCAATTTGTGTTCATTGCTGACTGCAATTGGATATATTTATATTTATGAGTTCTTATTATTGTGTTCAAATTTTCGTCATGACTTTTGAATTTAGCAGAAATTTTCTCTAGACATAACTGTTAAAAGTTAAAAAAAAAAACAATAATTAAATACATGCACAATTTTCATTTTTTTCTCCTTTAACAGCGTGTCAAATACACTGTATAATGTAGTTAAAAATGTTTATAAATCGAAATCGAGCCACCCATCGTTAGCCATAATTTTCGACGAAAAACAATTATTTGTATTGGTGTGTCCTCTTTATACGTACACTGTAGAGCTGCAGCACCTATAACATTCCAATCAACTTTGTTTTTAAAAAAAATAAGCTTATAAGCGCGTGTTGCGCTCGCTAGTTTGCTTACAGTTTACACCATGGCGCACTGCATTTTAAAGCAACGCCGAAAGCGTGAGGTCAAATAGTCGCAGGGTAGTGTCTAGGGCTTCCAAACCGGTTTAAACCGAAACCGGTTAACCGGTTTATCGCGTGTTTTGAAAAAAACCGAAAACCGGTTTATTTTACTCGGTTAACCGGGTTCTATAAAAAATACTCTTTTCTTATTTTTCATTGTTTTTTACTAAAAGAAAAATGTTTTATAATGAATTTACTGCGTTATAAGGAAACAATTCACAAAATACAACAAACATGTACATACACACACACACATATATATATATATGTATATACATTTTGAAGAATAATCTACTTCTGTGTCAAAGTTGTCCATGTTGTGAACAGAAATGACTCTTTTAAATAATTTGTCATTTTTTCGTAATTATTTATTAACACAAGTGAATATTTTCGTATTTTACACTATTTTTGTCTAAACGTTGGATTTCTTGTCTTATCCAGTTGATATTTTTAAAAATTGAATGCATTTAAACATCATTCTTTTGGTGAGTTGTATAATCAAGCTCTATTTTTTTTATTTGACGTATATTTTTTTTATCATAAATATTTTTTCACATGTTGTAATTGCAACGTTTCCATAGCAAACAGGTTGGTATCTAGAGTCCCATTCAAATAAATATCGTGTTTTTTTGAAATTGGAGTATTAGCTGTTATGCCAAGTATGCCAAATATTGAAAAATTTCTACGATTTTTCCGCATACCTACCTAATCAAAATATATGATATTTCGGCTTAAACCGGTTACCCGGTTTATTTGTCAGAAAAAAACCGAAAACCGGTTAGTGTTTAAGTCTGGTTAATTGGAAGCCCTAGTAGTGTCTCAACGTTAAGCGCGGAGAAGCGCTGTTTTTCATGGAAAGGCGCTTTTTGTGTTTGAATCAGCCGACTTACAAATGATTATGCAATCATTGTTGTACATATTTCATTTTTTTTAATATACAGTTCTGCTGTTGGTGACAATACATGATGAAAAAAAACAAACATATTTATTAATCTACCATAGCACTTCTAAGATTATTATCATTCGATGTGCGTGCAATAACGCAGATGCTCTTGGTCTTCAGCAACAACTCTCTCCACCGATCTCTTTCTACCGTGATGATATACCACATTGGTAATTGCACCAATTTGTATCGACAATTCTTTCTAGACAACAAAGTTTTGGACTGCATTACCTCTACGAATTACCGTCTCGCTGGTAATAATAATACACAACTAAATGATTTATGTTGAAGCCGATGGTAGTTTGCCGCCGTCGTACAACTCTTTGACATGAACGTTGTGTCGTTAACTATTGTATACATGCCATTGATTTGTTGTGAAGGTTTTCACATTAGGTTTTGAAAGAATTGTATTTATATTATTCATTTTTTTTGGAAGAAATAGAAAGTGATCGAGTGATTGAAGTAGCATTTTTAATGTTCGCTGGCATAGCAACCTAAAATTATATATTAACAGTATAACAAATAATGAAAAAATCGTAAATTTCTTCAAAGTCGTCAGTCATTATTACATCCAGTTACAATAGTCTTTGATTTAAATTTAAATCATTTCAATAAAGAAAAACAGAAATGTTCATAATCTCAAAGCGGTGCCAAAACACAAAATACCCATTACTATCTTATTGATTGAATTGGTATTTACTTGGTAGAACTTCATTGTTATAAGGACAATAATAAAATTATGGAACTAAATATGTTGATATTGTTTACCTTATTGCTAACTCTTTTTTTAATTCTCAAGGATGATGCATTCATTGAACAAAGCAGTTGGTATTTAAAAAGATACTTTTTGATTGTTATTAAATTTAAAAGCTGTTAAAAAGATGTTTATGCGGTACAAATATCGTTTTTCTCTATGTGATATGAAGTAAACAGGGCATTCTGCAGCAACTTACACATTTTATTGGCGGTGTTTTTCTTCTCAAACACAAACTACCAAAATAAATTCGCTGAATGTTCAGCGTAATAAAACTGACGATCATTATGAAGTTCGCACTTCCTTCAAGATTGAGCACCATTTTTCACACCCCTTGTTTGCATCGTTCCCTGTAACGACCTCAGTTTCCGGTTGCGAATGTTCTTTTTTTTAAGCGCCTTGTTTAAATTTCGAATGTCTGGGGAGGGTGGAAACTTTGCAAGGGAGCTTTATTGATTCAAATGAAAATACTTCCGTTGGTTATTGCTTTTACAAAGGCAAATATTTGTGAAAAATACAATAAAATGTTGCGATTCCTTCATACTATGTTCTCTTTCGAAATTTCTGCTTTTAAAATGCAATGACTTCATATTAACATAATTATTTATATAAATGGCATAGCCTTTTTGATGAATAGTTTTATTTTATTATCAAAGCATTCTAAGAAATATCAAATCTCAATGTGTATTGTGTGGAATTTTTCATATTGTTTCATTCATCTCCTCTTTCAACGTGTAGTATATGGTATCCTAATGGAGGTGTCTCAACATACAATTTGCATCTCAGTTGCTTAGCCTCTCTTATTTTGGTTATAGAAAGATAGCTCTAGAACTAGTGGCTAACTAATCACTCTAGCTGCGTCCTATTAATTTTAAAATTAGAAAGTTGGTGGAGAGGAAGTTTTTAGACATTACAAACACCCGTGCGTTCGAATAGAAATCGATAAATCGGTTGAAAAATACTGTTTGCACTGTGAGTTGCACTCGTGAGATCCGTCATAGAAGCCAACGACGTTGACCACTACGCCACAAAACTGACATACGAACTTTTTATGGACCTTACCTTACCAGAATTTATTTATGAGAACTAATTGTTACTCAGTTGTCGATTTTTTGAAGTAAGTAAGTAATGAAGAGTAGATAGAGCTGGGAAGAGTAGATACTTCTGTTTTTTTTATAATTGGGTAGATGAGAAGGAATTTTGGACATCACACACATCCATTTAAAAAAACGACGATGGATCTGGCTTTGACATGTTCTGTAAACCTGAATTTTCGACTTTCTAATTTCGAATCTCGTCTACCAACTGAATGGATCGTTTGGTCGTGGAAGTTTACTGATGTCCGAATGATGAATTCCGTAGAGCCACGGGATAACCTGAGAGGAAGCAAAAAGGCTGGTGGGAGATAAATAATCTTGCAGAAACTATAATTCAAACTATATTGATTAAATACATCAATGCCTTCGATCGTAAATGCAAATTTTACAAAAAAAATATAATACTCTTAACAAAGTTTGAACCTGAAACATTAAAAACATAATTATTTTATTAAAATGCAGATTGTTTTATTTTCAAAATAGTTGATGTCACCTGGCGGCTTAACATTTTCTGTCGCATCCAGAATCAATTATTAAATATATTCCCGTCTAAAGAGAAAATTATACGGTGAAGCATCTACTTCGTAGAATCCTTCTTGTGAAAGGAATATAAAAAAAACACGCCGCATCCCTGATGCTGATACGTCGAATAAGCATAACTGAAAAGCTTTGAAAAAACAAACCGTCAAATGCAGGTGGAGATTATTTTCAAATAAATATAACTTGGCCGGAGCTTTTAATGTTTAATTTTCTGACTCTTATTTTATTTAAATGGATTTTTTTATATAAATAAATAACTTATCAATTAAAAAGTATTTTAAGTAGCATAATTCTTTCCTGATACATCAAATGTATGTAATTATTATTTAATCAGACTTAAATGATCACTACCTAACAGAAATCAACTCTATTTTATAGTTTTTGAAATGAATTATAAATAATATTCTACTTGATAATTCATTTAACGATAAGACATCTGTTTAAAAGACTAAAGGGTAATAAAAACACAAATTTATCGCATTTAAATTAATTAATTTAAAACAAATTACTGATCATTTGTATCTCTCTGGACGACGTCTTGATCTGACGCTGTTTTAACTAGGGTATCCAATACCGGAGCCTTTTTCCAATTTCGGGACTGGTTAATTTTCAATCCTGGGATTGGGATTAGCTCACCAAAGAATTTGAAATCTTCAATTTCCTATACTTTTTCCTTGGATTATCTCCAAACCTCTTTTTTTTTTTAACTCACCGAAGAATTTGAAATCCTCAATTTGATATATTTTTCCCCTGATTGTCACAAAACCTCGTTTTTTTTTAGCTCACTGGGGAATTTGAAATTCACAATTTGCCAATTTGGTGTCAATTTTCGGGATTTTCTCAATCCCGAAATCCTGGGAACATGACCATGTCAATCCCGGGATTTCGGGATCAGAAAATTGGACGGGATCCCGGGGTTAGGATGCCTTAGTTGTAACTGATACATCATTTTACTGAATAATAGAACAAGATTGATAACGAAAGAAGGTAATGCAAACAAAACTCGGTAACATACATATGTATATGTAAGTTTATCTCGGTAAGAACTTAAATTGTGAATCGTAAATTCGGCTCAGTAGAACAAGTGAAAAGTGAGTTAAAAATGAAAAAGATAATAGAGTTTAAGAATGAAAATATAGTATTACCTCAGATTTTTTTTTAATTCTGTCTTAATAAATAATAAAAGTTATTTTCAGCATAATTATAAATACAGAATCTGTCTTGCACGGATGCATGTTGCAAGTTGTCCTTGTATTCCCCGAGCCAAATGTACGTCGGATTACTTTAATATTCCTAATGACCGACAATAATAAATATAATATATTTTTAATGTCGCTGTTCTTGCTAATAGATTAGTTTATTCACTTTTCTACCTTGAAGCTACTACTACACGCATTGTGTGCTAGAAATATACGAAATATCCTTAAAAAGGATTTGCAAACAGATATAATTTTTATAAATGCGAACGTCAAATACTTTGTCAATAACAAAGTAAACAAGAATGTATTCATAAAATGCTTTTTATGACAAGAGATTTATGTTGTATTGTGTATGACGAATAATAAATAAATTGTTAACCGTTTTTATCTTTATTTTATTGGTTTCTGAAATGACCAATCATTACCCTGTTTATCAAAACTAAATTGAGTTGACTTATTTATATTTAGAGCCATATTGTACATTGGAACATGTATTCGACATAAATTATCAGTTTATTTAATGTTTACACTGTTAAAATAACATTTAATATCTTGCATTTATAAATGAAACAATCGCTTTCATTGATTCTAATGATTGACATCTGTATTTTTTTGAAAAATGCGTGAAGTGCATATGGTTTTCTTTATTTGGTAATTCTATAAAATAATCTTTATTTTTTTAAGAACTCGCTCGTTTGAGATTATCTCATTCAGAGTATTTCATATTTAAAAATATGAATAAAACAATAACTTATTGTTAATGCTTTATTTAGACAATGAACGAAGAAGCTAATATTTTATTTATAGTCCGCTGAGTTATTAAGAGATTATATCGTATTTTAACTAATGTTTCTACTGAAGCAACGTTAACGATATATACAAAATATCTAAACTGTAGAAAATTATTAATAATAATAGTCCACTAAACAAAACCGTTCGATCCAGTCTCTAGAAGCCAACACTTTTTTAGAGACAATGAATGCCTAACCTTAGATAACGTCAATATTGGTGGTTTCTATTCATTTGACAGCATTGTTGTGTCATGTGAGAATGGTTGTAAGTCTACGTTTATTACAACAAAAAGTTAAATAGATATTTGATAGAACCTGTCAAAGCGTGAAATCTGTCAAATTGTGTTTCTTATTTCCGTCGACTTAAACACACAACATGAAAACATTGAAATGTTGTCGATAATTATTTAGTCATATTAAATTTCTAGAATAAAATTGTGTGATGATACCGGAAGCGTGTGGACAGACCTCTATCGAGATCTTTTTCAAACTTGAGACGGCATTAAACTTTTTGATGAGAGTGTTTTTTGTCGCTCACACTTCACGATGAAATCGTTTAACTCAGCAAATAGAAAAAGGAGAAAGTTTATTTATGGAGCATCAGCGGGTATAGACTTTATGCAGTACCCATCCTAACTTATCTTTCTTATAGAAGCTGGATTAAAGCACCGAATAAGCGATATATATTTTCGTTGAGGAATTTGTTGACAATCAAAATCTTCGCGGTATAAAAATATTATATATCTTTGACGTGGGTAATCACGTCCAATTGTATAGGAATATGGTATATTTAATACAAGTGATTTTCCACTTTTTAAATAAATAAAATTAGTTTACAAATGTTTTTACGTTTTACTATGGATCTAAATTAATTTTTAATCCGTTGCCGCTCCCAATTTTGAGCATATGGCCTGCTAATCCAGCTATCTCAACATAGGTTTTTTTACGATAATTTTATTCTTTGTTACTAAGAAGCACAAACTTTATTTTTCAAATAGAGTTGTGAGAAAAATTCCCGCTATTTGTTAGAATTGGATGAGTACAAGGAGATTTTTTATAAATCACAAACATCAATGCCTTCAAACAAAAATCGACGAATTGATTGAACAAATTCTGTTCGTACCTGGACTTGAACCCTTGATATGATGCCAACGACGTTGACCTGTCATTTATCGATCACTATTCACCATCAACAATTATTTGGTTGCAGTTTACTGCTCGGTCAATTGATTTCATAAACACTCTATAGCCTTCAAATGATCGACATCATATTTTTGCCGTCCAGAAGCAATGAGATTTTTTTAAATTTAGTTTTTGCTGAAAACATAACATATTTTTACTGTGTATAAAAATGAACAAATCAGTAGGCAGGTACCATTAAGCCAAAAATTAGTTAAAAACTCATTACTTAAATGATAATTAAAAATATATCGTTTTTAAAATATATTATTGAATAAAATATCCTTCAAAATAAAATATATATTTTTATATGAATCAAACGTATTTCACTCGCAATTTTATTTTTCAATTCAAAAAAATATACTGCAAGTCCAAAATTGAGCTTTCAAACATTCAAAGCGAACTTTCTTCGCTTATTTTTCCTTAGAACTGGGAGCTTATTTCATCGATGCTTCTAAAGTACGCCGACTTTAAATCATGCAAAACTTTACATGCTGACGACTTTCACATGCCAGTGGTGTATTAAATAATTATTTTTAAAAAATACTGTTAATGAGAACATAATTTTATTATTTAAATAACAAGCCAACGTTAATATGCGATAAATTTCAATGTTGATTGAGTTGATTATACCACTTTAGAGCGTCATTGATGATTTAGGAAAAGAAGGTTAAAGATGAATAGTATTACAACCACTTCACTTCTCAGGGGCTTATATAATATAACTTCGTTTTTCCTAGTATTGATAGTGATCACTTTAAAATTAATTAATAATTTCCACTGAAAATCTTCAACACGAATCCATACAATATGTTTGAAATTGAAAGTGGGCTTGATTTTGAATTTTATTTTGTTTATTGAAATCAATTAAAACATTTTATTGCTACGTATTATATGTATATTTTTTCTACACATACATTTGGCACGTCACTGGGTAAGTGCAAGCTTCCGGATGTACCTCTCACTGACTGTTCTCAAGAAAGTCAAAGGATGTAGGACTGGCTTTATGAATAACTGCAACGGTAAATCATATCAAGGAAAACTTCATTTGATCGATATTTACTGCTTCGTCTGCTTCAGACTTCTTTTAAAATAAAATTTAAAAAAACACAAAAGATTTCAGAAGAAAAATGACAGAAAAGGATGTGATACTAGCAGTCTTCGACTATCATAATTGTACCTGAAATATTTTGCACAAGTTATCTCATAAGTATTTGCGTATTTTGAATACTGAGTAATGCAAACTTTTGTTCAAAAACCTTAGCTATTTTCAGTATTGTAATTGTTTTAGTTTGTTTTCCGCTAAGACATAATATTTTGTTTATTTCTGTTAACTCAATACAAACAATGGAAAGAGATTAAAGAAATACAATTACTGTACAATACGGTGTATGAATTCCAACATAAATAAAATTCAAGTTTGGCAGCTAAAACACATATGTTTTGCAATATTCAGTGATGTTGTAAGACTAAGAAAGTGTCAAATCGGTTTAAAAAAAAATCTGGGAATTTTAGTGTTAAAGATTTACCAAAGAGTGGCAGGTCTCAAGTGACTAAAAGTCAAGATATTAGTGCTAGTAAAGAAGCAAGCTGCCGGGTCCTATGGCGCAGTGCTTAGCGTTGTGGACTTCCGTGCCGGATCTCACGGGTTCGAGTTCTAGTATGAACAGCATTTTTTCGATTGATTTATCGATTTCTGTTCGAAGGCATGGATGTTTGTCTTCAATTAAATGTCTTAAAATTTCCTCCCACTCTTTCCGATCCTTTAATAACTGGGCGTGGCGAGAGCGACTAGTTCATCACTAGTCCTGTTCTGGCCTTATCTTTATATCCACACTACTCTCTTTGAAAAAGAGAGATGAGTGACTGAGTAACAAACAGTTCTCGTAGAAAAAACCTTTGTTGAGATACCTCCATTTGGAGGCCATATTCTTATTGTGAAATGGATAAAAATGTATGAAAAAGAAGCAAATCCAATATTAACGACGCAAAAGTTGTGAGAAGACTAAATATGCATCTAGAATTTAACTTGCAGACATTTAAGAGCTTTGACAAACCTTTTATATATGTATATACCTCTGTTAAGATACGAGCAAAATACGGAAAGACTTATGAGACACCCTAATATGTTTTTTATAACAGTGACATAAACAAAAATAGGAAAGAAACATAATAGCCAGTGAGCACATTTTTTTAATCCATGTCCCCTCCTTATGTGGAGCATACTGTCTGCTAATGAAGATTTCTTAACACAAGTAGTTTTTTCTGCAATAACTGACTAATAATCAGTTGTTAACAACCTCTCTTTTTCGAATAGAGTAGTAAGTATAAAAGAAAAGTTTTATTTAAGGTATAAACAATATATTAATATGGGAAAGTTATTTTAAAAAGTATAATATATTGTACAATAAAAACGAACGCCACATTAGTAAAAGTTGTGCGCAAATAAACAGCAATAATGGTGCATTCCACCGAGATATATATTTTAGACAAAATGTCTGTCCGAAAGAATGCTGACGGGAACTTTTCGCGGGGAAATAAATTACAGAGCTGAACTCGACGCCATAAAATTTATTATGGTAATAAAGTAATTGATTGTATGAAACTGTTCTCTTTTGTGGTTTCTCCCATTTTAGTTTACGTCACATGGGAATGGGAATGTGCATGTAATTTACCTCCAAACGGTTGTAAATTCTGGCGATATACATTTTGATAACAATATATTGAACATCCGCTTCCAACTAACAGCATATGGACGCATATAGTTTGCTGGCTGATTTCCAAGTTGTTAGTTGTTCTATGTCACCTTCTGTAAAAATCTCAGGAGAGAAAATTTAAAATTTCACATTTAAAACAAATGAAAAACCATTTTATTTTTAATTCTTAATCATGTTCTGGATTTAAAAAAACAACTATTTTTTCGAATAAAAATATATTAGTCCAAAATTCAAGGACTGAATCTAACAGTCTGGAATTACAAATACATTTTAAATTGGAGATTGAATAAAAAATATTTCTTGTTGTTAGGAAATCCTTTCATTTTGCTTGTGTTCAAGTTAATAGAATATTAATAACGTATTCGAAATAATATAAGATGAAATTAAATAGTATTTTTACATAAAAAAGTGAAATAGAATAAACTGGAAATCAACTAACGTGTTATTTACCCGTTGAAGTCTAAAAGCATCACATTTATCAAATCTTAAAATAAAATTATGTTTATTAATTTATTTATCTAATCATTTCCGTCCTTATCTCTATTTTTATATTATGGACAATTTAAATTTACTCAACAGATAGTTTTAGACCATTTGCAGTCCAATAGTTGTTATTTTGAGTAAATAATGCAGAAAGGTTAAAAAATAAATCAATATTTTAAACTGTCAAAGACTTTCACAGTGGCTGCGGATAAAGGTTCAATTGGTTCGAAAATGGTATTTATCTATATAATTACTTAAAAATAAATGTCTAAATAAAAATGGGAACTTTTGGTTCGATAACTATGCTGGGCAACATAAGAATCAAAATGTAGTTGCTTTTAAGTTGCTATCTGTCAATATTACGTGGAAAGGCAAAAAATAAAACACTTTTTCTTATTAATTTATTTTTTATTTTGTATGATCAACACCAGTTCTTATCATGTCGGGCATTATTAAATGATAAGAGAATATAATATTTAAGTTTTATTTATCAACTGATAAGAAAGTTCATTAATGCAGTACCATTTATAAAGAAAAATAATAAAATTGTAAGACTGTATCACCAATCAAACAAACGTGTTTACTAGTAGACTGAGACTGATAAATATTTAGGTTTATCCATGAAAGTCCACATTAAGTACATTTAAACAATTCGATGACATCTTGTCTTTGCTTCTAATCACTTCATATTTACAAGGGATGCCGTCCCTATACAACCCAATAATTAATTCCCGGGTATTCAACACATTTTTCCAGTCTCAGCTCCCGGGACATATAAATAAAAAAACCGAGAATTGAAACTCTCTAAATTTTTAACAAAAAAAATGTATAAAGTAGTTTTGTTTTCATTTAAAACAAATATATGTAGTTTGAGTACATTTATACTTATTTATATTTTTTCTACCTGGAGCGAAAACCAATAAAAAAATGAAAGAAACTTTCAAAATTGTTACTTTTATAATAAAATATAATATGACCAATACATATGAAAGGTGCTAGTTTTCAATAATAACTTTTAATTAAAAATTTCTTTATTGTGTTAACTGATATATTTTATTACGTCCATGTGTGATTACAGTGATTTTTGAGACTGGAAATAAGTCAACAACATTATTGAAAGCAATTTAATTTTTACTTTAGAGCTTTCAAATATATGACCAAATATAATAATATGTTCTACACAGCGAGCCGTGTTTGCTGGTATTTCCTTGGGGCAAAAGAAGACCTTCCCGGCCTTAGCATGAATGGTTAGATTACGCCACGTGGGATTTGAGGATGCTCGGGCAAAACAATTGGAAAACAGGAGAACTTAACCCTTCACGATTGAAAAAGAAGTCGTTAAAAGAAGTAAATTTTTAAATGGCGTTCAAATTTATTTTTTTAAATTTCTCTATTCTTAACTTTTTTCAATTTTATTTAGATAAGTCCTAATGTGGAGTGTATTATACACTCCTAGAAGAGCATCAAAAAAGAATCGTGTACAAAAGACCGGTTATGTTCGTAGTGTATAAAAAAAGTTTAAAAAAGAAATATAAAAATAAAATTTCATCGTATTCATATTTCCTGTAATCGGTCAGGGTTTAAATACTAATAACATATGAACAGTGATTTTTTAAAAAAATACAAGAAGATTTTTTTTTCTAAGCCATGTCCGATCCTTATGTGGAGCATGTGGCTTCCTAATGGAGGGATTTCAACAGTTTTTTTTTT
This sequence comes from Himalopsyche anomala, assembly GCA_031772345.1. Classification (NCBI taxonomy): domain Eukaryota; kingdom Metazoa; phylum Arthropoda; class Insecta; order Trichoptera; family Rhyacophilidae; genus Himalopsyche; species Himalopsyche anomala. The sequence goes on from CM062834.1 coordinate 13,383,378, forward strand.
ACAAGAACTGATTTTTACTCGGTTCCTTAAACTATCTTTTTGTCTCTTAAAGTGCAACTCCATAATAAATTAGATCGCATTCAGCAGCTGCAGCGCATTTGTAAAAGAGTAAAAATTATGTTTCCTCTCTTCAAAAACTTGAACTATTTAACTAGTACACTTTTGATTTGATTTGTAATATAAAGGTTCATAGTTTAAATATTGTAGGTCTAAACGTAGTTTTGACAATTCTCGGAAAGCGTAATACATCAATACAAGACCCAAAAATCAAAAGTTTTCAAAGCAGAATTGATTTGAAACATTAAAAATGTCGAGAGAAAAGATGCCAGGACACCCTTACGCTGCGTTACATGGGGTAAAAAACACTGCATGGATATATTAAAAATTCAATTCTGAACATTTATTTTTGGTTATTTGAACGCTTGACTGCGAAACAAAAGCACGAACTAATTTATCACTGCAACTAGATGAAAAATTATTAATCTTTTGAACATTTATATCGATGTTTATATTTGTCACGAATAACATATTTTTATATTTGATTTTTCATCTTTATCGGATTTTCGTTTACATACATTTCACCAAAAACGGAGGCTAACTCTGAATTTAACTCCCTGTAGACCGTCTCGCGAAAGAATTGAATACAATGGAAACCATGCTGTATGCAAACCATTTACTATACATATTCAGCACAGCCCTCCCCAAATGAAGGGTGTATCTGCCTCTGTTCACAGACTGTCGAATCACTTTCATCCCGTGGGTATCCAGTAGTATAACCACCACCACCCGTTGTGGCTTAATATAACTTTAAGCTCTTCCATGTAGGCATTCTCTATCATTCTATCATTTTAGACCGTTTTTTTTAACATTATATATAATCAAAATGTTTAAAGAACATTATTTAATAAAGACTTTATTAATAAACTCAATACTTATGCACTTACGTGCGGCTTAAAAGCATGAGAATATGTCACGCTAAGACTTAGATTAGAGAAGATTAAATATTTGTCATTTCTACCTACAACCATTTTCTCTCATAACCTTTTTTTTTTTTTATTCGATAAACTTGTTTTCCTTTCTGCATCATACCGAAGACGATATCTCCTCAATGATACAGTTAAGATACATTTTTTTAGGCACAATTTGATAGGCAACAATAATAATAATTAAAAATATAAAGATATTAATAAAGGTTAATTAAATACATTGAATTGGTATAACTACACGTAAAAAAATAATTAAATAATAATAAGCAAGAATGATAGTTAATGGCACTAATGAGACAACTTTTAATTTTGAAACAGATATAATATGATTAAGGATTGAATGGTGAGGGGCAGGGAAGGTAAACTTTTTCTCCAAAAGAAGTAGCAAATTTCTTGAAGTGAGCGAAATTTTCTGGAGACGAAACTAGATCTGGATGCCCGATAGGACCGTCACGGTTATTTCTACAAAACGAAAACAATATACCTCTTTCAACAGACATAATCGAACAATTCCAGAGAATATGCTCCGAATCTTGATTACTGTCACCACAAGAACAGTGTGGGTTAGGTTTGATTTTAAATTTATGTAGCTTGGCATTAAACGCACCGTGTCCGGTGATAAATTCACAACTAGAAGATTTCTTAGCTTTTCGAAGAATATAGTTCAAACTGACTGAAGTAATTCTGCCCATTAATCATGCGTATAGATTGTAATCCCGGTATAACCAAAACCGGGATCCAAGCATCCATAGTGTCATTTTAATACCGAAATAACGATTATGAAAATTCAGAAATACCGATATTTTGCCACTTTATATTTTAAAGCGTTATTTTATATAAAATATTGAAATACCGATTTTGATTTATTGCGATCGAAATTGGCAGTAGTTGTTACGTTATTGCAACTATCGGTACTGATATGCACCTAATCCTTTTTCTTACGCGATAAATTGGTTCCAGAAAGTGGCGCGTACAAAATTCATATAATTTGATAAATCGGTTCCAAATCCGCTTACGAAAGTATCAAAAACGTATGAAAAAACGTAACGGTGCCGTCCAAAAAATCGCGCAAAAATAAATCGCGTAAATCAAGGATTGGGTGTATTCATCTGGTATTGCAATCTATAATCGTGCATCTCCGAAGCTTTCCAAAGTATATTATCGGTATCCTGTAGTCGTGTGTAATTAAAAATTAAAAGCGTGGATTTTTAAACTTGCTAAGCGATAACGATTTAAGGATACGCGCTTCTGTGTCGAGCACACTTTATTTGTATTATTTATTTTAAAACTGCATTTTCGAGGTATAATTTTAATTTGCGTAATATTGTGGAATCACTTTTAATATTGTTCTCGTAACGTGCCGTAATTTACTTTTACTAAACTACAAGTTATTCACCGCAATAAGGTTTAGGTAACCAAATACCATACGATGAATACCTAAAGCTGAAGCTGACTTTCACGAAAAAGACTTTCACCACCAATTCACGAAGAGGTTGATACAGCATGTTTGTTAAAATATAATCACGATACAAACAATAAATATGTATCCTGCGATTAACAAAATATCATGAATTGCGTTTCAATGATTTAACATAATTGAAAATATAATTTGATAACTTTCAACTAGTTGTGCTACAAATTGTAGCACGTGTCGCCTCTTTGAGAATCATCAGACAGACCATCGTAAAACTTACGAATAATTTAAAAATTGATTCCAATTTTAGTGTAATGAATTACAAAGTAAAAGTCGAGTAAGGTCCAAAGGATCTGTCAACTGTGTCAGGTCCGTGGCGTAGTGGTCGATGTCATTGACTTCCATGGCGGATATCACGGGTTCAAGTCTAGGTACTAACAATTTTTTTTTCAATCAAAGTTTGTGATGTACGAAAATTTTCTGAGTAACAACCAATTCTCTTATAAAAATTCATCTTGAGATACCTTCCATATGAATCTATATGCTTTACAACGGGAAAATACCGATAGAAATTAGTTCAACAATAGAGAGCAAGTCTTATTTTAAATTTTATTTACCAATGTCTTATTTCTATTAACGGCTATTAATATGCAAAAACTCAAAGCAGTTTATTTATGGCCCTTCATTATTTACTAAATAGAGTATTTCAACATTTTTATTATTATTTAACTTGTGATCATTTTCTATCAAGTGATTCGCAAACTCTATATTGCAAATTGACTTAGATGAGGTCACAAACATGAGGTCTCTTAAGGGGGTGTTTTAGTGTAGAGGCACGAATTTTGGGTGTTTTTTCGAGCTCTGTAAAAAATAAGCAAAGAAAATTTCCATTTTTTTACCATTCGTTTATTTATATTTTAAAAATACATAAAAAAAAATTTTAAAAAATCAGAACTCGAAAAGTTATCAGCTGGTAAAGGGAGGGCTCCAAAAAATGTGGTTTCCTGACGTACACGATTTCAACTTTTCTGGTCATCCGAAAAATTTATAAAAAAAAATAATTAATAAAAATGTTGCTATAGCGAAGAATTAGAAAGAAAAAAATTCAGAAAATAGCAGCCGTTTGAAAAAAAAATGATTTTTTTAAGTTTCAAATATTTTAAAAACAGTATATTTTTTTTACTTAAACGTGCTACGGGCTATAGAGAGATGAATATAAAAGGTTCACAGAAAAATTCAAATAAATCGGTTTGGTAGAACTTGAGATACTATGTACGTCAGCTTGAAAAAAATAGTTTCGAGAAAAACGCCTTTAAAGTTTTGAGTTTCGATCGGTTCTGATCGAACCAGCTTAGTTACTGCGTCACCAAAATCACTGTAACCCGGTAAATAATAAAAATTTAGAAAAATGCTTTTGAGGACATACTTTCAAATGTTTGGACTTTAGAAAAATATAAAAAAGAAATAATCGATTTTTTCAAATTTCTACACTACAATACCCAACAGAGTTAATAGTATAAATTGATTGAGAACGCTCTTCGATCTTACTAAGTGCTTAATCATCAGAGATCAACAAATTTTTGTTCACAATTTCATTACATAATTCAGAAGATATGTTTTTTTTCAAATATATATACAAATGTTACAATTGAAACACAATAAAAAAAATTAAGTAAACATTGGAAATAGAAAGAAAAAACTTGAACAGTTCATACGTTTTCTTTGTGCCAGGATGATAACAATCGTTAATGCAATTCGCTTTCTTTCTGTCGTATTACTTATGTGTCTTTTCGTTTTATTTCCTGTACCTTGACTCCATTTTTTGCGCCCAATATTAAAACTCACATTTATTACAAGATAAAGCCATCTTGGCATTAAATTACAATAAATATGCAGACTGTATTTAACAACGCGAGAGAGTGTAAATGCAAAATGTACTGCCGTTTTGTTTATCGTGGTTCTCCCTCATGTGCATGCTACCTTGCCACGTGTAATCTATTCCAGTTATCATGCAAATTTGGCCACACCGTTGGTTCTTCTCTTCAGTGGAGTGGAAGCTGCTTGCCGCTGGTTTGCGTGGCTACGGAATACTTAACCATATTTAACACACCAGTCTCAGTATGCACATTTAATTTTCCTTGGTATAACCGTCGGCCTCTACAGTCTTGTGGTGGGAATTATACTCTAACGGTAAAATAAATCTGGATGTATTTCTCAGCAACGTCAATATATAATTAAGAGTTTTTTAAAACAATATTTGAGACTTTGGGTATCAGTATTTGTGGTGGCTCTTCGAGTTGATTGATGAATGATTTTATAACATTTAAAAAAGTACAGTTCTGAAGCTTAATGCTAGAAATTCCTACGTCAAATTTATCAAATATTCATTAAGGGCAATTGTTTGTTTGTTTGTTTTTTTGCGGTATCTATGTAGTCAAAAGTACAGTGGTGATTTTTCATACTTTAACTGCCCAAGTGAACATAGACACTTCTTACATTAATAAATTTCAATGTGAATATAAGCATTTCTTGGTGCAAAGTACGCTGCAACATTATTTAGATATAAAATTAGCTTTTGTTATATTTCATTCATTTTAAGTTGAATGGCATAGGAATTTCTAGCATAAAATAACAGTATTTTAAAGTATTTTCTGATTTTTAACTCTAAATGGGCAAAATCTGACAGACACTTCTAGTATTAAGGCCCAGAGTTAATGTATGACTTAACTAATTTTGAGACATTCGATAAATTTGCAACATCGTATGGGTAACAGGATATTTATGATTCCTTTTTAAATTCAATGCGAAGTAGATTAAACATTCTTTTGTGAAATTTTGAACCTTCTTGTTATGTTTCAGAATGCTAGATATTTAGCTTGTTCTTTTGATTAGGCTTGTTCATTATTTAGCTTATACTGATTCAGTATTAGTAATTTGTTATTTAATATGTTTTTTATTCTATAAAAGATCAAAAAATTTCACTAATACTGATGTTATTCAATATTTTTGTAGAGCTCTCAAAAATCGAAAGCGGCTCGCGAGCCAATGGCTCAATGCCCACGAGTAAAACTGACTATCTTTGTTTGACAAAAACTAAAAAAAACACAATTCTACATATTTTCAATTGATTTCATTTTCATAATTTAATAAAGGCTCAAACCGAAAAGAATTGACTCTGAATTTGATTAGGTTAGAGATGACAGATGTAAGCACTAGAATCAGTCAATCCACAGTATTTGTCCATCTGGAAGCCCATATATCATGAAATGGAACAATACGTAGAGAGGGTGAATCAGGTGGATGTTCTTTAGGCTTGAGATATTCGGTCATTAGATATATATATTATAACTTGCTTTAACGTGACATATTTATGACCTCATCACTTTTTTATATTATAATGTTAATAATTTACAATGTACGTAGATTTAGTACCTACTGAAAAAAATCAGTAACGACTCTTATAAAAGGATATTATAATGCAACTTAATTTTAAAATATCGCTGTGAATTTATAAATCTGAAAAATTTATTAAAGCAGAATTAATGAACTTCGATAAACTTCCGATTGAACAATGGGTTCGTTAAAATAGTGAATTGGAGTGGTATATTTTAATATATTATATCGTTTGAAAAATCTACGTTTTTATATTATTATTTTTCGTAGATACATACTTCCATTTAGTTTTTAAAATATTTATAATGGCTTTCAAACCTAGTTCTAGTATATAAATCTCAAATAACCCAATAAAAAGTACATGGTTTTATATTGTTAATTAGTAAAGTCGATAAAAAATGATACTCTAATCAATTTTCGGGCAGAAAAATGGTTAATGTCAATCACTGTCAAGTTTACAAATTATTTTGAAGAAGCAAATAGTGAGAGGATCAAACATGCCGATGTTTTTAATAAGCCGATTCCTGTTCTACTGTTTTATAATGTTGTCAATAATTTGTAAGAACATTCGTGAAAACCGTCAAATTATAGTTTTCCCAACAAAAGCTTTCTACCCCAGTTGACATATGAAAGCGTGAAACAGTCCTACCAACTGTTCGGTTTAATTATATGAAAATGAATCTTAAAAGCTAATTCGCTTGTTTAAAATCACATCATAGCCTAGAGTGGTAATTGCGCAAAGTTCATATGTAATCGAAAACCTTTCAAAGTTTCTCAACGTAAGGGAACAATCGAAGCTCCGACACACGCAGCTTAAAGCTTATGACAAGGGGTCATGAAGGTTCAATAAAGGAGTTAATGTCCCATGGACTATGAGCATGCATAATGAATCCCGTCTCCCGTGCATAATTGGCTTAGCATCAAGCTTCCAAAACTCTCCATGAATTAAACTATTGCATTTTTGCTATACAAGTATTTTATATACTTTTTATAATGATTTATAAAATACACCTTTTCAAGCAATGTAATAAAATACCAATAGTGATTTCACGGGAATCGTTTATTAAGAAAAAATCAGCTTATTTTTAAAATACTTACTTATTTAGAGTGTTTTAAGCTTTCCTTGGAATAGGAATATAACCGACATTATAAGATAACACTTTTCCATCATAATCATGCATTTTTTTTCTCTGTTTGGTGCGTTGTAGCAAAGCCCCCTATAGTGAAAGCCATGCTATAGAGTTGAAAACAGGTACTTTTTTCAGATGAGCGGACCGGCGTCATAATTTTCAAAGTAATATCACATCATTATGAAACCATTTATTACTGTTATTTTGAAGCAAATACATATAAATATATATTGTAGTTATATATCTTTTCAATTAAATCTTTTTTTAAATAAGAAAAAATCACATTTTCTAAGGTTTTTTAATAAAAATCTCTGAGAACAAAAGCAAACAAAGATACCAAATCATTTTATTTAAATTATTTTTTTTACAATCAGAATGGTTGGAGTTTCCACGTCATTGGGATTAACATGAATATTTAAAAAAAACACTAACGAGATGGTGATCATGAAAAAAACAATCGTCAACGAACTTGTTGGGGCCACTGATTTCAATCACCAATTACATCATAGTTTACGATGGATTCGGTGGTAATTTGGTAGAAGTAATTTTTTTAATATATAATTAAATTTGATACGTATCTGTTGTGTTATAGACTGTATCAAAACCAAATCTCCATTTCGTAATTTACAATTTAGAAATCTGAATCAATTTATAGTTTATTCGTTAATCTTACTATGTATGTCTGATGATTCCTCGTAATAAAGTGAAACACAAGTCGGGTCCTACGGAGCAGCGGTTAACGTTGTTAACTGCCGTGCAGGAACTCACGGGTTTGAGTCTTAGTACGAATAGATATTTTCTATCGATTTATCGATTTCTGTTCAAAGGCATGGGTGTTTGTGGTTTCTTAATTTAACTCCCACCTAGCCTATCCTTCAATAACTGGGCGTAGCAAGTTAACCACTAGTCCTGTCTAAGCCTTACCTTTCTATCCATACTACTCTTTTTTTTAAGATACCTTCATTATAAGGCCATATTCTCTACATTTGGATCGGATATGGATAAAAAAACGATACAGCTTGTAACACAACAAGTGCAGTAACAAAGTTATCAATTTTAATTTAATTTTAGTCAATAGTTGATTGTGCTTATTGAATTATGCTCTCGTGATGTCTCTGTTGTTACTACCCCCTCCAAAATAAATGAAAGACGTTTTACCAAAAAACATTTTTCCAGCACCATCCTTCTTTTTTTTGTCTCCAAAAATAATAGGTTGAGCTCCTGAATATCAGTTTTGTTAATATTTTCCATACCTATTCTATATACTTCCGGGGTATATGGTTGGTAAAAAAATACACGGTTACGAGCCATGATTTGGTAAGTTCCTTTATCCATACATACACAACCTGCACACTACGGTGGTTGCACGTGTCAATCGTGTACTAGTCTATGTCACACGTGTGCGATGCGATTAATTAATCGTAAGCCGGAAGCCTTCCCGTTCATCATAAGCATAAGCTTTCGAATAAATTGTCGCTGTCAATTAAATCCTACTTACTCTTGTGTCCGCTCATGATACTTTTGACAATTTACGACACTTGTAAGCTACGTTCGTCATATTAAATTCATATCATCAATGGAAAAAAAAACAAGAAGTCTTTGTAACATTCAATAAAAAGGGTGAGTCAAACGGTCTACAGCGACATCTATTAAAAATATAAAAAATGTGAAATTTTTGCAAACATTCGTGTAATTGATAAAATCTTGTTGAATTGAATTTTAAAAACATCCTAATTGATGAATTCATTCCACTTTGTGATATTACACTAATAATTAACTATGTATAATAAATAGAGATCCAGTGGTGAGCATAAACATTTACCTTTATTTTCTTATAATTAACTGATTCATCTCAATAAAAATCATTTATTTATAATATAAAATTAATTTTGATAACTTTGTTATTACACTTGCTGTGCTACAACTTATGACACGTGTTTTGCTTCTTTGAGCAACATCATCAGTTTATTCGCAAATGTTACATTCTATAACACAACAAGTGGAAAAACAAAGTTATCAAATTTAATTTGATATTTTAAAAGTCATATCCGAATCTATTAAAGATAAAATTTATTTATTTTGGAAAACTGTATTATACATTAATAAAATGAAATATATTATATTAAAAAATTGTGTATTAACATTTTTAGAATTATTAGACATTCATGGCTAACTTAATTAATGTTGAAATAGTAACTAAGTGGAGAATTTATAAATGCCAAAATACGTTTGATGGTATTATTTTTATATGAATAAATAAATTGAAAACAAATAAGTGATCACTTCTTAAGCACGTCACTGGCTGCCTGTTTATTTTTACAGACACATCTTAGTAGAACAGAATAACAAAGAATATTTACTCTGCTGAGATTTTTTTTAAAATCATATTAAGCTAAATGTCATCAACTACACGATTGTTTGTAAATAAGTTACTTATTATAACATTTTTTAAAAAATATATAGATGTTGCTGTAAACCGTTTTGTTCACCTACGTATGTATAAATGAATAAGAAGTGGTTAAACATTAAAAAATGTTTTTTTTAAGTATTCACTTCTTCCCTTTTATTTATTTAAAATATGACCATTTAAATTCAATTAAAAATTAAATGTTCGATATTTTAGTTTCTGATCGAAATTCATTTAGTTCGTGACATTACATTGATCTCATCTGTAGTGGAGACATGGCGAAACTACTCGTTGCGTAACATATTACAGACTCCTGCAGAATGTAAATTTCTCTTTGAGAATCGCAAGCCTTCTACCGAGCTGATTCGATCGCCATATGGTGGACATATGTACACCGAGATAAAGTGATAAAAAAATAATTGAATATTTGCTTAGGGATTATAATTATGAACACCGGCTGCGCGGTCGAATAGTCAATGTCGTTGGCTTCGGTTACGGATGTCAAGAGTTCGAATCCCAGTTTTTAAAATTGATTTTCAATTGATTTATGGATTTCTGTCCGAAGGCATTGATTTCTTAAGTTTAATGCCACCCGTCCTATCCTTAAAAAAAGTAAAGTGAGAGCTATTATCTAACAACTAATCATGTCCTTGTCTTATCCTTCTATTCCTACTCTTTTTTTAAAAAGAAAGGTTGAATAACTGATCAATAAGCAATTCTCGTAAAAAACGCTTTCGTCTGGATTAACTCCATTGGTAGCGGAAGTGGTTATATATCGACTGTGGAAAGGAAAAAGGACGTAACCGACACATATCAAATTTTTCAGGCGCAAAAAACGTGTTTTGATGATTTTGAGCCATATACAAATTATGAATTATACAAAACCTTAAAGTGCACGGAGACTTCTAAACTGGTGTTTAGCTGACATAATCTAATATTAATTAAAGAAATTGTCTAGGAAAAACTTTTATTTCAGTCTTTTTTATTGGTTTTATTTTTTTACACGGTCATCTTTTTCAAATTTAAAAGCTAAATGTAGATACTAATTCGGCATTGGCAGCTTGCATCCTTTTGATAAAACGTGTATCAAGTTTGATACATTGTGATTATCGAAATAAACCTGTTTTTAAAAAAATGAGGGTTACGTCCTTTTTCCTTTCCACAGTCGATATGTATACATGTTGTATTTATAATTAAAAAGTTAATGCAGTATTTTTCTTTGTAAATTCTATGCTGGTGCTTTAGAACATCAAATACATATATTATATCATATACAGTCTAACTTTGTTTACAAGATATGGCGAGCAAATAAATAAAAAGTTGAAAATTTACTTATCTTTTGAGTGGTACAAGGGCATTTAATCCAAGACTCTTTTCATAATCAAAGGATTTCGGGATTCACATTTTTCAATCCCGAGATGGGATTGAACATTTACCATAAAATCATGGACAAATTCGGGATTCCAAAAAATTTTGGTCGTTTTTCATTTCCAGAAATTAAAAAATTCGGACCTAATTTTTTAGCACGCTGATTTCAAAAAATAATGAGAATTTTGCACTTTTTATTCTCAATCACAAAATCTTGGGACCTGTCACCATTCCGGGATTTTGGGATCCGAGATTCTGGGATTGGACGCCTTAAGTGGCACGTAAAATGGTGCACATCACAGCTCTAGAGTATTAAACGAAGTATCATTTATAAATATTATTATAATATTATTTAAACAAACGTGTCGACTGCTCCAATTACACTTGATTGTTAAGCTAATTTGTTGACAATACATTGATAGCAAAACGTCCAATTAAATCAGAAGCTTAGTCTACGACGCCCGGTGTAATTTCAAGCATACCAAGCTCACCGTACGGACGCTGTTGGTCATTTAATCGATATTGCTCGAGATAACGGTGTAAATTGAAGACGGACATAATTGAATAGTGTCTAGATCTGATACCGAAGGACTGATGATTGTTGGTTACAATATAAACACAATGCCTAGTGCATTCAGACCTAATAGATTCCGGACAAGGGATTTGAATATCGGTAAAACCGAGGTATTTTGGTTGATTTTTTTATTAAATATTTTACGCTACAAATATTTAATGACTGTTTGACTAACCAAAGTTTTCCGTGAGAGGGAGTGTGTATTTTAGTTTTTTTTCTTAAACAATTTAAATTGTAATTCAAATTATCATATTATACAGTTCATTATTACAAAAAAATTCAAGGTGCCTAAGTAAGTTATGTGGTATAGTTGTTTTTCTCTTCCAGGCCTGTATATTACGTACATAGATCATTTGTAAAATGTTTACCGCTAATTTTATAGGAAAAACTTTTTACTACTAATTCCACATTTTGAACAAATCATATTTTTTTTGTCCATGTCCGCTCCCAATGTGGAGCATATGACCTCCTATTGAAGGTATCTCAACAGATTTTTTTCTAAGAGAACTTTTTGTTTGTCAGCTGCTCAACCTTCCTATTCCAAAGAGATTAGTAAAGATAGAATAATAAGGCTAGGAGAAGACTAATGGTTAACTAATCGCTCTCGCTACGCTCAGTTGTTGAAGGATGGGAAAAGTCGAAGGGAAATTAAGACATCACAAATACCCATCTCTTCGGACAGAAATTGGTAGATCAATCGAAAAATGCTGTTCGTACTGGGACTCGAAACCCGTGGAGTCCGGCACGGAAGCCCACAACGGTAATCGCTGCGCCATAGGACCCGACATAATTTATTTATACAGTTATAAATTCTCGTGATATATCAACAAATTCATTTTGTTCTTGTAAAATTAAATACTTTTTTACGTTATTTTTAATTAAAACATGGCTGTTTAATTTTTTAATAACCATATCCTTTTCCAATTTGGAGTATATGGACTCCTAATAGAGCTTATCTTAACAGAAGAGTTTCTAGAATAACTGCTGGTTAGTCAGTAGCTCAACCCTTCTTTTTTCAAAAAAGGTATGGTTACACAGATAGGACTAGGACAGGACTAGTCGTTAACTGATCGCTTTCGCTACATCACATTTTTCATGATAGGATGGGTGGGAGGAGTGACGGAATATCACATACATCAGCCTTCAAAGATCTTTTAAAAAAACGATTTATAAAAGTTTTCCGTATTGGGACTCGAACCCGTGACCTCTGTTTTCTAAGCCAACGTTGTTGACCACTCTAACACGCGGCTGGCATTTTTTTTAATATGACACGATAATATTTAAGAATTCAAAGCACAGCGCAAGGCACACGTTGTACAAATTTGTTTTAAACTTTGGGCCGCCAGGATTTATCAAAAGTGTCACAAATGAATCAAATATTGTCAAATATTGAAAGCCGATTTATTAGACATCTTGATTGGTCGTGTCAACCCGACACTTTAAGCCGTTTGGCTCATCAATTGAATGCCTATCGAGGAAAGCATATTGAACGCAGTGACTTCATTGTTTTTTTTTGTGTACGTATAAATTAATCCATATTTCTTTTTTTTTGTCCTACCATCGTACATCTACCAGCAGACAATTTTTTGTCTGATGAAAATTTTTCGTCTGCCGCCTGTGTGGTCAAGTGGTCAACGTCGTTGGCTTCGGTTACGGAGGACCCGGGTTCGAATCCCGGTACGAACAGTTTTATAAATTGATTTTTCAATCGATTTATGAATTTCTGTTCGAAGGCATGGATGTATGTGATGTCTTGAATTCCCCCCTCCCACCTTTCCTATCTTATGAGCGGGGCATATTGAGAGCGATTAGCTCACCACTAGTCTTGTCCTAGCCCTATCTTTCTATTCCTACTCTCTTTGGAAAAAAAGAGGTTGAGCAACTGAGTAACAAGCAGTTCTCGTAGAAACACTTCTGTTGAGATAAACTCCATTAGGAGTCCATATGCTCCACATTGGGAGCGGAAATAGATGTCTAAAATATCCTTCACACCTCTACAATCCTAAAATAAATAGGGCGTAGCGAAAGTGATTTGCTAACCACTTATCCTGTATTGGCCAGTATCATATCTCAACAGCGTAACAAACAGTTCTCGTAGTTTAGAAGCGGAGATGGATTATTTAAAACAACATAACGATAATGCGAGAACGATATCTTAAGGTTCTACAAATGGATCGTCAAAACATTTTTATTGTCCCGAAATCATCTGATCGGTGGGTGAAACTGTGAAAAGAGGCCAATGTTTTATAAGTGGATAAATCACAAGCATTTCTTTATTTTGATAAATGATTAGAAATCGATTTAAAAAAAACATTTTTTTATTTCTGAGGATCAGAACACTGGACCCCGTAACTGAATAAGACAAAAACTAAATAGTTATTATAACTTGTCTAGCACACTTTTTATGTATTTACTTTAGATGTAAAAATTAATTCATTTCATTTTGAAACCGTACAATTTCATGTTGTTTCGTTTATTTATTAATACAATAAGCTATGCTTATTTAACAATATTGATTACATTCATTGGCTTTTTCTTTTGGTAACAAATTTTATTACATCTTTCACAGTGGAATATGTAGACATAACTAAAGATAATCAGCCTAATGACATTTTTCGCACTTTCATTAGGAAATCTATGTTTACGAAAGATTCGACTGAATCATTTCATAGTATGACCAAAAATTATATGTGGACAAGAAAATTTGTCAATTTTATACATCGCTATCTCAAAACAACTGGGCTACTTGATTTTCAATTTTCTCGAGGTACTATTAGATATGATTCTACATTTCCTTCTACAAAATTTAATTGATCATTATTCAATTATTTTCAATTGAACAAAATCACTTTTATGGATTATATTAATAACAATAAATTATAGCTTGCATATGCGTTATTAAAGTATGGTTTAAATTCATTAAAGCCTAAGTAACATTATGCCTGTGAGACAATTTGACGTCATTGTAATCGTACATAGATTCACATTTTGTATTGTGACTCCAGTGTACGTATTTACATACCAATACCAAATATTAGTAAAAAAACAGTCTCATCATGCATTGTGTCATTTTTTCGTAATTTTATTTTAAATTTGTCTGTTATCAAATTTAAATAATATCTCAAAACTATAAAATAAGTGATCACATCATATAGAATTTTTTAAACATGCATAGTAAAAGGATATTATTTTATTGTAAAAAATGCATAACAATATCTGACAACTATATATTATATAATACACACAAAATTTAATAATCAACCAAAAATCTAAACAAAACTTGCAGATAAGAAAGAAAACTTTTATAAACATAAAAGTTGCTGAATTTTTACGTTCTACAAAACTCACACAATGAATCACTTATATCAATCAAATTAAACATAATGTTGTCATTAATATATTTTTTAACAATACAACAATAAATTGATCACAAGTGAGTGTTTGCCAATCTGTGATAAAATATGTAAACAGCTGCTACGCCTGCCTGTTTCACTCTATAGTCCTAAGACTGAAAAAAAGTGATATGTTAATATTTGCTACCATTATTTTTACTTGCAGTTAGAACTACAATTTTAGTAATTTATAAAATATGCTGGTTTAAAGATATTCGTTTCTCTCCTTATATTAATATTTCATTAATATAATGTTTTTTACTGAAAGCTGAGCATGACTATTCTTTTATCTAAATATATACTTTCGATATTGATAATAACTTTGAAGATTGTCTCAGCACCGATATTTATTATCCGATAAAGTATGGTTATATTGTTATCATGTACCAGGACGCTCTACCCCCGAGAACTATTCGGAGAGAATTCAGTGAGTCAACCGTGAATCCAGCTTGTTCATTCGTTAGATTAATTCCCGGTTTTATCTTAACGGTTGGGACATTAGGCTGACCTAGCAACGTACATATTATATAACACGTGACAGTAAGAGTGGTGTTATAATATAATAAAACCAGACATTAAAAACATGTATGGTAATAACAACAAGAATTCAACCATAGCAATAAGAACCACATTTTATCATTATTAAAAAAAAAACTCTAAAAGGATTTTCTGTTCTCGTTTCTGCGACTAATTTGTGTGTTCTTCTTTTTCTTGATTGATTTACTTCATTGTTTTATTATTCAACTTATAACTGGACATAGAATATACCTGAATATGTTACGAGATGCTGTCATAATTCTTGAGTTATGATAAAGGATTGACGGGGGTAGAAAGTTTTATATTAACATTATCTTAGCCGTACCAATATATGTACAAAAAATAGGGCACATACATAAATGGCCAAAAAATTAAAATGTTTTCATTGTGTTTAGATACAAACAAACGCATCTGATTCATTGTAAACGTTCTATTTTAAAACCATGTCCGCTCCCAATGTGGAGCATATGGACTTCTAATAGAGTTTATCTCGACAGATGTGTTTCTACGAGAACTGCTTGTTACTAAGTTGCTCAACCTCTCTTTTTCCAAAGAGATTAGGGATAGAGGGATAGGGCTAGGACAAGACTAGTGGTAAGCTTATCGCTCTCGATATGCACCGCTCATAGGATAGGATGGGTGGGAGGGGGGAATTCAAGACATACATCCATGCCTTCGAACAGAAATTCATAAATCGATTGAAAAATCAATTTATAAAACTTTCCGCACGGGATTTGAACCCGTGCCCTCCGTAACCGAAGCCAACAACGTTGACCACTCGACCACATAAGTTCTATTAGTATAACTATAAAGTAAAGGAAAAGCTTCGTGAGAAGAAGTTTGTATTGAGCTCTACGATCTATACGACAATATTAATGCAGCTCAAATATTTCATTAAATGTATACGAGCTTTTTAAATTTATCTCTTTAAAATTCCGCAACTAATTGATAATCAACACCATAAAAAAGTGCATCTCATGTAATTGTTTGATCTTATACATATGACAAGACAACTTCAATAATATTCAACACACGTATAATTTTATATTTTTTGGAAATTAAATGTACATATGTAAAAATATGCTTCGCGCCAAAATTATTCGCATTTAAAAAAAATGGATTTACTAATCTGTTCATTTACACATCCGCCGAGTAAAAACCTATGGGTGGTCATCACTAGCGAGAACCATTAGGTTGATAAAAGAGAAAGGCAGAATTTAGGCTTTTTCAAGGCATCCACAGCACGTGTCCATCGTCGCTGAAGTCGGGTGACTAAGATGACATGTGAGGAAACAAAAACTGACGGGGGGCAGAAAATCTTACATGAACTTTTTGGTGGTCATACGCTCCAGATAAAGAGAGGATATGATTAAAAAAATATTTACATATTGTTGACAAATTTTACATTACCGCGCTTTTTTCAAACACACATAGCACTATGAGATATTATGTAAACTGTTTTCCAATATATACTTGACCTTCTCTGTGAATCAAAAAGAATTTGTAACTGGTAATTTCATAAAAGAAGTCAGAATGAAGGAGGTAGGTGCGCGTGATATATGGACATTATCTTCGCTCCAGATTCTTTATTCATCCTAAAAGCTTGTAGATTTATCGCATTTAGATAACAAAACATGTTTCGGAACTGAAAAAAACTACCTATGTTTATATCGAACGCTGGCCTCTCATTTGATATTTATTTAGATAAATTGTTTTCCTCTTTCAAATGTCAATGTCGAAGAATCTGTAAAGTTTATTTCGGAAAGTAAAAAAGCGTTCGCAAAAATATTCCTTACATATAAAAGTTTTGACCACTTAAGCTTTCAAAAGATCGATTATTATTTAGACATTATCTTAAGATTACAACAAGTTGTAAAATAAAAAAAATAAAAATAAGATCACGCTTATAACAATAAATAAATGTCTTAATTTAACTGTAATGCACAGCACATCACAATAGTGTTATTGTCTGTGAGTGTCTGAGTAAGTATTGGGCGAATTTCAATAATTAACACTGTCATATATTTTTTAATCCATGTTCGCTCCAAATGTGGAGCACATGGTGGAAGTATCTTAGCAGAAGTTTTTTACTACGAGAACTACTTGTTACTCAATTGCTTAACCTATCTTTTTTCAAGAGAGGTTAAGCAACTGAGTAATATCTGGTCTATTAGTAGATCATATACTTCAAATTGAGAAGGGACATGAATTTAAAAAAAAAAAATATTTATCATTCATATTAAAAGTCCAATTTTTTATTGGATTTTCCAGAAAAAATGGTGATTGACCTTATACAAAAGAAAATAATTATTTATACGACACGATTTCTTTGTTTTTATAACTACAAGTACAGAAGTCATAAATATATACACAATTTCTATGTCTAAAGGTACATCGGTCCTTAATAGTTTCTACTGACTTCACGTTCGTATTTTTTCATATTTAATATATTTCTATTTAGGTTTTAGTAGTGGAGCTACGAGATTTAAATTCTTTACAGTTACAACAAAATATATATTTTTTTATACAATTTATCGTTGAACTCAAAGAATAATATTTAGTAGCGGGTGTGTAAAAAATAACGAAAAAATAAAAACTTTATCTACTTTACAGTCTCGGAAATGCTTTGAAAGCATACCGCTAATACGAGTTAATAAAGCTAATACCCTCACTTTGCAGGTTTGCCAACAACCAGGTGATTGCGTTCGGTCAATTATCGATACTTTATTGGCTGGATTTCTCATTACTGCAGCGCTAAGGCAAGCAGGGCTGGCATTACTGGTAGATCGTCGAAAATCGACTTTCAGTAATTACCGGTAAATCAGAAAATTAAACGGTAATTACTTTATCACGAATTGAAGACATATGCATGCATATTATAACAAAAGTTTTAGCTTAAATATGCGTTTGTAATGTGGATTTTAGCAGTGGTGGCTCGTGGGTATGATATTTGGGAGTGCTGTGGGTAGATTAAAATTCAGTAAAAGACCATATTACTTATATTGTATTTAAAATATCAAAAATAATAACAATTAAAAGAAAAAGCTATTTACAAATAAAGTCTATCCGTCTATTTTTGTAATTATCACATCTTTCTCTATTGAAAGCATTGATAAAACTGTCAATCTTTCTCGACTAGTTGTGTTCCTAAGGTAAGTTTTATTTTTTTTTAATGTAGAAAAGTAACGTTCAGGTTCTGCAGTTGTCATTGAAGTAGTAATCAAAATTTTTAAGAGTTTCGTCACTTCTCCAAGAACATCGCATAAGTTATTAGCATTTATTATTTCTGTTACAGTTAGTGGCTTGTTATATCCATGATTTTTATCCTGTAATAGGGGCAAATTTTATATTTAAAAAAGAAGAAATTTGGCATGCAAACTAAGGGCCTAAGATACAAAGAGGTGTTAAGTGCATGTAAAAATGCAAAGTGATCACGACTGCGTAGGCATAAATTCGCTAAATCAGCCAATTCACCCAACAACGCTGCTCCGAGCTGCAGCGTGAAACTGACTAAACGGCGAGACTCCCCCCTCTAGTCTATACACTTCACGCCATACTGTGACACACCAAATTCTAGGAGCAACGCCGCAGCGCAGCGCTCGCGTCGCTCCTTCGATGTATAATACATCATGTATTACTGTACACTCTGTCAGCACAATATACAGTAATGCATCTGAGGAGCGATCGGCGTCCGCTCAACAAATACGTGCCACACTTTTAAATAGTTAATCGTATAATATTATAGATACAATAAAAGTTATTAAAATTACATTTCTATCAAATTTTCTTGGAGGTGCTATAGCTCCACAGTGTATTTAAACGAGCCGTCACTGGATTTTAAGAAATATTGAAGCATCCATTATAATCGTAACTAGGCATGCCGGTGTCATCTGCTATCCATCACCAAAACGGCCATAATTTGCAGCTATATTATCAGTATATTATTTGAATTTACGTATTTGGTTATTTGTCTTTCCGATCAACAATTGAATCAGAGTTTTTTTTCTATTTTTTTTTCGTGATACTTTAATTAAGAAATTTTATTTCAACAAGTGCCATCAAAGAATTTAATTAATGTAATGAATACACTATTAATTCAGTGAATAACTTCTCACCAAAAAACCCAAGCTCGACGTGATTTATTCCTAAGTAACTATTAAATCATTTTTTTTCATATCTCAGAAAAACATATTATTTAAGTATGACATTATTCATCTCAGAAATATTTTTAATTGTTTCAGTTTATATTTAGGACCCAGCTTTTAGTAAAAAATAATCACATACTTATCAGTGTACTTTTTTTTCAATTACCGGTAAACCGGAGACGGAAGAAATTATTTACCGTTTACCAATAATTGATATTTGACGGTAAATTGAAAGCCCTAGCGGCGAGTTGCTCAGTTCAATTGAGTCTGCCGTACGTAAGTCGCAATAATTGCAAGTCAAAAATATTAAATACTATAACGCGGTGGACATAATTCTAATGCCTGAATTCAAATAATAATAAAGTAAAAAAGTATGTATATAATCAAAGATAATTATTATCATTTAATAAGAATAAGCATTTACTTGCTAAACCTTCGTTTATATAAAGTTCTTGCATACTAATTAATATTCGTTATAGATTCAAAAAATAAAACACTTATTTGTAATAATTCCATTTTTATGACATATGATCAGGACCGTTTTCGATTATCACGAACATAAGAACCTCGTTGATGTTTTTATTATATATAACATTACCCTATCCTCATGCCTAGATATTATAGTCTTTTTTGCATTTAAATGTAAAGTTTTTTTGCCACAGTAGTTTAATTTTCAATATATATATTATATAACGAATATTCCTATTCATCTACTCTAAGGTTCCATGGCACAGTAGTTAATGTCGTTGGCTTCCGTGCCGGACCTCACGGACTCGAACCCCAGCGCGAACAGCAGTTTTTCAATCAATTTATCGAATTCTGTTCGAAGGCTTGGATGTTTGTAAAGTTTTAATATCCTCTTCCCCCCACCATTCCTATTCTAAAATAACAGGGTATAGCGAGAGAGGTTAGCCAACCACTGCTTTTTTCCTACCTCTATCCTTTTGATTCCTACTCTCTTTAAAAAATTGAGCAACTGAGTAACAAGCAGTTCTCATAGAAAAACTTCTGCTGAGATACCTCCATAAGAAAGCCATATGCTCTACATTAGGAGTGGTCATGACAATTTTAAAAAATGTTAATTTTTCCTTATCAAAGTATTAATGCTCGTAGGGAATTTTAAAATTAAGTCAATACCTATTACATCATCATCGGAAATATTTATAAACGATTTTAGATTAGATAGAAACTGTATTATTCATTATCTTTGTTTATATATAAATAATTCAATGCTGTAAATTTGGTTTGAGTTCTTCGGGAAAAAAATGTCTACTTATAAATTCATCGAAAACAACTAAAAGAAATTTTGAATTATGCTTTTATCATTTAACCAATACAATTACTGAAAATCTGGAGGCTTTTGGGTTATCTTTAAATCCAGTAAAAAATGCAACATTATTATTCAACTCAGTTTGTAAGTCTTTTTTATTAAAACCCATGCATAAGCGGCCGACCCTTTTTTCTATTTACTTTTATGCCATTTGAAAAAAATATCAAAAGATTTTCCCTCGCACATAAAAACATGCCTGCCCACGACTTTGTTTACGAAATGGATTTTTTCTTTTGCAAATAATCGCGTAATCTTTCCCCATTGGTGCATTAGTATTTCTTAAGGGCCAGTTCATCGTGACCGATTCGTGCTAACCAGATTACAAACACAAACGCAGATGTCTTAAGTGCTATTCTGGGGATTGCTGTGAAATGTTTTTTTTGCACCCCTAATAGCTAATAGACTTCGTTTTTCGTGGTCTGTAATTTAAAACGTACCTACTCGAGGTGAAATTTATGTCCAGAAGTTTACTCTAACGTCCAGAAAGCAATTATTGGAAACGATAAAGACGTTTTTATTCATTTAATTGAGGATTCAGCTCGTTCTTATTAAAGGGAAAAGTTTACATCGTCACCCAGCATAAATTTTAATTATATCACAATAATTATGTTATATTTTAGCAAAAATTACAATAGGCATCGTCGAAAATATTGTGAGAACACGTTCGGTAAAAGAACTTTTTTTATTTGTTGCCATCTATTAATTCATTCACACATTTTTTTATATAAACATATAATCTTTATTTTCAACGCAGTGCGTATTGATTAATTATCGGAATACCAAGCGTGAGTAAAAAAACAAATATGTTTGCAGTAATATCTTTTTTTGTGTCTCTTGTCAAATTTACACAGATTCAAAATAATTTTCCTCGTAGTATTGGCGACGATATACGCTCATTGTTTTTTCACGACTTTGAAATTACACGGTCTACTCAAAAGAACGATTAGTGATTACATGATTTATTTATTCGAAAACAATTCCTAGAAAAAAATCAAAGGAATAAATAACGAATTTCCTAATGCAAAATAAATTCAACAACACAGTTAAAACATACAAAAGGCTTCATTCAATCCTAACACATTAGACGTGCCAGAAATTTCTAACGATGAAAGGGGATTCACGAAACCAATCTTAATTTTATATGATTATAATCATTTTTTTATGCGGTTTTTTAATGAACGTATCTACCGTTTAAACATAAATTAAATGTATATATGTATAATATATATTTGTTTCGGTGTACTAGTCTGTTTTTATCTATAACAAAATTATATTCCCAGTATTCCCGTTCAATATAAAAATCTTTTTTATTTAGATGTTTTAATAATTTTTAATTTACATGATATACCATTATATTAAACTAGTATTTTTTTAGCCAGTATATACCATATTACGACAAAATATTATAATTGTTTATTTTTTTTCAGTGTAGAACCATGATATATATTTATTTCTTAATATTAATATTATAACATATTTAAACGAAAAAATAATTTAAAAACATCCGATAATTCCATCTTGTTATTAATTCTTTTTTTTTAATTGGTCTACATCAGGAATGGGGAACCTTTTCTTCTCTAAGGGCCGCATTCATTTTTTCGATTAGACATAAGGCCGCAGTAAACATTGACTAGGAAATCTTTGGTTGAAAACAGGAATTTACGGTCAAAATATTTCAAAAATTTACGAATTTACATAAATTTACAGAATTACAGAATTGGCCAGGTTCCCCACGCCTGGTCTACATTATCACATTCAAGCATGTTTTGACTTTTTCCTATATCAGTCAGTATTTTACTTAGCGAATTGTCGGTATAAATATAACGTTTAATCTGTAGAAATATAATATTTTGAATGATCTGTATTTTATTTTATTGGTCAGTAGCCGTGATATTAACAATATGGTTAGGTAATGTTACATTATATTTTGTTGATTATACATTATACTGATTTTGATATTATAATACTAATTAGTACATTAAATAATAGCAATAATTAAAAAACAACCAACCATTTAATATTGTTTATGAAATACATGATTTAAATACTGGCCAGAAATGTAAATACAATTGGATTTTTTTACGAATGTACGATTCGATTATTATGTTATATTTTTTATTATTATCTAAACTTTTTTAACTATGGCTATGTTCTTTATATTTCAGTTACGGTTTAAATGATCGTATTGTTACAAACATTCACACACAAAAATAAAACACTATCTTGCAAGTCATTTTCTGTCAGTCATAAATTTGTTCTTCTTATAAACGCATTAGTCTGTGAATGTTTCTTTTTAAATCGCCGTGATTTTCAAAATTCTACCAACCCTTATCTTATAACTTCAAAATTACGATATCGCATTTGACATAGTTTCAGTGATACAGAATATATAATATTAGTCGATCTAGTTAAGTAAATAATTACAATATAATAAGAACATCAATATTCAAACATTGTATTTTTATATTTTGATAATATTATAATTATATTGAAAGGCCTATCTGTTTTATCAATTAAATTTATTATTCTTTGGCGTAAATAATTTATCAAGTCTAACCATTATTCATTTAATAATTAAATACGCTTAACTCGTAAACTTGCTGCTTATTTTAATATAAAATAATGAAGCAAATTAGCACGGTTGTATAAGATTTAAATAAAATATTATTTATCAAGTTTTAACGATAAATTGATAAATAATATTATTTTATCAAAAATAGTGAACACTTAAAAGTATTTTTTAAAATACTTTTAATTCAATTCTGGTTTAGTGTGCGTTATTATCGGATTTTAAGCCACCATTTTCTCTTTTCAAAATCGTATTAACTTAAAAAAATATAAGTTACAAAATCATAAGAATGATTTTGTAACTCATTATGTACCTCACACCTGTAATACGGTTCTTTGAAATAGCTGTCCAGCTACAATGAGTCATCTTTTAATATCATACTTCTAACAACAACACTGTTGAGCTTCTAAATTAATAAATAATAATTTGCTTAAATATCACTTACAAAAAAATCTACCAAAGATAACCAACAAGATAACAATATCAACTTTTCCACATTTTTTTACCATTCAAAATAACCATATTTGTGCTGAAACATTTAGTTTAATTTATATTAGTAGATAAGACTCCAGTGTTAAACTGTTTAATTGTTTTCGCAAAGGAAAGGAGCATTCCTTGAGGATTGTATTTATCGCGTTCCTCAAACTAAAATGTCATAATATTTTCAATGGATTAAGTAGTAACTTCTTAAGAATTATTTTTTGTAGAAACATAATATTTCTCTGGTTGCGTCAGTAGACTAACAATGTTAACATTTCGTTGTTGATTTTACAATATATTTTTTTATGAAAAAGTGACATATTTTCTTAGTAGGTAATTTATAATTAAATGAAACATCATTTTTTCGAATATACTATACGTTTTTATACAATAAAGATGATAGTAAATACTTATGTCTTTTGATATATTTACACGAATCTCATCCATTTTTTGTGTATGAAATCTTTTTAAAACCTGAAATGTGTTTTGTAAATTAATAAATTTGGAATTAAGACTTCACTAGAGTGTGCAAAATATAAAGATTTTAATTTTTAAACATTATTTTTTAATAAATGAATTATTTTTTTAAGCATATGCTTATTATCTTTTATCTTTTATATTGCGTACAAACACCGTCAAACGATAAAGATACAAAATCAAGTACAACTTTTTTTTTATTATTGGGCTATATTTTGATTTTGATTTACCATTATAACTTGATCACTGGCAGAAGTGGGACTAAAATCAAGAGCTTGTAGTTACAAAATGCAAGTTTACAAGTGTCAACAAAGCTGTTTTTATTGACAATATTGTAGAAATAAAATAATAAGATAGACAATGTGAAACGTTTTGAAAACGATTTGTGGGAGTGTGAACAAGACTTCTATAAAATTTTACAGATTGTATTTTTTTTTAATAATTAGTAAATCAAAGCTACTAATGCTGATAACCGCCTGAAAAAAAGTATTATGACAACATAACTGTTGTGACATTAGCGTTTCCTCTATACGGATAATAAATAACGGTCGATATATAATAATACATCATTATAATTTTTTTGTTGATATCAAAATGTAATGTTTGTAAAATTTTGCGCATTACACTTCAGATATTACAAAAGCAAGAGTGATTTACTAAAAACATAAAATGGATTATCACGGTGTTCATCTTCAGCAGTCTCCGTCGCCCACCGCACTGTTTTACAAGCCCTGGATGAGTTTGCAATCTCCAAACGGATACAAATATACCAGTCCAAAAACAACGAACGGGTAAGTTCAACAATTAATTACTTAAGTATCGTTGATCATTCCTGTTTTTCAAGTGAACTTAATACTACTAGAGTTAGAAAATCTTCATATTATAAAGAAAATACAAATTTAAAGATATAATAAACAGGGAGACGCTTTGAAACGAATACACAAAAAACAAAGCACTTACCTATACATATATTGTAAATACAGTCGATTATGCTTATTAAAGACACATTGTTACCGTGGAATTTAGACATATTTAAGCAGCTAAGTTTATTTACCTAAAATCGGATAAAATTAAACAGTGAACACTTCTTTCTAAAATAAAATATTCAGGAGAGAGAACGTAGCTTTACAAAATTGATTTCTACGAAAATGCATCAGGTGTTATTTATATTTTAATTACACATTCAAACAATTAGTGCAAATGCAAAGCTCTCTTTATTGTATTCTTGTATATAATTACGCTGTATCTCGGCTATATAGTTTTTGACTTACTGATACATACAGTATTGATATAAGCACCGGTGGATGGTCATCGTCATCGTCTTTTCCAGGTGATTTTTTGAATCCAGTGCTTCCCAACTTGTGGGCCGTGAAATTCAGTAGAAAGTACAAATATCTATATATTTAAGTCTTTCAAATCGGTGTTTCCCATATTGGAGGCTGCGGAATTTCTTAAGGGGGCCTCCGTGGGAATGCGGGATTGAGAAATTGGATTACGGGAAGAAAGTATAGCTAATTGAGTAATTCGAATTCATCGGTGAGCTAAAAAAAACAAGTTTCTGAGACAATCTGGGGGAAAAGTATAGCAAATTGAGGATTTCGAATTCATCGGTGGGCTAAAAAAAACGGAGTTACGGAGACAATTGAGGAGGGCCGAGGATTATTTTTTTTAGATTTAAGGGGCCGTGGAACGAAAAAGGTTGGAAAGCACTTCTTTAAGCGACTTCGTCAATTGTATCCTGCTGTCTTCAGTTTCGTCGTTAATAGTATCAGCATTTTGCAGCAAAAGAGTGAACTAATTAACACTTTATTATGTCAAAAATAAAAAAAAATCGACGATTTACCTGTTCTGGACATGTGCCTTAAAAGTTCTCAAATTTTGCATATCTTCTCTACTAACCAAATGCACCTCGTCGTTGTGGAAGGTAACTGATGACTATCTATAGAATGTACTCGAAGGTAGTCGTTGGAGTGACTGTTGAAAAAGCAAAGAGACTTAGAAGAGAAAAGAAGATCTTAAAAGGACGGTGTGGTGGTCATATTCTAAAAATTATTAAATTATCAAAAAAAAATGCTTTACAAAAATTCGTTTGCAGATGCTTCTCAAAAACACGAAACGAAAGATAATTATAAATACTTTTATCAGTAACAGCTTTTTTTTTTAAATTTGGAACATGCGTTCAAAACTTCATTCATAACACCGACATAACCTTTCCTAAAAAGCAAACCTCAGCTGGGGTAAAAAAATGGTTTCACATTTATCATCCGAGTGTAAAAATCGTTATTTTTCGCATTATTCCTAGATTCTCACATACTGATAACTGGTATGATACTAATGCGTCATTTCTGCGAAATTCTTCGCCGTTCTATTTTCGAATTTAAAAAAATGTCATGGCGGCAGCATGGCCTATTGCCGTCCCACTCGCACACTTTTACTTACATTCGATTTACTTTGCACATAAGATTAGATAATCTAAAAGGGCGTATACTACATTTTGCAATTCGTAAATATATAAAAAATGTATTATAAATATGTATAAAAATATGTATACAAAAAAACTCCATATTTCTGAAGACATTTTAACATAATGGAAGAATAATTTATTCAGAAGTTTGATGCTTCTTTTAATCAAAAGTACAAATTGAATTCAATCTAAATGAAATAGTGTCTTAAAATGGGAAAAATAATATTTTTTTAATATCAATCATTTTAGAACAGTTTACATTAACAAATGGATAGTAAATAATTCAGAACGACTATTTGGTCTACGGACAGTGCTGTTGAAACTGGTCCTTGTGTTGAATATTATATTTTTTTTCAATGTTTACGACCAAAACTTTTTTTAAATACTTTTGTAGCGATTTTATTAAAATTATATACCATAAAGATTACACTTGAAAATTTTAAATCGTCAAGATCCATCAATTGTATATTACTGTTTAAATGAAGTTATGTTTAAAATATAATATGAAAGTGTGAAGAAATAAATTAAGTTTTAAATTCATTAATGATGATTGAAAAAAAAAACAAATCTTTTAAATAACTTTGAACAAAGAACTGTATTTACGATTGATTAACGAAATCTGTGTCAAAAAAGAGGAAAAACGGAACAGGAACTGCTTTTTGAGTTAATAAAAAAATAAACATCGCCTCAGTGATTTTTTGAACTTAATACGTTTTTTCCAACCAAATTTTAATGAGATTATGGAAGACATCACGTTATTAATGGTGCGTTAAAATAATCAGTTTAATAATTGATATAACTATATAGTATAAAATAATACAAAGATATTAAATTAAAAATATATTACATACTCCAAATATAATTTATTTGTTATGAGTTTAATGTTAACTGTTTACCTCACGACTAATCAAAAACGCTTTGTATCAATATCTTCAAATATTTCGAATCACTTTGATGTCTACGATGAATTAAAAAAAACACAACGAAATCATTGGATGGTTGGCAAACATTTCTTTTTAAAGTTCCGCATACATTTTTCGACATTTTAATTCCATTTTTAAAACATCAAAAGTTTATTAGTCGTTGTTAAATATTATAATTTGATGTCACTTGACCCCTTTTGGATCGCCAATTCTACAGTTAACCATAAATCAGCCTTAATCCGGAAAGGAGAATGAGACAGAGAGAGAACAAACTCGTATATATCACAGGCATCCCGATAAAGCGTCAGAGAAAACAAAGACCAAAGAAAAAGATGAAGAAATTCCAATTACAGCACTTCCAATAAATTAATGCTACGCATTTTATCAGATGGACCCACTCGCTACGAGTTTGACTCCCGCTGCGGCAGACTGCTACGATTTTGTCGGCATATTGTTTAAAAATGTCAGTTAGTTATATTACACTAATAATATTATATTTAAAACAATATATTTCATACTAATCTTCCCTTAGTAATAAAATCGAAGATACCTAATGCACTCGTGTTATTTTTCTTTAACTGTATTCAAATATATGTAGCTTTACAGTTATTTAAAGTATAGCTTTATTAATACCAGCTGTCCAGGTTTTCTGCACTTTTTGTCTCGCCAATTAGAGTATTGTAAATTTTATATCCTACTTCCTTGCAATCTACAACTTACCTGTTATTCATAACTGGTTACGATTAGTTTTCCACCAAGCACTTGCAACTTTATAGAATGTTAAATAGTACAAGAATAAGTATCACAAGACCGCATTCATTTTCTGTAATCGATTAAATTTTTTTTTGAAAATCTTCAGTCATAGAATAATAAAATTGCCATTTATTTTGTTAAGCGTCATTATAATACGGAAAAAATTATAAAGTATTTTATTCAAGAAGAAACAATAAGAAACAGTTGATAGCTTTTGTAGTTTAACCTTTGGGTTCCTATGTGGTGCATTCGAATTGCGTATTTCTTCTAGTTTCAACTATTTGCTAAATAACAATAATATCTAGCTGATATTTGTTATAATCTACGATGATATCTTTATCAATTCAATGCAAAAATTATGCAAATTTGTTTGTGGTCACTTTGTACTCCATCGTTCATATTTTCGACGTTTTGGTTCTCGAGTGTTAAAGAGTTCTGTATTTTATAATTACTTAGTATTAAGTATTCAGATGGCAAAAAGATGTCAATATCTTCCACAAATTCGAAATATAACCTACCAAACAAACACTTTTTAACATTCAATTTATGTTTATTGTTCCCATTTTTAAGTCCAAACAACAGAAACGAGGTAAACCCTGTGAATGAATATTGAAAAAAGTTAATTAATTCGCAAATCAGCTTTATTTTTTTACACGTACAGTGATTGCCCTATTAAAAATATATTTTTTTAATCACTATTATATTATTTATTACTCAATAAAGCACGGGTGAAATATAATTCAACTCTATATTTCAATCCTTCAAATTATTTTTACTTTAGTATCCATAATATGATGCTCTATCTATTTATTTATTAGTTTTTAACAATTTTTAAAACTTGTAAGTTGCATGTTTACTAAATTTATCATCAAATTTCAAACATACTTTAAAAATATTTTCGAATATATTTTACTTTATACAAATTTATTAACTTTTCAGAACATTTATAAATACATAAATGTATTCTACTTGCCGTTTAAATATCTCTATAATAAAAATGATTTACAATAACTAGGCGTAACGAGAACGATTAGTTAATCACTAGTCCTGTCCTATCTTTATTCTTATTTACCTACTACTCTCTTTGAAAAAGAGGAGTTGAGCAACTGAGTAACAATCAGCTATCGTAGAAACACTTCTGTAGAGATAAACTGCATTAGAAGTCGATATGTTCCTAATTAGGCGCATATATGGTTAAAATAAAGATATCATTCATGGATTAATCAATATACTGTATATTAAAGATTCATTGATATAAATCTACTTTTAATCTAGTTGATAAATAATCAATTTCTTTTCTGAATGGTTAACATTCCATTCTTTAAATATGTTATAGTTCAAATATTTATACATGAAACGACGGAGATAATTATTTTCTAGAAAAATACCTTCAACCTAAAGGGTAATGGAAATCTTTATTCTTATCTTGAACGTAATTCTATACTGCCTATTATCTCATGTCTCGAAAGCTCAGTATGTTTGGTTTACCTGGATTATACTCTCAGTCAGATCGATTCCTTCTTGGAATGTGGTACGCCCAAAGCCTTGCTCGATAAACCAAGTAAACCTGCCAAGGATTACGGTAAATTTGCGGTCGAATTTTCACCGGAAGGTTTTTAGACTGACGTCTATACAAACCCATTTAATTTACGTATTCTTAAATCTATAGTAATGTACCACTTATCATGCATTCTCGACACATTTTTTCAGTTTAATATTCCCTTAAAAATAGTTTATAGGAATGGATTTTTTAAGCTTCTATTTTTATCACATTCGTACTAGACATTTTTCTATTTTATTAATATTTTTTCATGTTGGAAAAAAAGAATGTACAAACCTCTAGATGATTTACAGGAATTCAGCGGTATGTTGACTTAATTAATTTTATATATCGCTGTATTTTAAGCAGCATTAGTGTTAATATTGTTGAATTTACTTTGTTTCCGGTAAGTTCTTCCACGACTAACACTATTCCGAGCGTTGAATTCTCACATTTTCTTAACTTAGTAACTTCTTAAATCCATCCCATACTCAATTTTATATTATAAGTTGACTTGTCACATAAGAATGAATAAATATCATGTCTTTAAAACACCAAGTCGACAAATATCAAGCAAGTAATAGTTAAAAAAACACATTTTTTATAATCATGCTTGAGAGAGAAAAAAATAATTCCCAATAAAACAGATCACTAGAGAATATTTGAATAGAATTGTTTGTCATTAAAAAGAGTAAAGATTTAAGAACGCAGTTAGGATGTAATCAATTTTAGAATCGTATCATTGAGAGAAAAATCCACAAATCGGTTGGGAAATTATATTTGAGATGGAATCGTAAAAATCTATTTTTTATTGGGGCTCAAGCCCGTGGGCACCTCAACTGAATATAACGACATACAGGAATGTCAACCACTCGGATATATAAATGGCTATTTGCAATTTTCTCCAAAACAAAATATATGTATAATGTTATGTGTATATCATCACCACGTCGATACTACAACTCAATGACGTGATTTCCATTTTTTTTTCATTTACAGAAAGTTTTATAAAATTCAGTTGATTATTATTTTATTCTTCCCAATTATACAAAACATAGTTTTGTATTTATATTTTTTAACATTGTATATATATTTGTAAGTCACTCGAGATCAACTTGAGGAGAATCAACATTACAAGCACCCACGTTTTAGGACGCATTTTTAAATTTGAAATTATCTTCACCGGGAATCAAACCCATACCCACCTGATCGCTAAACCACAACGGTCGAGTAATTATAAGAAAAACGTATGTTATTCAAATAAAGTTCAAATTTGATTTTACCAACAAAAATAAAATCATTGTTATCTAGTTGTCGTACTAAGGTAGCAATATGTACAAATTTTTTTCTTAAAACATGTAATTTATTGGCATAATCAAGCTTTTGGATGTGATATTTTAAAAATCGTTAATTTAACACAATGTTAACTTAATAAAGGTAAAAAAAACATCATCTACTACCCTTGATAGTTATATAAAATTGGAAAGAGAAGCCAGGAATAAAGCACAGTGGAAAAGTCGCCGGAGTCAGTCGGATTATTTATGAGCGGGTTATGGGTTGGCCGCCAGTTAACTTCCAATAAAAAAAGTTGTTTTTTTTTCAGACGCTGCTGATTCTTTTCTCTCTCCAAATAAGCGGCGATTTCGTAAAACAGCAATTCTCCTAAAATATTATGTAACTCATTCTTCTCGTTCTTTGGGATCCCGTAAATAGAACAAGAAACGCAGTACGAGAATTTAAGTACTTTTTTATTAACTACTTGCTTGATTGAAAAGTAATTTCTTCATTACGTTTCCCAGTTTTTATATATAAAGTTCTTTTTTTGATAACTTCGTCCAAATCAGTCACTTTATTCATTTTGTTTCGGTTTTTAAATCATACTAAGACCAACCAATAATTTATTTTAATACTAAAAATTTCGCGTCATAGATTTAAAATATAATATAACAAATCGAATGTTATATACTTTTTGTATAAAAAATCCAACTTCACCTTATTTGTTCAAACAATGAAGATTTACATTGCATTAAATATTTTGGCGTGACATATGGAAAGCTGTCATATTACAAATAGTAAGAGCATAACAATAAATAATTTAGCGTATTATTTTTATCACACTTTTATAAAAGGTTTGTAGACATTCTTGCCAATGATTAAATGTTACATTTGGCTACGTTTAAAGTTACATTAAATCGCAAAATATGTATTTAAATATAATGATGTTTTTACGTAACGTATTATTTGTTTATTTAAATGTACCATACAAAAGATTTTTTAAAAAAGTGCAATGTAAAAAACAACATACAATAGAATAGTTAAAAAACTAAGTACTAGAAAAATAATTAATCATTGTAAATTGGCAAGGAAGCCGACTGAGTAAGTTCCGACAAAGTTTACTTCAATACATAAAAAACAGTATTTTTCGAAACTCACTCATTTTTACGTGTAATATTAATCATAAAAAGCAAAATTGTTAAACACTGTTATCATGTAACACACATTAGACGATGAGAAACATGCAGTCAGAGAAAAAGAAAAATAGTATGAATATGGGCGTCTGAATCAGTGTTTATAGTGTCATCATTTATTTTTTAATATTTTTATAAACTGCTAAGTACTTGATGAGATAATACAAAGCTGTTCTCTCTTCTCTATTGTAGGGTTGTAATTAACCGCTAATATATATATAACATACATTTATAGTTGATTTCACTATGGTCAATTAGATGTAATGATCTTGAGGCCTTTGAGATGTATAATAAAACAATAAACACAAGTTGGCATCCGTTCGCCGGCAAATTAATTGCACTTAAATAATTCAGAAATTTTTGGTACGAAAGCGATCGTGAGACGATTTTCTGTTAAAGTATAAATTGGCCGTTTTATCCAATGCGTTCCCTATCCCAAACCACCCCTAGACCTTGCCTTCTTATCGCATGTAGTGTTTGCCAGAGACTTCCAGTTACAGTCCGCGAAAGATGTGGTGACAAAGATTCCTATATTGACTTATGTTTTTTCTGTAAATTTAACTCACTTTATTTGATCAGACAAATGGATATGTTATAAACATTTCACTATTAGAATAATATTATGGAATCAAAAATGAAACTTGAACGCTTGAACGAAAAACGGTTGAACGCCTGAAGATGCCGAAAGGCGAAACCCGGGTCGTTAGTGACAAAATCTGTGGGAGTGTACATAATTTGAATGATTCAAAAAATGAAACCGCTTTTTCTGCAACTTTACTGCAATACCGTTGAAAGCAAAATTAACGTATCTATCTGCATTATACGCATCAGGGGATTTTTTATATCTTGTTAAACGATATTAAAATATACATATCATAAAAAGTAAGCTATCACGTTTCTATTCTATTTGTGTGTGCTTATCGACTCATAAGCGACACAATTCAGTAAATTGTGTTTTAAGCCAATAATTGTTTAATATCGAAAAAAAATAGTAGCGTTATCTCGTTTGCCTGGTATTTTTTAACCCATAACATGCCATCCTAAAAAATCACGTTCCCTGCCATGATGGCATCTCAGTTTCACTGTTTATTGACAGTATTTAAATCTAAGTTAGAAGCTAAAAAATAATTTTAAAAATCTATATATGCTAGAATACCTAAAATGATAAATATTTATTGACAATATTAAGAGAAATATTGAATGATTTAATGGCTCAAATATTTACGATTGCATCATGGGCATGGAGGTGTTTAGGCTTTGCATTTTGTTGTTTTGACTTGTTATTGTTTGTTATACGTAGACCCCGGTTAAGAAACGTTGATTTAAAAAATTGAATGTAGTTAAACCATTTTATTATAATATCAGGATAGGTTTTGATCATTTATTACTTTAGGACACCACATATAAGGAATTTCTTTTTCGAACGTGATTAAAAAAAAAACCCTCATCCTGAAAAAAATATAAATTGTTGGTTCCGATTTTCTGCTTACGGGTCGATGTGAGCATGATATGATACCGCACTTCAATCAAAGTTTTTCATTTATATTTTTTTCTGATTGGAAACGAGCGAGTTATTAAATATTACGTGACGTTGTCTACATCCAGTCTGTTGCGAACTTTACAAGGGCCTTGTTGTTTGTAATACATCAATCGAACTTAGGTAAACATATCGATCAACAAGATTAGTTGCTGACAGATGGCTTATCCAGATCAAATTGGTTTATTAATTGATTAAATTGAAACTTTGGATAGGATGCTCGAACTAGATACACAGCTAATCTACTCTATTATCCAAATCTCAAATATCTTCACATGGGATAGTACAATATATATCGGTACTGTTACTTATTACATCGATCTTAGTATCTCTCTCTCTCTCTCTTTAAATCTATATATTTAAGCCATTTTGGTGAACTGGTTACAAGACGATTACGGTTATCCATGATTGAGCGTTGACAGGGTATACATAT
This sequence comes from Himalopsyche anomala, assembly GCA_031772345.1. NCBI lineage: Eukaryota > Metazoa > Arthropoda > Insecta > Trichoptera > Rhyacophilidae > Himalopsyche > Himalopsyche anomala. The sequence goes on from CM062834.1 coordinate 13,417,698, forward strand.
ATGTACAATAACGCGTTGTCAATTTTAAATTAATATTATTTATTTGATCAAATTCACCAATACAGAAATTGATCTAGCTTATTGACCGTAAAATTTAATTAATTTAAAACGATTGATCGCTGAAATTCTTCTTGAATATAAATTTAAAGTCAAAATTATTCTTTTATTTAATCAATGTTGACTATTAATATGTATGCTTGCGTTTCAAAACTTATTGTTGTAGTAATAGTAATAAATGATTGACAACTTGCTGGTTAAAACTGTGTTCGAAGAAACAACGTGGTAGCAGCAAACTTTTAAATATCTATATCTCGAGGTATTTTTAATGAATTTTCAACAACAAAAGAGTCCATTTGTTAACTTTTTTTATATAGTAAACGATTTTTTCATATCACCCTCAATCCCTGATATATGCAATGAATAAGGTCGAAAAAAATATGCGTAAATATAAGTATAAAAATAAAATAAAAATTTAGGATATGTTTAATGATGTCCAAAATAATATCAAACAACTCTTATAATCCATATAAAATAAGAAATATTACAATTAGTAAGATTTTTAATATTTATTGTTCTAACACCTGTCACATTAAAAAAGTAATTTTTATTATTCTCTTTGTAACATTTTTTTTTCTGATTGGTTAACTCAATTGACATATGCATCGCAATAACCCATTGTTTGAAGAAGACTTACCGGTCCTTTTTAGTATATTTTTTTTAGATTGGGTATTGGGTCTATATTAATTAATTACATTATATGCATTCTTATCAACTAGGTTAAAGTCAATGCGTGTTAAAAGGATACTACTTCAAGTAGGGTTTTAGTATTTATACTTATTTATATTTATTTTTTTACGAAACGTTGGTATTTTTTTTCGACTCGATTTTTTTTTTAATCTAACCTTTCTTTAATTGATAATCAATTAAAAAATTCAAATTTTTTATAAAAACGGTTTGTGCAATGAAACCTGTCGGAAGCTGAACGAACTCGATTAAAAATCGTTTTTATTTGATTATATATTCGATGATATAACCTTCGTTATAATATAATTCTCAGTATTTTTCAGGTTTGCAATCTGATTCTGATTAAAATCATGTATTATTAAATTAATAAACATTTGAATTTTTCTGTGTGATTGCTTGCTTGTTCTTATAACATTTTGATGAAGTGCTCACAGTGAGTCTTTTATGTGTGGATAATTCTTATTTCATTTTATCTAACAACATAGTCCGCAAAGACTTTGTGCTTTTGAATCGACAAATAATGAATTTAGGTTTTTTTTAATTTGTACACTCCCGATGACATATATGCATTCGAAGTTCTTATTTAACATCTTGATAGAACTTCTTTCAGCTAAAACTATCCAAGTCAGTTTATGAATTTCTTTATATGAAGAAAGTAAAGCAAGAGGATTCAGGCATGCAAAGATACGCTTAAAATCGTATTGTTTCATTAATGCTAAATGTTACGTGTCAGATTCTGGGTGGGAAAGAATAGATGCACCTAAAACGCTTCGTGTTTCAAGATAATATATAAATCGAATGATCAATCAAAAAGTGTATTGATCACTTAATTATATGTTTGGAACATTGAAATGATCCAAAAATTTCAGGTTTATTTCAGTACTAAGCATGCTAACTGCACCTCATAAAAAACAGCTTGGATATCACTGCCGTGGAGTGGGGTCGAGGGAAATTCATTTATCTACAACGCTCCTACCACCACACAGCGGCTAATAGGAAAACTTTAAACGACTGGATTCTATTTAAACTTGCATGCAATTATTTTCCGTACTTCCCTCCTTCGATCCTCCGTAGCCCCCTACGCCGCTACGCAGCTAGGTTGCTACGACAGACCTTTTGAGATTCGTTGAGAGCAATTTCCTCAACTAAATTAACAATGCTGTTTCATTATCTATTTTATGTGTATAGTTACGCAAACAAATTATGTTTTTTGGGAGAGGCAACCCAATTAAATTTATTCTCTATAATTGCTACGCTTTGATGTCTATTTCGACGGCAATTTTGAAACGAGTCAATCTGATTTCTATAAATAAATACGTCTCGATTTAAAAATATACTCACTTTGTTTATTCACAATCGTGAACTTGATTACACTGTCATAAGACTTAAGTTGCTTTCAATTTAAGCTCTTTGTTCTCTTCTCCTGTGTGGCAGAGTTAAATGATCTAAGATTGGTCATATGGATCGCCAATTGCGAGAGCTATTCAGCTGATAAATACATCTTCTGTAAAGTGAGTATCTTCAACAATGAAGTTTGTGCATAGATATATTTTTATTAATAGAATGCGTATATTATACAATGAATAAATAAATTTATATAAATAAAAAGCAACTAACAGTTAACAAACTTTTGCTTGCAGAAAATAACAAGAGATATCAGTCCACGGATTTATTTGATTTTTTTATTGTCATGAATTAAAAAAGACACTATTTTATTCAGAAAATACGTAATTTAATATTCTATTCAGTGGACATTTTTAACTGTTTTTCAACATTTTTTTTTTTTAAATATATTAGTCCTCTTGCAGACGTTGCCGTAATCTTATATCTTTTTTTTAAAAATTTCTTTGTGGTAATATAAAACATTCCTAATCAAAACACTGAAAAATCTGGTGAAAATTATTCCAAATGTCAAAAAAAGATAAATATTATATTCCATCTGCCGGAAAAGAAAAATGCCTTTTTGAGCAATAATATCATTTTTGCGGGAAAAAATGTAGACCTCTCGTCATTCGATAAATGAAAATGACGGAAATATTTTGTCGGCTTTTCTACTTCGTCAAATTAAAATTCTGTTCACAGGTCCGGTTCAAATCGTGATTTATTTATTATTTTTTGTATGTTGCTGGCTCCTTAGCCAATTTGTCATGCTCTTGGGCTCGCATCATACTTGGTTTCGCGATTAAGGATTGGATTCCCTAACACGTACGTTTTGAATTTAATAAATCAATGGTTTTGAGTCATAAGTATGGATTTTTGTGATACTTGTATCTATTCATCTTTTAAATAGAGTCAATAAAAGGCGATGAGTCCTACTCTTTCTATCCCTACTCTCTTTGTTACAAAAAAGAGATTGGGCAGTTCTCGTAGAAACACTTATGTTGAGATAAACTCCACTAGGTATCGATATGCTACACATTGGGAGCGGACATAGTTAAAAAAAGTATCTGAATACAGAAGCTTGGAAAACGAATTACAATAAGTTCGTCTTTAGTAACGTCTGTTAAGATTCTTCAATTTGAATTTAACAAAGTTTTTTCAAAGTAAAAAAAACTTGAATTCATTTTTGAGAAAATTACTTGAGTTTAATATAAATGTATGCCGGTTGTGTAGCTAGGCGAGCGAATCTGTCTCGTCAATAAAGATTTTGTGTCACTTTATTATATGTAAGTTAGTTATTCGATCGACCAATAGTTATTCGTTCAGCAATTTCGTTGATTCTTTAATCACTCATGCACATTATTGCTAGAGTAGCATAAAATAAAAGCTTAACCCTTCAGAGACGAGAGCTTTTTTTCGATAAAACAAATATTTTTTAAGCCATATTGAAGTCACGGATAACGTTCATTCCTAACAAAATTTAAAAAAAAAACGCAAAGTCGTTGTATAGAAACCCCGCATGACTATATAGTCATGCTTATCTTTTTATTACCATGTAATATTGTGTACGGACAGTAGTAAGGACGAGCGTGACCGTATGGGCACGCAAACATTCGGGGTTGAAATATAGCTAAAGGTGAAATCTATATAAATATTTACAATTTGACCTCTTTAGATCAACATAATTTCAATACAAAAATATTAGCAAAATTACTGTAAATAATTTGATAAAAAAATAACTAACGGTTTCAAAAAGTCCATTAAAAAAACGGAAATTCAAAAAATCGCATGTGCTTTTGATGGCCGTTTCTGTCCCCGCAGCTGGTGACTAACTGAAGTCTGTACCTTTCTTAACTAAATATGAGTGAAAACAACGATATTCAGTTAGAAAAAGGATGAATAGTGGGATCAATAGACAACGTTGTTTACTGTGACCATATGGTCACAGTAAACGTCCTTGGAGGGTTAATTAACGAAGCTATTTTCAAAACTCTAGCAATATTTTTTATAAAATAAAAATATCTGCTATTTCTCTTCAAGATATCTTACAAAACTTCAGCTATACATTAGTTTATTGGTTTAATTGTCATTTACTTGGTAGAACTTTATTTTTATTCGGTGAAAAAAAAAACTAAAAACTTTTTTTTTATATACATATAGTTGATAGCTATTTCGGCGTATGCCTTAAAAAAATGTTCCATGTTCAAACCTACATTTATTCAGCTATATATACTGACTTAGAATAGATACACGATATATCCTGTTATCCACTCCAACATCCTTATTTATACTACTAATCATAACATAGTTCTGACAAACGCATTCGTAGTTGTTATTTTCCACCTTATTTACTTTAGCCCTTTAGCGCGTAAATTCATTTTTACGCTTTTAAATTTAATTTTTAACGCAAAAAAAAATCACGATTTAAAATTGAAAAGCGTAAGTTTACAAATGTTTATTTTTTTTTCAAACAAATGTGGGGTAGAGAGTGATCAAGGAAAAGCTGTGAGGTCACTCAAGTTCCTTTATTCTTTTGATAGGTTCCGCTTTGCAACAGCATGCGGCAAAGGAGCTTAACACTTAGTTTAAAATATATGTCTGGTATCGTTTCGTGATCGATTCGACTCTGTGAGTCATTTGTTCAAATATAAATTCACCATGCAGTATCGAGTTGATTCTAGAATTCAGCCAGCAATACGTTTTTCCGATTACAACACATACGCGAAAGTAATCAATTGATCACTCCTTTGAACGATTCAATCAATGTAATGGACCCGGCAATCTGTATGCTCTCTTCAAAATACTTATCACTGAATTTATATGTTGTATGCTCTTTGAATGTAAAAAGTTTTCTAGTTTGCAAACGTATAGATTTCCTAACTAGGTAAAAAACAAATGCGAATCATACTATAGCATTACATTTTCGTTCAATACAACAAGATTGGATAGCAAGGTTTATATTAAATGGATAAAATATATTTAATTTGTTGTGTTTTGGATATTCACTTCATATTTTTGTTACTTTTCAAAAGCCATTTCTGTTTAAGACTATAGGTAGGTATTAGCTAGAATTATTGTGGCAATCACAGTAGCATATATTAATGGAAAAAAAGATAATTATTTAATTTCACAAAATCTGTGAGAATGTACATAATTTGAACGATTCAAATTTAATATTGAAATTCTACCAAGCACCTTCAGTCGAAATCTTAAATTAGATAATTATTATTTGTTGGTGTTATGAATTCAGAAATTTTAATACACACATATTCCTCTAACTCGTATTTTATGGTGAACGGATTCTACCGAACATTACTAGACCGAACACGAACACTCCGAACGGGAATAGTCCGAACACGAACACTCCGGCCAAGAATACACCGAACACCGATTCTTTCGGACTCGGAATCTTCCGCACACAGAACCTTCCGGATATAGAATACTTCGCACACCGAATACTCCGAAAATTTAAATATTTTTATTGGAAAAATCATTGTTTTATTGTAACGTGGAATGTTTTATGGCAATTATGCCAAATATTTTTCATAATGAAAACAAGAAACGTATTTAATTTTCATGTATATAAGCAGTTTAAAATTTTATTTGATTTTAACTTATTAATTTTGAAAATTGCGTTTTATTATAATTGTGCTGATATTTTTGATTATATTGAAAGAAAATACCATGCATATAAACATTTAAAATTGCAAATTGATATTAACAGTACTTTAAACATAATTTTATTATCTTATTGATACACATAGTATACATATTTTACATTCACTTGACAAATGGAAAATGTGTACAATTGGTCATTGGACATGTATATATCAAATTTTAAACATATTATGTGTTTGTAATTTTTTTATTGCAATGAAGAAATGAAAGTATAGTTGAAGTTATTGTTAGATCTGTTAATATTATATTCCCCCCTCCCACCCATCCTATCTTATGAACGGGGCGTATCGAGAGTGATTAGGTTACCACAAGTCCTGTCCTAGTCCTATCCTTCTATCCCTACTCTCTTTGGAAAAAGAGAGGTTGGACAACTGAGTAACAAGCAGTTCTCGTTGAAACACTTATGTTGAGATAAACTGATGGCCATAGACTAGTATACTTAGGACTGTGACTTTTTCTTTTAATTTGCAATACATCTTTGTGAATTAATGTTATACAATGACAAATGTAGGTCACTTTTAGGGTGTTCACTGTCAATACTTGGTGGAAAGGCATTATATAAAAATTAATAAATTATTAAATAAAAAATATATGTATTGATAAATTTAATCTGAGATGACTTTTTAATTATATGTTAAATGTGTTAAAAATTTTAATTTTGTGTTATTTTAGAATCACTTTTAATGTAATTGGTAATTTCTTTTCAATGCCAATTGTTGTTTATAACTGTTCATTTTTGTATAAATAGCATTGTTAAATTATATTTCTTATTAGTTGACGATGCTCGTAATGAGCGAAACCGGTCCTGACATATTAAATAAAGTGGAATGAATTACAAAGGAATATTGTGTGTTTACTAACGAATGTAGGTATTATAGCTTTAAGATAGATTTTTTGTGTTAATTTTTTTTAACTTTAAAAAGCATAAAAATAATAGTTTAATGTAGTTTGGTGGTTTGGTATTCAATATAAGTTTTTATTTCAGAATTAAAGTCAATTATGTTATTGTTGAGAGTTTTAATACATGTTTTGATGTTATAAAAACGTCGTAATCTCATGAACAAAATTTTAACGTCCATTTATTGGTGTAAAAGCTCAATAATTTTATTAAAGATACTTTAGTTCTTCTGATAAGATTGGATTTACTTTATTGAAAAATTCCATTTCTATGTAGATTTAGTGTTGGGATGATTATAAATATTTTTTAGACTTATGAATCAATAGAAGTCAGAGTAATGCTGTTTATTTAAGGGTACATATCAACACATTTATGTAGTAAACAAATCACGATACCATGAAAATTGTTTTATCAAAAAAATATAATATATTACTAAAATAAGAAGGAAAAAAGACATTTTATTTATTATCATTATAGAAAATTAACAGGATTTTTCATTAAACTTAATATGTAACTACATATAGGTACATAAAAACATAAATATAAAAAAATAAGTTTTTTTAGCTACATTATTTATTTGTTATGTTAGCAAGCGATCATTGTGTCAACTGTCTAAAAAGGTCGACTCATAGTAGACCTAAAATCCAAATATGAAAAGTTTACAAAATATGTATTTATTATCATATAATAAAAAACAAAATATACATACACAATATACATGTTTACAAAATATATATTTATTACAATATAATACCCTTCAGGTATTAATCCTCTGACGCTGAAGTAAAAGAAGGATCGGTAGCCAACAGATCTACAATGTTTTCGCACGAAATGGTTGTAAAATAATAACATTATTATTTTGTAAACCAAAGACCTTTTAGCACTGCGTGCATTTAATCCAAAACAAATGTTTATATTTAACAATAATAAATATGTATTATCTCTTATATCGTGAGTTTCTATTGAAGAATAAACTATTTTTTTAAAAGCACTACTGTCATTAGATTACGACGTTTTCATAACATTAAAACATGTATTAAAACTCTCAACAATAATATTAATTGACTTTAATTCTGAAATAAAAACTTATATTGAATACCAAACCACCAAACTACATTAAACTATTTTTTTATGCTTTATAAAGTTTTAAAAAATTAACACAAAAATCTATCTTAAAGCTATAATGCCTACATTTGTCATTGTATAACATTGATTCACAAAGAAGTATTGCAAATTCAAAGAAAAAGTCACATTCCTAAGTATACTAGTCTATGGCCATCAGTTTATCTCAACATAAATGTTTCAACGAGAACTGCTTGTTACTCAAACTCTTTTTCCAAAGAGAGTAGGGATAGAAGGATAGGACTAGGACAGGACTCGTGGTAACGTAATCGCTCTCGATACGCCCCGTTCATAAGATAGGATGGGTGGGAGGGGGGAATATAATAGTAACAGATCTAAGAATAACTTCAACTATACTTTCATTTCTTTCAATAATAATAATTGCTAAAATTATTTACTGAAGTCATTGCAATAAAAAAATTACAAACACATAATATGTTTAAAATTTCATGTACACATTTTTGCATTTGTCAAGTGAATGTAAAATATGTATAATATGTGTATCAATAAGATAATAAAATTATGTTTAAAGTACTGTTAATATCAATTTGCAATTTTAAATGTTTATATGCATGGTATTTCCTTTCAATATAATCAAAAATATCAGCACAATTATAATAAAACGCAATTTTCAAAATTAATAAGTTAAAATACGAATAAAATTTTAAACTGCTTATATACATGAAAATTAAATACGTTTCTTGTTTTCATTATGAAAAATATTTGGCATAATTGCCATAAAACATTCCACGTTACAATAAAACAATGATTTCTCTAGTAAAAATATTTAAATGTTCGGAGTATTCGGTGTGCGAAGTATTCTATATCCGGAAGGTTCTGTGTGCGGAAGATTCCGAGTCCGAAAGAATCGGTGTTCGGTGTATTCTTGGCCGGAGTGTTCGTGTTCGGACTATTCCCGTTCGGAGTGTTCGTGTTCGGAAAAGTAATGTTCGGTAGAATCACCGAACCGTATTTTATATGTCATGCTTTATTAAACCAAATATGAAAACTTTGCCAAAAAAAGAATATAGTCGTATGCTACGTTTATCGTGAAGAATTGGATGGCATGAATGGAAACGTCTTTGATTTATTCTTTATTAACTTCTTCAAAGATACTGTGGATAAATCTATTCCAGTGGTGTTTTTAGCGATAGAAAGCGACAGCGATCGTGGTAGAATATAAAACATTTATTGGTTTCCTGAAACATTCTACTTTTTGAGATACGAGGTTGTACAAAATTACTGACGAAATATCATGTTATTCAGAACATAATTATCGTTTGAACAAAAATGTATCAGTTGATTAAAGTATCACGTATAATACTAATTTACTTAGCATATGCTGAATACAGGGGATATATCAAGTGTGTTTGTTTGAAATGTTGACTTATAAAATCACTAATTTTTTAGATTAGTAGATACCAAGTTTGCCGAAGCTTCATTTTTTCATTTTTTTTTAAGAAACAAAACAAACTATCAAAAAATGTATTACATATATTCAATTGTAAAAACTTTGAATAGCACAAATAAAAAGCATATTCTTTGTAATGAACATATTCGTATTTCTATGCATTTTCAATTTTCTGTGTTCGTTCGTGCTTTAATACAATCACCATTTTTTTTACTAAAAAGATGCAGATAAAATACACAGCAGTAAAATACCTATAAATCTCTAAAACATAATAACAGAAATTTGATATCAAAGTTTCCTCAAGCTCAGTCGATATTGTAAATTGTAGGCTTATTTTTTTAAATATCTGGACGTCATATCAACTCAATCATTTCAATTCATAAAGGGTAACAAAACGCAAAGCCCTTATCCAATGAGACGAGCTTAATTGCAAAGCCTCCCGCCACACTCAATAAAACCGTCACTCTTGCGTTCCGAGGATCAAATCCCCTGCGGACTCGTCCCTTGTCAAACTGACTCTTGCATCCACTATTTTGTAGGACTCGTGAACGCTTGGATTTATCACCCGACATGGTGCGGCCCTTGCCCTAATAGCAATGCGGGAAAAAGTAACGAGTAATCGGTAACGATAATCGCTATATGTATTTTTTTTTTTAAATCCTAACTGCTAACTAAATATTACAGCAGTTAGGACAATTTAAATTACGTTATGACAATTTAAATTTACGTTTACAAAAAAATATATTTATTGTGTTTGACTGGTTTATTTATAGCACTTCAGCGGTGGACTGCAAATACGTTAACAAGTGGCTAGCTTAATCCAAAAGCAATTCTTGGTGTTCTTGGGATGGAATGATTTTTTTATCACTACTATGCAATTATATGCAATACTTTAATAAGCAATCGATTGTTACTTAAGATGTACACTTATAATATGTAATAATATGCAATTTACCGTAAACTAATCAATGTATATGGCTAAAAATATATTACTATGTATAGCAAAGCTTTCGTTGATAATATATGTACTAATTTGATCTAATAATATTGTTTTCTCTTAAATTAACAAGGGACTTGCCGGCCTTAATAAAATTTAACAAAAGGCTCACACAAAACCCTTCGAGCCACTCCAGCTCACCTTTGTAGCACATGGTGTTAAAATAACAAGTCTTTTCATTCTTCTGCTTTTGATTTACTGTCCGACAACTTTATTTATATATTTTTAAAGTCAGAGACCCTAAATAAGGCCCTTAATAAAAAATAATATTGTTTAAAATAAATGATGCGCAATAAAAGTTTCAATTTGCAACTCATCACAAAATTTGATAGCTTAACGCATAGTGAACATTTTAAAAAGCATTGCTTTACGTTTGCAGCAACGGAAATCTTTTCATAGCCTTGATTGACAAATATGTATATCTTATCAACTGTATTAATTACATTTAAGGTTAAAAAAATTAAGAAGCAACCTGTTTCGGTTTTATACAACCCTCATCAGCATAAATATAACGGTGGTTGTCAAAACGTTAAAAAGTGCTCACTTAATCACAAAACTATCCGCGGTATTCCGGGAATGGTTGGATTTTTTTATCATTCACATACAACATAAATTCCCAAACTGTTTTGCACCACTTTCGTACTTTTTCGCCCTTTTTACCTCTGTTTTAAAATATTAAATTTTCTTAAACCTCTAAACTTCAAATTTGTTTTTGACATTTGACACAATGATGCTCACTTTGATAAGGTTTTTGTAGACTAGACAATTGTAAAAAAGAAAAACATGTATAATTTGACGTAAAATGTCAGTAAATATTTGGATGGGAACGAAATAAATTAGAACCTTTAAAAATTCTTCGATAATATGAATACAAAATTACGTCTTTTATTTTTTTTAAATAATTCACTGTCACTTATAACCAGGGCTGTGAAGTCGTGTAAAAAAAAGACGACTCCGACTCCGACTCCATCTTTTAAATAAAAAAAACGACTCCGACTCAGACAATTGTTTTCAATAATTTCATTTTAACTTATGTATTTATATGTATTCCATCAGATCGTCTTCAATCAGCGAAGCATGCAATGTCAACACTTTGGACTATTTTGTTTGAATACACATCATTAAATATATGTTTCAGAAAAAAATTGAGCCGCTCATTTTTCATGACTCCGACTGCACAGCTCTGCTTATAACTAGTATTAAAGTCAGTAAAATTGATAAAAAAAAAATAGTTACCAAAAGCGATATGTACACTGTCTTAAGAAAAAATAGCCGTTTGAAATTAAGGTTATTTTTAAATAAAAACAAGATAGCCCTATTTTTAAGCTAATAAACTACACAATTAAACAAAAAATATACGTATATAAAAATATAAATAAAAGTTATACATACCAGATACCAGAATCAACCAGATTTTAAATATTTCGATCCGTAAATATTATATAATATATCTTTAGTTACTAATTAACGGTATATTTATGGAGCTATATTTTTTTAATAAAAAAATAGCCAAATTCTATGTTTTTCTCGCGTCTAATGATTGCATTTCAAAACACACAAAGGGTTTCGAAAAAATTATTATATTGCAGCGGCATTGCAAAAACTCTTTTTTATTTTTCTTGTAACTCACGTCAGGCAATGCCCATCATAAATTTAAAAACCTTTTTAAGTGACAAAGGACTTTCAGTGTACCATCCTGCTTCCGGTTAATGGAATTTAAACTACCTTTGAATAAAAAAGAATTTGGGTAGGAAACTCGTAACCCAAAAACCACTTTGGGAAATTCTCCACCAAACCAAATTTGTCCAATTTGGTATGCATGCCACTTTACCTTAAATTCCAGATATGAGACGAAAGTCGTTGATACTTTTTGAGATTATGAGTGCACATGTAAAACATAATCCTTTGGAATAAAATATGCAAACAAATGATACTCTGTTGATAACTTTTCGATTTACTTAGTTTGACACTGAGTATGTTTCTATTTTATTCAAAGATAAAAGATTAACATTTATTTCTTCTCTACTATACTATTTACATTATATACTTCGAATATAATATAATTTATTGTGAACAAACCATGGGATCACGTGTGTTGCAAATTATTATATTTGTCACAGTTAAATTGTGAAATCTCATCAACGTATACAATAAATTACAGTTTTACTTTAATTTTATATCTATATAATTCGTATTTATTTTGGCTAGCTATTGTACGAATTAACTAGTAAGTGTATACACTCACCAACAAGCGATTTCCAAAATAGAAATAACATTACTGGTTAGGTTATGTTGGTATACAAACAAGCGCTAGTTAAAGTAGAAATAAAATTACGAATTTGGTTAGGTTAGGCTGGGTTAGATATTTTCTGTAGGAATAGAGTGAGAAAGCCAACAACACATTGAAATTTTTGAAATTATGTGAAAAACAACTAAGTTACGTGTGTTTAAACAATGACGTTATTTCATCTGTCGTGTATACTGTGACTGGTTATGTGAATAATTCTTACATTGACTAATAAAATTACACGATGATTTAGTGCAAAATTTAACTGTAACATAATATTTTAAATACAATATTTGTTTTTATAATAAAATTGAACAAAAACAACGAAAAAAAATATTAACCCAAATTTATAAAATAATGAAAAGTAAACACAGATTATGCTCAAGATTTCCTAGTTTTTGGATGCTTTAATCAAATTGTACATCGACACTTGGGAAAGTGACGCAAAAAAATCTTTATTCGATATGACGATGAACTGCCGTGGGTAATACAGAAAAAAATATTTTTTTTGCTTTTTCGTATTCCTCAATACTTTACTTTTAAAAGAAAAATATTGTTATTTTAAAATCTTCAGAATTAAAAAAAAGCGATCAAATATTCTTTTTAGTGAAAGAGTATCAAACAAAATAATTGAGAATATTTCTAAGAATTTTAATTTGTACATAAAATATTTTTCATTTAAAAATTCTCTGCTACAATGTAGTTTCTACTTTTCACAGTATTATATGCTTAAACAAACTAATCAAATATGAGTTGAAGAGTAGTCACTGTTTGTGGGACACTTGTAAATAAATTAAATATGAGATAGAGTGTCTGTCTGAAATCTGTCTGTCAAAGACTCTCGAAAAATCTAGAAGGAATCACTAGAAAATAATATAAGACTCTTTATCAATCAACGCGTTGCCAAGGGTTACAACCATAAATAATTATGTGTTTGTCGACAGAGCGATTCATAGAGAAGCTTAAAGCTATTTCTTATTTGGGCAAAGTTACTGCAAACCTGATTGGAACGCGGTTTAAAACGAATCAAAATGTCAAATAAACTGATCGCGGTGTGCTTTTTATCATGTAGAACAGTGCTTCTTAGCCTGGGGTCCGCGACCTCCTGAGGGGCCGTGGCAGAACATGTTTTGTATTGAGGGGGGCCGCGGATTATTTAATTTTGATTTAAGAGACCGTGGTATGAATTATTTCGGGAAGCACTGATGTAGAACACTGTATAGCGGCGGAGTCCATATGATATTTTTGTGCTGCACCGAGTCGCTTTGCATTCGTTGTGACTTTTTCCACGTAAGACATACAGTTATACTAACTGGCAGGCACCGGTAGACAAGGTAGACATGCGCGACCAGCGTATGCTGTGCCATCATATGAAAATGTATATTTCTTTACAGAGTGACTGTCAAAGTTCATTTTTTAACGATTAATTTAAATGAAACTCAATGTTCTCAGTATGTTTAAGTAAAATTTCTACAATTTAAAACTTACCACTGCACAAAAAAAAACACTATTTGAGGTTTGTAAAACAGTGGTCAAGCAAGTGACATATATTATGTGAAATACAAATTATTATGACAAAAAATCTTCTAATGTATTTTAAGAATGGTTTACATGAACTGTATCATATAAACAAAGTTCAGTTCGCACAAATTCATCAGTTTCAGGGTTGTTTTTCACGGTGACATCAAAAGAATACGTCTTAACCTAAATCAGGAATCTGTGCCGGCTTTGCAACGGAGTGCAGCACAGGGCAGACGCATGTATGCATCGCACGTGCTTGCGTGGCAGCGTACGCGGGTCTGTGCTACAAAATATGTGCTGCACTATGCTGTACTGCGTTGCGTTGCCTGCGTCTCAGCCTAAAGGTTACCGGAAAGAATCTGGACATATAGCTATCTGGAAGCAACAGTGAGATAAAATGAAAAATAACAATTTTGAGATAAGTATGCCAATCAATTGCTGTGAGCTAAATCTACCCAATAGAACATTAAAATATTATAAACAAAAACAATGTATGTTCATTAAAAAACAAACGGGCGATTAGCGTTCTTGGCTTCCGTGCCAGACCTCACAGGTTCGAGTGCCAGTACGAACAGCATTTTTTTTCGATCGATTTATCAGTTTCTGGTTGAAGGCATGGGTGTTTGTGATGTCTTCAAACTTCTTCCCATCTTTCCGTTTTTTCAATAACTGGGCGTAGCGAAATCGACTATTTAACCACTAGCCCTGTCTTAGCCTTGTCCTTTTAGCTCTACTACTCTCTTTGGAAAAATAGAGGTTGAGCGACTGAGTAACAAACAGTTCTTGTAGAAAAACTTCTGTTGAGTTACCTCCATTAGGATGCCATATTCTTCACATTGGGAGCGGACATGGATATTTAGAAAAAAACAAAATTTCTTTATTACATTTATTGAAATAACCCTGAAATTTCAAAGCATCGGTAGTACAATTATAACTTTTGTATTACTAGATACAACTAAAAGTATATAACACATCTAACAATATATTATCATCGTATCATAAACCGCAAAACAAACTACATAAAACTTCAAACTATTTTAAAAGTATCAAACAAATCTTAAAAGCTAAATAAACTAAAACTAGTATTTTTATTCATTCCATTGCTGCTCTCGTGAAGCGATATAACAAATTTTTGAGTATTAGCATATCTTAAACATTTAAATCTTTTTATTATAGCATTAACAATACTTATAGAACTCTGCTTTTACCGTTTCCATATAAAATAGTTCAAGCTTAAATTGGTGAAAATGAATTTCTTTGGAATGATATTCCTTTATATATTGCATACAGTTCCAAGCAATCCGAAAAGCGCGGTTTACCTCACCGCCGTTCGATATATATAATGCAAATCTCAATTGGGCGACTGGTGTAAGGCTATGTTTACGTGGTTTAGCAATATGCAATAACTTTAATAGTTCAAGTTTTCATATTAGAGTGAATTTTCTCATATATACCCAACTTGCACTATAATTGGAAACGCTCAATGAATAACCATCCAAACAGTGACAATCGAATCGAAGTGAATACCAAAATATTTCACATTATTTTTTTTTCTTCTCATGATCTTTTTTGCAGGGTTTATTTATTTTCTCGTTTTCAAAATAGCACGGTCGAAATAATGTAACGAAACCCATCATTCATTTATCTAAATTAACTTAATTTGTTTTTATACGGTTTTTTATACGGTCCTGTAGAAGAGAAAGGTTGTGCACGTCTGGTTTATATGTAACAATTAATAAAGTATATCACTAAGATTAAAAATTATTGATGGTGATCTGGATTCATTTTACTAATAGTTTGAAGATAAACAATTCAAAAATGATTGGTGGCGATCAGGATTCTGGCTTTTACTTACGGTCATTTATTAATTAATGCAAACGGCTGCCATATTTATTGGAGAAATTCGTTAAATTTATTTTATGTAAATAATATAACGCGTTCATTAGTTTTCATAGTGTGCCCACCACACTGTTTCCACTCTGTCAGGCTCGCAGCCTCGGCGTTGCAGTTAGTGCATGGGATTTAAATTTTGCATAATTGCATTAGAACTCGTTGCATCTAAGACCGTTTGACTAATTCTCATTAATGCTAGACGCAGCAGCTGAGATCTGCTTCAACATTTTACACGACCCATATAAATTGTGAAACTTTTACATCTAGATTTATGAACATAGAAGCGTGAAGGTTCTCAAGTGGCAAAGCGAGAGGCGACGGAAAATGACATCAAATTATACGAAATAAATTGAAGGTCTTTTAATTTAATAGTAATAAACACTTCGTCTCGCCTTCAATTGCAACGCAAAATATGTTGCTTAGCCAGTGGTGGGATGTTAATACGATAACAAGAGGCTCGCTTAATCTCAGTGCAATTCTCGGTGTTCTGGAAAAGGAGTGAATTTTTTATCACTCCTATGCAATTATATGCAATACTTTAATAAGCAATCGATTTTTATTTAAGATTCACACTTATAATATACACATAACAATATTTACCGTAAACTTATCAATGGTTTAAATGCACTACTGTGTATACTGAAGCTGTCGTAGATAATATATAAGTCAGAAATTACGGTTAAATACTAATTTTATCTGAGAAAATAATGTTCTCTTAAATTAACAAGGGACTCGCGCGGGCCCCCCCAAACCTCTTCTAGCCCACCCCTGTACTTTACTTTTATTTATTTGTTTAGTGATGGGTCCTATGGTGAACAGATTAGCGTTGTTGGCTTCCGTGCCGGATTTCGGCTGTTTTGACATGGTGATACACTAAATGGACATTGGTATTTCAGGCAAAGAATGTCCAAGAATCTCCTTATATACCCACCTCACTCTATTTTGTCGTTGTTATTACTTACCAACTTCTGCCAGTACAGTGATGACTTTTATATTATATTGCAATTAAGAATCCAAATGAAAAGTAATAAGGAAAGTATTTTTTTATCTGTGCATAAAAAAGTGGATCTTTTCATTTTGATCATAAGCTTTTAATAATCCGCCCACTGTGGTCTAGTTAGTAAGAGCTTGCTCTGCCGACCAGGTGAGTCTGGGCTCGATTCCCAGTAAAGTCAATGACAAATTTAGATTTTTAAATTAAAATTTGAGACCTAAGACGTGGGTGTTTGTGATGTAAATTTACCTCGAGTTGATCTCGAGTGACTTACAAAAAATTCTCTAGTATGATCTTACAACTTTTAAATATTTGGCGCATTGGCATTAGCTGTAATGCCAAATATACTTTTTTCAATCTTGTAAAATAATAATTGAGGTGAAATTTATACAGAAAATATAAATAAATTGTGTTCACGTAATAATTTTTATTTAGTACATTTAAATATTATATTCACAGTGATTAAAATATAACTTTGCACATGACTGTTTAGTTAAGTATATTATTTAAGCTATAGACGTCCTCACAACATTTAAGATTTTTTTGATTTCATATTTATAAACTTAAATAAATATTTATTGAAATAAAACTAATCATTGTTAAATTAGGAATGCATTTAATATTCTATTTAAGTCCTTAAAGATTATGATTATACATATTTTTTTCTAAATTTATTTAGTTTCTATACATATGTAGCTATAATAGCATAACAAATTAACAAAATCTTAATTGTATTTCTTATTTCTCATATTATAAACGTTGATTAATTTATTAACCATTAATTCAAGTAAAAATATTTATTATATTAATACTTTAGTTTAGGAATTATTTTGAAAGACGTGAAATATGTCTTGAGCATTATTAATTATTTATATTGACCAAAAAAATCACAATAAATTATTTCGTATGTGTCCATGACATAGCACATCAGCTGCTTTTAGCAAACTATTCAACATAAGTCAATCAGTATTGCATCGCAACTTAACACCTGCTATTTTAATTGTTTTATAACACATTATTTTGATATAATATTCTTCCAATCATTTAGATTTTCTGGATGTTGTTATATGTTTCAAAAATTGCTTCTATGAAAATAGGAACAAATAATATTGCTAACGTTCTTTAAGCTTCAATTGAAAGTTAAGCTTATTTTAGTGAATATAATTTAGTTTAAAATTCACTAAAACGAAATGTGTAGCAAGCTTATTTGCGTCCTACCTCGATTGAGACAAACTTCGTTAGTTTGCAATTCAATCCATAGGAGCAATTTTTTCTATATCTCAGGGAATCATAAAATTGTTTTTTCTTAATGGAATCCCGGAAACTTGTTGATCAACTGGAATCCTGGTGTCGTACAAAGATGGCGATTGAAATATGATCCCGAAAGTTCCTCCAATACAAGCTAAGGTGAAGACCCACAGGAAGAAACGATCCAGCACCATGGAAACGAACTTCCAATCTTCCACGACCTGTAACAAAGATAATTAAAACCAGAAAATTAAGTTATTATATGTTCCTGTGAAAAGGAAATTCAATAATAGTCAGTCAATGCTCGTAAATAATCAGCAAAATTGGCCCTGTTTTATTTTTTAACTACTTTCATCTATACACGTAAATAAACCGATAGATTTTTTACATTACATCGACTGTGGAAAGGAAAAATCACATAACCTACTCATAGCAAATTTTACAGGAGGCACAAAAAACGTGTTTTGGTGATTTTGGGTCATATGAAAATTATGAAATGTGCACAAACTTGAAATGCACGGCGACTGCTAAACTGGTGTTTAATTGTCATAATCTAATATTAATTAAAGAAATTGTCCAGGAAAAACTTTTTTTTCAATCATTTTTCTTGGTTTCAATTTAAAAGCTAAATTTAGATACTAATTCGGCACTTTAAGCTAACATCCTTTTGATAGAACGTGTATCAAGTTTGATACATTGTGATTATCAAAAAAAGTTGTTTTGGAAAAACTGGGGGTTACGTCATTTTTCCTTTCCACAGTCGATATAGATTATTTTAGTATAAAAGTACTGGTTGAAATCCAATAGTACATTTACAATTTTATTAAAACCTCATTATGCTAGGTGATTAAGGTTTCGAGGGTTGTTTGAATTAGTCCCTATGACGTCTTGGATTTCTGGAGGGCATGGTAAACCTAAAAAGCAACGATGCTCAACCAATCGATCGCAAAGCGAAATTTTTACAAAAGTACTGGTTGAAAGCCAGTCATACATTTCCAATATTATAAAAACCTCATGATGCTAGGTGGGTGAGGCTTCGAAGCTTATGTCAATTAATCTTACTGCTTTTTGGGTTTTGAGACGATATGGTAAAGCTAAAAGCAACAATGCTCAACCAGTCGATTGCAAAGCGAAATTCGGTCGATTTTGGAAACTGCTATTTTCTCGTTCCCTTCAGAATTAAGTTGTTTTTAAAAAGTAAAATGTTTAATAAAATACAAAAATATTAAATTTAAATAGCTTGCGAGCACATAGCTAATGATGTTTTGTATTTAAAATATACAGTTTTAGGTTTGAAAAGCTTAGAAAGATAATGGTATAAATACTGACTGTATTACCCCAAGTTTACTCAAGAATTGATATGGTAAAAATTGGTAAAATCATCACATACACCAATGGTCTAAGGAAGAAGTAAATTTTTTACACGAAAAATTCAGCGGAAGATTTGAATATTTGATCGCAGAATAGAAAAATCATAACCATCTTTTATTTAGAGCAACATTTTTTTATATTGTTCATGATTATTCTTTTGATATCTAAAGCAATAACATGGTTTCATTTATTTATTAATGGAACGCTTAAATACACGGAATTTAATTTTCTTCAATAACAGTCAATATATTGCCAAAATATGGAAGTTACCAATGTATCAATTCTCCAGATATCGTATTGACTTAGCTGGTGCTGTAAAATAAAATTTTACTCTTAGTAAAAAATAATGCCATTTCTTTCTTTCTGTGGAACAAATTCAAAGACGTAAATGAATCCGATACCCCATAAAATTTATGAAGAAATCACGATTAAATTTACTGCACGAATCACAATAAAAATCGTACAATATCCCACTGGCCTGGCCGAATACTTTTGTAAATGTGGACGTTATTGAAAAGTAAATACCATAGAACTTGGTCATAGTATTGTCAATAGTGGTAGCACTTTTATAGTTCACCAACAAAAATTGAGGATTTCAAATTCTTCGGTGAGCTAAAAAAAAAAAAAGAAGAGGTTTGGAGATAATCTACGGAAAAAGGATAGGTTAATTAAGGATTTCAAATTCTTCAGTGAGCTAATCCCAATCCTGGGATCCCGGGATTGAAAATTAATCAATCCCGAAGTCCCGGGCTTGGAAAAAGGCTCCAGGATTGGATACCCTAGCAGCGTCTTTCAGCAGATTTTTTTTATTGAAAAAAAATACAATGTTCATTTGTACTACTTTCATTTTTATTTTATATGATCAAGACTGGTTTTTTCCCATGATGAGCTGATTGATAAGAAAAGGCAGCTTTACAGTGTTATTTATACAAAGCAAAATTAAATAACAAAGGTGTTATAAACAATCGGTATTACAAAAACGGGTCCGATGGCGCAGTGGTTAGCGTTGTGGGCTTCCGTGTCTGACCTCACACGCTTGAGTTCCAGTCCTCACGGCATTTTTTCGATTTTCGTTCGGAGGCGTGGTTGCTTGCGATGTCTTAATTTCCCTCCCGCCTTTGAAACCTTTAATAGCTGGGCTAACGAGAGCGATTACTTAACCCCTACTCCTGTCCTAGCTTAATCTTTCCATCATTACTAATCTCTTTGGAAAAGAGAGGTTGAATGACTGACTAACAAACAGTTCTCGTAGAAAAATATCTTTTGAGATACCTCCATTAGGAGGCCATATGCTACACATTGGGAGCGGACATGGATAAAAAATACAAAAACATAACATTTAAGAGGTATCAAACATTTTAATTTGAATCAATTTAGTCACTAATTCATATTTTTTACTGTAATTTGTAAATTCTTTTCAATGCCAATTGCTAATTCGTCAAGAGCGAAACCGCTTCCGATATTTTGAAATAAAAGTGGAAGTAGTACAAATGAGTATGGTTTTCTGTAAAAGTATTTACACCATAGAATTTTGTAAGTCACTCATTTGAACCCTTATCATCTCTAGACGTGTAGTTAGCTTATCGTCTTTTAACGCTTCTCTTAACACTATATGAGAGAGATGGGATAAAAGCACCATAGACACACATATCGTCGAAAGCAGTTAAAAATATATATTGTACGTTCATGAATTCCACACATCGTAGGATTAAAAACGTACACGTTACTGACCACCTGACTATAGTACGGAACTTGAATTACTATCAACTATTGATATTATGCGAATCAACTTTGATATCGTTCTGTTATATACGTAGTAGAGATCATGTTTTGTTATGAAATAATCACCCATCTTCTGGTAGTATTTATATCAAGAAACAAACCATGTTTTCTTTGTTATTTTAATTGATAGGAAGACAAATAAAAGTAATTGCTTAGTGTATATATTTTGGTTACCATTAATACGTGTCTGCTGCATCTTGCATTAAAATGGATATTTGTTTTTTGTTACAGTCAATGCTCTTTGGATGTCCCTTACTTATTTTCATCCAAAGCACGATTTTATTGATATAAAGATTCCATTGTTTCATAATAATATAGACAAAGTATTTTTCTTCGTAAATCTTTTGTCAAACACTTCAGTAAGCAGTCGTATCTGTAACAAATGTTTACACCAGTTTTTCAAAATAAACTAAATCCTTTTTCAATAAATTTATATTTTGATATTCAATGTGAATTGATAAATAAAAAGACAAGACCTGACAATTTTCCATTGAAGAGGCTAACCTCTTCGATAGCTTTCGAGTACGGAGATCAATATGTTTTTTTATTTGAAGAAAATAAAATTCACTAATTGAATTAACATACATTTTATAATCTAAATATTCTCGTGTCACTTAGTCTTACTTAAACATTTTCCACAAAATATTACGTCTGTAATACAACCAAGAGATCAGATTATAATAATTACATTATTTAATATTATAATATTTGTGTTATACTATTGGTTGAATTATTGAAATATTCAAACGCTTATATCGGAAACAGACGCTTGAGATGATTATTGCTAGCAGATAAAAATAATATAGAAACCGTTATCAGCTTTCACAAGAAAATCAATATAAAATACTGTTGCTATGTGGTAGCAGAGTGCTAGAATTCTTTACATGTGTCAGTAGAAAGACTGTTAGTAAGATCCACCAACGCAATAGCAAATAATATAGGAAACATCACGGGAGAAATAGTATTATGTGTTGAATATGACGAAAATTATTTAATCGTGTTATTAAATTTCGATATGAATGATTCTATATTCTAAATATTGAATAAATTGAAAAAAATTAATGGAGTAAGATCAATGAGACAAAGAGGACATCTGTGAGTGGGGAAATTTTTCCTACATACTCTGAAGCTTTTCACTGTCACCGTGAAGCAATTCAATAACCAAGATGAATGTAACTCAAGACAGTGTACATGTCTTACAAGTATTCGCGATTTGGCTGTATCAAAAGGAACAGATTGTTTTTAAGCAATGATTAATAATTGAATTTCTCATTTAAAAAATATGTACATACTGACTGTATTTGTCCATCCCTTTCGATTATGGTTTTTTCAATTATCCGTAATACCTTAATTTACAATCAGTCCGGATTATTAAAGTTCTACAGTACTTTTAAATTTGTTTGGTTTCATTAGCCACCTGAAGGAAAGCACGTTGTTTTGGCTAAAATTGAGCACGTGGTCATTGCTCATGGAGTGTTTGGTAACCGCTGACATTGTGTAATGTTTAATTGATGGGCAAAGTTTTGTTTACTGTGCCATTTCTTGCCTTTTGCATAATGTACACTATCTGGCAGTGCTCATAGTTTTATTGATACATGTCTTTCCAAAATTATATATGGGATATGTATATATTTGAAATTATTTAAACACAATTTATTTGTATAAAACAAACTATCTAAAACAAAGCTTCAAAAGTTCGATTCTGATCACTGTGTCTACTCACAAATAGAGGGTGAAACATTCGTAGAGGTGCTACGACAACAAGTAGCGTAGCATCGACGGAAGTTTTACGACCCCTGCCGATGACGCAGGGCATATTTCAGTCGTGAAATAAAAATAATATATCATCCCAAATAACCTCTTGGCGTTCAGAACATTATGGCGCAGTTCACCTCGGCCACCGGTGTCGTAAACATTCCCTTTTGTCGACTCAAGATGCCCTCTAGCGCTGGCTCTTAAAAGTTTAGCATATGTTTAAGTTTTAACTGTCGGCCTAATGGAATTGAACTTATATTATCTACCTTATGGCCATATTATATGGGACGATTCTACCCAATCCTTAAACTCTGGATATCATAAGTTTTTTTATCTCGCGCCATCGTAGCGTTGAATTTAATGTATTAAAAAATTCTCGTATTTCTACAACAACCGTGCATGTGAACGTTTCAAAATATGGATTAAATGGCACTTTTTTAACTTTACTATTGTACATAAATAAATCACCTCTTTAATCAACAATTTTTGATTTAAATGTAAACAGCAATTATATAATTTTTATTCCAATAGTAGTTTACTTATCGGTATACAAAATGTCTCCATAATAGGAGCCAAAGGTGATAAATCGAATTGAAATTACTTACAGTGAACTGTAACTAGCCATTTTCTTCACTATCCTTACGTAATGTGAAGTTATTTTTCATATATTATAGAAATCATTTTTAAAAAAAGTAATAAAATAACTTGTACATTTTTACTTTGTGTTTCCGGGATGTTAATAAATGGTGGGAATAATTTGTATGAGTTCCTTTAGGCTGAATTATAAATTGTTCTTTAAAAACAGATATATTCACGAAGATAAGAAGATTCAACGTAACAATTTTATATGTTTTAACATCAATAATTATATGCTCTTTTTAAATTTTATGTAGTAAAGTTCAATTGTATTTACTTACATTTTCGGCTTATTTGTTTGATATTATCGTCGTTATGTAAAAGTCAACCAACCATTTATTTTTAAATGTATTATATTACATATGAATAGAAATATGTCATCTTATTTGTTTCTAAATAGATTTCCATTCTACAAATACTAGCCTTTGGCATAAATAAACATAACGTATTCATACAAATACATTCAATTTAACTTGTATAAATAGCACTGTTTAATTTATTTTCTTTATCAGTTGATAATGCTCGTGAGGAGCGAAACCGGTCCTGATCAAATAAATTAAGTGGAAAAGGTACTAAAAATCTTTTATTATTTTTTTTATAATGCCATTCCACCAAGTATTGACAGTGAACACCTTAAAAGTAATTGTTTCAATGACAGAAATATAAATAAGGGCGCTCATTAATATAGAGCTTTAAAAAAAAGAATAGATAAAAAGGCCACGTCTCTTACAGCCCGAAAAAACAAGATGTAATAAAAATAATAGGGTTCTTGAATTAATTTCTACCTTTCTAGACTTGGCTACTTTTTCTTGCCATCTTCCCACCCTTAATGAAAACCTCAGATTAAGCTCTAGGCTATCCCGACTCGACGAATGAAAGTTTAAGCAAAGCTTTATACAGGTATACCGCTGAATACTTCACATTATTTAAATCGCTTCTACAAATGCAGGCATTACTTTCTGAGATAGATATCTGTTTTACAGAGAAATCTGCCGTTTTGTAATTCCTAGAAGGTAAAAACAAGTATTCGTAAAATAAGCCTCGGGGGTCGTCTGACGGAGATGCTTGGTCACAGTTTTATATATATTTTTTTGTCGTGGCTTAAAGATTCACCGCTCACTTAAAAATATTGTTTTTTAATTCTTAACATTATTTCGGAGATAGTGGCAACTTTTAACTAAGGATTTTGTGTCGAGACAATTCGAGAATAAATTTCCAGGAAATTGACGCTTTTTGGCCGCCTCGGTTCCCCTGATATTTTCATAAATTGACAGGACGCTAGATAGAGACTAAAATTTATATAAAATAGATTTTATTCTTTCAAATCAAATAGTTTTGATAATCAATTTTATTTGAGAATTTTTGACGATAGAAAAAATGTACGAAACTTTCAATATCTTCCTATTATTTGATAAAATGTGTACGTACGTTTGACAGATACTTGTTTGCAATAATAACCCTAAAATTACCCAATGTGTTATTTTTCAAAGGTTATAATTTAATCGGAAATTTTAATCGAACCTCTTGAAATACGATGAGTAATGAAAAGTAATAATAATAATGGTTCATACAATATTACCATCTTTTGCAATATGTTATCTTAACAAAAAATAAGTTTGTATGAGCTTAAAAAAGTACTGACCAAGTTTATTCACGAAAAATATATAATTAATTTATCTCAACCGTTACTTCTCTCAGTATCTGGTTTTCATGTTAGTTATGAACTGCATAATTTTATTTATTTTTAATTTTCATTAATTAAAAATGCATTGTATTTATTATACACGAATATTTAAAGTGCAAATGTCCCGGGACGTGGGAATTTCCCATGACGATTTTATATATTTTTACTTGTAACACAAAAATTATTTTTTATAAACTCTTAGAAAAAATCTATAGATAAGGTTTCATACTAAATAATTAAGTTATTATGATTTAATATTTTCATTTTTCAAAATATTTTATCTTTAATATTTTAAACTTTTTGGCAACAATCAATTAGCTACAAACCTTCTAAGATTACCCAATGTTTTAATCCCCACTTCCAGTAGTGTGACAGTTTTTTCATCACATATTCCACAGCGGAGAAACGTTAATTGTCTTTAATTTTTTTTTTCTATGAATGATAGAAAAGCGTTAAAATAGATTTACGTTGTAGGAAGTGCTGCTAAAATACATATAGAAACCTTTTATAATACGATTTTGCAAACAGTCATATTATGTTTTAAGCTGTGTGTTTTTAGCATGTTGATTTCTTTACCTACATATAATATGGACGTGTTTCCGAGCTCTTTTGCATTCAAATAAATTGACTTTTATAAACATTAAAATAGTTGTTTATTTAAGCATTCATTTATAATTGGGAGATTTATTACTATTTTAAAAGGAAGTGAAAGCTTTTAAAGTGTCAAAAAAACCATTTGCTTTGGTAAAATAGAATATTATATTCACTTTTCAACGTAAGATATTTTAGGTGAATTTCTTATATCCAAATTTTTCAGCAAAATCAAGCAACCATGCCGAAATTATTTGCTGTAATCATAAACTTTCACAACTGTAACGATTCACATACGTAAACCAACAAATACCTTAATTTTACCATTCGAAATATATCTGTTTATCGCCAAAATCTTTTTCTGTTTGCAGTTAGTTCAAAACATTTGATGACAAATCGAGAAAAAAATGACTTGATTCAAAATTTCAAGCAAACATATCTGAACCTTGTAATAAAATATTAATTTGTCATGGATCATCGAGTACCAAATGAAAAACACCCAATCCTCTGGAACTATTTTATTTAATTTCATCGCAGAGTACCTATTTTATTACCCGACCCTAAATTGGTAACACCCTTGCGTAGAATCATACCATTTTCAATTATTCACGGCCTGTATCAGAGATTGATAACCAATCACATTTCCGTGGCTTTTTGAGGTTGATAAAAAATATATATAGTTTACGACCGTGGCCGAGTGGGAATAATCTTAAACTACTAAAAAAATGTTTTTCCAAAATCAAGAGCAAAATTTTCATACATGAGTTTTACAACCCGTTGTTTATAAGCAGTTAAGTTTTCAAATGTTGCAATGCTATCGATAAAAAAAAAGAATTTTACCCCTCACAATCATGGTGCGAACCGAGCTGCACGATGCTTTATAATATAAAATCAAATTTAATAACTATGCTATTCCACTTGTGTTACAAAATGTGACACGTGTTTTCTTCACTTCATTAATAAGCATCATCAGACGTTTAGGACGGAAGTTTTATGTTTAAATATATTCTCCTTGTTCCGGATGCATGGCATGATACGTAAATGAAGAATAAGTTTACCGTATACTTTTTCCTTTATATGTTATATATACTTGTATCATTTTAAAAATCAAATTTTAAAAAATTAAAATACATAAGTTGCTGAAAAAAATTACCTAGTGACGAGTTTTATATTCACCGTGTTGGAATTGTATGAGTACAATGTAAAAAAAAAATTGATTCGATAATTATCGATTTAATAAATGTACATTTTTCTTCTTTTATTGATCTTAAAATAGTTTCCGACCCCTTTTCAACGTTGAAAACCATCCCCGATCGGTTTAAGTGGGCGCTTTACGAGCGGTCAAAATTCAAACTCGTGATTTTCCATCCAAAGCGGATATGTGTTTTTGAGTGAATTCAAAAAAAAGGTCGTAAAGTCAATCGTTCTTCTTTTTTGCTTTTACGCGCATTGTCGTATCATTCCGTTTGGGAATGGTTTTTGCAAGGTCAACAGCACTTTTTAAGACGATACACTTTGCTCTAAAGCATCGAATTAAGTTCAGGATTTGTTCTTGGAAACCGTGACCAGTTCGAGATTATAATTGCACATATTAATATCCGAAACCGTCTATCAAAAAATAAAGTTTAAGAAGCATCAATAAGATTTTAAACATTGAAAATCTTGTATGTTTTTAAAATTATGAACCATTTTTTTAAATTCAATCTAATCCACACATATTCCAATTCAATTGCTCTCTTGATCTGAAAGACTCACATTTTTATTTTATTTATTTTTTTAGTTTTTTATTTACAAATGATCATAAAAAAATATGAGATTTTAATTTTGTTTTTTATTAAACTTCTTTTCAAATCTGTTTTCTGCTTTTTACTGTGTTTTATTAGTATATACAAGATTGAAATCAAACAAGTAACCAGTAATGAGAAAAAAGATATATCGTTTTGATATTGGAATACTAATTCAAAGAAATGGAATTTTATATTCAACTTCGCTAAAAACCAGGGCTTTGGAGTTGGAGTTGGGTGTTTATTCCGGATGGAAATCAGACTCAGATGAAAAATTTAAGAATTATTTCAGTTACTAAAATTTTCTGGTAGCTTACAGATATGTCAGTTAAACGGTAACGATTGAATTTACTAATTCGTAGTAAACCTGGAGTCGGAGTCGTTTTTTACCCGACCCAACCCTGCCAAAAACTTCCATGCAATTAGGGATAAAAATATGATTTTATCATCAAAACTGTTTTAAAAGAAAAGTGTGTTTTTCCCTGTTCAGAAAAAAATGAATCTGATCATTTTTGACCTCAAGCTTCTCTTATAGGTAATCTATTGTATTCAAGAAAATTCATAAGTATGGGGAATGCTTCCGATTTTCATCAGTGTGTGATTAAATATTATTCTTGATAATATTAGTATTTAATTATAATCACTTCATAAACTCAATTACCTACAAAGCCGAAGCATTTATACAAAATTATTATCAAGTTCAGTAAACAAAGTTGTTAGAAGTAAATACCAACATATAAGCGAACATCGGACATGCTCGACAGTCACTACAGTTTGAGTTTAAGCGTACATTGATTCGACCCTAAAAAATTCTTACCAAAACAGTTCGTCAATATTTATTTATACAATTTCATTAAAATCGAACATAGTTGTTGGTAATATTGTTCATTAGATCTTTGAGCGGTTATATCGTATATACAATTTTCATCGGCAAGAGAACACTTACAAATAAAACCGATATTTCTTAAAACTACAATGATTTTTTAAAAAATGCAGTGATAATCGATTGTATCGTCAACAAGTGTTCTTTATCATGTCAGAATATTGAATTCAATATACGATATTCTTGCAAAAATACTGTTTTGTTGGGAATGTTTTGTGACCCTCTAAATATGCCAATTGCCGGGTCTTTTGCCGCAGTGGTTAGCGTTGTAGGCTTCCGTGCCGAATCCCACGAGTTCGAGTCCCAGTACAGATAGCATTTTTTTCGATTGATTGAACGATTTTCGTTGGAATGCATGGCTGTTTGGGATGTCTAAAAATTCCCTACCACCCTTTCCGATCTTTTAATAACTTGGCGTAACGAGAGGGATTAGTTAACCACTAGTCCTGTTCTAGCTCTATCCTTCTATCCCTACTACTCTCTTTGGAATAGGGAAGTTGAGCTACTGAGTAAAAAACAGTTTTCGTAGAAAAAAAAAACTTCTGCTTAGATACCTCCATTAGCAGGCCATATGCTCCACATTAAGTGTAAATAGGTGTAAAAAAGGACTTAGTAAATAATAAAAAAATGGCAATCGACCCTATTTCGGGTCGCGACTTATAGGTTAAGAACTGGTGAGCTATCCGCTAATCCTACCTTATCGATTTTTCACTACATTAACTCTCACTTTTAGGGTTTTCACTGTCAATACTTGGTGGAAAGGCATTATATTAGTAAAAAAACAATAATCCTTTGTACTTCATTCCACTTTATTTAATATGTCAGAACCGGTTTCGCTCATTACGAGCATCGTCAGTTGACGATGCTCGTAATGAGCGAAACCGGTCCTGACATATTAAATAAAGTGGAATGAAGTACAAAGGTTTATTGTTTTTTTACTAACATTAACTCTCATTGTAAAAGATAAAATAAGCGACTAAAAATTAACTATTATTCGAAGAAACTCCATGGAAAATTTCAAAATAATTCACATTCGAGCAAATATTTGAGTTTATATGCGTCACATTAGTTTCAGATATACTTATACAATATTCTTAAAAACGACGAACTGTGTAAGATTTAAGTGCAGAAGTTCTAGCCGTTTGGAGCACGTATCCGGAAACTTAGTTCTGATGCAAATTACCATTGATTTTGGTTCTGCAAACTTATTTACATCACAAACACAAGCTCAACGATTCATTGCTTCAAATTTATATTCATAAAATATCAAAAAATATATTTGAAATATGTTCTGTAATTATAGACATGTACTGTTATTAACTTTTTTCACTTTTTTAAAATACTGCAAACACTTTGTGTTGCTTACATCTTTCAAAAAATATATATGAGAATTAGATAAATAAATTCTAAAAATTATGTTTTTTTTTATAAATTGTATTGGCAGTTCTACTAGACTATTTTTAAAAGTTTTGCTTAACTGTTTTTCAATAAGATTGTTCTACATTGTTTGCGTGTTCTTACTACTCAGTACTATGTGCAGAGAAGTTTGTCCCTGTAAAACCAAAAAAAAATGTCACTCGTTAAATTTTTATTTTACATTTTTTTTTTACCATGTCCGCTCCCAATGTGGAGCATATGGACTCCTGATGGAGTTTATCTCAACAGAAGTGTTTCTACGAGAACTGCTTGTTACTCAGTTGCTCAACCTCTCTTTTTCCAAAGAGAGTAGGAATAGAAGGAAAGGGCTAGGACAGGACTAGTGGTTAGCTAATCGCTCTCGATACGCCCCGTTCATAGGATAGGATGGGTGGGAGGGGGGAATTGAAGACATCACATGCATCCATGCCTTCGAACAGAAATTCATAAATCGATTGAAAAATCAATTTATAAAACTGCCCGTGCTGGGATTTGAATCCGTGACCTCCGTAGCGGTAGCCAACGACGTTGACCACTCGACCACACAGGCGGCAGTTACTTACTTTTTGTAAATGTTTTTTTACACGATATTGCTTGGAACGTATCCACTAGGGTTTATACAAAAACCGACTTTTGAAAAAACCGGTTTTCGAATGTCAATATATTTGGAAAACCGGTTTCATCTAGTTTTAGAAGATTTACAAAAAAATGTATAATTCAATTAAAATAGCGAGAAAGGGTTAATTTTTTATGTAGTTTATTTATATACATTATTAATAATACACAAGAAATTATTTGTGGTTAATCTTCAGAAAATATGATTTAAGAAAACACAAAGCGTTTTCACTAATCACTGATCGTTTTGTAACAAAATTTCCTGATATCGAAAATACCCTTTCGCTGGGTATGTGGAGCATATGGTCTTAAAGCCATCAAATAAAAAATCCAAATTTTCTCTCTTTTTGTTTATAGACCCGTTTATGTAAAATTGGGCACCACTGGTTACGTAGTTCAAAAACTGGTTTTCGAATGTCACAAATTTAGCCAAAAAACCGGTTTTTGAAAACCGATAAGCCCTAGTTAGTATCCACCGTGGTAAAAAGAGTTCAGCGTAAGTTATTGAATATTGTAAGTCACATTCGGTTTTTAGCCTATCTATGTTAAAAAATATTTTCATAGTAGTTAATAGTTATTACTGAATTTTTAGTTTGTATGATTTATGGGTAAAAACTAAGCCTTCAAGTTAGAAAAGCTCAACATTGTAGAATATAAAATTTAACATCGACATCAAAAGCAATATGTAATAAACACGTCTGTTAAAAACTTTATATTCTTTTATATTATCAATACTTTTATACTGCCTGTTGTTTCATTTTAATAATTTTCTGTAAAATTATTTGTTTTATATTATATATAGAGAAACTCGTTCATATTTCTATAAGATAAAAATGTTTTTAATAGACTCTCTCGTTTCCTAATTTTGTTTTTGTAATAATAAGTAAACGAATCTGCCATAACAACAAAAAACAAAAGAAACCGAAGCTATATTTATAATGAATCACATCAAAAACAAAATTATTTCTATTTTTATAATGTTATTTCCTAGTAAATTTCAACGAGGGTTAATTAAGAATAAATCGGTGTGGTTTTAGTCTTTTGAGACTGACTATAAATAAATATATAATTATCTT
Source organism: Himalopsyche anomala (assembly GCA_031772345.1). Taxonomy (NCBI): domain Eukaryota; kingdom Metazoa; phylum Arthropoda; class Insecta; order Trichoptera; family Rhyacophilidae; genus Himalopsyche; species Himalopsyche anomala. The sequence continues at coordinate 13,449,464 of CM062834.1, forward strand.
CGTTTTCTTGGAAACTTTTCAAATACATATTTCCGTTTACTTTTCTAAAACGATTTCAATAAAATCGTTTTATCTTTTTACAAAAACAAAACTGGTTTTTACGCTCGTGGCGTAGAATAAATTTAGCTTTTATTTTGTCGTTTTGTTGGTTGAAGAGGCGTCGAGTGTTAGCTATTCATGCTGTAACCCAAGCTAGAAGATTTTCGATAAAAGATCGAACCAATATACATTTGAAAATGGAACAAAAACATGTTCCATAGACAAAGACAAGTGAAAAGATTGAAATTCAATAAACCGCATTCCGCAGCCGTCCGATCGTTTGTAGAATTCGAGCTTTTGCAAACACTCCGAAAGAATGACAAAACTTTTACTTTGACAGATAGTAGAAAATTGCAAGGTGAACAATAATGCACTTTTAATACTTTTCAACTTTGCGGTGTTTTTTTGTGGATATTTAAATATTAATATTCGTTGCCATTTCTCAAAAGTATAATATTATAATTTTGGTAAAGATCTCGTAATTATACAATCATTTTCTGCGTTTCAGTTTCTGCGCCATGTTTTCAAAATCAGATAAAAAATATTAAGCGTAGTTTTTTTTCCGTCTTGCCTGGTAGTACCGATGTTCCGCATAACATAGCTTGGGAAGTCATGTCTATACTTATTCTCACTACCAGATATTCAATATACAGCAAATCAATTCGTTTTAAGTGATATTAAACCATGGCAAAAATAAAAAATGATCAACAAGCGTGAGGCCGATAGGTCGCCATATTTGTTAACCACCAGTCCTGTCCTAACCTTATTCTTCTATCCTAACTCACTTTAACAAAAGGGGGTTGAGCGACTGAGTAAGAAACAGTTCTTGAGGAAAAACTTTTGTTGACATACCCCAATTACGGACCGTATGCTCCACATTGGAAACGGACATGAATAAAAAAATCACCATTCAAGGCATTCAAACTAAATTTATTTTTTCACTTGGTGGTCTATGGTCCGGTTTTGCTTTGAAAAGGGTCCATGAGCATTGGTATTTAGGAATCGAGCCACATGTTTTTAAAATATGTCAAAAAATGGATTTATTAACTGACCAATTTATATAAAATATAAACAAATGTTTTTTCATTAAAAAAAATATTGTTTTGTCAGTGAATCAGAATGCATGGTAAAGTGAATAATGCTTGCATTGATTTCGTGCAAAAACAAATGTTGTTTCTCTATTCGAAAACACCACCCTTCCTTAAATACGCCAATAAATGTGACAAAAGCCAAAAAGTCAGCCAGTCAATTTAGATTATTTAAAATAAAATGTATCTTACCAATGATGGGATGATTTTTTTATATATAACCAGCTACTATGCACATGTGTGTACTTTAATATATTTAGAAAAATCGATTTTTTTTAAATCTGCGGAATAGATGAGCGCCACTAGCAACGTCTGCACAAACTAACCAAAACCAGCAAGTCAAACGAAATTCTGTTTTCATCCGATTCTACCAGAGCTACTTACGAACATCACTAATATATAGGAGAGGATGCACTTTGGTTAAAATTTAAAAGAGGCATGCTGTATCTACATAGATATATTCGAGACTATCTGAATCTGGACGCTCAAACATCCACTCACCATTTCCGACGGAAGGTATTCCATATAAAGTTCCACTGAATCGAACCGAGCCACTTAATCTGTATGGCCATTGCAATAAACTTATAACTATTGCATTGATGCAGCTATCCATTCATGAATAATCTGAATGGTGTATTGGCCATTGATTGTATAATTCGGAATAGAATGGATTACTTAGGCAAAAACATATTATTATGAAGTACATTTCTAAGAACTATACAAAATCATATTTCATAAAACTGCATTAAACTAAAATTAGAATTAAATAACTTTTATGTTGACGATTCTTGACGAATTCTATTACTTGATATATAATTGTTTTGGTTGTTTACTTTATTCAATAGTAATTTGTAAGAATACACATAATTTTATTTTATTCATTGAAAATTCAGTGTATCAAAATTGGATTCTATTCAAAGAATAAAATACACATTTATACTGATTCCAGTTTTATATAATATTATCAGAACCAGATTTTCTCATTTAATGGTCGTCATGAGGTCCTGATTGTATTGAATACAAGTAAAATTAGTACAAATGGATATTTTATTTTTTGAATATAATGCCTTTCCATCAAGCATTGATGGTTTCAAGAACTACGAAAATACGCAACTTTTTTTTTAAAAAGTCAACAATTGATTGATCGATGGATGTAAAAGTTGATTTGGTTAAATTGTGTAAAATATTCTCTAGTAAAAAACGAACGTTTTCCATTTGCTTTATTGAATTTATATTCGGATAGAATAGTGCATTTTCTAAATTTACAAACATTCTGAGAGGTTGCAACAGAAAGCTACAACACCATGGGGACTACAGCCAGCGGTTTACGTGTCTTAAGAGAGTGTCTTAGAAGTAAATTACACTTATTGTACCCATGTTCTATTTGTATTCTTACTAAATATTCATATCATCAATATTGTATTGGAAAATATCTGAGACGAGGATTGAATTTTAAAATAAAAATACAATTTCGTTCGCCTCATATTATACTGAGAAATAAATCGAGATTTGGTTGCTGGTTATTGGCCATGGTTTCAAAATCTATGGAGGTTTTATTTTCAAGATTTTAAGACACTGATTAATTCCTCATTTCTAATGTTTATTCATAAAGATTCGCACAAGCTATTTCATTGTTTTAGCTAGCTACCTTAATTGAATGTATTCTATTTGAATCTTGTTGTATGTAATCAAGAATAACCAAAAACTACGCAATGTTACGATTATTATGAGATATCGCTGTATCGGATACTATTATTACGATCGCAAGAAATCGTGTTGAAAGAAACATATTTTTAACGACAACTGATTTTAATTTAGTCTTAAAATATATTTTAAAAGACTATGAAAGGATCTAGTATCATGCTTATATCTCGTAGTTTTATAATTTTTATGGGTGGGGTGCAACGTTCCCTCTAATTTTTCAACTGTGTGTGCGGACCATCAACTTTTGTGTACGGTAAATTTTCAGTAAAATAAAAAATGTGCGCAAATATTTTGATAGTTATTCTCTGACCTACTTACTGACACTAAAATAAAATAATTCTTCATTTCAAGCCGCTAAATTAAAAAAATATAACTCTATTGTACAACATTTATATGTGCGGTCTGTGCGACGGACGTAAAAAAGTGTGCGGCCACATCTTTCGAGGTGTGCGCGCGCACACGCGCACACCTTAAAGGGAACATTGGTGGGGTGGTATTGACATCAGACACGTTTATTCTTTCGATGACGAATCTTTAAATCAATTCATAAGTCACTTTATGAAAGCAGTTGTAGTGAGACCAGAACCATTTGATACAGTTGTCTACTTGACTACAGGTTTGGCAAAAAGATACTTTATTAAAGATTATTCTAAAGCTTCAATGTGAAGCCTACATTGATAAATGTGTAGATTCTAGTAATAAACCTTTAATTTGGAATACAATTTGTTTATATTTATACTACCGAGTTATGGTGTCTTACAAAAGGTAACACAGTCTTCTTATGAATGCCAAATTTTAATAAGTGCCTAGTATAGAATTGAAATCTTCTTCAGACAAACTTTTCAAATTTTCAAACAAAAACAAAAAAAAACTTTTTTTCAAATTTTGCTGACAACTTATTCTCTATTTCAATATATAATCAATAAATTTCCGATTTTGAAACCCTTCTAAATACAGATAAAACGCATCTTAAAAAAAAAGTTTAGTCTTGAAATCTATTGAAATCCAAAAAGCCTACAGCAGTGTTTTGCACTTTGCCAACAATTTTGGTTTTTGGAGTTAGGTAGGTTTTGAAGCTAAGGCGTCATTTATTCTTACGATGCTTCTTTAATGGAGAAACAAGTGTTAGGCCAATTCACGCAATCAGTGAAATTACAAATTTATCTGTTTACATTTTTCATTCGGTACTTGGCATTCATAAGAAACATTAGACAATTAACATACCATATTATAAAACAACTTGGCTCGTGTTTAACTAGGTAGTAAAGATACTTTTTTTTTTTACCATGTCCGCTCCCAATGTGAAGCATATGGTCTCCGGAAGTATTTAAACAGGTTTAAAAAGCTCAACCTCTCTTTTTTCAAAGAGCGTAGTAGGGATTAAAGGATAAGGCTAGAACAGGACTACAGGTTAACTAATCGCTCACTCTACGCTTATTTGTTGAAGGATCTGAAGGGTGGGGGAAATTTTGAAGCATCACAAACACGCTTTTGAACAGAAATCGATAAATCGGTCGAAAAAATGTTATTCGTACTGGGACTTGAACTTGTGAGATCCGGCACGGAAGCCAACAACGCTAACCGTTGCGTCATAGGACCCGACAATTAATTGCATTCCAAAATAAATGGTTATTAAGTGGACTTAATTCATTTATAATTTTCCACAACCTGGTATCTTAAAAAAGAATTTTCATGAGACATATAATTGTACTTTATTCTATCGCTGTTGCTAACGCTCTCTATCACTATAAAGCACCACTAAAATGGTTTTTTCCTCAATATCTGTGAATAAGTTATTAATAATACATAAAACAAAAACGTTTCCATCCATGCTACTTCTCCCCTTTATGTCAAAAATATTATATACATGACTATGATTTATTAAATTAAATATAGCATGAAATATATTTTTTTTGATACGGCTCACTGATACGAGTTAATGAAATATGTGTGTATTTAAATTATGAATGGTTGCCGATAAAAAAAACTCAAAACTGACAACAATTTCGGTACGTGCATGTAGAAAATTAAAGTCGTAACGCTTTTATCAGTATAAGCTTAAAATTGAAGATTCAGATAACCTTTTATCCGTTGTGTATGATATTATTTTTGTGCAAAAGCTCTCAGCGCACTGCTTCGCTCTGCATAATATGATTAAATTCAGTGCACCACTGAGCACAGACGTCCTCGTTTCAAATAATACGATAAATAATCGAGAAAACTTTGCGAAATGCAAACAAAAACACACCCTTCGGTAAGTTTTATGCAGGGCTGGCAATATGTAAGTCTACCCAAATAACGAATACCAAGTTATTGTTACTTTTTAACGGGTAATTTGGTTGTTTATTTTTAAACGCCATCGAAAAACAGAAACTTTAAAATCGATTATGAAAACAACATGAAAACTTCATTATAGCAGTCAAATTTCATGCAGTAAAAATAAATCGTATTCTGAATACGTTTTTATCTATCGACATTCATCTGAGTCTAAAACGTATTGTGTAAGTAGAGTTTGTCAATTTTTAAGAACATGGTTTGAAAAAATTGTTTTTTTATCAAAATTTTCGACAATCTAAAGCTGGTTTTTTCACCTTCGGTTTCTAATATTAGACAATATATAAATTTATTTACTATTAATTATTCAAAAACGTTAATATTTCGATTTAATATTACACATAATTAAAAATAAAACTAGATGCATTTAATAGCCAGTATAAATATTTATTTAATTAATTAAATATTTATTGGAATGCATATTATATTTATGGTTTATTTGATCAAATTTTCGTTATGCCTTTGACTCGAATACAGTTTGAAAATACATCACTCAAAAAATGTGAAACCTGAACTTTACATAACACACAAGTCTACAAACAAAAAGATTATCGCAAAGATAGCAAATTTAGATTACTTTGTAATAGATCAGTTGGATGTTTGCAGCGAACATTTTTTTTTTATTGGTGTTTTCAATTTTTTAACCAGTTTGTCGCTATTTTAATTGAACTGCCCTTTCATTGGAAATATTGAAATTCGATGACCGGTTTTCACGAGATTCGGTGTTTGTATAAACTCTAGTAGTGAGGTTAAATGTCCGATTCCCTTAATTAATTTAATTTCAACTCGAGTCATTGCTGTGAACGCCTTCTCTTAAAAAATCATATCTGACAACGATTGAGCGATTATCTACAACGCACTCTGATAGTCAACATAGTAAAAAGAACGCTTCTTAAAATCAAATAAATACGCAATAAACAAATTTTATCTTTTAACATACAATAGAGCAAATGCTTAAAAATTGTTATTCGTATTATGAAATCTGCCAAGCTTGCCACAATGTATTTCAGTTATTTAAAGATTATTTATTGGTCAGTGATAAATCTATAGTTACCTTATGTGGTGTATGTACATTGTGTATTCATTTTTGAGTGCTTTGATACATAAACTTCTTTCGTTGAAAGTTACTGTGATATTTGAAATGTTGTTTACTTTAAAGTGAAATATATTCAATCTACATGTATGGCATGCTGCTTACCCGTGTAACTAATACAATGCACTGGTATTTAAATGTAAGTAACAGACCAGCACTGGCTCGCATATAGCTTCAACTAAGCAAAACATATGCTCTCTGGTTGAAAAGGAAAGTTTTCATGCAACTTTTAGCAATATAACTTTACGTATTAGAAAGTTGCATACACATTCGTCTGAAATATACTCTTCGATAAACTCCTGATCGACGAAAGTTACAAGCATTAAAAAAGTTTTATAAATATCTTTTTTAAGATCATAAAGTTTCAAAAACTTGTGTTACTAAAGCATTTAAATAATTCAATTTGATAAAGATTTAAAGGATTGTGAGAAAAATGGTTTAAAAAAATCATTACCAACTTCATTGATAAAACTGAAATAAAAAACATTTATTTTACTTTTCATTATTTACCAAGCACCGTCATCATTTTCAGAAAAACATTACAGATAAATTAGTTCGAAACTAAAGTTGATACTATAAATCCTCTTTAAAGATTCTCTCTTCGACTACGAATTAAATAACACAAAATTATCATGTGACATTTTAACTTTTAAATGAAAATACAATAAAAGGTACAAATAATAAGTGAGGTGCATATTTTGTTTATATTAAATTATAACTTTATAATAATATAATTTTTCGTCTTATATATCATCATTGATGAGAAAAATAGTTTTTTAGGCTCTAAATGTACCAACATACTTTAATTTAATTAAATGTTTCAGAAGTTAATTGCGGAATATAAAAACTCCAAGGGTGGCATCGAATTAACTTAAATGAATCGGGATTAAATAAATTTTACGCAAATAATGAGTAAACTTGATTTCTGAGTACGTAAAATATGGGTTTCACTGTGCGTACTAAAAATAACATTCAAATCGAAAAATGCACCAATACCACCAGCGCCTTCGAGGCTCGAAGACGCACTTGTATCATACGAGCTGAGTATAACTATGAGAAGATACCACAGGTCGCAAACGTTGTACATTTCCCCAGGGACAACCTTTCTTGCCTCCTAGCGTACGCAAAACCTTCTCCAGTAACTCCCAGCTGCCGTGCATGAATCGTGTTTCTCCAGAGCGACAAAACCATGGGTTAAGTTACTAAATTAACATTTATGCATTCAAAACTATCTTACGATTATCTACTAATACGCTCGGATGATTTCCATGACTAAGCAAATGTTTAAGTTACTACATACATTTTTTTAATTTCTTTTTGAAGCATCTCAAAATAAGTACAAATAATAACAAAAACTGATTTTAAAGTAGCCGCTTAGTCTCTTGAGACAAGTATTTCGCTGAGAATGAAAAAATATCAATATCTATTCCGTTAGATACAAATCCAATAATGGGTCAAACGATCAATTTATATCTTTCTATTCGAAGATTTAGAATTGGACATTCAATTCCAGATCCTTTGTTTATACGATCCCGGGATTTTTAAATTGATCACTAACTATAATTTACGACTCAGGAATGAATGTGGCTGTTTTCTTAATCCTTAAATATTGGCAAATCAATAAAAAATCCTATTAAAAATTTTAAAGTGTTAAATATTTTTATAAATATTATCTTGCTGTTTTAATATACATATTTAGCATTGTTTTGTGAATTTCGTTTAATAACTGTCGCGTCTCTTTTACATGACTATTAAGACTGTCGTTTTTGTTTATTAACAAATGTACATGCTAGAGCAGTATTTCTCAACCTTTTTGGGAGCGTGGCTCTTTTTGAGTTTCTTTATTTTCCTATGGCTCCCATTCACCATTGTTTTGTCTTCCCATGAAAATTATAATTTCAAAAACCCACCTTTTTTATAGCTTTTCCGAGATTTTCGAATCTAGAATGCCAGTAATTTATCTTATTTACGGATTTACAAAAAATAGCTGCGCGACGTCCGCTATTATGCTCTTCCCTGTATCGTTTTATCAATATCCGTGGCCCCCCTAAACTGTCTTGTGGCTCCCCAAAACAATAATAAATCTCTGTGGCTCCCTTAGAACACGCTATGGCCCACCGTTGAGAAACACTGTGCTAGAGCCCTATTTAAAAATAAACACTATACTCGAAATTGCCAGCTCTACACAATGAGAGAGAGTCCAACTAATATTTCACAAAACATCGAGACTATTGTCTTTGTTTCCAGCGGTGCTATTCCCATGTGTACACACTTATTTTGGACGCTCTGAAATAATCAACACAATCCGTTTTTCCGTAAACTCAGCATTGGGTTTGCTCGCATGGTAAATAACATGATTGACATTGATAGACGAATGATTAATTTTCATACGATAAAAACCGATTTCTTCCATGGAAAATAAGTTGAAATCTATTCCCACATTATCCGGTAACAAAAGTGCAGCTTAGATCGATCTTTTAAATCCTGTTCCTTATATATTATCCGTGTATCTTTCACCATCTCTTAATGGAGGAAATTGGGTGCTAAGTAACAACTTACACATATGTAATATCAACGAAGATAGCTTTTACTTAATTAAATCTAAATTGCTTTTACAGAAAATACTTTTTAAAAGTTTAAAGTAGTTTTTCTACTATATTTACGTGAAAAAGGTTTCACTTGTCATCTATAATACTACCTCCTCACGTATCATGCCTCCCTGATACCGAAGGAAAATATACGCAGTGCTTTAGCGTAATTTTACATTTTTCCAGTGGACTTCCCACACAGTTTTATTATATCTTGGAGCGTAGCACATGACTAACGGCAATATGAATTATTAAAATGCTTTAATGTATAAATTGTTGTCGGAGCAGGGAGCCCACCTTTAAATCTTGCAAGATTACAGTTTTAGTTTTAAAGCACAAACAATAATTAACAATGGTGAACATATTATTTAACAAAGCGCGCATGCTGTATTTATATTTTAATGGCTATAACAAATTTTATATCGGGAAAACCAAAAGGACATTGAAGACCAGAGTATCAGAACATATGGCAGCCTTTAGATTAAAAAAAGACACGTCTACTTTTACTAATCACTTTCGGAAGGACACGTGTTCAATCAGGAACAAGGGATAAAAATGTTGCACCCAAATACGGACGGCCATAAGCTCTTTTTCCAGGAAATTTTGGAAATAAACAGAGCGCAATTGAACAGCCTTCCGATTTTAAACGAAATACTAAACATGCCGGGATCTCCACTTCTATACCCTATATAAATATAATCATAAAACCTTTTCCGACAAACAAATAAATATAATTCTTAAAACTACTCACTACTCAAATCTGTGGGCAATCCCATGAGCTTATCCTTTTCGCCAGCAATGGCTTTAAACTCAATGATGCATTTATTTCTTATATAAACACGAAACATTAATTTACTAAGCGTCAGTTCAATTTCATCCGTGCACTTGAACGCCTGAAGATGCCGAAAGGCGAAACCCGGGTCGTTAGTGACAAAATCTGTGGGAATGTACGTAATTTGAACGATTCAAATTTAATATTGAAATTCCACTAAACATCTTCAGTCGAAATAAATGTATAAACTATATAAACAGAATAAGAAAAATATATAAACAGTGCTATAAAATAAATTGAAATAAAAAGGTGTAAACAACAATTGACATCGAAAAGAATTTACAAATTACCATCAGGCACCACTTAAAATGTATTAATCTTTGATGATTTTTTAATTATACATATGTTAGAGGTGTTAAGCTTTTTAATTTTGTGTAATTATAGAGTCACTTATACTGTTATTTGTAAATTCTTTTCAATGTCATTTGTTGTTTACACCTTTTTATTTCAATTTATTTTTTTATAAATAGCACTGTTTATAAATTTTTCTTATCAGTCGACAATGCTCGCAATGAGCGAAACCGATCTTGACCTTTTAAATAAAGTGGAATAAAGTACAAAAGATTTTTGTGTTTTTATTAATTTAGTGATTTCATAGTTGATTGCGAGTTGAAATAGTTGCTTTCCAAGATTTTCTGACTTATAAATTATACCATATCCTCGGTTATTTTTACAACATCTTATCTCAAAAAATGCAAGTTTTCAGGAGAAACGTCAATCGCTAATCGATTTCTATTGCTATAAAACACCACTGGAATGGTTTAATCGTCAACATACCTGAAGAAATTAATATGGAAAGAAGTAAAGACGTTTTCATCCATGGCATTCTCTCCTTCATGCTTAACATAGCCCATGACCATACTGTCTGCCAACGTTTTTATGTTAGGTTAACTAGTACATAATTATTATTTTTTTTACATACGAGTTAAAGGAATATATGTGTATTGAAACTCTGAATTCATTAAATAAAAAAACTTAAAACTGACAGAAGTTGAGGTATATGCTTAAAAATTAAAGACGATATGAAATAATATATCATTTCATTATTTGAGGACTACATTCAAAAGAATGTCTATGAATCTCGTTTATATCATAAATTTTAAAAAAATATTAATAAAACAAAAGAGTCGATAGTTGTAACTATGTTTAAAGTTAAAATAACTGTTCAATAATAGTAAAATTTACAGATATCTTTATACAGTGGTTTATAGCGAATACTACGCAGACAGTAAAAAAGGCTAGAACAATCATTTCAGTTTGTTGTTAACATATGTATACTTTATATCTAGCTGAAATAGTGAAGGGTATATTTTTTCTTTAAGTTTTACGGCATACGTGCTTGGCGCCGAATGAAAAAAAAAGAAAATTGTATACAGGTCAGTCGGACAAAAGAGAAAATGGTCGTTTATTTGTTGTAGCACGAGATATTCGATGATTTATCTCCACTATCATCTCTGCAATGACTTCTTAATCTATCTCTGTGACTCGCAATAATGTGTTATTTATACGACGTATATGCCATAAAAAACTGCGCTCTTTTCATCCTCGCACGTTGTGTAAACATTTTGTTTTTATTCCAAAAGATTTGAGTTCAGATATTCCTATAGAGATTTAACTATTTTTAGAATTCAACGTAGCTTTTTCCTCCTCTTCAAAGTATAGACCAATCGATTGAAATGAGTGAATACTACATAGACTCTCACATACATTTTATTAATCAATTTATAAGTTTGTCATGTTAACGTTGCTCGATGTGGTGTAGTTCGTTGGAGCTTACTCCACCAACCACGTAGGTCTGGGTTTGATTTCTGGTAAGATCAATGTCAATATTTAGATTTTTTGTTGTCATTGTGTTGATGTTTTATAGTGTTTGTGATGTCAATTTACCTCGAGTTGATCACGAGTGACTCACAATAAATTCTCATTGAGTTTTTCTCGTATGATCTTTCAACTTAAAATATTTGGCGCATTAGCACGGATTCCAACTAGAACATGCAATCCCAAACCCTGTTTGTGATGATTGATGTAAAAATTGAACATTCAACATAAAATTGTGTATTAATTTGAGATTCGGGATTAAGAAATTTTCAGGCGATATTGAAATCTCTTTTTTAATAATTTAAAAAAAAAAAATAGTAGATTTCTAAATCATATGAATTTGTGGAATTACCTTTTTTTAGCCCTCGAGCAATTTTCTCAGTCCCAGAAATACTACTGTCACAATCCCGGGATTTCGGGATCACAAAAATTGGATGCGATCCCGGTATTGGAGGCCTTAATTCCAACATAAAAACGAAGAATTGGATAAGAATAACTAGCTAACTGTTGGTTTGGGGTCCCGACAAAAGCGTCGTGACATTATCGCTAAAACAAACCGCCGAAGTTTACTAACTGGTTCCTCTAAAACTTTAATCCACTCGTCTACGGTGGTTCCTTCAAAATTCCTTTGATTCATTATATTTATCTATATATATAAAACAAAGTGGGGTTAGTTACACCACGTATATCTCGAGAATTAGAGCACGGATTTCAATGATATTTGATTTATAAAATTCTTATTTACCTAGAATAGCAGAATAAGCATTAAAACATCGGAAAAATATCACGGAAAATAAATTATGAAGAAAATTAATATCTTCATACAGAACAAAATTTTCAAATGAGGAATAGGTCAAATAATGACATGTTGTTTTATGCTCGGTTCAGGTAGATGACACTAGATGGCACTGTATTTATACGATAGACTTTTAAATAATTTTGAATTTAGAGTATAATCGATGATATGAAATGAAAACGAAAGAAAATCGAATACTATTGAAATGAGGTTATGTTTATAATTAGGTATGATACATTTTTTGACAACAATATTACGATGTTTGCACGAACGTTTGTATCGAATTGACAATTCAAATTTGATGTTCGATTGTGTTCGATTGTTTCGATTTCATATCTGTCAAATCTCTGGCACATCTCTTGACATTACATTTAAATGTGTTTCGTGCATTAGGTGTGATTGTTTGTTTGTTATTTATTCAATGTTCTTAGATTAGTTTTATTTGGAATTAGAAACTGTACTCTTTTCACTTCAATTAATACTATACTATTTATATATAGAACGTCAAAAAAATATTTCGTGATATTTGACAGCAAAAGTACATTGTGAATTATATTACATAACGTTAGTAAGCCATTACTTTATGGTTATTTTTAAATGCATACTGCTACGTACGTAATTCCTGTGTCCACTGTCAATACTTGATGGAAAAGCATTCTATATTTAATTAAACGGTTTTTCTCTTATATAATGTCGAATGCGAAATTATTAACACAGAAAGTTTCAATTGACTATTTTTATGAAGTTCAACGAAAATTGTACAATTTCTTTTTTATGTTTTGTCAACAATTATATCGACTATGGAAAGCAAGAAGGGCGTAACCCACACATGCGCAAAAAAGTGTTTTGATGATTTTGGGCCATATGCAAATTATGAATTATACAAAAACTTGAAATGCACGGACACGTCTAAACTGGTGTTTAATTGACAAAATAATCTATATACATAAAACAAAGCGGGGTTATTTACACCACGTATATCTCGAGAATTGCTGCACGGATTTCAATGATCTTTGATTTATTAAATTCCTCTCTGGCTAGAATAGCAGAATAAGCATTAAAACATCGGAAAAATATCACGGAAAAGAAATTATAAAGAAAATTAATATTCTCATAGAGTTTTCAAATAATGAACATTTTGTTTTATGCTGGGTTCAGATAGATGACACTATATGGCACTGACACGATCGACTTTTAAATAATTTTAAATTTAGAGTATGGATTAGAATAAAAAAATCGATGATATGAAATGAAAACGAAAGAAAATCGGATAATATTGAAATGAGGTTATGTTTTCTGACTTGGAAATTCTTTCTGAATCTCCAAATCAGATACGCACATAATTTTCTATCATTATTTTGACATGCTTTCCATCGAATCCATGTGAACTGTGGAACAAGGTACAAGGATGACATGTCAGAAGACATTTTACATCAAATTCGTGTCAGTTCAGGGAATCCCGATCTCGAGATGAATGAAGAGATACATAACCAGGCTTTGCTTTAGATCGAAGACATGTGTTACCTCATGTGCGGCAGTTTGTTAGTCAAGTTAGGAATGCCAACGCCAGATCGTGGAATGAACGACGCTTTCAATCGAAAATTGGAACGTGAACGTGAATATTTTCGAGATGCATTGAACCAATCAGTTCAAACGAATTTACCACTGTTGAACCCACAATAGAGGGAAGTGTACGATACGTTAATGAATGCAATTTATGATGGAAATGGTGGCTTATTTTGCCTTGACGCGCCCGGTGGAACTGGGGAGATATTCCTCATGTCATTGATTATGGCTACTGTTCGTGCGAGATCCGAAATTGCTGTAGCAGTTTCTTCTTCTGAAATAGCGGCTACGTTGATAAAAGCATGCCTAACGGCTCAATCAGCGTTGAAATTTCCGTTAAACCTCCAAACGACTGAAAAACCGACATGCAATATTGTGAAACACTCAGCAATGGCCGAAGTTTTGGAAGCGAGTAAAATCATCAACTGGGATGAATGCACAATGGCACACAAACGCGCATTGGAAGCACTCAACCGAACTATGAAAGATCTGCGCAGTGACTCAAGATGTTTTGCAGGCGCAATGATTCTACTATCTGGCGATTTCTGCCAAACACTACCAGTCATTCCAAGATTGACCGTTGCCGATGAAATAAACGCTTGCCTCTGCTGACGACAAACATGCGAGTTACATTTCTAAACGATCCATCTGCCGAAGATTTCTCCAAGCAATTGCTGACTATCGTCGGTAACGGCCGTGTTCCTGTTGACGAATCGAACGGATTGATTTCGATTCCGCCGAATTTTTGCAATTTCGTCTCAACGAAGGACGGCTTCATCAACAAAATGTTCCCAAACATCTAATCACAAAAATCACAATTGGTCGAGTGAACGAGCAATTCTTGCGGCTAAGAACAAAGATGTGGATCATTTAAACTTCACAATTCAAAATCAAATAGTTGATCTACTGCATTCCTTTAAATCTATCGACTGTGCCACGTGAATTACATCATTTCAATGTAATTTAAATACTTTTCATTTTGAATTTTGCCCATTTATTGAACTTAATTCATGCAATAAATTAACACAACATTTATTGATCCTGAGGCGGTACGAAGTTCGTCGGGCCAGCTAGTTGTTTATAAATTTTGGTTGAGTTGAATAGCATTGTTCGAAAACTTTTCCCCTAAACGTAAACGTTCAGATTTATTTTTATTTCTAAGTTGCGTCACACTTCTAGTTTTATTTATATATTTTCAGTTAACCCCATGACTATATATAAATATATTGAGAAAAAAAAAACTAAATGAGGCCATTCTAGCAGAGGTCGCGAAGGAAAACAACACCATTTGTATGGTAATTCAATGGCTGTTTCATATCACAAAGTCGTGTGCCGGGGTCCATAATAAATTGCCGAGTAAAAGATAATCTTCGGCAAATGGACAAAAATATTTTTTATTTATATATTTTCTCGGGAAAGAAGGCGCACAAAAACTTTTCTTGTATCGCTTCCAGGAAATCATTGTATATTACATTTGTTTAAGATAGCATTGAATGCTTTAAAAGTGTTCAAAAATGTTTAAATGATCCTAGAACAATATGGCGTAGGGCAAAATTGTATAAAAACTAAATACAACGGTTCAAAATGTTTTGGGATTATTTTCTTAATGCCGTTATTTCCACAGCATGTTGTCCATATGATTGTTTTCCTTGCCAATTTCTACACGTTCTATTTTATTCGGTGACTTTTTTGTAATAATACATGGTACTCATAATAATTGTATATAACACTGTATATACGAGCCTTCAAGAAGTGGAGTAAGCCTTACTCGTATTAAAAAACATCTATTGGACTTTAAATACTATCACGTCTTTACATGGTGTTTTTAAGGATTGCATATTTTTTTATTAACACTTTTGCAGTATGTATTTACTGAGCTCACTTCACTTTTACGATACTTTAAGACGTGTAGAATATTACAACGCATCTAACTATTTTCTTTCCTAAAATACCACTTGACTCACTTCAACTCTCGAGGGCTCGATTATGATACATTGGTAAACTGGAAATTATTTTGTCAATGGCGATGATTTTTCTAAAAATATTTATTTTAAATTTATAGATTAGTGCTCTCATTATTGCTACCGAGGATTATTCAGTTGGGATTCGGTTTACCTGGAGTCCTACAGTCTACTTCTAATGTTTTTATGTAAGCCAAATAAACAGTCGATTACTTGCGTGATTTCTCAAAAAATGCGTACGTTTCCACATAATTAGACCATAAATCTTACCAATGAGATTGCCTTTTTATAATTGATACCTATTTTATGACATCTCTGGCTAATGGTGAGATTTTCGGGCACTGATAATCGAAATTATACATTTTTTAATTACATACCATTTATTCTATTTTTAGTTTTACGTTACATATATTTTTTTTATTAAATTTGTGGTGTTGTTTATCTATATAAAAATCATTTCAAATACTTTTATATTTATCTAAATTCTTAAGCTTTTACTGTTGTTATTATTTGGCAATGTTTACGTTTTGGAAAGACACTGTATTTTATAATCCTTGACGGTGAAACCTTCAACGGCTTCTAATCGTCGAGTGATAGCCATCCACCAAAACACTGTACTTTTATATGCTAAGATTGTTACAGATATTTTATTTTTATTATATGTTCGATCAAAAATGTATTGGTCGATACACTTGTTGGGTCTTGTGGCACAGTGGTAAACGTTGTTGGCTTCCGTACCGGATCTCAAGGGCTCGAGTCCCATTTTGGACAGCATTTTTCGATTTCAGTTCGAAGACATGGGTGTTTGTGATGTCTAAAAAATCCATCTCACCTTTCCAATCCTTCAATTACTGGACTTAATTAGTTAACTACGAGTCCTGTCCTAGCTTTACCTTTTTATCCCTACTAATCTATTTAGACAAAAGAGGTCAAGCGACTGAGTAACAAACAGTTCTAGAAGAAAGACATATGTTGAGAAACCTCCATATGCTCCACGTTGGGAGCGAACATGGATTTTTAAAAAGTTATATGACGTTAGTACTGGTTTTTGATTTGTGCAATTTATAATTTATTTTCTTATTTTTCTCACTGACTGTGGAAGTAATATCATTAACATATTTATTTAAACCCCGAATCAAATTTTAATCACACCTTAGTGTTTTGTTTACTGAAAGTTTCAAATCTTTTAAATGTTTTACTTGCATTATTATTTATCTGGAAAAAACATCGGTTTTACGTATAATTTTATTTTATTTTTAATTCATACAAAAGTTTGTAAAATATTTCCGGAAGTCATATAAGAAATGTATTAGCTTTATCGAGTAAAGCATACAATTATTATGTATTCAAATATCAAAAAACTTAATACATTCATATAATTCGTTACTTTAACACAAGAGTGATACGAGATACAACCTATGTACATATATACATCATTTTATTTTCTGCAATATCTTCGATCAAAACATTTTAAATGAAAATTCCATCGGTAACATATAATATCTCATGCACCGTATTTTGTATACCGGTATAAATAGTATTGAAATCATTTCACATACAATAAATATCTTGTTATATTGAAAAATAGAAGACTGCTTTATACCTCAGCATTGATAGAATATATATTGTCCGTTTATGACTAAAATTAACCTACCACTTGTTTGTTTTCACAGTTTAATTGTAATTACCGATTACATACGAATTTTGCTGAAACCGTGATTCCGGTATTTTGAATTTTGAAGTTCAATACTAGTTATGAAAACGAAAAGCATTGGTATCAATCTGATCAAATTGAATATATTTTTGTAATATAACAATAAATTTAAGTTATTTTTATGTGCCTGTCGCCTGCATGTTCGAGTGATCAACGTCGTTAGCTTGAGTTACGAAGATCACGGCTTCGAATCGCAGTACGGACAGTTTTATAAATGTTTTTAAATCGATTTATGAATTCTTATCCGAAGGCATGAATGTTTGTGATGTCTTGAATACCACAGTCGATTCGTCAACCACGATCCGTTTTGTCCTAGCCTTATTCTTCTTTTCCAACTCTCTTCGGAAACAAATCAAAGTGAATATTTAGATCAAGTCAAAAGGCCGCATCCGAGTAGCCAAGAGGCCGCAGGTTCCCCTTCACTGAACTAAGCTATCGATATATACGCTTCCTTGTCAGATCTCACCGGTTCTCACTCTTAAACAAACAACATTTTTTAAAAATCTATTTATATTGATTTATTTTCGATGGTATGGGTGTTTGTAATGTCCAAAAATTTCTTCCTACTATTCCAATCCTAAAATAACGGTGAAGCTATTTCTTTGTGCTACCCACTAGTTTTTTCCTCGCCTACCTCTTCTGCCCTTATTGTTTTAAAAAAAGAGAGATTGAAAATTGAGTAACAACCAGTTCTCATAGAATAATTCCATTATGACGCCATATGCATTATGTAAGTAGCGTTAATGGATTTTTAAAATCTTCATGTCTGAGCAACTATTTAAAATGCCTACTCGTTTTGATTTACGTCGTTTTCGTACCCTTTAAGCATAATCAAACGATAAAGAAATATTTTTTTGATCAATTTAAAGATATCTTGTTTTAGAATTTCAATGGCAAACTGTTATCGTGCAAATTGTTTACTAATTTTCCGTTCAAGTTCATACATGCACTTCAATGCCAAAGATGCCGACAAACCAAAGTAATTTTTGTGATAAAACCAGGGATATTGAAAAAATATTAATCTATCCATAATATTCATGAAATCGACTAGAACCTATTCTAGTAACTAGGGCAGCCATACTCAACCTGCGGCTCGCGGGCCGCATGCGGCCCAATCAGCTCTTTTGTGCGGCCCAAAATAATTATAGTCACCAAATATATTTTTTATTAATGAGTAGCCTGTAGCAATTAGGAACCTGATTACACAAAGATAGTTAAGTGTTTTAATCAATATCAAAATTCACATTAATTTTTAATTGAACGATTTAAAATTGGTATTTTTGTGTACTTTTTACTTCATTTTTATTTGTTGCTTATTTTTTTTTTTCTTTGAAAAATACATGAATACATAAATGTATACATTTACATTAAATAAAATAATTTTATTTTGACATTATAATACATGCATATGTATGCAGTATAGTGTGTGTTTTATTAACAGTTTACTATAAATATGTTGCGGCCCACATAGAGAAGCAAAAATCGGAATGCTGCCTGGAGGAAAAAAAGGTTGAGTATGACTGAACTAGAGTGATCTGATGGTATACAGATATGTATCTAATTAAATTTGAATCGTTCAAATTATGTACACTCCCACAGATTTTGTCACTAACGACTCGGGTTTTGCCTTTCGGCATCTTCAGGCGTTCAAGTGAACGCAAGTGAACACTTGAACGCCTGAAGATGTCGAAAGGCGAAACCCGGGTCGTTAGTGACAAAATCTGTGGGAGTGTACATAATTTGAACGATTCAAATTTAATATTGAAATTCCACCAAGCACCTTCAGTCGAAATCTTAAATTATAGTGTATCTAGTTGTTTTTGTTTCTTTTTTACCCGACTCCACAGTACTGGAAAAGGCTTGAATTATTAAAATTTAAGTTTTTATTTGTTACATAATAATTAGAAGACACACAGGCTAATTGGAGTTTGGAATGACAAAAGTTTACTCTATTACGTAACGAAGTTTCAACATTCACGGACATTTCCTTGCGCGGATTAGTCCGTTATATCAAAAATTCACTGCATTTAAAACCTACTGTTTTATGCTTATCAGTAATTTATATGCTATTCTTTATGGCTTCTCGGTTTCCACAGCTTCGCATGGCTATTTTGGATTCAACACCGAGACAAGACAGAAACTGTGAAACCCATCTTGGAGAATACGTGATCCGATTCAGTTATTGGGATTCCCTGGGAACTGAATGTCTACCGTCTAGTTTCACATATTATACGATTGTGAGCAGTTTCTGGGCTGGTGGTCGTAAAGAACACGATTCTTTCACTGCATCGTATATTCTTTTGAATATGCACTATTTATTGGCTAGACAGCCAAGAAACTTAAAAATATTAATTATTTATAGTGTATTATCGCCGTTATATACTAAACTCGGGTCCTATGGTGCAGCGATTACCGTTGTTGTCTTCCAATGCGTATCTCACGAGTTCGCGTCCCAGTACGAACAGCATTTTTTCAATTAACTCAATTATTTTGAGATACCTCCATTCGAAGGCCATATTTTTCAAATTGGGAGTGGACATGGATTAAAATTTACAATAAACAATAAAATTTTATAAAAAAGTTAATATTTATAACAAATTGATAGTCTTATATTATTTAACGTAAAATACCATTTTGACTCTATCCCTTTTCTGGAATTAACGTCAGTAGAGAACTACATCCACACAGATTAACGCAATAAAGACTTAGGCCCGAATTGAAAGTATTATTTTTTATAAATCAAAAAAAAATAATAATGATTTAGCTCATTTATACTTTTAGTTATACGTTAAGAAATTATAAATATTTATTTGCTACTTGAAATAATAAGTATTATCTTCTTTCCGTGTTCTCACTCATAACCAATAAAAAAATGTATTTTTTAAGTTTAAGTAAAAGTCATCAAAACACACGTAATATGATAAAAAAAAAACTAACTTCTGTAAGTGTTAACAGTAATAATATTGTAGTTTCATTATCTTCAACGTTGTATGGATTTGTATACTTTTAAATTGATCAGTTAAAATATAGATAGTAAAATACTCTAGTAACATTTTTTGAGTTTATTCTACTCGGTCACGGTCAAACAATACAAAACACCCACCTCGTTATCCTTGTCTGCATCCTTGATGTGCTGCGCGATAAATCTGACTCCTCTTAAAGCAGCCTGGACCTCTGGTGACATGGTGCGTGGTAACATGTTCTCGGAATCTGCTACTATATGGAACGAAAAAGAAAGTAAATTATCATCTCGTTTCCACAAAATATTTTTTTCTCCAAGAATATTTTCCTTCTGTTGTATTTCTTACAAAAGTCGTCTATTGAATAAAACTCTTGTTTAAATTACAACGCTAAAAACTTTACATATTCTCCTTATGGAACGAAAAACACTACGTTTAATACTAATATATGATACTCAATATTCAAAATCTAAAATAACGTAGCATGTGCACTACCATGGGAAATATTTTGAAAATTAATTCTAATAACGAAAATATTATCATTTCTTATATGTATTTGTAAAGAATTGTCATTCATTTATCATTAATATTTATATTTATACCTGATGCATGTGGCATGTGTGAAGCAGGTCTGGAGTCATCATCAGCTCCTCTTCCAAAGGCTTGCCCAACTGAATCGAAAGCTTCTTGCCCACTCTTGTAATCAGGTGTGAAAGGATCGCTTAAACTTTCCCGGCTGGGAAGACATGGGATGTCATATAATATTAATTAATAATAATATATTTAGTGCCGATGATGTTATATAGTGGAAATAAATACTTAAATACTTTTTTTTTTAAATGACGACATTAATTTTACGCTTAAGTCGTTTTATTTGAAGCAGAAAACGTTCTGACGAAACAATGGCCCGGGCCAGTGCCAATAAAGCACCGGTATTTGAGTTCTAACTTTAAATAAAAAATAATGACAACCAATGGATTGAAAAAGTACCATAAATGTTTTTCAAAACGTAAACCCTGTTTTTAAATCTATTTATCTGCGACATCTGCGACTCGTTCTTTTAATCATTGGATATGAATTATTCGTTGTTCATAATTACGGTTTAAATTAATTTGCATACACTTTTGGTACGAATTTTAAGCTGTTACATACATTGAAATGTTGTTGGTATAAAAAATTCTTTACAGGAATTAATAAATAAGTGTACACTAGCAAAGCCATGACTTAGTCGTGTTTGATACAGGACTGCTTATTTTCCTTCGCTTTACATATTTATCAAACTGTTTTTTTTATTATTTTGAAAAATATCAATGGAGGTGTACGTTTAAATATGTTAATGTTGTAAATCGATGTTTGCGTACCTTAAATCGATTTCATTTGTGTAACCGTTGGACATAAAAGTGTCATCGTAGTCTGGCAACGCATATTTGGTTCGTCTCATCATCAGAATCTTCGGCATGAAGTGGAGGAACAGCTTTTTGGCCCAGTTTGGCATGTTGTGGGTCGATGGAGACCTGCATATCATTGTAGATTAGTCTTCGACCGGTAATACCAAAGGATAGCAATACCTTCATTACCAAAGTAATCCTGGTATAATATATGATACTTTTAATACCGAAATACCAATTTTGAAAGTATTTTGTTCACCGACATTTCGATATTGAAAAATAACCAAAACCGAATTTTAAATGTATAGAAACCATCACGTGCACTCTACTTTTCTTTTACGCAGTTTTTTTATACACGGTTTTGAAATAAAACTGGTCCTCTAAAAAGAATGAACTCGTACATAAATTATTTGTTCTTACACTATTCGCAGAAACAAAAAATAACAAAAAATAGAGTTTCTAATAACAAGAAATTCAACAACCAGGGCTGAGGAGTCGGAGTCGTAAAAAATGAGCGGCTCGAAACATTTAAAATATATATATTTAATGGCGTGTATCCAAACAAAATAATCCAAAGTGTTGACATTGCATGCTTGGCTGACAAAAGATGATCTGATATAATTCATATATTAGATAAAATGAAGTTATTGAAAAATTTCCTCGGAGTCGGAGTAATCTTTTTTTTACACGACGTCAAGAACACAAGACGATAATAACAAACAAAAGTCTTCATAATTTTTTTATATAAAAGACGTGTAAAGAAATTTCTAGCGATGAAAGCGATTTACTTCCAGTCCTTCATAAACGTGCGCGTATTTTATCAAGTGGTGATGAATAGTATTTTTTTTATTTTCTTAAATAAAATACATACGTATAACAATATTTTGAAGAAACTTTATCGATAAATACAGTTCTGTTCGAAGCCATGGATGTCAATGACATATAAAACTCCTTACCGCCCATCGGAATCTCAAAGCAGGGCGTAGCGAGAGTGATAAGCTAACCACTAATTCTGTCCTGGCCCTACCATATTTTTATTCTTTTAAAAAAAAAGAGATTTTGATGGAATAAACTCCATTAGAAAGAAGTCTTTGTGCTGCACATTGAGAGCGGACACGGTTAAAAAATAAAATTACAAAAATAGTTATGACATATTTAAGTCGTTATTCTATTCTTGTAGTATAACGGCAAAAATCCTGTCCACCCTAATTTTCTCTTGCCCCACAACGATCTATGAATAAGAGATTATAATTATAATTAGCGTAGGACGTATGACAGTTCCAAGGGCCGTTCGACCGATCAACTCATTGCCTAGAGAACTGGACATTTTTAGCGAAAGTATTTGTAAACTGTTTGTTATATTATATTATTTTATTTCTTGATTTTGATGTATTATGTAGTTTTATTTTATATTTTGTCTCATTATATTTGTCAAGTACATGGCGAATTGGCGTCAGCTGTAATGTCATGTACTGTACTTTTAATTTTTTAAACAATAAAAAAATAATTCTAACTGTATTTGAAATGCTTATCAAATAAGTAAAACACGCTTGACAATTAATTATATTAAGCTATCAAATTTTATGAAAACTTTGGTTTTGCTTGTTTTATAAAATGCATGAAAATATTTTTAATTAAATTAAAAAATAAGACACTCTTTTATCACTTTTAGGGTGTTCACTCTCAATACTTGGTGGAAAGGCATTATATTAATAAAAAAAATATTCCTTTGTACTTCATTCCATTTTATTAATTAGGTCAGGACCGGTTTCGCTCATCAGTTGATAATGCTTGCAATGAGTATTGTTTTTATTAACACTCTTTTATACTAAATCTCCATTTATTTAATAATATGAGGACCGCTTTTCTCATCACGATCATTTTTAACTGACTAAAATTCTCGTGATGAACGAAACCAGTCCTGATTTCATTAAAAAAATGTGGGAAACATGAAAGAGTGTTTTTTTTTAGTATAATACTTTGCCACCAAGTATTGACAGTGAACACTTTCAACATAATTTTAATTCAGCTATCAGCATTTTAGAAATAGATAGCTATAAATTCATTAATGTAAATCATTGTAGCCAAATAATCAAAATATACCATGTTTTTCGAGCCCTCAAGAAGTAAAGTGAGCCGACTAGTAAAATAGTAAAACTTTTCTATCGGACTTCTAAGTACAACCGCA
Organism: Himalopsyche anomala; assembly: GCA_031772345.1. NCBI lineage: Eukaryota > Metazoa > Arthropoda > Insecta > Trichoptera > Rhyacophilidae > Himalopsyche > Himalopsyche anomala. The sequence continues at coordinate 13,473,533 of CM062834.1, forward strand.
TCACTATTTGTTATTTTGATGGATTACATTTTTTTTAGTTCACGAAACTAACACTACTGCAATATATTATCACTTAATTCATTTCACTTTTACGATTTTTTATGACAGGTAGAATATTATATTACATCAAATCATTTTTTTTTACTAAAATATCACTTGCTTAACTTCACCTTTTATTTGTAATGTACTTTCGTTCTTATGAGGAAAGTACAATAATTGAAATGCGATTATCCGCAAATACCCAGAACGTTTTACTAGTCATGCCATCACTACATAATACGATCATATGCATATGGGTACATGCCCTTCATTCCTAGAGATGTGGTTTGCGTTATCACCCTCATGCATGCTGAAGGTGATCGTCCAACCCTACCGCAAGATGGCTAAATGTTTGATTAGCAATTAACCGCATTAGAGGTGATGTCCGGTGGGACAGGACTAACGACATCTGTCGGGTCATACGTTGCACTAACTAACTAATTTGACGTCGACTCCATCTCGTGATTGAAATATTAACTTGAAAACTTCATGGGTAGATCGAATAAATTATCTATGTAATTAATATTTAAACAACTGAAAAGTTTGCGGCTTGAAAACACACAAAGAATTTTGAAGGATACCGTTTTTTATATACTATTTTTTTGTTTAAGAAATGAAATTTAGATTGATTTAGTTAAACGTTGAATGTTTAATATTTAAATGATCTAGTTTCCGTGCTTAGGGTTTATCTAGGCTTAAAAACAACGGTTACATCTAAATCATACATATTTGGCATTGAATACGATTTTTTACTTCGATTAAAAAAAATATACTTAAATCCTGTCTCTTAAGATGGTTTTTTTTTTTATTTTACGCTTATTTTTCAAAATATTTATTTAATAAATGATTCTCCACAACAAAGCTGCAATGTTAAAGTGATTTCATAAAAATGGTTTCATAGAGAAAAAATAATTTATGTAGTTATTTTGTATTTAAAACTCAATACAAATATTTTTTATTAAACCATAAAAAAATACTTTATTTTAAACTTTTTAATTGTTCTGCAATTTTTCGGTGTGTGTGGTGAGTTTTTCAAACTTTACGGATGAGCTGATCCGAATCTCGGATTGCACAAGCATTATTACAAAAAAAAATGCTTTTGTTACGCAATAATATGTTTAACCCAACACCAGCGTTTTGTTATTTTATTGATATACAATAATACACATAATATTTACAATTGTACATATGGGCCCATTTGAAATGAAGTGAGCCAAGTGGTTTTTAGAAGAAAAAAAGTTATATACGTTGTAATATTTTACACATCTTAGAGTATCGTAAAAGTAAAGTAACCTCAGTTGAAACACATTTCAATATTGTTTTTTATCTTCATAAAATAAAAATATGGAATACACCAAAACACCAAATAATGACGTAATTTTATTTAAAAGTCCAAGATTTTTTTTTACCATTTTATTGATTCGCTCTCTTCGCCTCTAGAAAGCCCATAATATATTGAATTGTACGACATCAAATTTGAATCATTCAAATTATGTACACTCCCACAGATTTTGTCACTAACGACCCGGGTTTCGCCTTTCGGCATCTTCAGGCGTTCAGGCGTTCAAGCGCACGGATGAACTTGAACTGACGTACTTATGTACGACATCACTTTACGCGAAATTTGTATGAGCTCTATACCTCGATAAACGTGATTTATTTTATTTTTGAAGTTGTCTTTTTTTTCTGCATGTTCTGAGTTTACGCGAAATCGCTTTCCGTGAAATTTTTCCGAACGTATCCACCGCACAGATTTAAATTTGGGTGTAGTTTACACTTATGAAATGCTAACATAACCAAAAAACAATGCTCATAACTTTAATGAGCGAATAAGTGAGTACATATATATATAATTTATCTTTCTACTCAAACAAAAACGATATCTATGAAAAACCTTTATTTTTTAAATCAAACAAAAAGATTCTCGAATCTCTTTGGTATTGAGAGATAAAAGTTATATAAAACAGCCTTACCGTAATCCGAGTAAACCCAAGACAAACTTCAACGATGCCAAACTTCACAAAGAATCTTTATGGCGAAAAACTTCTTCTTTCAAAAATCGAACACGATTATGTGATCTATGAATTCCTGCGTATTTTCCTCTTTCAAATATAACGCGCCCCACTTTCCCCGCTCACAATCCTTTACAGCGGAAAGCGAACGTGACTAGAGATGGCTTTATCACCGCCTGGGGGAAAGGCGGGCATCAGGAACGTAGTTAACTTGAATAATTTTGCAATTTGGATAAATGCGGCGATGCTATATAAGGCTCTCCATATATTTTGATGAGCAGCGCGGAATCTCTCGATCCATGTTTATCACAAGCCGAAAGGCGTTTTTGTGTTTTATTTAATTGTTCGATTTTCAAACGAGATAGTATTCACAGAAAAACATTTTTATCAACGCAATAAATAAGTTACAAATTTTATTTCATCCCAACGAGTTTTTGAAGTTAGTTTTTTGCGTTGTATATTTTATTTTATTATGTAACAAAAATGTATTTTTTAACTTTATTTGAGAACAAATTTATTCATTTTCAATACCGAAAAACCAGTATTTCGCTATTGACAATCATCATGAACACCAAGATCTCGGATTCACTGATAATAGTATTGCATTCCCTAATTGATATCTCACAGTGACAAATATATGAAATGTGGCAATCATTTTTTTTTAAATATTTATCATTACAGCTAATGCACATGCGATATATATTTTTAAGTTGAAAGTTCATACGAGAAAAAAACGTTGACATTTTTAAGGTTATATTAAGTGTCAAATGACATTAAAAACTACTGCAAGATTGCGTGCACACAGCAGTGGAAAATGGCTGACAAAACTATGAGTGATTATTTTTAAGCTCAATGAAAATTTATTGCAAGTCACTCGAGGTAAATTGACATAACAAACACCCACGTCTTATGTCTCAAATGTAAATTTTAAAATCTTAATTTGAATTTAACCATACCGGGAATCGCACCCAGTCCCACCTGGTGAGTAGATCAAACTCTAACCAAGCAGACCACAGCGGGTGACAAATTATTAAATGTTGTCGTCATAAATAAATATGTAAATTTTTCAAATATGTTAATTACATAATATTATATATTACACAACAAAGTAAATACTATTTTCGGCTCTTGTAATCCAACGATATGAAATATCCAGGAAAACTATGCTATGGAATTAGTCAATTATATAAAAAGTTTTTTTTATATATATATAAAATTTAAGAGTTTTGATGAGTGTATTTTATATCAAGTGCCTTTTAAATCATTTTTTATTCACAGATAATTATGAAGACAAACATTTATTTTATTATTTTATCACATCCTGAATTTTAAAATGAATAACACAAATTTTCCGACTGCGTTTTTCGTAATGTTCCATCAAAACTCTTATAATATAATTATGTATCTTGTCTGTTTTACAAATATTTTTTATAATTTACTCGAAAATTTATGATTATAAATTCGAGTTTATCTGAAACATTTTGTATTCATAGATACTGTATCAATAGTGTGCTGTGTTGACAATTATGTGATACATACATTATTTATCACAATTTAAAAAAATGAACACTGAAATTAAGCATCCAGTCTTCAATCAGATATACCCATTTAGTTTTAAAGTCTTATATCGCCAGCAATTTGCTCGGAAAGTCAAGACTTTAAAACATAATGGGTAAATAAAATCATAATGAGTGCGCTTGAATGACTGAAGATGCTGGAAGGTGGAACTCGTTGGTAATGCGAAAATCTACAAAATATACACGATTCAAATTTGATTTTGAAATTTCATCAAACGCCTAAAAACGTGTTTATAATTTAATATAATAAAAGTCTAAAACTAAAAGATTTATGTCAAAGTTTTCTTTACAAAAAAATCGAAAACTATACTTTTAGTCTTGAACTGTTATTGTCAAAACCATAACACGGAAACATACAAGTACCCCAAAAATACAATAATATTCGTGATACTTCAACGCAGAGATACTGTGTATTTATCTTTCGTCATTGTTCTCAATTTAAAGTTTAGTTTAACTCTTAGTAATTATTTCCACCGCAAATGTCCCAATTTGACTCCACCCTATTAACGATTACCGATCCTTTTTACCCGGATTTATTTTTAGGCAAAAGTACCGCAATATAATTAAGTTGGCGGTTAAGTCTTAGATACAGATCGGAACCGTTAAATTACCGCCGAGCTTCTCTGCAGCATTTACGGCATTCACCCTTGAGATTTATACAAAGGAAATATAATGCAAACACCTATTGCAGAGGACACCAAGCAGCATACAACTAAAAAACATTTTGTATGTGAACCAATTCATTGTAATCAATGAAGCTTTTCAATTTTCATTATAAAATGTGTGGTACTTGACATTTAAAAGTAGTCTGCTTTAATGACGAAACAAAATTTCACATTGTTGTGTATGGCAACCGAAAATATACGACAAAAGTCGAAGCTCATGACCGGTTTCGCTCTTGGTAAAAAAAATTAGACATAAATACAATGGAATATTGTTTTTTTCTTAATATAATGCCTTTCAACCAAGGATTGACTGTGAAAACCCAAAAAGTTGAAAGTCGAAGCCTTATTTATATTATATATGTGTATATATATATTCTCTATACAGTAGTTTAATTAAACATTTTTTTGTACAGCTTATCATTTATATATGTATTTATGTAATCTTGCAGTTGTTATAAACTAATAAAATTATTGAAATAACTGTACCTAAATATATTGATTCAATTGAAACTACATATATCTTTGAAAATAATCATTTGTCATAAATAATACATTAAAATATGGCAGGCGGCTCATCATTATTAAATTTATTTCTTATGAGATTCACCATTCATAATACAAGTAATTATTTTGTTTTTAGTACTATATATTTGTATTTAACCTTTTCCCTGCGCAGAGCAGCAATGAAAACACCCTTACCTACAATTTGTAATTTATGTGTTTAGAATTATAATTAACGTTTACTTTATTAATAAATAACTTTACGATAAAAAGTATGAAGATGATTTTTGAGGGGTTAAACATGTGTCATTTCACATTTTGTACACAATCTATGGCATATTTTTAATTTATCTCCGCTCCCAATATGGAACATATGGCCTCATAATGGAGATATCTAAACAAAAAAATTCTACGAGAACTGTTTTTTACTCAATCACTCAACCTCTCTTTTTTAAAGAGTGTAGTTGGGATAGAAGGATAATTCAAGTACAGGACTAGTGGTTAACTAATCGCTCTCGCTATGCCCAGTTATTAAGTCATAAGAAGGGTGGGAGAGAATTTTTTTAGACATCACAAATATCCATGCCTTCGAACATAATACAGTTATCAAATTTAATTGAATATAAGTACAATATATTATATAAATATTTTAATACTAAATTTTAACATACAGCAATAACTAACAGTTTCGAAAGGTCCATTAAAAAAACAGATATTCAAAAAATCGCATGTGCTTTTGGTGGCCGTTTCTGTCCCTGCGGCTGATGACTTACTGAAGTCTGTACCCTTCTTAACCAAATATGAGTGAAAGCAACGATGTTCAGGTAGAAAAGGATAAATAGTGGGATCAATAGACAAAGGTGTTTACTGTGACCATATGGTCACGCTCGTCCTTGGAGGGTAAAAATTGCAACTTCAATATTACTTAATTCATAAGTATGCATTATGTTTCAAAATAATCGTTTATAAAAAAACACTATTTGTGACTAACATAAGCTTTGCAGAATATTCGTAAACTTGACTTAACTTTACTTTTTTTTTTACTTTACATACTTGAAAACCTTTATACAAAAGCCAGATAAGAATTTTTTGGCTGCCAAACCAACAAATGTTTATGATCGTTAATATGTTACTTAATTGTTAATTTATTGCAGAAAAATCAATTTAAAATAGTATATTTACAGATTTTTCGATTTTATATCACTGAACTAGTAGTTAATTAAGAGCTCAACACGAAAGCGAGTCAATATTTTTGTGGATAAATTAATTAAGCGTAATTTTAATCACAACTAAAGATAATTTATATGTGAAAAATATTGAATAAAAATAATTTCCATTGGTTCTCCATTCGTAATGCTTTACTTAATATTTTAAATTATCAAGTCACTTATTGAGTTAATCAGAAAAAAAGATGTATCTCCATTTGGAAGGTGAGTGAATTAATTAACCTTAACATGATAAAGGAATACTTAATAACAAAGTATAAACTTTTGGTGTGAAGAATATAATCTTATAATAGTTATTCCCAAGACGAAGAGCATCGATGAAACTTGTGTGGATCTAGCGTATATAGATTGGTGAAATTAATAAAATTCAACACATTAGAAAAATAAAACGCCCCATATGATAACGGTATAATGTATAATTATGTTTCTCAATATTTCCTTCCATACGTAGAGTCAATAATTCCACTAACAAACTTTCATGTTAATTATTTTCTAGTACGAATATCGACAGATGTCTCGGTGTCACTCGGCCTAAATAATTTATTTTTATTATATTACATTACATCAAAATGTATCCAGTAATTATACCAATGTGTTTTTAAATCTTGTTACACTGCACTGATGTGTCAAAACATATATATATTTTCAACTTTCATGTCGAACCTCAAGGGCTTGAATCCTAGTACTAAAAGCATTTTTTTCAAAGTTATCAAGATTAATTTTAAATCAAAAGTTAACTTTCACAAAGTTTCCTCCATGTCCATCGAAAATATTATATTTTATAATGTCTTTAGAATACGCTTAATATTAATTTAATTTCAGTTCGCAGAACAATGTTTCATTCAAGACAATATCAAAATATAGTGTCTGATTTAAATTGCCAGTACTAAACAATGAATTTATTTGTCAAACGTGGCTGTGAAAAGTTTAACAGCACGACTTATCGTAATCTACTTTTTCTAAAAGTGTACACAAAGCACAAATCCCGATCTTTATCGTCGCTTGTTTATTATAAGTCTACGGATAATGGTGAACACGGATTATCCGCAACGGAAGGGCTGCTGGACCCTTCTTTCCTTTTCTTTGGAAACTTACCACCGTTTGAAAAGTTTCAGCGAACACCAATGCGCGAAGAATAACTTTTTTTGTTGCGCTTTTGCATTATACTACTCCGATATGAATAGAAAAATGCGGAACATTTAATTTTACTTGAATACAATAATAGGTTATTTCACTGATAGAGTTTAATCAGTAATTTACGTCTCTACAGAACAAAGACATGTCCTGTCGTTGTCACAATATGTGTTTGATTTAACTAGTGTTCATGGGAAATAATTAATTAGTATAAACCATTAACCGTACTTTCAATTTGGATACTTGACCATATATATATCGGCTGTGTTTAGGCAAAAGGGATCAACCCACACAAAATAAATTTTACATGAGGAACAAAAAACGTTTTTAACGCATTTGGGCCAAAGTCATAATAATAAATAAACCCAACCTTAAAATGCACAAAGACTTGTTAGCTGAAGTTTAATTGACTCAATGTAATATTAAATTAATATTTTTTATAAGAAAACCTTTTATAAAGGTAATTTTTCCAGAATTTTCATAGGATCATCTTTTTTTTAATTTAAAAGCTAAATTTAGATACTAATTTGTGGCTTAAGACCTTTTCGAAATATGGTATATTTAAGTGTAAACATTGTGATAATCAAATAAAACTACTTTTCAAAATATTGAAGTGAGGGTTAATCCTTTTTACCTAAACACAGTCGATATAATTGCAATTCAATGAGATTTCACTTTCTGGTAAAACACTCATTAAAAAACATGTTAATTGATTATGACTATCGGCATATAAAGAGTTTTTAATAAATCCTTCATACAAAAATTTATTGTTTTTTGATACTGTAATAAGAAAATATTTTCTTAAGATTAAAAATAATCATTTGAAACTCTTTTATCGGTTTTTTCTGTTACGAAATTTATTTATTTTTTTACACTTGGGTACGTTAAAACAAAAAAGAATATTTAATATTATGACCATTGCTATTTCAACAGTGACTAATACATATAAAAAGCAGTTAATATTTTATCGCATATCATATTTTTCAAAACCTTCAACCGTATTACTACGCTACCAAAGTAATTCCATTAAAAGCTCACACAATGTAATTGTCCTAATGAAAGCCGAGTTTACTATGTCTGACCTAGGTAAATAAACAAAAAGTGGACATATAATTACTCAGAAGCTTAGATTCGCCCCTTTTCGCTCGGACATGTCCGCTTTTGTCGGTAACCGTACCTTTTGGACATGGCGCAATATACGCAAATGTACGCAAGATGACCCTTTTGCTTTGATGTAATCAGTTCCGGGTCTTTTCATGAAAATATTTTGAAAAGATATCATTAAACCACGTTACAAATAAATAGAAAATAAACGCGTATAGCTTTTTTGCCTATTTCGTTCGAAGACTTTTGTTACGCTTTGGATGTTTTCTAAATAATATTTACCTGATCACAATACATACATGTATGGAATCAGTAATTTATATTTTTCATAATATTTTCTACATATTTCTTCCAGGGCTTTTTTTCTAATTCATGTCCGATCTCTACGACTTTTAAGTGAAGGTATTTCAACATAGATTTTTATGATAACTGCTTGTTAGTCAGTTTCTCAACCTCTCTTTTAAAGAAAGTAATGATAGAAAAATAGGGCTTGGATGTGACTAGTGCAACCACTAGTCACGGACACCAATCTCACTATCACGGACACCAATGCCTTCGAATAGAAATTATGGGCAAAATTATGAAAGCACTGTTTTTTTCTGAAATAGTTATTGGTTCCACTGTTTTTAATATTGATTACTTTCTGACGGCCTCCTTCGTCTGAATTGAAAAAAAGACAACATGAGCTTGTTAGATATGTAGTTAGAATATATTATATATCTTACTAGAATTCTGTTTTAAATTGTATAAAAATAAAATAAACCAAAACTCATCGAGACAAATTTCACTCAAATAAATTAAGTATATCATCAGTAGAAAATGTTAACAAGGAAAATAATCATAGATGAATATTTATCGTATAGAATTTTATACTGCGAAGTGCCCGCAAAGTTGTCGTATACAAAATTCTTTCTGTTCAATTATATAAAATAAATTCAGCGTTGAGCTGCCAATACACCAAGAAACTTCTGCTATATCTTGGTTACAATATTGAATACGAGCTTTGCTATATGGAAAAATGTAGATACATTATACAACGAAATGATCTGAGAATATTGTTTTTCTTTTTTGACAAGGGGCACACGCGAGCCTTTGCGAGTCCCTGAAAACCAGTGGTGCACAAACCGCGGCCCGAAATGGCATTTGTTGCAACCCAAAATAACAAGTACTTCATCAACAAATTTTTCATTGAATATGATAAAAATCTGTGTTTGATATGTGAAAAGGTTATGCAGTAGCAAAGGTTTATAATTTGAATCGTCACTGATAGAAAATCTAATACTATTCCGAATTATTTAATATGATTATATTTTCACGGGTTTATATTTGCGGCCGTAATTCATCTTTTTACAATTTTCAAGAACGGCGCCATATATATGTTATACTACGAACTTATTGAGTGATCCCAATCCTTTTTTTACGCGATACATTGGTTCTAGAAAGTGGCTCGTAAATAAAACCTCAATTTCATATAATTTGATTAATCGGTTCCAAAAATTAAAATATCGCGAAAAAAAGTATCAAAAATGTATAAAAACACGAAAATTGTTCTTCAAATTCGCGCAATTTTTTTTTTACATATTAATTATAAATTACTATTAATTATAAAAATATAGTGAGACACAGATACATATTGTGTAAACATGCATATATGGATCCACTTATAGGAGTTATTCGCTGCTGTCACTGTCGGTTATGAAATGTTTTTGAACTAACGTATTGAATTTTGCTTGAATCTCAATTTTGCACGAACTCGTTTGATGAAATGCTGTTTTTCCTAGATTTTTGATCTGAGTCAATTATTATTACATTGGATTTGTTTTGTCGACAGAACGAACAGTTGAAACTCATTTTTTAAAATACGTAAGTGTAAAATATTTTATTTTTAAATGCAGATGTTTATTTGGTACTCTCCAGCCTACCCCTAAGTAAATTCCACTGATTATTTTACGTTGCATTAAAAAATGCCTAATGTAGACAAAACTTTGAGAGAAATGATTAATTAGAAATCGTTCCGAAGTGAAATAATGTCACTGGTGATAATTACGATGAAAATATGGTAATGTCTGCTTTATATTTTTATTAAATTGCTAGTAATATCATTGTTCATTTAAGTCTTGTCACAGAGGGGATCTAGTTATCAAGTTTAAAAAAAAAAAAAACATTAATAATGCTGCAATGCGTTTCGTATTATATTATCTTTCCATTTTGGCTTCTTTTTTTGCTGTTTTTTTTTATCATCCATTTCTTATTTTATTTCAGTTGTTTTTCTATGCAATTCGAATTTATTTTTTTTATCACAAAAAAATTGTGACGACGTTAAAGGTTTTTGTGACTTGATAAAATACCTCTTTACTTAAATGCAAAAAGGACACTTGACTTTTGAGACATATTGTAACTAGGGTATCCAGTCCCGGACCTCTCCTGTGATCCCGGAATTGTATCTCAATAAATATTAAATTTTATTCCGTCAGGTAGAAGAACAACAGAATACATATGAAATACAATATTCAAAAAATAAAATATTTAATTTTGTACTTATTCTTATTTTTATGTATTAGATCATGGCCGGTTTCGCTTATGACGAGTAATATCAACTTTTAATGCTCGCCATGAGTAAAACCGGTCTTGATCTCAATAAATAAAAGTGGGAATCAGTACAAATACATATTTTACTTTTTTAATATGCCTTTCCACCAAGTATTAAAAGTGAGCACCCTAAAAGTGATAAGTACAATATATAATGTTAAAAAAAAATACTTAACACTGTTATAATAAATAAAATAAAATATTTTACCAAAATATTTATTTTGTCTTTACGCCAAAGCACGAAAATTAGTTCAAATATTTTTTCATTCATACATTTGTCGTCATCGATTACAGAAAACTGAAAAAATGGTTTTTTTTTCAATTTGAATCGTAGACAATCTCACAAGCTTTGTATACTCGTCGATCACCCAAATATTCATCATAGATAGACATGTATGTCTGGCATATTTTTTGTTGAAAAGGATACGACACCTTGTATCTTGTTATATATGAAATGTATTTATTTAGTTGGATATAAAATAATTAGTATAAAACAATAATCTTACCTGAAATGGACGTTCAGTACGCACACAGTCATCCAGACACTCAACGACACGAGTATCATGGTAAACAGGAGATACTTCCCCAGGAGTGGAATTGCCAGAGAAGTTGGTGGAATAATCTCAGCCAGCAACAGGAAGAACACAGTCAAAGAGAGGAGGATTGATATGCACAGAGTTACCTGAAATGCCCTAGCGAACTGAACACCTCGTGGACCACTAAACAATTTTTAAAAATTCTGACCCACAGTTTTACTAACCAGTCAAATTTATATCGAATAATACATATTTTTTTTATTATTAACGAAGTAAATGCCCGAAAACCACTACCTATAATGTTTTATTAGACTTTTAAATAAAATGTAACAATGTTTCTATGATTTTGTTTGAAAATCATTTTTCATCATTTTATTGTCAAGGTTATGGAAATATAAGATAATCGATTTGTCAAAGCTTTTGCTAAATTATTAGCATTGTTTTTATATAGATAAGAAAATTACCAAATAATTTTCAATTATGTAAGCAAATACTGAATGTATTCATCGGATGGTTTTCAAGACATCAAATTTATTAAATTTGCCTTATTTATTATTGTTTGCATTGTATTTCACTATAAAAATATTATTTTTCCCTAATTTAAATTTATATTAAAAGTGTCATTGTTATAAAAATCAATCAGCCGTCGAATGATGAAACATAAGTCACATTGTTATTTAAAAAAAGATATAATTCTACAAATCAAAAGACGTGAAGCTTCAATACCTGAATTTATAGTTAGATATTATATACGAAACCTGATATTCTGTAAACGAATTAAGTCTTTAAAGTGTTATAAAAATAAATAATAATTCATCTTTTTATTACATTACGAAATTGTGTTTCCATCTATTTCAACAATATATGAAGGTTAAAATTTTAAAAAAAATTCTAATCTCTAATCGTTTTTTAATATATTTTCTTTTATTAAATCATTATATTAATTATATAAAACCATTTTTTTTGTAGATAATAAATTGTGCTATATATAGTATATATATATATATATATATATGTATAAAAATCTGAGCAAATAAATAAAAATATCTTAACGCATGTATGCTTAAAAATAAACATATTTAACTCAATTATTGTTTACAGCATAATATTTATAGCTAAATACTGCATTTTGTTAGTACATGGCATCCTATAGTAAATAAATTTCATTTCTCCACAACATAACATCTAACAGAACAGATTTACTACACCTTTAACAATCAATGCATTTAGCAGAAATAAAAAAAATGAAAATAATTTTTGCGGTGATTTGCGTAAAAAAATGGTAAATAATTTAAAATGGCTAACGACAAAGGCAAAAATAAAATGGCACGTTTATTTGAACAAATGCTCAGCACCAAATAAAGAAATGTGTAAATGCTGGATTTACTTAGAAAACAATAAAAGCACAAGTACAATAAAACGCAAAGCTCTGGAGCAGCGATGATCATTATATTTATCACTGAAAAAAATAAACTTTCAAACTTTCGTAATTATTATTTTTTAAATATAATCAATTATGATATTTTTCTTCGTGTAGTCATTAAGACTATTAAAGTGTACTTACCAATCAAAAATTATTTTGCAAGAATATTTAATACTTCAATTTAAATGATTTTTTATGAAATCAGCGGTGGGGAACTTATCAAACCAAAAACTTACAGATTTTAACAGCGAATGCCAAATCCACTGCCTGGTTTTATTATGATAATATAAGATTGCCATAATATCTATCGCGTATTGTAAGAATTATTGCTGTATAGCAATAATAAGTATTTTAAAAACATCTTTAACAACACTGTCACAATTATTTGGTCTAGTTGGTTAGAACCTGATTTTAGCGATCAGGAGAGATTGGGCTCAAATCCTAGTAAAGTAAATGTAAGTTTTTTTCAATTTATATTATATATCTTGTCATCTCAATTTTCTTTGAGTTTCTACTGATTACACAATTATTGAAAAACGTGAGAACTTTTTTTTTAGCTCGCTCCTTCAAAAAAGTATCGAATTGACGGTTTCAACAGAAATTGTAAAATGACTTTAAAAAATCCTCTCAAAATGTTACGACTTTAATTAAACGCATTTTTTAGCAGATTTAACGGATTTTTCACTTCTTATACTAAATTTTGATATCTCGGGATTAGTAATTACACAATTTCGGAATTACGGGATCCCGGAATTTGAGGCCCTAGATGGAAACTCCAAATGAGATTTATTCGCAACATGACATTTGCGATTGTGACAGTGTTGTTTTAGGGATAAGCTTTTAGATATAACTCTCATTTGAATTTATGATCTCTTTAAAATTTTCAATAACCTAAAATTAAAACACTCAATTGTGCTCTTCTATTTTAATTTCTATATTGATGGGCAGGCTATTTTTGGAAAAAACTAATATTTTTTAAAAACATATATAATATTTATCTCTATTGTATTTTATAATGTATCCCACTCAATGGACTGCTGTAACTATCGGTCAAGGAAGACAATCCTTAAAATCTCTTATTGATTTTTCTAGTATAAAATATGTTTCGTTATTCTACCAAAAACAAATATGAGAACAACATTTTTAATGCAAAATCCATAAAAAATACATTCGCTTAAAAATGAGTTATTATCCTAATCTCATAATTCACTAGAAGAACATAAATTTTATTATAATGTATTCATGATGAATTGCGAAAATAAAAAATAAATTTACTATTTTGCTACGATAACTAAAATTATACCACTATGAGCGATTTCCAGTCAATCTATTTCTAAAAATTAATAAATATACTGCAAAAATCAGTTTTAAAATAAATCATTTATCTACTACTCGTTCAAAAAATAATTTAAATATAGCTAATATGTTAACTTTTCCGTCAAAAAACTAAATCATTTAATTATTGCAGATAATAACAAAAGCAAAAAACCATTTCATTTTTAAAACCTATAAATTTTTTTCGTTGACATCAAACAAGAGTCTAGTTTAGAATACCAACAAATTAATAAAATAACTTCGTTGCACATCTGAACTTTTATTTTTGTCTAATCGTTTTTAGTAATATTTAATCTAGCTTAATCATATCTTTATTACTCTACTAAAATTTTAATATTGTTGAAACAATTTTATTTTTAAATAAGGCGTAGATTTTTATTAAAACATATGCTTAAATAGTGGTATTCTTAATGAATATCTGCAATAATTTGGGAAGAAACCTCGATTAAACATCAAATAGAAATTTAGTAGAACAAGAAACGTATCATTATGTGTAACGGTAATTTTAGCAAAAATAGTGAAACGATTTATTTTTAATGAGAAAAAACGGAATGTTTTAAGAAAATTCAAACCTATTGAATGTTTTACTGGGATTTTGTTATCAAAAGGGGGCTCAAAATATACTATGTCTCAAGATGAAGTTTTATTATAGTACAAACTGTGTAATATTTTCTACCTTTACCCAACTTTAAATGTATGCAAATATCTTTATAATACTTTTGATGGCATTTCAATGATACTTAGGTAACATTAGTTACAATACGGTGTTTTAAGGAAACGTCATGGTACTAGAAATTATCGGTAATATACTGCGCATATTGACGTAATTTTTTGAATTATTAATGTTTGATATTTCAATAAAAGATACGGTCAGAAACTGTGACTTTATTTAAATTTAAATGAAAGCTTTTTTTATAAATAAGGTACTTAAATAGTGTATCTAAATACTAATTTTGAAAAAATATTGTTAACGTTGCGTTGGAACTTAAATTAGTTTTATTTTTGTGATAACTCTTTGAGTTATTTGAATATGACTAATAAATTAAATCGTAAGTGACATCATATGTGCAGAAGATTATATGCCTATAATTAGTAGTACCGTTAGATACGTTTTCCCCTATAGGGAAGTCATGACATGATCGCATTAGACAGGTAATAGTGTAGTCAACATTCCAGGAAACTAATGACGGACGGATTCACGAAACGTTCAAAGCTGCTTGGGGCACAAATATTAAGGTGGGTTCACATCAAACAATGATTCTAAAACGGGTCATGGTCCAACATAGTGGGGTGTGGTCGAATTCGCCATAGGACAGTAACAAGCAACTCTATGGGCGATCTCAAACAGTTCACATTTCAACTTTTTGATATGTCAATCATGGTCAATTCAGTCTTCAAGCCAGCTAATTTCCTCTCAATATTCTTTACATTAAGTAAAAATATCGCTCGACAAACATAGACATGTCAAGCTTTTAATTATTATAATTGCTGATATGACATACTGCTGTCAATTTAAAGATATTATAATATATAATTGAGATTTAAACAAAAGGGAACCAACTGCAAGTTTAGAGTTCGAACATGTTTTTAGGTATTTTATGTTAATGTGTTAAATATTCGTGGTTATTTAAAAATGTAATTTATCCTTACATCAATTTTTTACTTATCATAACAGATAATTTGTACGTGCTTTTTTTTCATAAAAAAATATGACTTTTAGATAATTTTCCTGTTTAGCAAAAAGTAGATATCTTTTTTTAGAATACTTACCAAATGCCAAATTTCTAATGGATAACTTGTATTCAATTAAAATTTTGAATATTTAAAGTTAGTTCTCATTAATAAATGAAAATAGCTACAAATTTCAGTCAGTTCTTTTTACGTAACCCCACTCAATCTAAGGACGAATATTTACCAAAAAAAAATGTTTTGTACGATAACGCTTCCGTATTGATTATTTATTTTACGTAAAATTCACCGTGGTAATTGATTGAATTATCGAATAAATTACGGTAACTAGGGGCTCGCTTAATCTTATGGTTATTCGCGATGTTTTGGGAAAAGTGTGATTTTTTTTATCACTGACTGCTATTTAATATATACACTTATATTTTGTAACAGTACGCAATATATCGTAATTTAATCAATATAAATAGCTGAAAATTGTACACCAGAGATCCCAAATGTACATTACTACTTTTGTAATTGAAATATATTGCATATTTATAGATTATACAAAGCAAAGATCTGAGAATTTTGTTTTTCTTAATAGCCCCTGCGAGCCCCCTCCAGCCCACCCTTGAAGTTAATGTTACTATAAATATCGGGTATAGAATTTTCGGAATAATATTCAAGATATATTGTTTTCTATTATCAATATTTACTAAAATTTTATTTAGGGGGTCTTACAAGATGTCTTAGTCATTTTTTTAATATTCGAATTAGACGAGATATTTCATTGGATGATGAATTTAAAAAAATAGACCGTCTTTAGAAAGGCGAATGTTTCACGCATTTCGGCAACATATTTTGTCTGAACGGAGCGCCAATTAGAACGGAACAAAGATTCCATACAAAATACAGTCTAATTTTTCATCGGATTTTCATTATTACCATTTTTACACGATTTTCTACACCACTATGTTTTTCAAATAACGCAAGTACCAATTTTTAATCATTTTTTCATATGTTTTGCGTTGCTTAGTGTAATGTATCTGCCGATTAAAAAAGAGTTGGGTGTATTTTATTATTTTAAATACAAAATTAAAATCTCAAACTCGTCTATTAAAAAGTTAGTTCTTTGGCCACGTCAACGTCTCGAAATATTATTTGTGCAATTAAAAATCTACCTTAAATTGAGTTATGAATGTATTTTTTAATATTATAATACATTATGTAACTAATATATAACCCAGCGCAGTCTTAATAGCAGTAATAGTTCAAATTAATTATAATCAGCAACTGTTTATTTATTTTCTTATGAATAAATCGGGTAATTTATGAACATGATGCACAATGTTTAATAAAAATGTTAAGATAGTTCATTGGTCATATTAAATATAATTAAATAACAAACAATTTTATTAATCAATGGGTTTTTTAGCAATGACTTAACTCGTTAGGCGGTTAATTAGCATTATATTATATAAATATCGATTTACATTTTGTAATAAACAAAATAATTTTGAGTTTAATGTTTTAGACCCCGGTCTGCATTACGCAATAGGTGTGTGTGTGTGTAAAGTAACTTATTGGTAAGACCCTGTTGCATAAAAGAAAAATATATTTTTGACAGTAAATTATATTGCTTACAACGTACGCATTTTTTCTTCGTTTTTGATAATTATTTTTAATCGATTATAAGACAAACATTTAGCTGTAATGTGAACTGTTACGAGAGATCGCACAATCAATTTGGAACATCTAAGTCTTGGGCACAATTCCTATAGTAAATAGACAAATACATTTTCAACATATCAATCAAAATTTGACATCATAACGATTGTTAACGATGGCTTATTTTTTGATTAGAAAATATTACATTGAATCAAAAATATTTCCATAATGTATACAGTCTGATGATAATACTATTATTTCATAATTCTTTGCATATTTTTAATACGCGCGCTATACCTTCTTTTATTTAGATTTAAGATACTGTATATTTTTAGTATTTAGTGACAACAATTGTTTTTGTTTACTTAATCGTGGAGATAAAAAAAATCATTTGAACATAACTGATGTATGGTATTGAAAAACATATGTTTCGCAATAAACAGAGTAATGCAGTAAAAATAAAAAAGTGTAGAATTTTTTTTTTTTTAAATTCGAGTAGTAGGCCTCAAGTTACTAAAAATGAGCATATTCGAGTTATTATCAAAACAGATCCAAGATTAACATTACTAAAAGTTTTTCAAATATTAGATTTGTATTCAACAACAATTTTCATGTATTTAAAAACGTTGATAAACCTTTTATATTATTACTTATTTATAATTACGTGCAAAATATGCAAAGACTTATGACACAAATGTATACATTTTATTTGTTTCGAACAATGCAGCATTTTATCAATAAACGTATTTTTTATACATTTTGATAATTAGATTTTTTTTTAATAGAATCGTTATGACAGCAAACTTTTTCACTAAATTAACATTAATGATTTTGTTATAGTCAAAGGAAAATGGTGGTACATATTTAACAACCGTTTGTAAGTATATAAAAAAATAACACGATATAATTCGCATAATAAATTATACGAAAACTTTTATTTTTTTTAAACTCTACTTTTCAATGCATTTTACATTAGTAATTTCACCATTTCTCCTTTTGTTTCATACGCACAAAACACTATTACGTTTTCCTTTGACTAGAACCGTTCTTATTTAATATCAATCATTCATATATTTATGTATAGAGTGTTTAGTGATAGTTATATTATACTAATAATAGCCAACAATACCACTTTAATTACTATGATACCTTTTCTCCGGAATCTGAAGGCAAATAAAATACCAGGACTGTCAAGAAAGTTATGCCTACGCACGGTATTATCAAATTTACTGTGTAAAATAGAGTCTTCCTTCGCATTGTCAGCTTAAATGTTATATCTGCAAAGAGGAATCATTTTACATCATCAATTATTACTGTATTTTTGTTATATACAACCATGTTAGCTTCCAATATGGGTAAAATGAATGTGAAATGGAAAATATCAACAGAGGTCGTTTTAAATATGATGATGGAATGAAACTAAATTTGTCTCTAGCAGTATGTAAGCATGCTCCTCCAGAAAAACGCATTAGTATTCAAAGAAGCCTTACAAAATGACGAATTCGAATCCATTATAAGAATCTCACATGAAAAAGATAACAAGACTCTCCAGTCAGCACGTTGCCAAAGGTGACAATCATAAATAATAATGCATTTTCGGGTACTGATAATATTAATATTTGTGGTGTTTACACAGATCCATGAATCGATTGATAACTTTATTTATGAAAATGTTGATTCAAGGATTCGATTCTGTAAAGACCGTGACCAAACAAGACTTACGCCAAGATCACTGGGCTACAAGACTGACGTATGCTTACTGTCAGTCCATTATTGGTAAAGAGGACAAATAATATAAATCAAAAATGATAAAATTACAATGTTTGAAAATTCTGCAATCGCTCAACCTCTCTGTTCGGAGAGGGTGAGGATATGAAGATAATACATCTGGAGAGGATGTGTAGTTTGCTCTTCTCTTTCTGTACACTTAATTTTCAATATCAGGTATAATGATCGGAAATAAATAGAAACACTACAATACCTGTATATTCAAATACATAAACTGAATAAAAAAACTAATTCATTTAAAGAGGCTATTCGGATATTGACAAAAGCCCAAAAGCATTTTTTTATATTATTAATATGGATTTATTTATGTTACTTTCATTTAAGACTTGTGAATTTTTGGCAATCACTCTTTTATTAAAATCTTTACCGGAATCAATAGCGCTTTATATATTTTCATTCCTTATTTGAAAACAGCATGATGGATTAAGAAGATATTATTGTGCGTTACATGTGTTTCACTGAGTATAAAATCTTTACATCTTACCCCTTTCTTACAACATCATTTACCTGAAAACGGTTCCTTGCAGCATGGGTAAAATTCTTCATTCCTTGTAGCCGGAACTTCCAAAATATCCCATTCTACTGATAGGTAGAACTCGCTAAGATCAATTCCAATATGCACAAGGTTACTTCCTGCTACTTGACCCATATGCTTCAAGTCTACCTGAAATATATATGAAAATATTTTTACCGTTGGACAAAATTTATGATAACGGAGCGTGCCTGAACCTAAAATTACTAAAATACAAATGCAGTATGTACATACTATACATATTTGGTGCTCTATGGTATTTCAATGTCTTGCAATCATTTTTAATGGATGCAATAAAGTAACCACTCGACGCAAATCAATCGACTTCTCATAATATTTGTTCATTCGAGTCGTATCACTGAGTAACGTAAAAAAATGACTCGCGGTTCATTTCTGATTTTGTTTCGCCTACTATTGACAGAGCAGTACTAGAGTTGAAGGGTAATGAGTAACTCGTTTATCTATAAGGTCGAAGCAATAAAAAAGGTAAAATACTCTTAAAATCTACCATTTATTTAATAAAATAAAATATTACTATTATACGTATGCTTTTTAGCCATAACTACTATAAAAACTACTGACTCAATGTATTACTTTTCACAGGAAATGTTTTTATCGGCAAAATCAAACGAATACTTCGATTGATGTGAAATAAAAAAATATATATAAATATCTACAATTTAATTGTGTCACCTTTTGCAATATTTAAATTAAAAAATAGTTTTGTGAGTTTGAGTTACCATCAGTGATCATGCTTAGAAATTACTACGTTCTCGAGAGATGACAACTATTGTATGTTTTGTGTACGATGTGAAAAAATCCGAGACTTCAGAATCAATAGTCAAAACCTTTCAATAACATCTCTGAGCATTATCACCAGCAATGAATATTCTTTGTTCGGCTCAATTATTTGTTAAAACGTAATTTATTTTTTATATTCAACTATTTAATGTGGTAATTTTTCATTGAGGCTTTTACCTGTATTCCATTATAAGTCCATGAGCCAAACTTCATGAAGCAAGTCTGTTCGTCGAAGGGAAAATATTCAACATTGATCTCGCAGGACGACTTGTAAATAGCTGGAGGCTTCCAGAATACTTCACCAGTATACT
The DNA here is from genome assembly GCA_031772345.1 of Himalopsyche anomala. Taxonomy (NCBI): domain Eukaryota; kingdom Metazoa; phylum Arthropoda; class Insecta; order Trichoptera; family Rhyacophilidae; genus Himalopsyche; species Himalopsyche anomala. Next base: position 13,494,442 of record CM062834.1, read on the forward strand.
TCAGTGTTGCTTTCGTCATCAGAGTAACCTGTAATATTAATCAAATATTATTTAATATGGTCATAAATGCGTTTTATATTTTATTTTAATTAAAGTTTTTCTCCATTATATAATATTAAGAAAAATAATATAAATATATAAAATCTATTTGACCACACTGATTGTGTTACATCTTCAGTTCGGCTATTCTCAAATTTATCAGGACTAAGACTTTTATTAATCTCTTATAGTCAATAATATTCTAGTATTTCTTTTTTACTGTTGGAATAACTTCGTTCCGTGGCGCAGCGATCAACGTCGTTGTCTTCCGTGATAAATCTCACGGTTTCGAATCCCAATATGATTTATATTCGAAGGCATTGGTGTCCCGGGATCCTGTTCAATTCCACGATCCCAAAATCTCGAAACTGTTACAGTACTAATCCCGGAATTTCAAAGTCGCCAAACAAAAATTTTCGCCGAGCAATCGAGAGTTGAGTGTACATACATTTTAGTAATCCACCCATAAATATGTTTAAAAGACATGGTAATATGGTAAACATAATAATTTATACAATAACTGTATAAAAACATTTATAATACATACAGAACGTTATAATATAACAGAAATGTAAACGTATCAAAAAAACATTTTCGCTCTGTCGGTTAAATTTGTTGGCGTATTTTATGTTCGTTAATAAATTCAGTGCGCAAATCATAATTGATCAATCAGCGTTTTCGCGTAATTAATTTAATTCGATTCGCCAAACAGTAATTATTAGCGAACGTCATCAATAATAAAATTTCATTTTCGAAAATACGTTATTCACTATTGTTTACTCTAGCAATCAATTGGTAAAAAAGTATTTTTTCTGCACCATTTGCGTGCTTTGTATTTTTTATTAAATATAAATAGACGTGTAAAAAACACTAAAACCGATATTTTTTTAAAAGATGCCGCTGTCATTAATTCTAAAAACACCTTATTTATTTATTATATACTATATTGGGCTAAGGTTGTTTTAATTTTATTAACCTCATAATTGCCATCCCAATTGTTGTAAAGGACGATGTCCGGCAGCCAAATGTGCTCTGAGGGTACGTACAACATTTCAACTCCTCCGTATTCCTCAGGATCCCATCTCAGCTTGTAGTCAAACCATTTCTAGAAAGAAAAATAAAAAAACTTTGACCAGCTTAATTTTATACTTTTGTTTTATATTGGAAGGAAATATTTGTTAATTTAACGAATGTGCTTATTTAAAAATTCTACGGGAACATTCTCACATGTTTTAGGATTAAGACACAAAAATAAAGTTTTTACGTCTGGTTATAATATCTACTAATGAATTAAAATTCCGCCCTTAAATGATGTTTCAATTGTGTACAGTTGAAATCATTTATTTCTCTGAAATAGCATTTATAAATGTAAACTAGTTTTATTTTAAAATATACAGTATTTTTTCTGTATTGTGAAAAGGGATTAGTCTTTTATTTTCTTGTTGACGTGAATCAAATAAAAGTTATATTTGCTTTAATAATTTTTAATCACTGCATTTCCATAATATAATACGCAGTATTTTTTAAGTTAATGTATGTACTTACCTGTTCAACCCAAAGATTCGTTGTCATGACCTGGTTCTTCAAATTGACTTCCATAAGCTGACTGAGTTTAAGCCCTAGCCACACGGTGAGGGTCTCAGTATTGTTGATGACAGGTCTAATGAGGCGGTTGTAGTTACTCAGTAAGTCATCGTAGAGCCTTTTCGCATCAGGGTTGGCTTCTATGTGCTTTATTGTTGCTATTCAAAGAATATCACCACTTTCAAGTTAAATTCATTTCAATTACAAATAATTACAATGCATTATATTTCTCATATTAAAAACTATCATGTATAATCAGTTTTTCGGTGGAAAATGAATGTAGACTATTCATTTCGATTTGAATTCGTTACTGAATTTCTCCCGCGAATGTTTCAACGCATGGTCAATGACCACTAGTCATGTAGTTATCTCTGTAGTCATGTTACAATACATCTTCTCCATAATACATTTGTTCGAGATATTATTTATATGATGTGAAAATAACATAGCACGTACGTTGTATTATCGCATTTCCTTGACGTATGTTTATTCCTGTTTTAGTGTCTTAAATTGGAATGTGTCTTTAAATCAATGTCGTAGCAGATGACGATGTGTTCTTTTTTTGTTATTGGTATTTAATTATAAATGTGCGTCTAAAGCTTTGTTCCTACCAGTCAAGTAGATTAGTATAGTGAATAAGTATAGTTGGTTAGTCGAACTGAAAAGTATCCACATGCAGTGTATCAGTAACAACGTGCCAAGATAAACACATCGCAACGCGTCCAATGTGTCAGTAATGTTCATTGTATTTTCCATGGCAGTATAGGCAGTCTGGCTTGTATGTTTTATAATTCAATAGGCTTGATTTAAATATGCCAAAACGAATTGAACAGTGCTTGGATGCCTACGTCTACAAATTAACTTCACTAACTAGTGGTGACCACTGTGGTTTTTTAGTAGTTTGTAAAGCCTCTTTTCTGAGCGTTACAAAATAAAAAAATATAGATTAATGAATAGTAGCGGCTAACGACCTTACTGGCTTACTTAACCTATTTTGCTTGCTCACACGGGATTAGTTACTAACCGACTAATTCACTGTACTAATCTACTCGACTGGTGGAAACAAGCCCTTAAAACCGAGAAAATATGTTAATTACTCAATCTTTTTAAATATGTTCTTAGATAGAAATATTTATTTATTGAATATTCAAAAAAAAAAAATTCTTCCCTCCCATCCATCCTATCCTAAAAACGGGGCGTATCGAAAGCGATAGCCCACCACTAGTCCTGTTCTAGCCATATTTTTATATTTCTACTCTCTTTGAAAAAAAGAAAGGTTAAGCAACCGAGTAACAAGCACTTTAGATGGAAATACTTATGTTGAGATAAAATCCATTCCTCTGCATATGGTTTACATTTGGAACGGACATGGTAAAAAAATATATCAATTTCACAATTATTGGTAAATAATCAATGTTGAAAACCGATTTTCCAGAGAAACGTATGCAAATGTCATTTGCATAATTGAAACTAACCCTTATACGTTAAATTTCTTTGTATAGTAATAAGTTAAAACACATTTTTGATAAAAAATAATCTTGATCTGTTTTTTCAATTAAATGTGTCTTGTTTAAGTAAAAGTAATAAAGCACGATCGAAACTTACGCAAAAAAAAATGTTTACTATTCGCGTAATCGATCAGTGAAAGTAATCCTTATTAAATTATAACAGTATGGATTAAGTACTACATTTTTTATATATAATCAATATGGTTTTTATTTGTCAAAAATCAACACTTAATACCATTATTATCACATTGATAGATTTTCGTTATTATCTAAAACATAGGTTTTTTAATGCTATTTCTATTTATTAACTTTTTCAACAAAACGGCGGTAACGTGGTTGATTGGCGAGTTTTTTATATTTTTCATAATACTTGAAGATGTTTTATTAATAACAAAAAATTGTAATCATCACAATAAATTGCATATAATTTTACTGTTTAAAGTGGAATTTCAAAACTTAAGACATACTTTTATTTCTAAAAAATTAAACACAAATTTCAATTTCAATTTCATCAAAATCAAGAGTTTAGTTGATAATTGATTTCTATCTTCACTCTTTTATTTGTCCTATTAATATGATTTGAGATATCAAAATATAAATATCAACTTCTTTACTATAATATTTATTTGAATTACCCGAATGAAATCTGTGGTTTTGGAAATTTAACCCAATCTTAAATAATTTACAGCAAAAATTAATTGTATGGTATAACGAATTATAATGAACATACTTGTATAATTAAAAAATCCAAAAGTTTTTACAATTTCCTAAATTATTATTAAAATCGATTTTATTTCGAAACTTTTACTATAAAAACTTAATTAAATAAGAAATTTATGAACAGATCAAAAAAACAATGTTTAAAATAAACATTGTATGTACATCAGAAGAATCTTCTATGTAAATGGTTTTGAGATGAACATACTTTCTATCAGTTGTTTTAGTGTAAATGGATTGTTTTAGATTTCTACGATAATCGCTTTTGCGACCTAATTACATTATATTACGGAAAATTAAAAATACTCACTTAAATGCACTCCCCTGGCCACCAAAACAATTATAAATAATTTCCCAAAACAACTGTTAATTATCATTTTGATTTTTTTTTATCACAATATATTTTTTCAGATTGCAACACTTATAAATTTTGACTCGCTCATCTTGGCGTCGAACAATAATCAATCATATATTTCAAATTAAGAATTATGTTACAATAAATACGGAATCTTAGGTTAGGTTTCACGGTGGGCGGTAGTGTGAAAAACCACCTTTTGCAAAAGTCGACCGCCCTCTATCGCGACTCGGTCCATACAGCATCGTAGTTTAATTTTCAATCGATAAAGTGAATGCAGCGCCGCGCTTGCGCTGCGGCCAGCTTTGAAACCTTGCTAATATTTCCAAAACTTTTCTACCTTTCAAAACAAATAATCTTCTATTTCATTTGAGGTATTTCTGATTTAAAATAAAAACACTTTCCTTTTAATCGTTGTATTTATTAAAGTTGTTACGTATTGCTTATAAAAACTGTTGCTACTACTAATCAACACGATTTTCATGAAAAGAGAATAAGTTATTTTCGATGGACACGGCGGTAACTTTGTGGAAATTAGTTTGTAAAATAAAATGTAATTTATTAACTTTGATACTCCACTTGTTGTGAGACAAATTGTGACCGCCTCTCTGCGTCCATTAAAAAGGGGAAAATTCGATCTTTATTATGTTATTTCAAACTATATAATAATAATCAATTTTTAGTTTATTTGTTAATGTTAAATTTAAAAACTCTATTTTAAGATGTTTAACCACTTGGATCCAAAGCGGACAAAGGTGTCCGGAACATATGCAAGCGAACACAGATATCGGAGACATTTAAAAACATTAAATACTTGGTATTCTAATAGAATATAGGCAATATTTTGATGAAGATATGTAGTGCCATTTATACTGAGTTAATATAGGTTCTTAAATATCGAATTCGAGTGTATATTAGGCAAAATTATTTTTCTCAAAAACACGCAGTATCTTTGGGACATATTAATGATTTATTTGCGCGGTATTCAAACGGTTAACGCAAACTGAAAAGTAGCGTGATCGTAGACAATATGTCAAATGAATAAACAACAATTGACCAAATTTTTCACAGCTAAAAAACGTTTAATCGTCTAATCGTTGTTGGGTATCTATAGAAATAATAAATCTGTACATTTAAAAACGGTAAATGATTTAAAGGTTTCTGTCAGTAATAACTGCCAATGAAATTGACTTAATTGGTGTTACATCTTTAAATGTCGAAATAAATAAATACATTATGAGTGAGCTTGTTTTCTCAAACGATTAAGCGTGCTTAAATCAATCAAATCATCACTCAAAACCTCTCAATTTTCTGTAAATATACCAACGTTGTGTAAAAATGCTCTCTGAGTATGTCAAGCTGTATCGTAATATATCAAGTCAGTTGAAAGTCTTTTTCTAACTCTTTTAAGTTTTAAGTATTAAAGCCAACAAATTTGTGACGAACCAGCATCTGATATGTTCTTATGAAATGAGAAATGAAATATCTTCAAATTAGTTTTGCCTTTGTTTTACGTTACGAAAATGATGTATGAAATACAAACGCATTTTGTGTAGGAAATATATTTAGAATATATAGAAAAGTTCTGACAAAATCATACGCTGAAATAGCTATCAACTATATAAAAAAAAAATATTTGTAGGTTTTAAAACCTTTTATTTTTTCACCTTAATAAATTTAAAAGATTTTCGAAAACAAACCTCAGTCTCACCATCAAAGAAGAAGTCAGAAATGGTTTATCATCACAATACACAATGAAGAAAATTTGTAACGGGAACGGGAATACTAGCGTAAGAAATATATACGATTTAGTAATTAAATACTGTATAAATAAAACGAATCATATTTAATCATAAATTTTATTTTTATAATTTTAATATATTGGACGTATTTTTAGTTTTACAATTTAGGTACAATCAAGTCAAAACTGGTTGAAATATTTTAATGATTTATTAAAAATCAATACAAGAATGATAACTAAGACTTCCTTAATTTTTTAAAAATAAATAATTTATTATTATCTACTCAGTCTCTAAAAAAATATTTGTACATAGATAACTTATAAACAGATTCTTTTTTACTTTCATCGTCAGTTCTAAATATTTCTCGGAAGTATTTTTATGGCACCACCGGGTAACTGCAAAGAAAAGAAACAGCGTGTTAAATTATTTTTTTACTAACGAAAGAAATCAAAACATAAGGAGGGATAGATCAAATATTTTTCATTTATATGTGAAGCAACTATAGTTATTATAGTTATTATAAAAGTTAAATGTTCAATCAAGAAGAACATCATAATCAATAATTTGTTTTAATGATCAACTTTAGCTTGTTAATTTTTTTTGTTAATGTCCGCTCTCAATGTGGAGCATATGGACTCCTAATGGAGTTTATCTCAACAGATGTGTTTCTACGAGAACTGCTTGTTACTCAGTTGCTCAACCTCTCTTTTTCCAAAGAGAGTAGGAATAGAAGGATAGGGCTAGGACAGGACTAGTGGTTAGCTAATCGCTCTCGATACGCCCCGTTCATAGGATAGGATGGGTGGGAGGGGGGAATTGAAGACATCACATGCATCCATGCCTTCGAACAGAAATTCATAAATCGATTGAAAAATCAATTTATAAAACTGTCCGTACCGGGATTTGAACCCGGGACCTCCATAACCGAAGCCAACGACGTTGACCACTCGACCACACAGGCGGCTTACTTGTACTTAAAACTTATTATACTTTTTAGGTTGGGTAGTTATTTATTTTCGTAATATTTTTCAAAATGAAATAGTGTGTTAGTATTTATTTAAATTGTATTCAATTTAGATGAAAAACGATGGTATAAAACTTTGTCTCGAGATTTAAAAGTCACTCGAGCAGAATCGATAGCACAATGTTTTTTTATGAATAAAAAGTCTTATTAACTTATGTTTAATAAGGTTAGTGAAATTTTAGAAACACTTGGAACCTTTAAGATAAATTTTACGAAGCAATCATCATGAAAGTCATCCAAAAGATCATGAAGACCAAAGAAAAAATATCCGATACCCAAACGAGGTTGTATGCTGGCATTATTACTCCTGGTTGGCTGGTTCCGTACGGACGCCGACGAGGAATCGGCCAAAGGCTTGCGGGGAGAGCAGATATTCCTGCTGCGCCAACTTTTCTTACTGATACATCATCCAGTGTGGAAGAGGCAACTGAAACAATTAAATTATTTCATTTACAATATTAAGCTTATTTATTGATAGAAGATGTACGCAAGATTTAAATAAATAATATTTCATTTAAATAATTTAACACGAAACATGATGTATATCAATGAAATGCATACATAGAAAAATACGATCATATCGAAAGTGCTCTGCCTTGGTTAGCACGTATTTTCGAGAAAAAAAATCATTCGTTAAGCTGAAAACTCGTTTCATCATTATTTTTTATTTTTTTTAACCATGTCCTCTCCCAATCTGGAGAATATGGACTCTTGATGTAGTTTATCTCAACAGAAGTGTTTCTACGAAAACTGCTTGTTACTCAGTTGCTCAACTTCTCTTTTCCCAGCGAGTAGGAATAGAAGGATAGGGCTAAGACAGGACTAGTGTTAAGCTAATCTCTCTCGATACGCCCTGTTCATAAGATAGGATGGGCGAGAGGGAGGAATTCAATACATCACATACATCCATGCAGCAGTGGGCTGCAAATATCTTAACAAGGGGCTCGGTAAAACGTACACATTTTTTATTATTATTTATCCATGTCCGCTTCCAATGTCGAGCATATGGCCTCCTAATGGAGGTATCTCAACCAAAGTTTTTTTTCAAAGGATCGGAAGAGTTGGGGGGGGGGGATTTTTAGACATCACAAACACCCATACCTTCGAACAGAAAATCGATCGAAAAGATGCTGCTTCGTACTAAGAGTCGAAGCCGTGAGGTCCAGCACGAAAGCCCACCACGCTGAATGAAAAAAATAAGGGGCAACTAAGTCTTGTTTCATAATAAAATTTAACCATTGACAAAAATTACAGTTATATGTTGATTTGATCTAAGTCGAATGATTTTCTTATCTTAACAAGGGGCTCGCCGGCCGCGCCGGAATTTAACAAGGGGCTCGCACGAGCCCCCCCGAGCCCCCTCCAGCCCATCCCTGCATCCATGCCTTCAAACAGAAATTCATAAATCGATTGAAAAATCAATTTATAAAGCTGTCGGTACCGGGATTTGTACTCGTGCCCTCTGTAACCGAAGCCAACAACGTTGACCACTCGACCACACAGGCGGCATCATTATTATTACCGGTATAAATTGTTTTTTTTTATATATATATAAATTTGTGGACTGGCATGGCAATTCTCTCGTATCCATTATATCTCAGAATTATTGCAAAGCGAAAGCGATTAGCTAGTCGCTAGTTTGTCACAGTGGCATCCTTATACCCTTATCCATCCTGAAAAAGAGAAGTTGACCAACTAAGTAACAATAAGTTTTCTTTGGATGAGATACGCTTCATTATACGACCATATTCTTCACATTGGATGTGCACGTGGTTGAAAAATAAAAAAGATATATGGCTGACATTATTATGAAAAATGGAACATATCAATTTAAGCTTTCGTTAAAAAAATAACAATTATAACATAATAAAAATTAGTGAACCTAGAAGAGGATTTAATACAGCGGAATTTGTATTTTTTGATTTTCAAACAGATTTTCACTAAACATACATCATTTTTTTGATTTGTGATATTTCTAGGCATGTCTGTGTTGAACCAACTGATCCCAAAATTAAATATTTTAAAAATAATACGAATTTATGTGGTTATGTGATAACAAAGCACATAAATATCAAAGAGGCAAATAAGGCATTCTTCTTACGTCGGTAATGGAGTGATGGCATAGCTCAAATTTAAATTAAAAAATATTGTACCATTCATTAAAACCAGTCGCAATGACTTTTTTCTCGGTGGCCCTTTAACTGCCGTATATAAAACGAGACATTGAAGGGCATGACGACGAACAGTTTGAAAAAATCACCGTTGAAATAATTCAATAGGATATCATCAGATAAAAAAAAACATATTTCAATCTTTGATATAAGACCTTAAGCGTTTCATAGGTTCATGACCTGCCTAAATAATCTCTCTGGGGTCACAGAGTGGGGTCATGTGTCAAAACTGACTCGGAAGGAGCACAAAGGTACCCAGCCGTGAACCTTAGCGGCCTTCGTCCCATTACTCCCAATAAAGAACCCAGACCTTTTAAATAGTAACTTTGACATTGGGATTGCCTGTACGTAATAATATGAACTGGTTCACCAGTTCTTCCCACCATTCAAAGAGATAACAACCGCAATAAGGATGTTTGGACGTGTTGTTTAGATTGTTGACAATACGTAGAGTAGCGATATAGATTATCTCGTTTAAAAGGAGGTCCGAAAACACTTGGTAAATTTAATAAATCGTGTACCTAGTTTATTATGTTCCAAGCACAGTTATTTAAAAATTGAAAAATCTCACTGAACGAATAAAAAATAAATTATTTTTAATTTATCGGTATTAATTACTAGATAAGTGATGCCAAAAACGTGACACGCGTTTAATCTTAACTTATCACGAATAAAAAAAATTCACGTTATGTCAAAAGAAAAAAAATCTTTTATTTTTTTAAATATGTAAACGTTTACTTTTAGGGTGTTCACTGTCAATACTTTTATTTCACTGGTATTTTTTCCCGCAACAAACGTTTACATTAATAAAAACACAATATTCCTTTGTACTTTATTTCACTTTATTTAAAAGATCAGGACCGGTTTCGCTCATTGCCAGCATTGTCAACTGATCTAAATTTATCAATATTTGATGTTTTTTTAATTATATGTTAGAGGTGTTAAACATTTTAATTTTGTGTAATTATAGAGTCACTTATACTGTAATTTGTAAATTCTTTTCAATGTCAATTGTTGTTTACACCTTTTTATTTCAATTTATTTTTGTATAAATAGCACTGTTTATATATTTTTCTTATCAGTTGACAATGCTCGCAATGAGCAAAACCGGTCCTGACCTTTTAAATAAAGTGGAATAAAGTACAAAGGAATATTTTGTTTTTATTAATGTAAACGTTTGTAGCGGAAAAAAATACCAAATCAATGCGAAATCATTTTGATGTATGTATTGTTACCAGGGCTGTGGAGCTGGAGTTGGAGTCAAAAAAATCAATATTGGTTGTACAATTATTGATCTTTTCATCATATTGATTGATGAAATGATGTGTTTGCACTAAATTTATTCCAGTCAGTAGAATGGTCTGATGGTATACTTATTCTACTGTGCTTAAATAAAAGTGATCAATTCTCAATATTTTGAGAGATAATCACAATGTTTACAACTAAATACACCATCTGTTGAAAAGGCTTAAACCTCAAATGCCAAATAAATATCTAAACTTAGCTTTGATGTTTGAAAAAAGGGCCTGTGAAAATAACTACCCCGAAGAAGGACTTTCATAAAGGTTTACTCAAGCAACTTATAAAAAAATATATTATGTACATTGAATTAATAAAACACCAGTTTGTAAGTCATTTTACACTTCAAGGTTGTGTTTATTTAATAATTTGACTTTGGCCCAATATCGTTAAAACACGTTTTTGTCTCTCCTGTAAAATTTGGTATACATATATGGTTGATCCCTTTTACCTAAACATAGTCGATATATTATGTAAGTTTAACGGATATGATTGAATACATAAATTTGTTTAAACACACCAATATACCACACTCGATTTCAGAAGATGTCTAAAAAATTAATGGCGGGTATTTATTGTGTATTTATCTTGTTTAACATATTTGTTGCTTTGCAAAATTATAATAAATACTGTATAATTCGTATTTATTACTTCTTATAAAACGTATTGCGGCCCAATTAAAATGCTAGCGAACTAAACGGCATGCGCGGCAAACTTTTTAACAAATCGCGAGCTGAGTACTACAAAGTTCTAAGTGTCGACTTTTGACCAAACTAAAGTAATAATGAGACAGTCTTAAACGTAGCATTACCTACATGCTGTATTAATATGAAGTCGAAATTTTGCTTAAATTTCCAATAAGCCGTAGTTTTATGTGCGCGTCGCAAGATATCTGTGGCTTCAACTTGAAATTCTGAAGATGCCGAAAGGCGAAACCAGGATCGTTAGTGACAAAACTTGTGTAAATGTACATAGGTTGAATAATATATTTTATATTTTGATAATTTGATTCCTTCTTTTTTTCTTCAATTATTTTATTTTGATCAATTATTTTTATTCTTCAACACAGTGGTTTTATTTTTTACCATTATGATGTTTTATATTCTTTCAGTTTGTTATTACTACATTTTACAATATTAACTTGGTACATTAATGATATCAAACAAAAAATACGAAAAATAAAAAAAAACACCTTTTCCTATTTATCCTTCATTTTTTATATATTTTTTTCCAATAATAATGATCACATTAGATATCTTCCATAGAAATCGTTTTATTTTAATATAAAAAGCGTGAGTCTATTTTTTGAATCACCTGTGCTTTCATACAAATTTCAGTTAGAAGCACTGGCGGTTTGTTTGAATTTCAAATGGACAAGGTTCTAATAGAAGTTTAGGTATTTCTAATTAACTATGAATAACTATTTTTAACAATATTTTATTAATAGTTATATCATTCCAGTACTGTCATTGATATATACAATCAAAAAAAAACCTTGAAAACATTTACAATTTTCAAAATTTCAAATGCTCATATCTTTTTTGGTGCAGCTGTCCACATAGAACCTTGTAGTACTCGGCTCGCGAAATGTCTTATCTTGGCTCGCCGATCGAATTTTATTTACGATCCCTGTCCTAGTGTCATCTATAGCCCTATTATTATTGCCATTAAATAAGGGTAACGCGTAACGTATAATGTTATGTTTTTTGGCAAATAGTGTAGGGAAGTCGAAGGGGATGTATTTTAAATAAACTGCTACTCACTTCATTCGAAATTACATTAGTTTAGTACCTAGATAATTTTAAGCTATTGCAATTAAATCTCATACCTAACAATTAAGATAGTCGACGACTATAAATAGTAGGTATACTTAAAAATATGTATTTATTATATGAAACAAAAGTCATCAACTATCAACAATAATTTATTGCAATTGACATATTTTACACAATATAATATTTTTGACACGAATGCATCTTTTTCAATAGCAGCATTAATCTTTATTTTAATATATTTTAATTGAGTAAAACTATATTTATTCTTTGTAAACATGTTTTTATTCTTGTTTTTATATAATAAGTAGAACGTGTTATCTTATCTACGTAAAGAATCTTCTTGTTTGATTCAATGATTTTATGATTCAAATGGTCGTTAAGGGTTATCGGTTTTCAATAACCGTACAAATAAAGCAAAATAATATTGAATAGTGAATTTTATATTTAGGTTTATACGAAATATTTTTTGGCTGCGTATTTTGTTTATCGTTTTCTAAAAACATATTCCTGACAAAGAATAACGGTTAAAATTGTAGTAAATTGATTAAATTTATTAAAACAGTGTTTAGGAATACTTGATAAACAAAATTTAAAACATTCGACAAATTTACTCATTCTAGACTTATTTCGAAAACCATATTAAGCTGAGTTATAGGAAATATTGTAATTGGAAATCTAGTTTTTTTATTTAAAATCAAAATCTATTTTTTGAAGTTAAAGTTTACATGCCAGTATGAATTATGTTGACTAACACTTTTTTGATATATGACTATTTGAATATACTCCTAATTCTTTTTTACGCGAATTTCAAATAATACCGTATGTATATATTTTACACTAATTAATTGTTCTAACACGATTCCCAGAAACAAAAAACACAGAAGCGGATAACGAATTTTCTAATAACAAAAAAATCAACAACACAAGACAGTAATAACAAACAAAAGGCTTCATTAGATTCTAACACAATAAATGAGTCAAAAATTTTTAGCAATGAAAGCGATTATGTCCATTCCCTCAAAAAAGTCTTCATATATAATCAAGTGTCGATGAATATAATTATTTTTTTAAATTAAAATACATATTATAAATAATACTTTGTGTAATTTACCGTTTGGGTCTTAATTATTACTTTTAACTCGATTTGATATACCACAATGTCGTTCTTTTTTCAAAATAACAGGGTTTTTAATTCCAGCGAACCAATCTTCAATTTTTCTATGAATACAATTACTTTTTTACGTGATTTTTTGTGGAACATATCTAACGTGATAAAACATGGTGTAATTGATAGCTTTGAATTATACGTAGTTATATTGTGGTCAGAATCAATAAACGATCAAATACTTTCAGTCATTTTAAAAGAAACAAAAATCTATCGATTGGCGGTGGTCCAATGGCGGGCTGGATTTTTATCACTAATACAATTGTACGGAATAATTATTGAAGCAATAGAATGCTATTTAATAATCTTATATTTCATAACAATACGCAATGCTACCGTAAAATAATTTATGTATGATACATTGATGTGGTTTTAAATTTGATTTTAGCGCAGATTTAAACATTATATAACTTAAGGATCTGAGAATGTTGTTTTTTCTTCATTTAACCAGGGCAAACTCATTCAAGTCATTTCAGCCCACCTTTGTCTGTATTTGATCATTACCCGGAAGTAATCGGTATATAAAGAGTTTCTTTAATTGATATCAATCCGTATCGGCAGAAAATCGTAAGCAACAATTCATAAATTTTACGGAAGAAGATTGTTTTTAACTTCCTATCGTAATAAACTCGTAAAAAGAAATATTAGTTGACTTCATATTACTCGCCGTATTTAAGTACATAATTATTTATGTGAACTTGTTACAAGAGGAAGTTAATAAAACCTTTTGTTATGTTACGGATGAATATGTCATTTTCATTTTTCAAAGCAAAGACACGAATTATTCACATTACAACAAGTTTATAGACTAATACAACAATAAACTGACTCTTTTAAAAGGATTAATTTACAATTTAATTGACAATTAAATTAATATTCCATTGTTGATCAATATTTAGAATAGAATAGCGCGTAATGTTTATATTTGTTGTTGTTTCGTTTTTAATTTATGTTCAGATAAACAAAAATGAAAAGTTTTTACGCTTTCGATGACATTTTGTGATTAAATGTGATGGCCAATTAAAAGTATTAAGACGCATATGCACATTTGAGAAACACAGAGTAAAACGTTAAACATAGATAACGATTATTAAATATTGGCACATACCTCTATCGTCCATATTATCTATACTATATAATGGATGAGAATTAGCCATACAAATGGTAATCACCACAATCAATATCACTGTTTTATTCATATTGGAAATGAAATTCATTGTGTCACTAGTTAACTGCGTTAATGATATTTGATTTCAACTTCTTCCACTTTTTATTTTCAATTACGCACTGAAAATAATTATTCAAGCAACATAAATAAAATCACAATATTTGACATATTTAATACATAGTAATGTTTCTTCGCAGTTGACTAAATCTAGTCTGCAGCATCGAGTATATTAAATCGACTATATAAACACATTACAAACTGCTGATAGAGGGTTTTGTAGTATGTACACATGTTTTTAATTTAGCAGTGGCGTAGGGCAGACGGGGCCATAATTGAATACAAAATCAATTATTACATTCAAATATGTCAGATAGTTAAACGATCTACTGACTTTTATCATATTTTTTTCATTGCTTAGATATATCTCAGAAATTAATTTTACCTATATCGTCTACCCCAGTGTTCACTAACCGGTGGTGCGCAGAAACTTTCCGCCAAGCCGCAAACAGTATGCCAAATTTCAAGAAATTCGCCATGCAAAAATAATAGATATAGGATATTTTTTCGTGTGCACGTTTACTTGTATTTTGACTTATTGTTAAATAGTAATAATTGGTAGGATAATGCGACACCAAGGATCTTAAAAATAGTGAGAAATGAAATACCCAACAAATGTGGTGAAGCTGGCAACCGATCTCGAGTGTGGTATATATAATATGCTATGAAATTAAACACGTGTCAAGAAAACGTCATTTCAAATTATATCCTTTATCCAGTTATGTCCTTTTTTCAATATCTATAAAATATATACCCAACCAATAGTGGGTAAAATTGTAAATTAAATACGCATGGTAATTTAAAAAACGCACTAAAACACTAATATTAGTAATATTCATGATTCGTATGAAATCTTTCTAGTGAAAAGTAGACGTCAATAATGCGGCTCTGCATTAGTGGCCAGTGGTCCGCGATTTTTTTTCCTTTTTTCACCGGTCCACAGGTGTAAAAAGGTTGGGAACACTGGTCTACCCCAGGGTTTCCCAAACTATTTTCCGTGGAGCCAAAACAGGTGTTCCGCGAGGCCAGACTAAGCGTTCCGCAAACAAATGGTATGCTTTTATACGCTGCAATACATTTAAAAAAATTCTACTGCATATTGAAAAACGAGTAATGGTTTATCTCTACATATGTTTTGACGTCAAGTATCTAGAAACAGGCGGAGATTTTGAATAGAAATTGGATATAGCAATAGAAATTGTGACAAATTTCTATCACCGAGGGTGAAAGAACTTTTCACTCCCCGTAAAAGGACGTAACCCACACATATAAAATTTTACAGGAGGCCCAAAAAACGTGTTTTGATGATTTTGGGCCATATGCAAATTATGAATTATACACAACCTTGAAGTGCACGAAGACTTCTAAACTGGTGTTTAATTGACATAATCTAATATTCATTAAATCAGTGCTTCCCAATCTGGGGTCCGCAAAAATTTTCATTCCTTTAACATTCTTTGTGATAAAGTATGAAAAAAAAAGTCGGGGGTCCGCAGATTACTGTTTTCAGATTTAGGGGTCCGTGGTTGGGAAGCACTGGTATAGATGGCATTTAACCAGTGACGTTCCTAGGCCATCTGCCGCCCCTATGCAGAGTTTAAAATAGCGCTTTTACTATTTTTTCTAAATATTTTTGTTTGAAATTACCTTTTCTGCCGCCTATAGCGCCGACATCGGTAAATTTCATATTTAAAGAAGATTTTTGCGATAAATTTAACTACTGTTTACCCATCGGTCATAATATTATTACCATTGAAAATGATTTTTGTCGGCTTTGTTTTTTATCAAAGACATTGAGTTGTCATATTTATTCTAAACCAAATTCGTGTGTCAAAAATATTCGGTCATCTAAAAAAAACTGTGATCATTTGCCGCTCCTTTGGACTTGCCGCCCCTAGGCAACTGCCTACTCGCCTATGCCCACAGAACGTCCCTGCACTTCACATATTCCTCGAAACATGCTTATATTCCATTGGAATATCAAGTATGTGATTTTTTTAATTTCTTGGACACCCGTGTCCGCTTGGGTTCTAAACGGTTAAAATAAGTATTTGATGTATTGCGTTTAATATAAACAATTTAATACATAGTTTGATGTTTCTATGTAGCTGAGCTTCTACTTCACTGCATATTCTGCAATGAATGATAGACCTTGCTCTTTCAATTACTTGTACCGGAACCGTCTACAATGAATTTAGAAGACGTTGATCAATTTGGATCATCACAATTTATTTTCTTATAAATAATGTTATCAGTGCTGGGATGTTTATTTCATTTATGAAAATATGTATAACTTTATCCAAGCCCAATATGAGGGGCTATGGGTTTGACATGAGGGCCCGAAGTGGCCGGTCGAGAACTGATGACAAAAATCTACTATTGTTTAACCTCTGTTTTGTCACAATGAAACACTTTTTAGAAAACAGGGTAAATCCATAAGGTTTATTTAGAAAATACGTGATTGCTTCATCATTTATATTGATTTATTAAGCTTATTTGGGTCATAAAAAAAACTGGTTCGAATACTTATTTTAGGCTACGTCATGTTTTTATCTTATTGCGCTGAGTAAATCAACTTGATTGACTATGTTTCAATTTGATTTAAAATGTTGATCACATACTATAGAATTTTCGTGATTGTAATAACGAAAAGGAAAAATTGTGAATGTTGTAAAACGATGAATTAATAGTAAACTATATTATGAAAAATTAAAAGGCAACAAAAGTATTCATCGCATCTTATGGAGAAAGAATATATCTCAACTAACAGAACGTTGTCCATCATTTGTGGCACATCTTTTTTTTCTACATACTAAAGTAAATGCAGCCAAGTCTTATAAATTTTTCATCCGACATTCTTGACAAAAAAAATCAAACACATTAAACTTGTTTAAGTTTTTTTTAGCAGAATCAATGAATCAAAAATTTTGACAAAATACATTTGAAACCAAAAAGACTTTTATCTCAACCGTGAAAATAAATTTCAAAAAAGTTAGATCATTGAAAATACATTTAAATACGGAAGTAAACACTCTTTGTCATTCAGATAAAATAGTTTTATATTTTGTTTACATTGAAAACTTTTCTTTGCCTCTTTTCATTGCAATTTAAAAAATACTATTTTATGTCAAAATTATCAACTAGAATTCTTTAATTAATCAGGTGCTTTTATAATATATGTAGTTGTACGCTAAGTTTTAAACTGTTGTAGCATCAATACTTGCAGAAACTATATAGGTCATAAAGATAAAGGTCACATTTTTTAAAGTTGTAGATTCATTATTTATACGCTCTCATATTGTATTATGAAAAAGGTATCTTTACTGTTACTGTTTTTAGTACTACATATTTTGAATTGAAACAGAAATGGATAAATTCACTATAGCTTATAAATGTTATACAATCTCTACATCGATATTTACATTTAAAATTAATCATTTTGCAAAGATTTTCTTTGTCTGCTTTATTTATTTTTAGTGAAAGAAGTGCGTTTATCATATTTTTTATTACTAAATATACCGAAAGTCAATGTATCCCTCTACCACTGAACATTACAGTGAAGACCCAATCTTAGATATCCGCTAGTAAATCATGTCTATGGCTAGTTCTTTCCGTTTGACGCGCTGAATGCCATAATCGCATACGTGAATTATGGCCGCAAATAACTATTTCGGATTTACTCACGGTGGAACGCAGTACGGGTATGTATTTGTATTTTTTAGATGCTCCAAATATTGCTTATTAATTTTATCTGAAAATAAAGAGGTATCAATTCGTTTTGTTAGAGTAAAATGTGAATCATCGAAATGCCGCAAAGTAAAATGGCCGCCGGTTCGGCTCGTCGATCGATTGTCTGGGTGATTCAGGCTGAATTTTGCTTCAGTTTTTTTGTATATTACATTTTGGTATTTATGGCTTGATTATTTTGAAACAGAACTGCTACTGCGGGCGCTGCTTACGCTGGTGGCCAAACAGGCTATGCTGTAGCCCCCGCTGCAACCGCTGCGACTTACGGTACCCAAAGGGCTGCGGCTGCTGGATACGATACCGCTTATCAAGCCGCTGCTACCCAAGGAACTTACGCAGGTATTTACACCCAAGTTGCTATTCTTCACCTATTTGACATGTGTAAAAACAAAAACAATGCATTGTCAAACATATCCGACCATAGATACCTAACTATACATTTTTTATAGACAATCTTGGAACTCTATTCATTCGTCCCTGAACTCATTGCGACTATTTTCAATGCCTTTCTATTGAATATTTATATCGATCAACTACACATATTTTGACTTCATATACCTCTCGTTGTTTTGAAGAGTAGAATATGGTTACTGAACATTCTCTTGAATTCAAGTGTAAATTTCTGTGGATCAAAATCTGTATAGGCGCTATTCACGATTTTCTATTGAAATTGAAAATTTTTACTTGAAATCAATAAATGTGCTTATGGTGGAAAATGTGTATTTGCTAGCATGAAAAGCACATTAAGATAATTTTGTGTTTAAAAAAGTCATGGATTATTACGGTGAAAAACTTGACAAAATACGCTAAAAACAACACCACGATTTAAAATTATTTTTTGAGGGCTCGATAATCGCGTTAAAATCACACATTAATCTTCGTAATAATTTGTGATTTTAATGCGATTATCAAACTCTCAATAAAATATTTTAAATCGTGGAGTTGTTTTTAGCTTAGTTAGTGAAGTTTTTCGCCGAAATAATCCATGACTAGCTTTAACACACAATTACCCCCATGAAATACCGGATAAACAACCGATATCCAAACATTGTAAATATTTGTATAGCAAAGAAAATGCAATGCTTTCAGTAATAAATTATATATCAAACTATGAATATTACAAAAATTTGTTGCCATACAGAAAAACCTTGGTCTTTGGGATACCTCAAAATTAGCCCAAATCTGCTACTATGCACATGCTTACAGTAAGATTTATTCCACCAAATGCCATGTCTGTAATAAAACCATTAAAACAGGATTTAAGTAAAACATGCAAACGTCTATTTTGGAAACAGATGATTCAAAAATTATTGTTAGCAGATGAAAATAGTGAAAAATCTGTTGTCAGCTTTCACAAGAAAATTAATATAAAAGACTTCCCACACGGCAAGAAAAGAGTTGGAACTCTTCAGGCTTGTCAATTAAAAAATCATTCGCAAGATCCAGTGACGCTGTATATCGTGATATAGGAGGTATCACGGGAGTAACAGCCCAACATTCAATGTGTGCTGAATGCGACAACAAAGATATCACCCTATGGTTAAATTGTCGTGCGAATAATCCTGGATTCCAAATATTGGATGATATGGATTAGAGGTCTGCACGGAAACGGGCCCGGGCCCGAGTCTAATGCCACACTTATTACCCGAGCCCGACCCAAAGCCCAGATTTATACTCCTCAGCCTGAAAAAACCTGATTTTTTACAAACTTACAACAATTTACGATTCTCTATAGAACTGGTAATAGTTAAAATCATCATGGCTGACTTATGACACGAACATGGTCTGAAATATTTTTCTGAAGAAATAAATTCCTTACCCGAGTCCGAATCTCAATGGCGCTTACCTGCCCGAGCCCGGTCCGCGGGCCGGGCCCGTGCAGACCTCTAATATGGATACACAAAGATATATATATATATTCCTCAGTAAAAAATCAAGGAGACGAAGAGGATATTTCTAAGGAATAATATTGATTTTAAATGCTCTGAAGCTTTTCTGTGTATAGATTTTGCTATAAAGTGGTTTGATGGCTGAAAAGAGTAAATCAAGACAACTCTTGTGTTTTAAAAGTACTCACGATTTAACAGCTTCAAAAAAAATGAATAACTTTAAGCATAATTCACTGATTAAATTTCTCAATAATAATAAAAATTCTGACTGAATGTACTTATATCATTGTCAATTGTGATTTTTCATTGTCTAGATTTTTTGTTGGTTGGACTATCTTCATTCTCAATTTTCGGGTTAGAAAAGAAGTAGCATGTCGGAAAGTGTGGCAGTCCAAACTGAGGCCTGTGTCACATTTTGAAGAAATGAAAAACGTTGAGGGGTATATCATTTTCAGGTCATGTGAAGTATATTGAAGATATCACGGATTTGAGAAATGATTTATCAATTTTTGGAAATATTGAGTAAAATATTTTACTTTTTAGTCAACCTTTGACTATCACCATTACAAATGTAAGATCTGATATTTAGCTGGTGTTGCGCGATTTGAAAACACTTTTTATATTAACAAATGTGAAACAGGAGAAGATTTTTTCAACTTATTACCAAAATGGAGGGATACTAAATTGAGAAACT
This sequence comes from Himalopsyche anomala, assembly GCA_031772345.1. Classification (NCBI taxonomy): domain Eukaryota; kingdom Metazoa; phylum Arthropoda; class Insecta; order Trichoptera; family Rhyacophilidae; genus Himalopsyche; species Himalopsyche anomala. Next base: position 13,515,376 of record CM062834.1, read on the forward strand.
TATGTCTCAAAATGGACTCAATGCTCGGAATTGCATATCTTTGCAAAAGTACCTTTTCAACTGTGAAATTCATTAAATCAAAATGTTTGTTGAAAGATAAATTGCTCTCATATTTGCTTTGTTTGGCAACTACAAACATCGAAGTTAATACAGTTTTGCTGCAGAATTTTCATTAAAATAAATTAAATGTTTACCTTGTATCAATAAAAATAATTGAACCCTACGACACACTTCTAGTATAAGTACTTACTAAACTTAACATTAACAAATATTAGACTTTTAAAGTAATTTAATAAATTAACTGAATTAGTATTAGTGCGGCCCGTGGAGAATTTTTTTTTTAATTGCGTCCCTCAGGTTACCTGAGGTCGGCCAGCCCTTTTGTAAAGCATATTTATGAAACATCAACTCTTCTGCAAAAATTTTCAGTGTAGTTAAGAGTCAGTGAAAATACTGCACATTATTAATCTTGACTCAGCAATGTCACGATTTCTTAAGTAACGTGTTATATTTCTTTATAGCAGCCGGTGCCCAAGCAGGCACTTATCAATTGGCATACGGTCGCACAGCAGCCGCCGCAGCTCAGCAGAGTTACGACGCTAGCAAGACGGCCTACTATCAGCAAGCAGCTGCAGCAGCCGCAGCCTACCCACAACAGCAGCAACCTGCTTACGAAGCAGCTGCTGCCCCCAAGCCTGCTTACACTACTACACCCAATTACGCCCAGGTCTGTATTTATTTTTTATTCACTCCACATATCTTTCTTCACAGCACAGCTACTGTTATATAGAGAGCTTTTATAAATTCATGCCAAAGAAATGCTGATTGTAAATAAATATAATTCCTCAATTTCTTTCCACACCACACAGTACAATATTTTGCAGTCTATGCAATCTATTGGTGATCTAAATATATATTTAACAGCAAGAAAACATGTTCACTTGTTTGATTATCATGTAGTAAATAAAAATAACACATTCAGATTTATTTATATTACTTTTTGTCCCACCATATTGATAAATAAAGTCTATATATACACTTCACTAATGGTTGACTTTTCTTTGCTTTTTATCCTCATCAGATGTTTTTACAATACTCTCATAAAATAGTTAGCTAGACTAAAAGTATTTTATTGTATGATTCTTAATCACAGCGGTACAACACAACTATTATGTGAATGTGCCAATCCCATTATTCTCATTACTTATCTCCAAAAACCATGATGTTCTGTATATGTAATTTTTAAAGAAATATATCAATGGTCCGAAGTTGACAACTTATAACTATGTAAAGTAAAGCATATTTTCATCAATAGGTTCTGTTTCTCAATACATGGCCATTTCTAATGAACAAGATATTTTTTCATTTGCATTACTTTCAATAGTTTTCATTTTATTCAGTTTTATTGCCCCCCTATACAGTTATGAGAATGGTAATTACGAGTTGTCAATTTTAACTCAAACCTGTCAACTTATGACCATTGATATTTAGTTTAAGCTTGCGTTTTATTATTTAATCACAATTCAGTTACAATAATAAGGCCTTATCACAGGATCATTTTATTTCAATCCAGACTGGTGCTGCTCGGGGAGCACAGCCAGCTAAGGCCACGCAGTACGGAGGATCTTACGGGACTGGCAGCACTGCCGTAGCAGCTTACCCTGCTGCTCAGACCTACGCCACACCTCCCGCCCCGGCACAGCACGCTACCCCGCCTGCCAAACGTGAGTTTCTGATACTGTATTTTAATAACATATTATTATATTCGTCACGGCATATCTTTTTACTCAATGTGAATTTTTTGTATTCAGAAGCAGCCGCTGCCAGCAGTACAACATATTCTGGTTACGACGCTGCCCTCTACAGCGCAGCTACAATGTACGTGGCTCAGCAAAATAAAGGAGGCGGAGGAAGGTAAGTGCCTCCCCTTCTCTGCGGGTCGATATTATTTTATTATTTCTTTTGTCCAAGTGACTAATTCATTTTAAAAATCTCATATTTGAGTTAATTCCTCATTTCTAGATACATTCATAATTCTTAGTTTTTAATAAGAAAAAATCACTACAATGCAAAATTCTATTTTTAGCTGAATCTTATATAAAGAAATGCTCATTTATCGACTCATACTAATTGAAATGACAATTAATGATGTAATATCTTTGGAAATAAGAAAAATATTCAGTAGGTATTAATAATATAGTATGTATTCAATGAAATCTTTCCACTTTAGTTCCGGGGGTACTGGCTGGCAAGGGTATAAAAAAGGAGGTGCAGGTGGTGGAGCTCGCATGCGGCCTAAGCAATCCCCAAAACCTCAGCAATTGCATTACTGTGATGTCTGCCGCATTTCTTGTGCTGGACCTCAGGTAATTGAATAACTTTCCATGTGTATATTCCATGTACATTTAGTTTTTAATCTTATGATTTATACTAGTAATTATTGCTATACCAGTGACATAAATTTTACTGTTGTAAGTTGATTTCTGTGTTTCAATCATGTTTTCTAGACATACCGTGAGCACTTGGAGGGTCAAAAGCACAAGAAAAAGGAAGCCAGCATGAAAGTGTCCGCCAGCACTGCGGCTGCTTCTACTGGAGGCAGCGGTGGAAGCGGATCTGGAGGACGGGGAACGGGCGGGTCCCTCCGTTGTGAACTGTGTGATGTCACTTGCACGGGAGGCGATGCGTATGCTGCTCACGTGCGTGGCATTAAGCATCAGAAGGTGGTCAAGCTCCATACCAGGCTCGGCAAACCGATCCCTTCACAGGAACCTAAAGTTGTAGGTGGAGGTCAGTATTATCTGTTATTAATGTGTCGCATATCGCATTTCTTCCTACTCGGCCAATGTATATGTACTTAAATTTTTATTACAATTTCATGTTTTCAATAAAAAAAATCATAATTTTGAGTAATGCAACAATTTTTGGTAGTTCATTTTTACATTAACAGCTTAACAACCGTGGACGAGTATTTAAGTCTTTGAAATCCAACAGTTGCCGACCGTGGACGCATATACGCGTCCTACGTCATACATTCCATTATATTGAAAAATCACTTGGTTAAGATCGAGTTTGATTTCGAATGTTGACGAGAGATGGTAGTATACATATTGACGCATTATTTGACAAAAAATAAATTATTTTTATGCAAAACTATTTCGTGAAAAAACACCCTTAGACGGTAGACTTTTCTTTCGTATGTGATTTTTCATAATATTATTTTACGTTCTGTTAAAATATTTGATTTATAAATCGTGTCTGGTTTGTTTCCCCGATTAGCGACGATATACATACGTAATATTAGCAGGGTATCCCTGTCGTCCAGATGCATTTTTTGGGCGGGGCCCTTAGAGTTATGAATTGCTTAGTGATTTATTGCTTGGGCGTGCGATGCTGCATTTTTATGACGGCCGAAAACAATTTTTGAATTTTTAAGAGTGGTTGATAATATTATGACCTATTCAAACTTAGTGACAGGGGTTCTCAACTTATGTTTACGAAATAAATTTAAAAATATTCCTTTGAAATATATTCTTTTATGTTACATATTACTATATCAAATATAAATTTGCTATAGTATGTACACGTAAACAATGTGAAAAAGTAGGTTTTGCATATTTTAAAAGAAGATCTTTTAGTAGATTTAGGTTTTTTCAGTACACAACATAAGTATGCAATATACAGATGAAGAACCACTGCTCAAATGGCATTGATTTATGCGGCAAAGTATCTGGAAGCTAGAAAATTAAATTTGGTAAAGATATCTCAATTGGTTTACAAATTATAGTGAATTTAGTAAAATTACAATTGTTTGCGAATTTTTCGCAAAATTGCCCGGCCGCCAGGTGAAATTCTATAAAAAACAAGCGGGCGTTAAGCTGTTAATAATTCCGGCAGATAAAACTTCAACAGTATCTGGCACCCCAAAGATAAAATTTGTATCGTCGGGTGGTCTGAGCACAGTGAGCGGCACCAACACAGCCACAGTCTCCTCCGATGCCAACGTGTCCGCTGAAGGAGAGTCTGCTGCTGGAGATGAGATGGGTGACTCTGAGCCCGAAATTCAACCCGTGGGACAAGATTACATCGAAGAGATCAAAGGCGATGATGGAAAAGTTCTCAGCTTCAACTGCAAACTGTGCGATTGTCGCTTCAATGATCCCAACGCCAAGGAAATGCACATGAAAGGAAGGAGACATCGTCTGCAGTATAAGAAAAAGGTAATCACCTTGTAGATGACTTGATAAAATAGATAAGACCTCTTTTGAAAAAAAAACCATTATTAAATTAATTACATTTTTTTTTTTACGATTATAATTCTTACCACCACCCGTTTTACAGCTTTACTTTTGGTACTACGTTTCTCGTGGCCCAACAGCGTTAATAATAATCCCTAGTTCATTTTATAGAATGTGTTGTAAACCTGTACATTTGTCGATGTCTTTAATCTGTACGACTTCACTTCTTGATATGAATTGTTCTGCTTATGATTATCAGTAAAAGGTTTGAGAAAAATGTTGAGCCTGATGTTTCTTTTGCAACGTCTAGAGTTCCGTTTTTATATGATTTGAATTTGTATGAGGCTTATTTGCTCGGTAGCTAAAATCGGCCCCTCGATTTACTCTCCCAGTATTATCACGGATCATTTTCCCCAGGTTCAACCGGATCTAGTCGTAGATGTAAAACCGTCACTCAGGCAGAGGAAACTGCCGGGGCAGAAGATGCAAAGAATGTTGGATGAGTTGTGGGCCCGTCGTCGTATGCATAAGGTAGGAAGTGATCTCAAATATTATTTATATTTAAGCTTTTTTTCACAAAATTCCTGCATTATCGTTTCTTTCATTTTTAGTATGTGACTTACTAATTTGTTTGCATGTCAAGTAAAACAATCAATTTGATGTAACAATATTTTTTTACTTACTAGTTACTTCTAGAATTAAGTTGAAAATCTATTTTAATTAAATTTAAAAAAAAAAACACTGGAAAGAGTCGCAAATGGCTATTGGTTTTGCTATCATCAGTATATTTATATTAATTTAAAAACAATTTAACCACTTAAGTAGAATGAATAATTGGAACCTTGCTGCATGAAATCAAATTCTTTATTTTGTTTATATATTGTGTATCTTGTAGATTATTTTTAATAGTAGTTGTCTGTTACCGTAGAATAAAATATATTTTTCGTAGTTAATGACACTGATGAATACATAGCTATTAAAAAAAAATAAGGATAAGTAAGTGAACCACGGTACAAGTATCACCTCTTCCTCATTTTTATACTGCAGATCATCAGACGTTAGTCTTTCATATTTCTCTGTTCATAAGATTTTATAATATATAGATTTTACGTAATAGTAACTAGCCTTGGAAGCGCTCGCTTCTCAAAGTGTCACTTCCTCAGCTTGATAGTAAAGAATATTGCATAATATTGTGTTTTCGTAACAGTTTTCAAATTAACAATTGCATTAAATAATTAAAAAAAAAAAAAACTACTAGTCGGAAAAATATTAAATTGGCTTTAAACGCTTATGTGGATAACGGTATTAATATTTTGCTTATCTAATTGTCTGCAGTGTGAAATGGAGGAAGAGGAACGCGTCTACTGGGAGGAGAGGAGACGCTTCAACGAAGAGTGTGATTATTTGGACTGGTGCCGGAGGTCCGGCCCGCCCATACCTCCTCAAGGTCACGGAATGCAGCACCGGGGCCACGCCCTTTCCCCGCCTTTCATGCCGCCATTTGCCAATCACCTCTCGCATCCTTCACACCCCTCACACCCGCCCATGCCACATGTGAGTTATATATAAGCTACATAACATTCGTTCAGATGTTTTTCTTGAATGCAAAATCTAAACAAACTAAAAAATATGTTTTCTATAAATCATTTACAAATATCAATCTCAAGCAGCACATTTCTTTGACTGAATACTAACTAATGTTACCAATGTAACTATGTTGAAACTAATTGATCGGTCACATGTATTTGTCATAATTAATTGAATCGTGTATTTCGAAAACGTTACGGGTCCACACCTTTTTAGTTGTTCAGGAGAGTGAAAAACATGTCTCCTGTAAAATTTATAATGAAAATTTTTCATGTTATATGGTAGGCTTTAAATCTTGTTTTCAAACAAAAAACAGATTTTTTTTCTTTAAGGTTATATATTTTATTATCAACTGCCTACCTGCATGTAACTTTCTGAAAAGTATGCAAAAAAAATCACCGATTTTGGTTACGATTATGAATACAATGTTAGTCATACTCATACATATAAGAATTAAGAAACGTCAAAGAACCGACTGCAAACTTTGCTTGCCCTTGAAGAACTACTTGTGTAGACTTCTAGTCGCATGTCTTTAGGACGCGTGCGTATTCATTACAGTATGTAATTTTGAGATATGCTATTTTTTCTCAAGCACGTACGTGATAGAGCGCAGAACGGTACAGTCAAAGTGTGCGTATTACGTATGTTCATATGCGTAGGGCGGTTAAATACACTTTTTTTTTATTGTGAACTTGTTACTTTTTCGAAATGCATGAATTTTTTTAATGCTCTAAAATGCATTAATACCACACATTCATGGAAAGTTTCGTATTATATTTGTGTATTTAAGAATCCTGAAGATGTTTGCATACTTCAACTCATTTTTGGAAAAAATCTGACTCGTAACGTTTTCGAAATACACAATTCAATTACACATGTGAATTTCAATCAAATGCATCATACATGTTCAATATAGCCGAACACTTTTTTCCTGTCATTTTCAAGTCAAATGTGATGATAAAATTGCTCAATCACAATAACCTGATTAACCACTATTAAGGTGTTGACTTGACATTCTTGGAAAGCCAAAATATTAATTACAGTGAAACTAAATTTTTGTACACATTCCACGATTTTATATAATGGTCAGGAGCATGCTCATCCTAAGCGAAACTGGTACCAAGGCTTATGAAATTGTGTAAGTTGTTAAAGAAATGTGTTTATTTTGATAAATAAAGTTAAACCCTACGTTGTGATGCAAATTTGCAACAATACTGACTTTATAAATTTGACTTCAAAGCAGAAACAATAATTTGCAAATATTCTATTAATCGTCAAGAATATCTGAATTTATTGTAGCCTACCAGAATAAGTTAGCCCTTTGATATTTTTTTTACTTCTAAGCTAATGTAATTAGTGATTTGCCATCCTGTTAAAAAGTCAAAATTGTCTCAATAGATGTGCAAAAACGTTTCAATTGGGCTTAACTTCACCAGCATTGGGCTGTTGAAGTTTTTTAATTTATTAAAAATTCTACCTTTCTCCAGTCTTCGTTTCCGGCATGGTATATTTTCTTCACGTAGACGGTGCTTGAATGTGGAGCCCTAAATATCAATCCTCGTTCAACATTGCGGTGATATCTTTATTTGGTGTTGTTCTGTTCGTCATTGTCGTAGCTACAACGTTCTGAACCGTTTGTGGAGATTGGAGAGTGTTGAATCTACCCCTTTGCATATTGTTTTCGCAATGGAATTGACAGTTTGAGAAACATTTTGATATTTTTTGGCAACACTTCTATTGGAAAGGTTTCTTTCATTTAATAATCCAACAATTGTTTTTTTTCTCACTCATGAGATTAGTTATTGTCGCCATTGCAAAAAAACTTGTTGAGAAAAATATTTTATTAATTAATTAAGTTTAAATCATAATTAATAGTAAGAGTTCTACTAACCAGACAATTTCTTTAAAAAAAAAAACACTAACTTAGCGCTATGCAGCAATAAAATCTCAAGCATTTATTGGCAATTCAAAAGTCGGGCAAAAACTGACTTGTCTCGTTATCTTAATGATAATGCTGTCACGTTTTCACCAAATTTTAAAGACGGACATACCTATATACACTCAGTCCCTTTACCATGACTGATTATCAAAACCAATAACATTAGACACAAAATCTCATAAAAAATGTGAAAGAGTGTATGTAAGTGATTCATATAATATGAAGTGTTGGTGCGTAAATGAAACAAAGGATTATTTATTTTTTTGTTGATGTATGTGTATTTGTGAATTTTCTCAAAAGATTGGTATATAAAAATCATATGAAATAGTCAAGTAGATATACCCAATCCAGCTTTAAAATGAATCCGGCGCAAAAGGTAGAACTACCTTTCCCGCTCATAGTGTGTTAATACCTGATAAGAGATTCCTTTGAATGGCAAAATCACTCATTACATTCGCTTAGAATTTGTCACACTATTTTACTTAATAGAAAAAATATCAAGTGGCTAACTTATTCTGGTAGGGGATTGTAGGTCATGCATTGAGAGGTTAAAACCATGCTGCAAAATAAACTATTGTAATTACACAACTATTATGAAAGCTCAATTTATTTAATCAATTCATTAAATGTCAACATTGCTCAACATGCCTTTTGTTTATCTAAGTTTTCTAATAATTACAGTTCATGCCACCTCCTGGCCGGCGCCCGGAGTCGGCTGATGACCGCCATGTGATAGCAAGCCATGCAGAAATCTATCCCGGGGAAGAAGAATTACAGTCCATACAAAGAGTTGTCTCTCACACTGAGCGTGCCCTCAAATCTGTTTCTGATACCCTCACCGAGCAAGCACTTAAACAACAACCCAAGGTAGGGACCACAATTTTCATTTGCTTTTGCCATCTCAATTGTTACTTCTTATATTTGATCAACTATATCCTTTCATGTCATTTTAAGAATAAAAATAATTTGTAACAATCTACAAGTTGTAATGTTGTATTTAATGAAGACATAAGCAATGGAATATCTAAAACATTTTCCCCTTTTCCGGCATATCCATATTCCATAAATCTCTGAAGTCACAGAACTTCATCTCGGAACATTTTCTCATTCGCCTGATCTTTTTTAGAGCCTGTACATTTTAGTGTTTTGACTTGGTATCGTTTGTTTTACGTGGACCCCAGTTGAGAAACGCTGATCTAAAGAACTGAAAGTAGTCAGGACGATTGTATTATCAGGATAGGCATTGAAGATACATTACTATTTACCAACCGCACTTAACTGTATGGCTGCCACAGACGAGATATCTAATCAAATTTTTAATGTTTAATACGCCAGAGACAAGTTACCTTGTCAATAACTAATTATATTAATAATTGCAAATTATAGCCAGCGTATTCGATACAAACGTACCTTTTTCTATGGCAGCCAAAAGGTTAAGGAATTCCTTTTTTTAATTGAATTTTAAAAAACCTGTTAAATTTATAAATTGTCAGTTACAGTTTTCTGCCTATTACAGGTTAATATGTACTTATATACCTGTTGTGATGCAGCTGTAAATTTTATATTACCATTAATGAGTATTTAATTGTGACTCTTGTTATTGCAGAAAGTAGCCGCCAAACCAGAAAAACCGGCAGACAAAACTACTCCAACAAATGGAGACAAAAAAGAAGAAGCCGACAAGGATGTTCCCAAAGAAGATGGCCGTGACAACCAATTGTAAGTGAAAAGTCTTTCCGCTTAAATCTTAGCATCCGAAAGCTGGGCATTATTAGTAACCGGTGAATATGTTCCACAGATTCTCATTCTTACAAGAAGGAGAGGTGTCTGGCAACAGTGGCGCTGTGCGCCTTTTGAAAGGAGTTATGCGTGTTGGCTTGTTGGCCAAAGGGTTGTTGCTGAAGGGTGATCGCAATGTGCGACTCGTAGTGCTCTGTGCTGATAAACCGACTGTCTCGCTGCTGAAGAGGGTCGCTCAAGAACTGCCTATCCATCTGTTGAAGGTATGTATCATTTTCTTTTTTTGCAGCTGTCTCATCAGATCCGAATTAAAATGAAGAGGCTCGTCCAATTAGGAGACTCCGTTTCACTCACAATCCTTATATTCAAAATAAACTGACTAGCGAGCTGTTATTTCTACTGATTTTGCACGCCATTCGTGCTGGCTGCGTGGTCATTTAATTCAGTTACAGAGGTCACGTGTTTGATTTCCGTTGTGAACAGTTCTATAAATTTATGAATTTCTGTCCAAAAGCATGGATGTATGTGATGTCTTGAATTACCTCCCACCCATTGTATCGATATCTTGAGAGCAATTAGCTAACCACTAGTCTTACTTATCTCTACTCATTAAATAAAGAGGTTCAGCATTTATTTCCATTTAAATTTTTCACCTGTATAGGGCCATTTGAGGCCTAAAGTTAATTATCTTATAGGTTGATCCGGTGTATATCAGTGTTGGATAATCTAAATTGTTTCAACCAACCACATTGTTGTAATTGTTTTCTCTAGATTCAAGATGCAAATCTCTGGACACACTAACAAAAAAATGAAATTCCTCTCCAAAGCCTTAACTTTTACTTGCAGGGAACTTTAATGATGTGAGTGAATTGATGACCAGTGATAACTTTTACAGGTGACTGATGAGTTTAAATACAAAGTGGAGCTCTGCCCGGCAGAAGGCGCCGTGTCCATAACTGACGGCAACATCAGCGTCATGATCAGTCTAACTTCGCCTGTGATGCGAGAACCCAACGGTAAGACCCTCCCCTCCCACGCACAACAACGATTTTCGATACACCAATTTCATCTTATTTTAGCTTTAGGAAATGACCTCTACCTAATATATATGTATATGTACATTATATGATATATATAGTTACACCTCAATAGTCGCTCCTTTTGCATAATTTTACTCACCATATGTTACTGTGTTTCAGTACTATGTTGCGATCTGATTGAAATTGGTATTCGAAATCGGTTATCGAGCAGGTTCGGGGCTGGTAAGAAGGCTACACGAAAAAGAACAAATTATCTGTTTGAATCGACCGTTTGCGAGGCCGATTATAAGTATTGGACCGTAAATAAACTACTGCCTTCTGAGTTTGATTCTAGGTTCTGTTAGTTGACTTTTCTATCCACTTGACAGAGTCCAATAGTTATTTCACCTCTGTTAGCCCTACGTCTCCTCTCAGGAGAGATACTTTGTTCGATGTTTCATTTAGCCTATGTTTATATGTCCGACTGTGATTTTAAATAAATAAGCTTTTAGGTTATTGTATCATGTCCCAGAGAAGAAAGGATTTTTGATCATCTATATCACGTTTCGCCTGCAGAGGCGAAGCGGAGCTGTGATATAATCGTACCTGTAGGGGGGCAAACATCGCTTATTTAATATCTTCCATTTTACACCCCTAGCAATACTGTTAATATCAGCAGTCAATCTCGATTACAGCAGAAATCATATCCGGTTTTTAAACAAACTGTTTTTCCGAATCCAATTCATACTTAGTAGAACTTCAAAACACTATTTTTTGTTTTTTTTTTTTTTTACATCAAAATCTATTGGCAATTTTATTTGTAAAGGCAGTGGTTATCTATGTCTTGTTTTTAATTGATTTAGTTGTGGAAATATCACTTGATTTACACTTTTTTTTATTGTTTGCTGATTGAAAAGAGAATTAGATTTGTGCTTAGAATTATTTGGATGTTTGCCCTGTTACATGTATAATATGAATGGTCAAACACCCTTGTACCGTTAGATGTCGGCGGAAGTGCTGAAGCGCCCAAACGAGATGAGAAGGATGTCCTCCCGAAACAGAAGTGCCTGCACGCTCTGGCATCACTAAGACACGCCAAGTGGTTCCAGGTACAATCATTTCACACAAATCCCACAGCAAAAAGCAAATCTTTGTCTAGTCGAATATCAGTGCAGTGGCTGCGCGCCGCCGGCAATCGCGGGAACATTGCGGGCAATTAGTAAAAGAAAAATAACATAACCAAGTTGTTGCGCCATATTTATTGCTCTTCGATCGACGACCGATTGACTGGTCGATCCGTAGAATGTTCTAAAAGGCATACATTCGTTCAGTTCATTCGACAGTCTAAATATTAAATGCACGTCAATATTTCTTACTAGTAATATAAAATAGTAATATTTTATATGTTAATACTTTGCAAAATCATTTTTTTATTATTATTATTTATAACTCTTGAAATGAATTGGAATCATATTTTAACAAATTAACTGTGAGCGCTTTGGAAATGTTAGAGCAATAAAATGGAATGAACACTTGCGAGAGAAGAATTTTGGCAACGCTTTTAATTGATATCATATGTCCAGGCTAGGGTTTCCGGTCTGCAATCCGTCGTAATGGTTATTCGCATCATGAGAGATCTGTGCAGGCGTATCCCGACCTGGACCCCGCTGAACTCTTGGGTAAATATTTCAATTACATACCAGTCCTCAAAACGATAATAATTTATTCCCTCATCTGCTCGAAATCATTTGTAATAATTGTTGATCATCAGGCCATGGAGTTGATGGTAGAAAAGGTGAGCAGCAGTGCTGGGGTTCCGCTCTCCCCGGGAGAGTGCTTCCGTAGAGTGATGGAAGCTGTCGCTGGCGGGCTTCTTCTAGAATATGGACCTGGATTGCTTGACCCGTGTGAGAAAGATCATCAGGTAATATCATATCTGAATTTTAACATTAACTACCTAGAAATATTTTTGTGAAATACTACAAATGCTTGCTAAGTGTATATAATATCACTTTCTTTCATTACAGGATGCTTTGGGTAATTTACCTCCGCAGAAACGTGAAGATCTTACAGCATCTGCACAACAGATCCTAAGGCAAATCGCTTTCAAGCAAATTCACAAGGTAATTTTATCCTTTAAGCATACTCGACTAGTAATCTTCATTTTTTTTTTTTTAGAACATTTCTTGGGCACAGTGTAATAATAAATTGATTTGTCTTGTTTTTTATACTATTAAATTGACTATTTTATGCCAGTCTGTGTGGTCGAGTGGTCAACATCGTTGGCTACCGCTACGGAGGACACGGGTTCGAATCCCGGTACGGGCAGTTTTATAAATTGATTTTTCAATCGATTTATGAATTTCTGTTCAAAGGCATGGATGTATGTGATGTTTTAAATTCCCCCCTCCCACCCATCCTATCCTATGAACGGGGCGTATGGAGAGCGATTAGCTAACCACTAGTCTCCTTGCCCTTTCCTTCTATTCCTACTCTCTTTCGAAAAGGAGAGGTTGAGCAACTGAGTAACAAGCAGTTCTCGTAGAAACATTTCTGTTGAGATAAACTCCATTAGGAGTCCATATGCTCCATATTGGAAGCGGACATGGAAAGAAAAAAAAATGATTTCCACTCTACGAGAACGATAAACGTTGTCACATTTGTTCTTTTGAAGAGCCTTTAAAAATTATAAATCGGGGTTACATTGCGTCAAATTGTATGCTTTAAACACAGTCTTGGTATGCTAATATATTGATGCCTCCAAATTCTGAATGTTTAAAAAAACAATCCAATATAATAGATTGATAAGCCGGTTTCTTAATTTTGGGAAACTGATTAATCAATCTATTTGCCATTTTATGTTGCATTAGATTTGAAATAGTAAATTTTGAAAAGTTTAGTATAGATAGATATGCAGTAATAAAAGCTTCAACAACACAAAAATAAATATCGATTGGTATTTCACAAGAAAATGTCTTTGTACAGGTATTGGACATGGAACCTCTGCCACCACCGTGGTTCTCCCGTAAGAGGAGGCGATCAAATACTGAGACTGAAGGTAAGGCATCTTTTTAAACGATTAATATTTCGTCGATGCACATATACCATATTTGATGTGCATCGACAATTTATTAGATTAATTTTAACAGTGCCCATTTTTTTCATTTATATTCCGAAATCATAACCAAATAATTACCGAAAACCTGACATCTCAAATAATAAAATTTACTTTTTTCTTTACTACGTGACTGAGTAATTTAAAAACAAATTGGAAATGCCCTATCAAAAAGGTTTAAGTATTAAATATATTTATATTTTGCGCTTATAAAAATTATCCAAAAAGAAGGATTACTAACTACTATTACAACTGTTGAAATGTACCACTAGTTTATATACTCCACATTGGTAACATGATTGAAGAAGAACAAGCTTATAAAAAAATAAGACTTCCTAATACTCACTATGTATGTTTCACTCTAAATCAGCAATTTCCATACGAATAGTTAAAATATTTCTAGTCTTTATTATTATATGAAATGAGGGTATTACCTGCAAACATGGCTTATTCTAAAATGGTTAAAAAATGAATCTTGAATTTCATTTTGAAAAACAATGTACATTTTAAGTATTTTTAGTCTTGCATTACTTTGGAATGATATTTTGGATGTTGTCAAGCCATGTTTTTAGACTGATTTCTAAAGATACTTTCAAAATTTATTTTTATCTACTAAATTACATTCATGTTTCAACAACTTTGAAATGAGCCGGGTTTGCAATTAATAATACCCTCAAATAAAGGATGGGGAGGCGCGGAGATGTTTTTTCAAAAGTAGACGTAACAAAGTTTCTAAACCACTGCTCTAAATAACATTTATTAAATAATTTCTGCTTTGTTATCTTTGCAGGTGACGGCAAAATGGTGAAAACTGATGGTCAAGAGAAAATGGACACTTCTGATGCCGGTGGCGATTAAATATTTTTTAAGATTAGACATTTTACATAAATTTATTTTCTTTTATTTTGTGATATCGAAACTATGTTTTCTAAGTAATCTTAAAACTTTCCAATTGTTTTCAAACATTTATTTTACAAGAATTACAACACTCTTCGATGATATCCTATTCTATAAATAACCTTTTTTTTTTTTTTGCTTCTTTCTTACGGATGCAGGCAACTCATGAGACATTTTAATACTGGAATTATAAACGAATTATTTTATATAATGACCAAACTGAAGTATACTTCTAGTTTTTCATATGGGATATAATGGATTGTCTTAAACTCCTATAGAGTTGTACGCTATGTTGATTATCAACAGATAGACTTTAGGAAGTATTGAGTGGTAATTATTAGTATCTACAGGAAGTGTGATATCTCGAGTGGTACTATTGCAATTTCCTCCAAGTCAATTGTATAATTTGTTGACATATTTATTATTTGCCACTTATAACCATATAATAATATATTCCATTGTTAGTACGTGTTGACCTATCAACTAGCACTAATAGATTTGGAACGTTAATCATATTGTATTAATATAAGTAGTGAAGCTATTATTTACTAAGAAGTAAACTATTACATCATTGCAAATTCAGATGCAACCCTAAACTCTGAGGCGCAAGTAATCAAAGTTTTAAAATGTTATGTAAGAAGCACTCGTTTTGTACTTACAAATCGCCTAATTCTTTTAGTGGTCAGACAAAACTTTGAAATTGATCCGGTGCGTCCGTGTCGGAGACGGATCGAGAGATCGTTTGATAAGATATTTTGTGAGGTATATATTTAATCCATTAAAATTTAAAGTGAGCACCTACTCTAGATGTATAAATTTTTCTTCGAACATCTTCATAATGATAGTGTGTATTATCATTTAGGGAAAGTTCATTACATAAAGTGTTGAACCCAATTTCCAAAGTATCAAATAAATGAAAAAAAATATTCAGTGTTTTATTTTTACCCGGTTCGAGACTGATGTAAAGGGCCTGGCCTTTATAGAGAATAGTGTTAACTAAGGCTATAATTAATACAAAAGCCGACATAAAAAAACTAGTTTTCTAATTATTATATTTACTAAAACTCAGTTTTAACCACTATCCAAAAGTTTCACAAAAAAAGATAATTCAATAAAAATGGTGGAAAAAATATTCAAATTTGTTAAAATTTCGTTTATTTAGTATAGGCACTATCAAAATAAAAAATACTTAAATCTTATTCAATATTTCTCTTTGGGAAATATGGTTTTAGCAAAAAATATTTTCAAATAAACCTAAATATTCTGTCATCCTTGAACTGAACCCAAATAAGGGCATGCTAAAATAATGAATCTCAGAATTACCTCATTCTCCTTTTACATTGTTTTGAAATTGCAGGATCCAATGTAATGAAATGTATCCTTACTTTCCCTATCTAATCATCATCTTTTTTATCCCTCGTGCAAAAAGAGAATTGGGTATATAATATTTTCAACCCTTTCATTGATGTAATATATTTACTATTTAACAACTTATTTATCTTGGTTTATTTGAAACATAATAGTTGGACCAAAGTTACACCTTCCTTTTAAACAATATCTTTTTGCGACTTGTGGATATGTTAGCGTACTCCGAGCATGTGCAGTTCACAAACCACAGAAGGAAATCTCAATACTGTCAGCAACTGTGGCTGAAGCAAGGCGTGAAAACAGAAGGATCCTTAATGAGGATGAACTTGAATTTGATAGAGATCGGCTGAAAGAATGTGTGAAGCAAGATTGAAAATGAGTTGAGTGAATTCAACCATAACCAGGTAACGGATAAAAAACCAATAACATCAACGGAAAGAGTATTAAAATCTTCAGTGGGCAAAGACAGCAATTGTGGGGCTATAATGCAAAATGCGTACTATTTCCAAAATGAGCGATATTTAGTTAGGTATGCAGATAGGGTAATTCAAGCCTTATGAATTGACTGGTATTATTAGTTTTACCATAAAATGTTTAGAACCCTGTCGTTTTTCAACTTGAAAATCGTATTTTCTTGCAAAACACTTCATGTTACGGCAAAGTGCAACTAATTCCGATAGAAATTTGAGCAGAGCAACAATTTTTTTTGCAAAACGCACTATTTGTATTTAGCTGTCAAATGTTTGCAAATTTGACTATATTTTTAACATTGTGATCTGCTCTCAAGACAGTAAAGAAAGGGATAATATTTTTGTTTATTCCTGACAGGAAACCAAATCAGGAGAGGACCGAATCAAAATCCATCAGACATGCGTGGAAATGAGATTTGTTTTTCGGCTTGAGAAATTTGACAGCTGCATTCATCGTACATATTTCTGCGAATGTTAGAGATGACTTTTAATTATATGTTCAGGGATGAATTGCAATTGATTTGTAAATTCTTCAATGAAACTTTATGTTTACCCAATTATAAATCACGCAGCTAGAGCTGAGTCGAAAAAATACTTACACAGGCGCATTGGTTGCAAATCGTCTCTGCTTAGGATAAAATAATTTCTTTTGTATTTTTTTTTTCATTTTTTACTAACTTGTTTCCCTAAATATATTTTCTTATATTGTTTGAAAAGAAATAAGTTTATTTTCTGTACACAGTTCCAGGAATAGTGTGTTTTGAAAAAAAAAACATTAACAGTGAATGCCACTTCCCCAACTGTTCACTTTTTATGTCCTTTAAATATTCCATGTATGTTGCCCATTGTCGAGCAATACATTTTTCTACTGAAAACCTTCGAATAAAGCATAGTTGTCATAGAAGAAAAGTTTTTTTAATCAGCAGCCAGAACATTCAGTAGAGCTTAAAGATCTGTTATTAGATTTAATTCGTCAATATGCCTTCGTTTCTTTCAGCAATAATATAAATATTCGAGGTAGGTACTTTTTGTTTTACAAATTTCTGGAGAGATATATCATACATTGACTAAGCAAGAAGCTGGCGACAACCAGGAGAGGAAGTCAGTTTTCCTGGTAAATTCTTTTTGACAATATAAATAAATGATATTATTTATAAATCTAAACGTTATCTTTTTATTTACCCATTACCACCATATATATTCCTAAAAACTTTGGGAAATTAATTGAGTTTATTTGTTTAGGTATATTTAATAAGTAGCATTCATTTGATGATTCACATCAATAAAATTTTCGTTTTTGGTAATTCATAAAAAACAATTCGTCCTGTTGGGAGCAACGGACTTGCAGCTATCATGTTTCTCCAAAAATAAGCCTTTGCGTGATTTTCTTGATTGTTTGAATATAAGCCCTAAGTGAAATAATGTGATTTTTTCTTTGGGAATACTGGTGACAAGTGAGCAATGACTGATGGCTGACATTCAAAAAAATGCACTTTCAATAACCTTATAAGTATTCAAATTACGAACTGTAACACGATTGCAATTAATGAAACTGCAGTATTTCTGGCTCAAAGATTGATTATGTTGGTTTCACGTCAATCTACGTTCTTTCCACTGGTTTCGAAAGTACATGTCCTTCCTGTATTTCGGTGATTCGTCTGAATGGGAAGAAAATTTCACCTCATCGTAAAAGGAAAGAAACAAAATTTAACATCTTTCAGGAATTTATGTCCTTGAAAGTGAAAAGGCCTGGTTAACACGAGCACAGCTATAAGTTTGTGCTGCCACCTCTTTTGCGAGGTTTGCTAATTTGGAATTCAGCCAGTATTCGCCGCACTAAGGCATAAAAAACTCTTACTGAGTGAAGGTTTTAGACTCAATATACTAGGCCAAGACTAAATATTTTATCAGTGACAAATCTTAGAATGATAGTGAAATACTTAGAAGTGACAAATCATAAACATTACCAATATTACATTGATTTCAAAATGAGTTTTGTCTAGAAACCAAAACCCGCCACTGTGGAGTGTTGCATATATATGTAGGCTATATAATATTTTGGGATATATTGTCAATTAAATCATGATTTTTGAAATTTTCTTGTGACATAATTTAAACTAAAATTTACGTATGCAATTACAGTAAAACCCCCATTTACACTAAAGTTGGGACCGTTTAATTGGGGGAGTGAATTTCATACAAAATTAGGAATTAAGTTTTTCCTGCGAAAAATGCAAAACTAAGAGAAAAAAAAAAAATATGGATGAAATATTTCGTTACTTAATGATAAAATGCAAAGTGCGCCAAAATCTAACACATACACAGTCGCCCGGCTATGCGTGTATAGCCTGGCACGTGTTGAATACACAGACGCTAGCCAACATTTAACTGTATGCACCGCACAGACTGTCTCGTAGCAACGACAATCATTGGCGGATCCAAGGGGGGGGCCATGGGGGCCATGGCCCCCCCCTGAGGAGATTTTTTTTCTTCATGTTTCTACCTTATTAAAACTTTATTGTGAAATGGGATCTTTAATTGTTTAGTTTACGATGTTTTATAGAATACATACTTGATTATGTATTGACTACTTTTATATAGATATATTATATTTAAATCATCTATTTTTTAATGTATTATCTTTTTATGATGTTTATTTTCGAATTGAATGGCCCCCTCCTTGGACAATTTCTGGATCGGCCAATGACGACAATGGAATGCAACCGTTCAATTGCGGGATTTGCGGCGAATATTTCAAGCCAGCGCGTAATTCAGGGTAGTGTAATTGGGGGTTCCACTGCATTGTTCATGCGTAATTATGTTAACAATTTTTTTACTATCAGTTATGTGATTACCTTGGCATTGTCAGCACAACTACACACTGTGTATTTATTTGGCAAGTCTTTATGATATACTTTCAATATGTTTTCAAAAAAGATATAATTACTAGGTTTTTTTTTTGAAGAAATTAGTGGCATGCTGGGTACTGCCATACTAATACATCGCGGCAATTATAGGATTAATTAGCGGTTGAATTTAGTACATGATTTTTTTTAAATAAGAACAATGCTACCTCAAAATATATTTACAGTGTATATAGGCATTGAATATATGGAAAAAATAACACTCAAAAACAGGTGTTTTTATATAATAATTTATTATTGCAGATTTTAGGCATTTATTTACAAATCGGACCATAGCAAAACTAGGCTATTATATTTACACTATATTGTATACTTAGGTAAACTTAAAAGTTAAATTGATACTATTATACTCCTATGCATTATGAGTAGATAATATTTATATCAACAATCAAACAATTTTTTGGAACAAAATTTTATTTGTGATTTATTTTATTTGATTAAGCTTAAAGGAAAAAAAAAGGGAATCTGCATCCTTTCTGTTTTGTTACTTAAAAATGTCAAAAATGATATTGACATGAGTTTAACTCCTTCAAAAACTATCTAAGAACCAACTAAATGGTAAATAGTTAGGATTTTTAGAAAAAATCAAAAAGGTTACTGTTAACAAAAATAAAAACTATGATAATGCTTCGTAGTTATGTTCATGAACAATTTTCTTCTTTAGTATATATGAGCCTCTGAGAAGTGAAGGGAGCCAAGTAGCATTTTAGAAAAAAAATGAGCCAAGTGCAATACAATCTTCTACATGTCTTAAAGTATCGCAAATAGTGTTTTCTCACTAAAATAAAAATATGCAATCCACAAAGACGTGATTGCACTTAAAAGTCAGATAGAAAAGTTGAACCAGTTTCCTACTCGGCTCACTTCACTTCTCGGGCCCGTGCCTTCTCTGCCCATTTTGTATTCGTACTGGCAGTTAGATGGTAAGGAACAAAATAGATAAGTACATGAGATTCTTGGATATTAATTATTCGTCTTGAATAACTCAGTTGGTGCATTTATTGTACCAACTGTATTTAATGTAAAATATAATTTAAAATTTCGACTGAAGGTGCTTAGTGGAATTTCAATATTAAATTTGAATCATTAGAAATTATGTACATTCACACAAGTTTTGTCACTAACGACCCGGGTTTCGCATTTCGGCATCTTCAGGTGTTCGGAGTGAACTTGTACTGATTGTACAGTTAAAGTTCATCCGTGCACTTGTATGCCTGAAGATGCTGAAATAATAATATATAATTTGAATGATTCAAATTTAACATAAAATATTTTATAGATTAGCCCCCCTAAGACAAAATCTTGTCCCTGCCTATTAATTCCTAACTTTATTTGTGTCGGATCAAGATAGATGCATCCTTATTTTGATATTATAATTATCTATGTTACGTAATTCTCATTTACTATTTACTCAGGACTATCAATTTGTTATTTACCAACATTGTTGTTTGCCAGCATTGGGACGGTATATATAAAATGTAAACTCCACATCTCGTTAACCCTTTTCCGTGGTAAAATTTGATTTGTATTGATTGATATTTTGATGAAAGGATTTATAACATCATTAAAACAATTAAATGTAGATAAATTGTTAACTCATTGTCAATAACATTGTAATTTGACATTTATAATTAATAATCACAAAGCTATCCACCGGACTTTGCCAACAAACAATAAAAACATGTCAGGTTTTGTTATTTTGAGATACTAGCGATATCTACATTTTGAGATAATTCTTACAACGGGTATTATGAATGTGAGTTTATGAAGATTGTTAAGAATGAAGAAGAGTTGCCTGTGACTGTTTGCAACTTCGCCATCAGAAATCAATCATTTATAACACTACTTATAGAAGAAGCTTTCATTTTTCACAACTTAGAGAAATTAGAATTATAACAGTGAATTCAATCAGCGTAATTAACTAGTTATCAATAATAACATTTGAAAATTCTAAAATTTAAAATCACATCTTTTTATTATCATTCATAAGCACTTAGCAAACTAAAATATTTTTCCAACATTCAATTTCCTGTCACACGAATATGAACAAACCACTGTCAATTTGCTCCACACTGTAGTATTGGAGGGTTGAGAGTTCTCCAGGTCAGTAGTTATGTTAAATAAATCATATCTCGGTCATACAAATACAATGAGTTAAGCGTAATTTAAAACTCAAATCATTTAGATAATAAACACTTTTCTTAAATTTTCCACTGCAGTTGCCTGTCGCCTCATTATCACAGGAAAAGACAAACCATTATTGTAAGCATAAAAATAAAGAAACTGATAACACATGTCACACTGTCATACATGAGAAAAATTCATAAAAAGATCCTATGTATCATCAAGAAAACTTATGGCCATACACCCATACCTCGATTTAAGAGTTTTTACTTTAAATAATTTGTATTTTTAAAGTGTATTGAAATCGTATGTATTTGACGTTTAACCACGCAATAAGCAGACAATCGATCTTGATGAGGATATCAGTAATATTGATGACTCTGACAAACCAAATGAATTCACTTTGAAAAGCAGTTCTACAATTAACCAGTACATTATAATATATGGTATGAAAACACAAAAATCAATATCAGATTATTTAACAATGGTTAATCTAGAAGAATATACTGCTAGATATTACAACTGATATTAATGATTTTGAACCAATTCTAAAGAATCAACTGGCTGGATTAGAATACAGCAGTAACGAAGAGTAAAATTGAAATCAAAGTAACAGTAAATAATATTTTTATCCCACACTACCATTTTTATTATATACTAGTCGATTCCCGGTAAGCGTCGCAATGCCACTCAAAAAAGGAAAGTGTCTGGTGCGTATGCAAATAAATCAGAAGGTTTTCAGGCCACATACAGCTAGCCATGTGAAAAACATGGATTTTCCAAATTTAATCATATTAAAATGTAGCAAGATTCAAATCAACATGTACTGTTCATCGGGATCGAGTAATGTATGCAGATCATGTACGTTCTCTCGTTTGATTCTGATGCGCGTGATTGGGTAGGATGTAAACGTACTCTTTAGATTCTTGCGGCATGTCGATCTTCTGATTCTGATGCAGGTGAATAAGCGATTCATAAACGATCTGCTTCATTGCTCGCTTGTCATGAAGCTCGAATTCGCTCATTTCTATGTGTGCTGCGCTGGTGGAAGCAATTAAAAAAAAAATAGCGCTTGCGATAAATAAATTTGATTTAATTTCACTCACATTGGATTGCACTGATGCGAATGACATGTGCCGTTTGATGTTGTCTATGGTACAACACACGCACCACCTACTGTAAGTTAAATTGTACTATAACCTTGCAAACTATGTTGTCAAAATGAACTGTGTGGCAGACATACAAACATTGATTTGAATGGCATTGCAACGCTTGCCGGGTACCGACTAGTTACCAATATTATTTAACCCAAAGCCTGTCAAACATTCTCCATACATTCTCGCGCGCCGCTTCTCAGCCGCCATTTTTGTTTCAGACCGCTGTCATCGAGTTTAAACGGCGGCCATTTCTGTTTGGTATTCCCATACATGCTGCCGGTGTTGCTCTTGGCCGCTTTCTGCGTACTTGATCGACGGCCATTTTTGTTTTGAGCTACATTCAGTGTTCTGAATGGCAGAACACACATTGACAATGTACGAACATTTTAGTTTTTTCGATACTGTAAATTAATTTTACTATGCCTATAACCATCCCGGAAGCGCAAGGAAAAAGTTTGTCAATGTTTTATTGGAACCGGATGAGCGGTGTGGCAGCGCATAGAGTACGAACAAACAAACATTCATTTTTACATATTAGATTCATGAAAGAATATATATGTAATTGTATGTGTTATATTCCTCGATTTACATGAATTCAGATTACAGAACCTATCCACTGATCAAATTGAGGTATGGGTATACTATCATTATTTTCTTTAGAGTGATGCTATATTTACAAAGAGTATCGAGGTTCAGATATTGAGCCACCTTATCCTTGTTTATTGACCTCTTAGAGAGGAAAATGAAAACAGTTTATTGAATCTATAAATTTAGTGTTTCCCTACAATTTTCCTCGTATCACTGAGACTTTTTACCGTAATAATCAAATTGAAAATGTAATGGAATGTTAGTTTCTTTGGCCAAAAGACACAAGTTGAAAAGAATATAACAGATTAGTTCAACGAGAGCTGTGATTTGGGCAACACCTGGAAATTAAAAGTTTTCCTAAACTGTTGCGAATTGTTTTAATCCTACAACTGTTTTATTACACATGTTTTTCATCTCACGTGGTTGTCAGTTTACACAAATTGCAAAATTTTGTTTGGAAACGCAAGCCACACGGATGCATTTCGCCATTACCTGTGCTTTTATTTATGATGACTTATGAGAATACCAGTTTTGAAATAAATCTTGAATATTTAAATCACACACAATAAAAACTCAAAATTCACTTTTTACAACTGACATATTGCCAAAACAGAGGCGATTTTTTTTAATGGAACGGTTTCACTTTGAATCATATAACATTTCACAGTTCACTTAAAATAAAATCACAGTAATAAACTATATTCAAAAATAAAAACAGCACTAACACCCCTTGAAAATGTAAATGAACTAAGTAATCAGTAAAAAAAATCTATTTAATTATATTATAATACTTACTTAAATATTTTCAAAATATTCAACAGTATCTATTGAGACTGCAGATATTAACGTGGATAATTCCATCAAATAATATTTTTGTTAAAATGCAAAGGAACTGTGTGTGAGAATAAATTAAATAAAAATATAGAATTTCTTTATAAGTTCAAGAGCTACTAAATACGTTTGATAGATTTTTCTGTAACTTTGAGTAAAATCATTTTTCATATACAGTGGAACCTCGATCAACCGTTCTCGCATAATACGTTTTCCCGGCTGGACCGTTTATTTTTTATAGTCCCGTCAAACTCCCATAAGAACAATGTTAAATAATCCCGCATTGACCGTTCCCCGATTTACCGATTTCCTCGATAAACCGTCTAAATATTTTGGTCCCGTCACAAATATTATCCTGATTGACCGTTTTTATTGCATATTTCTCCATATCTCAGCAAGTAAGTTTGACAGCCGAGTGCAGGTGTTATGTCTAGACACGTTGGAATGCACTGTACATGTTAGACGCATTGGACGCTTGTGCTATTTTTTTTTGGGTTGAAATCCACCACACGCGTATTATTGTTTATGATGCAAATGTAGAATTGTTTAAAATTCATGATAATAATAATTCCTGTACATACAAACTTTTTGGTCGCGTAGCTGGATTCGTACAAGTCAGTTGCGTTCAATATTGCCTCACATCTCGTATCATTTTTTTTTCCAAATTGAAACTAAAATGCCGCCACCCATAAAGAAAACTAAAACTCAGCTGAGAAGAAGAAGGAAAATCGCTGAAACCTCGATGTTTTAAGAATATAAAAACACTTCCCGTAAAATACCACGCCAACAAGAAGGCATGGATGAACACCGATATTTTTATGGCTTTCTTGAGGAATTTCGATTCCTCAATTAGTGCTCAGGGGCGTAAAATACTACTATTTATAGACAATTGTGCCGCCCATCCTCGAGATACTTCATTTCTTAAGAACATCAAGGTAGTTTATTACCCTCCAAATTGTACCAGTGCTTTACAGTGACAGTGAGCTAGCTACCTGTGGCCAGTGGCGGATTAAGCACTTTGGAGGCTCTAGGCGCAATAAATTTTGGAGGCCCTGTTTTTCTAATAACATAAAAGTGTTACAAAACTCTTCATAGAATAATAATGAATATTGAAAACTGAAATTAAAACTAGATAAATAAAGTTATTTTAAATGAAAAAATAAAAAAAAAAGTAAAATTGATTTTTATTACACTGGTTGATATAGTAATTGTGACGTGTGTTTCGCCTCTTTGAGAAACATCTTCAAAATAGGTGAATATTTGTATATAAAGTAAACGATGATTCTCATTCTTAACTTATAAATAACATAATGAATATGGGTTAGGTAAAAACATAAATATTACTGATTACAATAACACCGCAATACATTACAACAATATTACGATAGTTAGTCTGAAGATACTTCTCGAAGAGGCGAAACAAGTGTCACAATTAGTACCACAGTCAGTAGAAGAGCTAAATTATCAATTTTAATTTTATATTTAAGAACTAAATTTTTTATACTTTGCCTCAAAATATAAATTTAAATCTGTATAATTAATTGCAACTAATCGGAAAGTACATGCAGTTCTTTTCAAAACTGAAATTTTCACGTTAAGGTCATATTATCCATATGCGTATTGATTATCTCTCAGATTTACATTCCATGGAGACCATTCACCCATTGACCAATTCAGTTTTGTATAGCGCTAAGCCAATAGGTAGTAAAAAATGAAGCAAGAATTTTTAATTCTTATGTACCACTACCAAAAGTTTGTAACCTGGATTTTAGGTAATCGAAGATAATGATAACTTCAGTGAATGAATGAAAATAATCATAAAGTATTAAAATAATATTTTAAATAGAAATATTTTTTCAACTGTAAGTATTGAGGTTGAAACCTGTAATTTCTACCAACCATAAACACGATGTTTTTCCAAAAACAATCATTATCGGAAAAGACTTTGAAAGCGTAAAAAAAAATAATCATTCAAGTCTGTAAGGTTTATATTTAACCTTACTAAAACAATATAAACAATGAAACAGTCAATATTTCTTTAACTCCAAACTAAGTTTTTATGAGTTACCATCTTTCGGAAGTACCCTAACGATACTTTAAATATTATTTTCTATCTCTAAGCAGTTATGTTTCAGTTAAAAATTAGAGGCATACGATGTGATCTGTTGAAGAACATTGTTTGATGAATAAAAATGAATTGGGTTTAGTTTTGATATTGATGTTCTAGATATCCCTTCTTTTAACATGGTAAACAAATGTTTGTAAAAAATTACAAATGCATTATTTCAATAATTGACATACTTGAACAAACACTTGCCTAGAACAGGACAATCACCGCATACCGCCGATATATAAATATTATACTATGTAATTGATTATCGAAACCACAGAATCGTGAGAAGATTTACAAAATATATATCTCAATTTCATAAGGCCTTACCGATTCACAGAAACTTAAACAAAAAAAAAACAACTATAATGCAATGGTTTGCTATTGTGACTATTTCAAGAATCGCTACATATATATATACTTATAGTTCCGTCAGCCATAGAATGGTGAATATGAAAATAGTTTCTAAGATGATTAAGTTTTTATAACATAATAATTTGCTAGGATATTAGTAGTTCATCGAGAGCTTTATCTCTATTGCAATTGTTTTGTAGCAATGCTTTCTCTACTTTACTCTCCAGAAATCCCAGATCCATGAGTTCACCCATCACAAGAAGATACTCGATCATCTGAAACACAACAATTCTATTAACCTTTTAAGTCTTGTTGACATGAATAACCACTGCCAGGGAGATTTTATAATTTTATTTACAAAAATTCTAGCTTTTTACGCAATTCCTTACAATTAATCCTTATATTATATAGATACACCATTAAGATCAATTTATTGTTCTTATAAAAGATAAGAATTCAATTCTCTTTGAAGTATCTAAATCAGTGGTCTGCAACCTTTTCTCTCCCACGGCACACCAAAATTTTCTTCAATTTCCGCAGTCCACTTCAAATATGCATATATGTATGTATATACATAAGGGTATATGCAAAAATAACATTAGACATCGTTCTCAATTGTGTAATATATATTGCAACCTCAGTACTACAACTAGGCAACTCTGATTTGATCACTGTTTGAACATATTATTTTATCTTTTCTTCACTGAAGTAATGCGCTGCGGCACACTAGTGTGTCACGGCACAGCGGTTGCGGAGCAATGATCTAAATGTTCAATTTATAATTTATTTCAGTCAGTTAGGGTTATTCCAATGTAAAAAAAATGTTATTTGAATAGTTGTATTGGAGTGCGCGCCAACCCGGAATGAATACGCGGAGGCTTTCAAACTAGCGCGCAGAAACACGCGCACGCAGCTTAGAGGAAACATTGGGCAGGAGTGGTTGTCAAGTATTTTTCTATTTAAAAATATCAATCAGACGGCCTACCGGTAACTCTTACAAGCTCCGGCAGCAGACGCGCTCAAAAAAAACGTTCAATTCATCAGATGTTTAAAAAATAGTCACAAATCTTGAATCTGTCTTTTATAGCAAGGGTTCACAATTTTTTTCATCAAAGGGACAATTTTAATCAACTTCAAAAATATTTGGTAGGCCACTCTTTTTATGCCAATTAGGCATTATTATTTTCTGTTTATTTTCTATAGGCCAATATTTTCTATTTTTATAAAACAAGGCAAAAAATGAATATTTATTGTATATATTTATATTTTTAACTAAATATACATTATTAATACTCTTCTTGATATACTAAAAAATATTTTTTAAATTTCACCGTTTATGATTTTTTTCGTTTGAAAACAAATTATTGCACTTCAATGCTCAAATTTTATGATGTAAATACGAAAAACAGATGCGATATGGTTGTCAGTTCATTTTTATCTTAAGTATGATTTATTAATGCCCGTTGTAGAAATTTACTTCCAAATGAAAAAGTCCTTCGATTAACATTTAACTATATTCAAGTAAAAGTTCTTGAATGAATTCATTTATTTTTTATCACAATAAGATGCTTTTGCTCAATCAATTAAAACTGCATATTTATGAGAACAGCGTTTGGGTTACATGGAAATAATATTCAGATTTGGCATAAACATCGCGGGACACACTTTGTAAATCCCCACTTTATAATAATTAAGTTCTTTGAACAATATCGGTTAACTATTGCTCTTATAAATGGCAGATAAAACAGGGTATTGTTTTTGTATGTAACGTGTCCGTCCCTGGGAGTGATTTTTGATCCAGAAGAACAGCAGAGTTTGAAAGATTAAGCATAATAATATATCTGGAACAATGTGCAACTCACAAAAACCTTCCAAAAGTTGCAGTTTTTAAGCGTTCTGCCATATTATGAAGAATTAGCTAAATGATCCTCTTATCCATATAAAACACTTTTGAAAATATTAAATATACACAATAGTTTCTTAATTTATTCTGTATCAACCTATTCTACCATTCTATTATTTCTCTTATTTCTCGAGACATTCACTACTTGTGAATTTATTTGAATTATATGTTATAAATAAGCTAGAGCCACACTGATTATTTGCACATATGGTGACAACCAGGTAAAGCGAGACATTTTCTGATTTAACTATTAGTGCTGATGAGCACAACGGCTAAAATATTGGCTCAGCACTATAATAGTTAATAAAGAGGTTGGTACAAGCGGAGGAATAGTTATCAATAAGAAACATAAAATTTCAAAATCACTATGCTGAGAATGTAAGAGCATTAACCGCAAAAAGCATAATTACCTTTTTATCGTCCTCTCCGAATCCTTCACAAGCTCGAGCCACCCTATCCAACGGAAATCCCATTCCGCTTATGTGTCTGCACTTTTCTTGCAATGACTGCGAAAGTTTCTCATACGGGTCACATGGATTTTCCCGTTTGAGTGATTGAGAAGTGGACGGAACGGGACGGTGAAGCGGATGAGACGAGGCGGGACTGCTGTTGTGAGACCTTTCTCTGGATCTGAGACGGGACCCGGCGACTTCGTTATCTAACTCTTTCACAATATCAGGGACGCTTCGAGAACGGGACTTACTGAATTTCAAATCGTCCGCGTCGTCTTTTAACTGTTCCGATTCATGAGTCACGTGAGATGCAGGCGATTGGTAATGAGCGTATTTCATTTCATGAGGGTAACCGACGTATTCCATTTTATAATAATCATAAGTATTCTTTACCGTTTGGTTATACGGAACGTTCTGTTCTCTTTGGTAATTATCACTAGTAATATTTTGTTCGCCGGGTTTGCTATAGTTATATGTTTCCGGGATAGACTGATTGTAAGAAGCGTTAGAAACTTGCTGGTAAACGGGGTTGGTCATATTATATCCATATTCGGGAGAATAATAACCATTGATATTGTTCATTCCTATGTTAGCGTAAGAAGTTACTTTCCCGGTACTGCCATCGTAATAACCGTTGGTCATAGGGACGCAGTTCACGGGACCGGAAAAAGGTTTTTCTATACCGGGATGAGAATTGTGACTATAGGCTAAATTATGAGAATAAATATCAGAGCCGGCTGATGTGGAATGTGTGTTAGAATACATGTTACCTGAATTGAGATCGCAGGTCGGCCTATTGGGATAATTATCAACAGCAGTTTTGTCAGATTCGACGGCTTGAGAATTGACAGTCGACTGATGAGAGGTAAGTACTTGCGCTAATAACTCAATGTCGTTAATGGTTTTGAGCTCCATGTTATCAAAAGGGCTAGAGGTATCATTTTCAAAGTCAGAAAATGTTAAATTGTCTATGTTATTTTGAACATAAAATGGTTTATGCAGGAAAGACTTAGTATTTGATTTATTTTGAATACTGTTCTGAAGTTGTTTAATAGGATCAGGGTCGTCCAATAAATTAGTCGGAGCGTATGTTCTGTTGGGTGATACCGGAGTCGGCTGAAGGATTTCAGAATTTGCTTCGTATTTGGTCTTCTCTAAATATTTAACATGCGCACCGTATTGGTAAACTTTGTCAGACAAATTGTCAGCATTCTCCGAATTAGAAATGGTAACTTTTTCAGCATCTTCTACGCTCTGTGTCGGAGTACAGTTGTCGACTTCGGTAGACTTACACTCCGCACCGTCGTCGGGTGATATTTCACTGATTTCATCCGTGCTCGGATAAGACACTTCCGATATGCTGAGCTGCTTCAATCTCTCTTCGGTTTCAGTAGCAGCTATCAAATCTAACTCTCTCTGTCTGGCTTCCTCTCGAAGCTGCAGCCTGTGGTTTCTCTCGTTACGTTCAGTCTGTTTAACATTTTGCCACTCTTCCAATTTTTTTAACACATTGTTTTCTAAGCTGAAATCGTAACTTATCGATTCCACCAACTCCGCGGAAGAGTTTAGTTTCTCCAAGAGTCCGGAAGGCAGGGCAATGCGCGGTGGCGGTTTATATTTTTCAGATATTTTCACGGGCACACCATCCATGTAGTTTCCCGAATGACTTTGAGACATTTTTACCCTGAAGGAAAACACGACAAAATATGTTAAGACAGCGAACGTATACAACATTTATGAATTCACTGTTAATCTTCATCAATTTCAATGTTACCTTAGCGTGCCTTTGATAATGAAATCTCATTATTTATTCGTGTACACCATCTACAAACGAACAAAACACCTGACAGTATTAATTGAGGGCCGTCAACCTTGGTAAAAATGACAGTTAAAATTTCAAGGTAGCCAAATGAAAATATTGAAAAATTATTGAAATAGCAACATCTTTTATTTGATCGTTCTTTTGTAAAAATCTTTTATTTCAAAAAAGAAGTTAATTTATACTTCTTACATAAAATACGTAAAAGTGGCATATCTTCTATGTATATAAAAATGAAGGTAAATTTTTCGATTCCCCTCTCAACACAAAACATGTTCTGGGGTGCCCCCCGGAGAAAACCTGTGGCCTCTCAGGGGGCCGCAGCCCCCAATTTGGGTAGCACTGATTTAGATGAATGTTCATTTTTAGCAAAATTATTTCATTATAAACTGTCTTCACAAAACTTTGTCATTTTCGTGAAATAAAAATATTATCATGAATCTTGTAATCTCTCATTTTCATTTTGATTTGAGGGCATTCCAACATAACTAAAATGTTGTCAAACTAAACAATGTGAATATAGCAGATAATCCCCAACAAACTGTAGTTGGTGCGCTAAGGAACATTTTCTCCTCTATTCTCCCATTCTCGATTCTACTCAATACCTACACATATTAGTCAGATATTATAGTCTATGATCTGTCGTCATATCTGTCGTTCGGTATTCATATTTTTTGTCTTGTATGATCCATCGCATGCAATAATTTCTGTTTTCCGCGAATAAAAAACTAGTCGTCCACTAACCAGTGTTATCGAATGGCGAAGTTCAAAGCCGTCATTTGTATTTGTTTTATAAATACTGTCACTGTGATACTTAATCCGTGATAAATAAATAGGTTACATCGGTGAAAAATTTATTTTCAAAATAAGATTGATTTTATACGAATAAAACCATATTCTGTTTTATGAATCATATTCCGTTAATAGACGTATACAATTTAGTTGCAAGATCTACAATTATCAGCTGTTTAAATTATAGCCCATTCAAGAAATATTATTTATCCAATTGTGTGCAGTGAGTCTCTTTCGATTGTCAACTGTTAAACACATACTTCGTCAATGATTTCGTTAAGAATAGCCGTTTTAATACGGATTGTTAATACCTTCTGATTGTTTTTGAAGTTAGTGCTATGTTATTTTCTTTGTTTATTTAGATTTAACCTTAAATATAGGTAGGTACTTTTGTACGTTCTGAATAGGTTCTTAAATAAAAACAATTTTTGTTATGTATCAGGCCCCGTATGGTCCTCATTTATACGTGCAATTTAACAATACGCACACGCCCGGTCACGATATGATCTTTTACGAAGATGGAAGCAGGCCGACAGAGCGGCGAATCTCCTATTCTGATGAATTCCTCCACAGCATGAAGGATATGAGTGCCCCAGCTTACGTTCCGTATTCAAGGAATCAAAATGTCGTGAGAAATTCTAATTATTGGATTCCAAGAAGAAATCTGAGAGGGTATCGTACGCAGAATTCTCCAGCATTTTTGGAGTACGAGTCCGATGACTCCAGTCGTTCAACAACGAATCGGTCTTATGATGGAAAAGGTATGTTGCATCAAAATTGCTTATAATCATGAATACATTTATGATTTACAAATCAGTTACGAAATGTTATACATATTTACGTATTTTGAAATTTCAACATACATTCATCCTGGCATCTTAGGACTCATTTTTCTGTACTCTACAGGAGAGATTAAAAACAGGCTTCAAAAGTAATCTTTCATTAACTAGAAAGTGTTAGCAGAACGATAATTAAACTGGTTTGGTGTTTGATACACTATTCGACGTCTCATAGTGATAACATGGTGTGTTATTTTATGTCTAGTACCATGTTTTACTTGAAATCTCTTTAACCTTTAAACGCCCGTGGACTTTTTGCAAAATATTTGCACGACCCGTAGCTTTTATAAAAATAATTATATCTCTAAAACTAGTCAGCCTATGTGGGTAAAATAAAAAGCATTAGCAAAATAAAAGATTGTTTATAATTAACAAAAGCTTTATTTACAATTTTTCACATTTTATATTGTTATACATTAAAGTTAAAGAATTAAAACGATAAAAATTAGACAAAACTTTAAAAATTGAAACCATAAAATTACAAAAAAATAGAGAATTTTCTAGGTATGGAAAGAAATCTGTATCCTCATTGAAATATGTTGTATGGTGTGGATAAAGCTTATTTATTACGGTCTGCCTAACACAACACATATTCCAAGAGTCGACCTTGTAATGCAGATGTTTATATTACTCAATATGACAAAAATATTGAAAATATATATCGAAACTGAAAATAAAATTATGGATCGGCATCTCAAAGTCATTATTTATGTAAGCTAATATTCATATTTTGAATACTATTATCATAAATCAGTGTAATCCGATAGCGAATTGTACCATAATCACTGGTCCCGTACGGGACCACCGGGCGTTTAAAGGTTAATATCAAGATTAAGTCAGAAGAAATCCGTGCAGTTTAATGATAAATGTGAATGTTATTATGTCTATCTTCTGGCTGACTGACAGTATATCTACACCATGTTCAAACCACTTCACAATGTTTTCTTTAGTTGAAAGTGCTTAAAAAGCAGGTAAATCTTATTTTTTTGCAACATTAACCGGTATTGAATTCATTTACTGATAATCCGCAACCAAATATTGAAGACTTTGTCGTATTTGAATTCATAATTCTTATTTCTACATTGCAGGCTATCCACCATCGTTCCGTAATAAAACACATTATAATGGAGATCGAATCTCTCCACGTGCACAGAAATCGAACACGTTGGGCTGGCATCAACCGATTTCTTACAATATTCACCCTGTTCCTATTATTGCACCCGATAGATTTTTGATGAAAGCACACCGTTTGCTGGTCAAAAACACCCCTGCAACTTTAAATGCAGGTAAATAATGTTCAATCAATCAATATTAGACAGACTGAGCAGGTGTTGCATAAAACAGCCAGTTTCCATCAACAGAGGCTAAATTTGCACATTCTGAATAAATCCATTGATCAATTCATGAAATTTTCTGTTCGAGAATTTAAACCCATGGACAACAAACGGATAAGACAAATGCACACCAGTATTTAAAAAAACAGAATATATATTTTAATTGCATATTATTAACTGTTTGTTATTGCTAAATTTAAATGATAAACGTTTCAGGTTCAAAGTGGGATAAACTTTCTAGTGATATTTGGCACAAATTTATCAGATCTCAACAAACGGAAGAAACTTTTAAAAATAAGATGACCCTATGGAAGTTTTTATATATAGCTATCAAGGTGAGCTGAGTTTCTTTTGTTTTTGGGCAACACTTTGTAAAATATGTAAATTAACTATTAACACCATCTTGTAGAGCAGTGCTCCGCAACCGCTGTGCCTCGACACACTAGTGGGGCGATGCTAAGTGTGCCGCAGAGCATTACTTCAGTGAAGAAAAGATCAAACAATTTGTTCAAATAATGATCAAATCAGAGTTGCCTAGTTGTAGTACTGAGGTGGCAATATATATTACACAATTGAGAACAATGTTTAATGTTTAAATTATATACATATATGCATATTTGAATTGGGTTGTGGAAATCTGGAGAAAATTTTGGTGTACCGTGGGAGAGAAAAGGTTGAGGAACACTGTTGTAGAGAGCTTTTTAATGTATTTTTTTATGAATTAACATTCTCGAAAAAAGTCATCTGTCCCATTAAAACATGTTTATAGAAAGGGTGGTCAAGAAAAAACCACCTATTGATCTAACCTACAACCAGTGATGTGCTGCTATGGGTTCGCACCAGCTCTGTCGAGCCGGTTGCTAAAATAATATTGGTTCGGAGAGCTGATTCTTAAAATATGGCTTTTTTTTTAATAAGCGTATTTCTGAGATCACAAACTGATCCGATATGGATAAAGTAAAAACTTGCAACCGTTTTGAGTATGATAATTTTTTTTAATTTGAAATTTTTTTTTTTTTTAAATTGGGGGTCGGTGTTTACCAAGGTGCGAGCCGATTGATAGCATTTTAGCAACACCACTGCCTACAACGTACAGAATATTGAATGTTTTCTTCACAAAAAATGTCTTTACCGAAAAAAGATTTCTTTTTAGACGTATTAATACGACATAATATTTTTGAGTGAATGTCCTATTAAACAATATAATAAACGTAAAGCGTTTGAAATTTATAGTAGAAGGTTGAATTTAACAATTATTCATAGCTTGAAGCATTAAAAATCGATTTATTTAAAATGACAGAGATGTGACATAGAATGATATTTGCTTGATGTCTTCATATCTTAGCCATCCTTGTGATAATATTCTTTTCGCAGACCATGTTTCCCCGACACGGCCTTTATTTAGTCGGCTCCACCATATCTGGATTCGGAGCAAACAGTTCGGACATGGACCTGTGCCTTGTAGTTAAGACAATTGATTCATTAGACAGTCGTTCGCAAGCGATGTACCATTTAGATACTACTCTTCGTTTCATCAAATCACGCCGTGAGTATTTTACCTTTTTGATCTTCTCAAATTATTTGACGCTCGTACTATTTGAATATTGATAACTTCTTCGTTCAACAGATGCTGAATTTAGCGACGCTCAGTTGATAAAGGCGAAAGTACCCATTCTCAAATTCAGAGATAATCGGTATTCCTTCGAAGTCGACCTAAATTGCAATAACGTGGTCGGAATCAGAAACACGCATCTGCTCTACTGCTATTCGCAATGTGAGTAATTATTGCCTTTATTATTCTGATATGTGTATTTCTACTGCCACTGCGTTGTATTACAGAAATACAACAATGATGAACAATGTTCATAAAATTGATGTTTGTTTCAGTGGATTGGCGTGTGCGTCCTCTCGTTCTGACGGTAAAATTATGGGCCCAACATCACAACATTAACGATGCGAAAAATATGACAGTCTCTAGTTATTCACTTGTTTTAATGGTTATACATTATTTACAATGTAAGTATGTACTTATGCACCTCTTCGTAACTTTATTTTAAGTCGTCTTAATTCCTAAAACCGATTTTTATATATAATTGGAAATATCTTTTTAAAAATATTGAAAATTTTGAAAATAATTGTGGCTTCAGGTGGAACATCTCCTTCAGTATTACCCTGCCTCCAAGAGGACTGGCCTCATAAATTCACCAATAATTTTGATATACACCATATAGATTTAATGGAGCAGGTGCCGCCGTACAATACCAAAAATGAACAGCCTCTCGGAGAACTTTTACTAGGGTTTTTCAAATACTACACCGATTTTGAGTAAGTTTTCTTTTCGTCTCAATTCAACAGTTCTAAATAATTATTTACTAGTTTACTCGTGCTATATGATAGTTTATGGTGTGTTTACAGATATACCAAGTATGTGATATCGGTACGGACAGGGTCATGTCTTAATTTGGAAGAATGCAGAGCCGCTCGTAAGAATGAACCTCATCAGTGGAAGCTGCTTTGTGTTGAAGGTATTATATTTTGGAATTTACAAAAATACTAACCGGCGTAAACCAGAATACGTACAAACCAATGTTCCAAAATGTGAAAAAAATTTAAAGGTGTTTCACTTTCTTAAACTCACATGAAAACCTTATTCCTGCCTGCCTCTTCTTCCAACCGGTGAGATTCCAGAGTCATGGGCGATCTTCAGGTACTATCCATAGGATGTACTCGGCAAAATTGAGGAATGTCATGAGAAGAAGGAAAGCAATTCGCGGGAGACAGGGAAACATGGAGGTGCTGTGTGGCAGCCATATGCTCCACATAGGGAGCGAATATGGTCCAAAAAGAAAACAACAAAAAAGAAACAAATAAAAAATACAATGCATTATACTAAGACTAATACTAATGATTAGCGAAATACAAAACAAAATACTTAAATTATTATAAGTACACATATGTACACAATGCAAATGAAAGCACGACAAGTGCACACTTGACAATTGCATGGAAGAAGTGCACAAAGTGAATGAAAAACAAAAATTGTATACAGGTTGCGCAAGAATGTTTCACGAAAATTCAGTTTCATATTTTAAAACGAATTATATCTCTAAAAATATCATTACAAATATGTCAAAGCATGTATCGACATCTCAAATATAAATAGTTTTACCTTTGATACAATTTTTAACAGCTAATAATGAACTGATGATAGCCCAGGTAGTAAAATTACCAAATTGTTGTATTCATTAAATAATTTAAAATTTAAATATGCGATTACTTTTTTATCAATTATTAATTATAGATAGATTACTTTGAACACCCAGGGAATAATAAAATGAGTTCAAATGAAAAAAAGAGAAAATGAAAAAAAAAATATTTTAAAAAATCTTTAAAAAAAAACTTTTTTTTTAAAGATTTTTATTCCAATAAATATCAAATTTCCCACTCTTAGCTTTCATTCATTGGGGTTGTTTTTTGTAATGGCACAGAATTATACTTTTTTTAAAATAAATTAATCTTTTTTTGGTTATTCTAAGCACTTTAAACAGCTTTTTTCAATTCATGTATTGTTTTGGGCTTAAGGTCTGGAATTTTGTTGCCGATTATCGCCCAGAAATTCTTAATGATATTGAGATCAGGCCTGTAACCTGGCCATAAAAGGCTCTCTACGCCAAAATTTTCTTGGTAATTCGTTGCCCAAATAACAGATGAAATATAATTACCACATTTATTTGTAAAATAAATTGTTTGGAAGGCCAGAAAAAATCATGAATTGATAGATTTTTCACGATGACAAACGGCAGAATCATTCTGGAATACTATCCGTACTATGAAGGCCGAAAACTTCTCCAATGTTGGTAAAAAATTTTCAGCCATTACTGCTGTTTTTTTCAACATAATAATTTTGCCAATCCTTTCACTGGTGATGGCACCCAAGACCATTACATATGGCGAATGTTTGATAGAGGGAAATATGCAATCTTTACTATTGTAGACTGCTTTTTTCATCGCCCTACCACATTGCCATTAGCATCGAACAAATTAAACTTGGATTCATGAGAGAATAAGACACCGTTCCATTCATTTTGAGTGGATTTTTTTTTTCTTACCCCAATCACACCGTTTTTTTCGTGGTCAATAGTGGTTTTTTGGCAGCGCGCCATGCACACAATCCTTATTTAATTAATAGATATTGAATGTTTCATATTAAAATCTCTTCACCACTTTTATTTAAGTTCTGTTTTCTGACTTTGGAATCTAAAAAAATCTATTTTTATGAATAACTACCCCCATAAAAGCTAAGAGTGGGAAATAAGATATTAATTGAAATAAAAATCTTGAACACTCCAAGGACGAGCGTCACAGTAAACACCATTGTCTATGATCCCACTATTCATCCTTTTTCTACCTGAATATCGTTGCTTTCACTCATATTTGGTTTAAAAGGGTACAGACTTCAGTTAGTCATCAGCCGCGGCCAGAAACAGCCACCAAAAGCACATGCGATTTTTTGAATTTCCGTTTTTTTAATGGACTTTTTGAAACTGTTGGTTATTTTTTTATCAAAACATCAAATTACGTACAGTTTTTTTACTAATATATTTGTATTGAAATTATGTTGATCTAAAGAGGTCGAATTGTAAATATTTTTATAAATTTCACGTTTAGCTATATTTCAACCCCAAACGTTTGCGTGCGTCCTTACTACTGTCCATACACAATATTACACAGTAATAAAAGGATGAGCATGATCATATAGTCATACAGGGTTTCTATACAACGACTTTTCGTTTTTTAACATTCTTACGCAGACTGTACACAAGATAAAAATATATATTATTTTTTGATTATTTCAACAATCTTAATTTCATAGTTGTTCATAATCTTGACTTATATATTTTATAAATACTCTGCATATGAATAGTTGTATTCAAGGTGGGAAGAGAATTTGCTGTATTGATTTTTAAGTCAACATGAATAATGTGTCAATTACATCTTTCAACTTTAAATTGCTTAAACCAGCCTCCAAATGTGTATTGACAATCTATTTTTTAAACCTAATAGAAATACCACTTATAAATAGAATGACATTTTTTGGCTATTTACACATGCCCGTTTCTTTTGCTAATCAATTGAATTCTCAATCTAATCGCTCAAAAGTGAGAATAGATTTTTCTTTTTTAACATTTGCCCTTATTTGTTTGCAGAACCATTCGACCTGAGCAACACGGCGAGATCGGTCTACGATCCGAAGATATTTTCTCACATACTCGAGGTATTCAAATCGACAGCCGAGGCGTTGGAAAATAATCCCACCTTCTCTTCGCTCCTGTCTCCTTAGCGATACGTCAATCATTCCGGGAAGAAACCGTTCACCTGTGAACAATTGATCAGCATAGTTTACTCGTTCATGTGCTTAGACATAACTGCAAAAAGTTCGTGAACGGTATTTCTGCATTGTGAAATCTTCCGATACTGTGCTTAATTTTAAATGCTCATTAGACTATATCCATCAACATGCCGGGCCCATCTTATAACAGTGGCACAATACTGAATACTTAATTTTTCACCTGAACCGTTTTGTTTCTTTTAATTAATGTGATTGAAAAATGTTTTTCAGTCACATTAATTAAGTGGAGGCAATTTTTTTGTTTGGTCACGTTTGTCTGATGTGAATATTTTGAATTTTCTCACTATTACTCCTGGGTTATTTTTTTTTTTCATTTACATATTGACCTGAACTTAAAGCGATTCTTCGTTCAAACTTATATGTTGTAAACTTTTTGTTCTCGTGGACTCGATTCAAACTACCTCTTATAAAACGGATCTACTGTAATCGATTTCAGAGTTTGATATCGCACAGTTTGTTAAATAATAATGGCACTAAAAATTTTCTGAATAGCTGCATCCGTGTCGGCTATAGATTCAATCATTGAAAATGGTGTTTCTAAATACGGTAAAAAAAAATGTAATCTAAAATCCCCTCCGATCAAAGATATAAACCAAATTGCAACTGGTTCATTTGTGAGAAAACTTAGTGGCCAGTAAAACTCTTAAGATATTTTCAAATATCTAGAACACGCACTGTGCCTTATCTCTATAAAAGTCAGCTAGCGTGTAAACTTAGTATATGACTTTTATAGACAAAAAAGCGACAATTTATAGAGCTGTCCCAATTCAAAGGGAGACCCCACCCGATGACCAGTGTTCATTCAATATGCATGTACAATAGAAGCTTAAAAGATGTTTTGGTATTTCATCACAAAGAATGCTGTATGGAATATTATATTACAATTATCACAATTTATGATGATTTTTTAAAACTATGACTGTTTCATCTATCCAAACATAAGAATCAAAATAGTGGGAATTGTCACAGAAGCCAGGGGCTTCTACAATTTTTAAAGAAACACCCATCAGAGTATAAACAATTGGGTTGCAATAGGTGGGATGAAACCTCGTTTTATATTCAGGCCAGAACAGGTTTCACATATTTACTTTATCAATCTTTATCGCACATATCTCAATTTATAAATCGAAACAGTTTGTTTTGATTTAAAAAAGAATGTCGGTAAAATATTTCGGTTGACTTGTCAACCTAGTAAAACTCATTCCTCGACACAAAAATGATTCCATAGTTGAGTTAAAACTTATGAATATTTCTGTGCAAATCTCTAGTCTTGAAATAAAAACCTTGTGTAACAATATCATCATCAATGTAAAGAAATATTATATTTAAGTTTAGTATGTATATCAAAAACTATGAGGCTGTGAGTTTTTGACTGAGTTTTGATTGTGCTATTTTTACAAGTATTGCCATATAGATAAATACTAGTAAATAGATTATTCGAAAAATTTAATATCTGTAAAAATGTTAATAATAAAGTGGGTTTAAATTTTCGCGGTTTCCAAGTATCAATAAAGTAAAAATGCTAAATCTATACTAAGAATGTTCCAGTACAAATTATACTTTTAAGATCTTGAAACGTGTCTGTAAATGCATATTACCAATAGTTTACTTATACATAATTGTTCCAGTTTATTTTTTCTCAACAAGCATTTGACAGTTGTCCATTACCCAGATCGTTGCATACGTGTTGTGGTGTCTAGTCGTGCTGTAATATGTGCGCTTAACCCTTTTAGCCTTATTTTGGTTAAAATTATCATTTATTGTTTCCAAAAAGTAAATGAAATAAAAAATATAAGTATTATTATATATAAGAAGAGTGCATAAAAAAATATAACAAAAAAATATGGGCGTATGTAGATCTTCTCGGTTATGAGATATTGTAGTTTTACTGAAATGTACATCTTTGGGGATGAAGATTGTTGAAAATAAAGTTAAATTATTGCACATTTTTTTATTTTACTTTCAATAATCCTTGTCCCAAGACATATATTTTATTAAAACTATGATATTTCAACTGCAAAAATCTATTGTTTGTTATCAAGCATGCGAATTTATTCCTGTGAGGATCTGAACTTTAGAATATAAATAATATTTTATAATTAAAACAACATTAATCCTTTCACCGCAAAGCACTTATAAAGCAAGTAAATAAAGTAAATAAGCAAGTCAAACTTAACCATTTGAAAAGGGTTACTACGGAATAGTTGCCTTTTTTAAATAGTTTTAGTTGATCGAGACTATTGTATAAAATATAATGATTTATATCCTTGAGGGTTATTATTCAAATGATTAATTTTTGCCTGTTGAGAATGGTGACGGACAATTGTACAGCCTTTAAAAAATATATACACTCGTCATTATAGATTCTTTTAAACATTTGTACTATAAAGTATACACATAAATAATTACGGTATGTCAAATATATCAGTCAAAATATAAAATATGAGCCTTTTTCTTGATCTCTAAAAACACCTGTTTACGTAATAGACCGTTTAATTTTTGTTAATATTGTTTTTTTTGTATTATTATTTTTACTAAAGTTAATTACACAATAGCTGTTTACCTTTGTTAATTTGAATTGGTTTTGTATACTTATGCTGTTATTTGTATCAAAATATATCCACATGCGATTTAAATTTTCCTAAATTTATTTACACTCGCGCTGAAGTCGTATTGAATGATAATTTTTGGTGCTAGCTTACTTGCTATGAAAGTAATAAAAATACATGGATTGTGAATGTTTCACATCTTAACCGATTTTTTTTCATTAATAGTTAGGTTTCACATGTCAATGTCGATATAATATTTAAAGATTATCCACATCAGCGTCACTGTATTGGTGGATTTTGATAATTTTTGTACTAAATTGAATATTATAAACTGATGTTTAATAAAAAGATATTTTTACAAAATGGTATTATATTTCAATTTATGATGGGAGGCGAGGCTTCATTCTGCAACAAGTACTTAAAAATATATGCACATTGAACTGCTGAAAAGAATATGAACTCTCCTTTCTCCCAACCATTTTGGATTTCTATTTATAAAATTACTATTGACATTTGATATTATGGGTATTTAATTAAAATACAACCACAAATGGTCGCCGGCTGTAGTCTAGTCGGTTAGAGCTTGCTATACTGTGGAAGCTGATAATTGTTTCTTCACTATTTTCATCTGCTAGCAATAATGTTCAACATTTTGTTTATATAAGGAATGAAATTATTTGTTAGGAGATGGAAAAGTAATGTCCGTATTAAAAAATATCCAATATCTAACTAAAATATTTAAATATATATATTATAAGGAAAGAATTATACAAGATTGCTGACAGAGAATGAATGTCATTACAGATGATTCTATTTCATAATTAAAAATACTTGAAAGCAGTAAGTAGTCAAAAATATCATACATTTTAAATACATTCTGGTCTCAGCATTCCACTTTTTGAACTGCCTGTAAATACTATTACACTACACCGGTGCTTCCAAAATTGGGGGCCGCGAGATTTCTCCGAGGGCCACCGCAGAACATGTTTTGTATTGATGGGGGGCCGTGGAATGATTTTTTTGGGAAGCACTGCACTACACAATACATTGAAATGAATGCTGATTTGTTTCATAAATACTATAATTGTTTATTTAATATTTTTTAAAATGTTCTTCTAGTGTTTGTACAATTTTATAATTAATAAACTGATGAAGCACCTTTTTTTTTTCATTCTTTAGCTATAATAAATTATCAATCCTCAATGAGTTGCTCAGATAGAAGTGTCACTTGACTTCAATATTAACCCTTAACACTTGAGTGCCGCCATATCGGTGGCATTGGAAGTTTGTCGTATTACTCGAGTGCCACCGCTACGGCGGCATACCCATATGGTCATTTTATATAAGCATTTATCATATTGCGATTTCAATCAAATTACAATGAATAATAATAGTTTCATTACATTAACCCAAGAAACAAGTCGCCAAAAAAATCGAGTGAATAATTTCAACAACAGTTATCTGAATCTTGAGACGCAAGCTAGGTTGATGGTCGACACTTGAACGATCCCAAACTAGACCTGAAAATGTCACAGACCATGTATTATATATAGACGGGATATATTTGCTCCATTTTACCATATTACAGCAGTATTGCAATAAATTAAAAAAGTATGGGTGGAGTCAAGGCCCCCTATAATGAAAGCTATGTTATAGAGTTGAAAACAGGTACTTTTTTCAGATGAGCGGGCCGGATTCATAATGTTCAAAGTAATATCACATCATTATGAAACCGGACCGCTCATAATTTGCTGATTTTCAACAGCACTGCTTAGAACTTAAGACTGCTATGCTAGTAGGCGGTATGCACATACGAAAAACAATTAGAATGTTAAAGGTTAAATTGGGAATGTTCACTCTCACACAGTAAGAGAAGTAATGAGAAAATATTCAAATCAATTTCAAAAAGATTATATTTTATTTTGTATTTAATCAATTATGAATTAAATTATTGCAACTTATAAATGCCAAAAATATTGATACGCTAGATCTGGCATGGGCAACCTTCCCTAGGTCTGTGGCCAAATTATCATTCTGTCTCAGAGTCAAGGGCCGAACCAAATTATTAATCATAATAAAGTAATGTTAAATTAAATAAAACACTGCCACTTCTTATATATTTTTTTATTTAGATAATGAACGACATATTATATACTGATTACAAAATTTAGTGTGAAGATTGGCCTTGAACTTGGATTACGAGACTAGCAATATTGGCTCCTTGGAACTATTAATTTCTTTCTCTATTACTTCGCTGAGATGAATCAGGGCCGGACAAAATAGCTCGGCGGGTCGGTGGTTGCCCATATATGCGCTAGATGCTATGGATAGAATTCAATTGGTTCACACTTGAGTACCTAAATGTCGAAAATAGGATCAAGGAGTGACAAGGTACAAAGTGAACCCAGATGACTTTGTATTCCGATAAATATCAGCCAGACATTATTGGTATTCAGCGAATGGTTGAAATAATAAGAATTCTGCAATGTGAATGACCCCGCTTGGAACTCGAAGGTTAAACAATTATACACTCCAATAAGAGTTGAATTGATAGTAGTATCAATATCTATGCTGCGTTACTGGAACTTAATAATGAACTTTTCACAAAATTCATTA
Source organism: Himalopsyche anomala (assembly GCA_031772345.1). Lineage (NCBI taxonomy): Eukaryota > Metazoa > Arthropoda > Insecta > Trichoptera > Rhyacophilidae > Himalopsyche > Himalopsyche anomala. The sequence goes on from CM062834.1 coordinate 13,559,551, forward strand.
CCTTCCTGGTTTAAATTCACTAGAATTTTTTAGTCTCGTTTTTATGATAAAACAAAAACAGGTTAAATAAAACAAAGTATTGTAATCGGAAGTATGTTTATTATCAACACCGAATGTTCAAATAACAACAATATGTATAACATTCTCTTCGAGACACCAAAAATAATCAATACATATTACCCATAAAGATAAAATAATCCATGAAAGTACCAGCTAGCAAAAGAAATGACAGATACCATTGCACATCTATTGTCTATTGATGAATGAGTGATTTGGTTTCTAATAAAGATAAGAACGATATACAGTAGACTTTCTAAGCTAAATCTTGTGGATTTGAAGTATTATTCTTATACAATGTGCACATTATTTGTTAGCTAAGTGTATGATGTAAGCTGTTCAATTTTCAATTTCAAAAGATGATACTAACATTATTGTGGAAATCGATTAACAAAAAAATATGGCATTAAGGAATTGTCACATCCAAATAACATACAGTATTTTAGGTGACATCCATACTGTTATTTTCTGCAGATATAAATCTTTTTTTTAATTCAATGTTCTTTCTTCAGTCACATACCCAGTGGTGATTGAAATTTTCAGTTTCAAAAGATCACTACTCGGTCAACTACAAACGATTGATGTTTCCAATGGCTGTTTTCAAAGACATCATTTTGACACAGTTCTCATTGCACTGCATCGTGGTGTATTTATTAAAAGGGATGTTGGCATTGCCTACTTCCAAAAAATACGAGCCAGGAGGAGATTCGTAAAATATTTCTCGTGAAGGAATTCAAGCAACTGATGATGACTTCCTCTTTTTGTACTGTTTCAAAACTGCACGGTCCAAGATAACGGAACTTCTTTCATTTCACTCTATTTACTTTATCTTTCTTACACGACAAATTGGATCGAATCTATATGATTTCTGGTATGACTAGACACTGATGCAGTAGTAGGCAATAATAAATTAATGTAGTGGCCATTCCTTAAAATGTAATATGTTAGGTAATATGCGCTAAAGAATATTAAATGTAAAAAAAGACAATAATTCTTCAATGTTGAATACAATTCTGTAATGTATAAATAAATATTCAATTGGATTGAAAACAATCTTTAATTTACGTTAGACATTTAAATCTGAGATAATCAAATAAAAAGATGACGTGCCTAGGGAAAAAAATATTCCAGGGCATGCTTAATATTTTTAAATTTTGGTGCCAGTCTCCTCGGTGTACTAACTGAGAAACAACAATTTTATTGTTATAAGCATAACATTTGAACAGAAACAACTTTTTATGCAGTACCGTAGACTCTGTTGACAGTTATCAATGTTTATTTTTAAAATAAATTCAAGAATTGCTCTACTCGCTTTTAAACCCATAGAGGAGAAAGCTTTTCAATGAAATTTTGGCATGCAAACCAATGCAAAAATATATAAATACCTATAACTGGAAGCCGCTTTTCTTTCAGCATAATATATGATTTTTAAATATTTTATAAATTTAAATATGCCTCTCAAAAAATAGACACCGTTGGTAGATTGAAACCGACATCACTAATCATTTCATTAAAGCTATAACTCAATACAGTAAAAAAAAGTTTTGAATTTTTGTGATAATTGGTATTAAATAAATTAATTTGATTCATTTGTGGACTTGATTTAGCTGTTTCAAAATGAAATTTAATTTATTATCTGACAAGACATCAAATCCGCCGCTCAGGGCAGTAAAACTCTTCAAATAATATAATAACACACCGCCTGCGGGTGAACACCGGTTGAACTATTTTAAAATGGCTATGTATATAAATACACATATTTGTATCGGCAGACATCTAACGATTATTGCAAAATGTTCAGTTTCACAATGAACGATAGAAAAAGAATAAGTAAAGCAAATTGATTTTGGTATGAATTGTTTGTGTGGTTAGTCGGTGCACCGCAATTGTAACATTCGCAAATGTTTGATACTGAAATGTATCAGAAGCTGAAGAATGACAATATTCTATTCTATCAACGGTCACGGTTAAAACTAATTTCCGCCCAAACGGCAGAGCATCCGTCGAGACGATTGACTCGACCGAACCGGAAATCGAATACATAAAGAAAATAAAAGTGGGGCGCAAGGGATGCGAAAAAATAAAATGACATATCGCACGTCACGAGTGAAGCTGAGAGGGTACGGCCGACCTTCACCGGAGATCTCTCGCTCTGAGAAACGCTTCATAGTGGATAACGCCGAGAGATCGGCGGCCGTGCGGCGATCTCCGAGAGGATCAGTCCCGTCAGATAAGCGAGAGCGTCTCTCGTTGACGGCGGCTTCCGCCGCGTCTACGTCTTTCGTGTGTCCTGCGGCGCGTCTCCGGTCTGGGGCCGTTTCCCGCGGTCCTCCGGACCCGGGTCCCTGCGTCTCGTGGGGTCCCCCCCCGGGGGCTCGCCTCCCTCTGCTGATCAATACGGCTGCGAGAAGCGCGCCCTCGGGTGATAATTGCCCTGGTAGGTGGAGTCCTGAGACAGCAGGCCGTCCGCCTGGGACTGGTACTCCGGCGCTGCCGACTCCTGGCTCAGCTCTGGCTGCGACAGACCCTGCGAAAGGGATAGAGGCGGAGCGCCTTGCTGAGATAAGGGCTCCTGCGACAGTAGACGTGCGGACGGGGGAACCGGTCGGCGCTGGCGACGCTGTTGGCGACAGAAACGAGGCGGAACATGAGCCATGTTCATAAACATGGCAGCGGGTACGGCAGCCGCATGTAGAGCGGCTTGAGCTCTCTCCGGACCGATGTAGGCGAGGGGGTCGCGGGGACGACGAGGAGCCGCACGACAGTATGCACCGCCCGGAGCAAGCGCTTCTCGGGCGTCATATGTAGAAGTGGACATAAAATGGGAACCGGGATTCGCAGCATTCACTAGCTTTTTGGGCTTGGCAAACTGGATGACTGACTCCTTGAGATTAGCCAGGGGTCCTTCGACCAGGGCGTGCTGTTCTTTATAGAAGCTCAACAGGTGGTTCCATAGCGGTTGCTTAGAAAGTACTTTTGGGTTGCCGACGATGATGATACCGTATTTGGCCCGAGTGAGGGCAACATTGAGCCTTCTGGGATCGTTGAGAAAACCAATTCCCTGGTGTTCATTGGATCGGACGCATGACATGATGATGATATCCTTCTCTCGGCCCTGGAAAGCATCCACACTGGCCGCCTCGATCTCTTGGTAGAGCTTCGAATGTAGACTCCCTTGATACTGCATGTGCTGGACCAGATAGGCGCGTTGCCCCTCATATGGAGTGATTATGCCAATCTGTTCGGGGCGAACTCCCGCCTTCAGAAACCTAGTGGTGATCTTTTCTACGTTGGCCGCCTCCGTACGGTTGAGATACGAAGTGCCAGAACCGGCTATCTCCTCCTGGCCTTGGGTCACATAGAAGAACATCGGTTTATCGGGCACCGGCCAAGGGAAATCGATTTTATGCAGGGTCCTCTCGTCGGCACCCACTCCGTTCTGCAGTGAGCCTTCGTAGAAGAAGTTGGAGGGGAAACGGGAGAGTTCAGGGTGCATACGGTACTGCACTTCCAGACGAAAAGGCTTGATGCCCAGCACGACCAGCCTCTCAAAGAGGCTCTGGGACAAACCAGCTTTCGCGGCCTTCTTGCACATCACCACCGGCCCCAGCTGGCAGTGGTCTCCCACGAGGATGAGCTGTCTGGCTCCCAGCACCACAGGCACCATGCACTCTGGTTCGGTAGACTGCATTCCTAATAAATAAAATTTATTACGAATTTGTGACATTTGCTTTTTTTACTAAAGATAACTAATCCCTCACCAGTGATTTGAGTAATTTAACCTTTAGAGGAGTGAATAGATTTATACAGACCTTACTTTAATTTACTGCCTTTTCTTAACATGACAATTTTGTGACTTTTCCCCAATGAATATATGTAATTCATACTTAGAGCATATATATGCTTGCAGACAGATAATACTGTGTCGAGTTTAAACTACTTTTATATTCATTTACAGAATAATGGCGCCGACTTACATGTACGTCCATACTCCTCTAAAGGTTAATTAATTATTGATTATTTTTATCGAGTATTGACATTATACCTGAATGTCAACTCGATAAAAAAAAAGGCTAAACTTGAAGAAAATAAAACATTAGAAAACCGAAAAGAATTTAACGACTACAAAGATATGTATAAAAAATATATATGAGAGCGGCAACAAGAATCCGGGATGTAATAGCCATCATCCAATCATTAATCCTCAAGAGATTGCTTTTTAAAAAATAAATTTCATTAAAGATGTTACAATATTTCATATTTAGATAAGAACGATGGTGTGATGTTACGGAGGGGGTACCTGACATCAGTTTCGTCTATTTTAGTGAATACGGAATATATTTTGCAATACATTTAGTGTTTCAGTCATAACCTGACATAATTATTACTTTTAATGGAAATGATTTCTAGTAAAATAGGGACAAAAAAATACATTCTATTCACTGAATACTACCCGTTATTTACAAATGAATATGGAATCAATACAAATGTGTGATGGATGCAAATATCTCACATATTTACATTGCACAGTTTTCACAGCTGTTACAAATTCGTTATAACGAACTGTGAAATATGCAGATGTGGAATTTAAAATATGCACACAACTCGAAGATTCGATACAGTTATTTAAATGCTTCTCGATAGAATGACACACCTTCGTCAATGAGTATCGAGTGGAATCGCAGCCTAGCTAAGCGAGGATCCCCGGCACCGACGCAGGTGCAGCACAGGACGTCGGCCGCTTCCAAAAGTTTTCTCTCGGCGGCTCTTCGCAGAGTCCTATACCGTCTTTCGTCTCCGGCTGCCAGTTCGCCGGCTTCTTCTTTCAGCTGCTGAAGTTTCCTCAGTTCTCCCGAGCCGGGTTCCAGTGCTCTGGCTTGCCGGTGAAGTGCTAAGAAAGCGACAGCCGACTCCATTGCTTCACGAGATTTTGCACACAATCGCACTACCTGGAAAAATACATTTTGATTGGGTTAACATTTCGATATTTACCAATACTTAAGATTCATGCCAGAGATTTATAAGACTATTCGAAACATTTATTTACTGTTAATTTTATTTTTCATTTACATTATAGTTTCTTTGCGAGATTATTATCGAGGAAGCAAGGATATAAATGACTCAAATTGAAATATCAATTAGAATAAAACAAATATATATATTTAAGGCACTACAGCTTATAATGACCATTTCAGTGTTTTTAGTCACTCAAGATCAAATCGAGGACAGAAGACATAAGGACCCACATAAGAGATCTCAAATATAAGATTGAAAAAATCAAAATTTGGTATTGACCTTGTCAGCAGTATGGTTATTTTTTACAACTTTTCAGTCTTGAAACTGCCAATAATTACGTTTTTTTTTTATTGCTGTGTTCAATTAGATAAGAAAACGATATTGCGGAATGCATAAATGGAGTTTGGAAACACTCAACTGATCCCTCGGTTGTTACTTCAGAAATAGCCTATGTTTACTTAGTTCGTCTAGATCAGTGTCTGCCAAACTTTTTTACTTCACGGCACACTGGTGAATGGGAATAGTACCGCGGCACACCAAATAAAAATGCTTTAAAAAAAGAAATGTACCCTTAAAAAAGAAAATATGGAAAATGTGTCCTGTTGACCACTATGTATGAACGTGACAAAAAATTGTTTGAATTCGTATATGGTGAATTTATTAAAAATTGAAGACATTTTAAATGAATAAGCATTATTTAAAATTATTTTTTTAAGGCTTCTTCCACCGCGGCACACCTGAGACTTCTTGCGGCATAGTAGTAGTGCCGCATCACACAGTTTGGCAGACACTGGTCTAGATTGTTTTTATTTAGAAAGAAATTTTTGAATCTAATATTCACACATTTAACGATTTGTCAATCGACCGGAAAATAGTCAGATTTATCTACATTTGTCCTAGAACGTCCTATGTACTAGAAGAAGTGGAAATGATTGAAAAAATTGAAGACCATTTAAAGGGAGGATTTTTTTTTTCTTTATTATTTTTCGAAATCCAATTATCGTGTTTTAATTTAATGTTGGAGTTGTTTTATTTTTTAACTACTCCACAGCCCTGCTAAATGCCAAGCAGTGATCGTACTACAACATATCGTTACCTTACTTTGAAAAGGTTCTAACTGACATTTTGGCATAAAATGACCTGTTGGTCGGAAAATGTATTTGCCACAATCCAACATATACAGTCAATCCTCTTTTTATGCGGTAGATGCGTTCCACGAAATACCGCATAAAAAAAGACTCGACTTCCATATCAGCTGGACATATTTACACCAAATTCAGAGCTTGACACTAAGATAATTACGAGAGTTTACTTATTACATGTTCACTGTCAGAACACACCCCATTCCAACAGATATTCTTGCCACTGTAGTCAATTTTAAACATATATATGAAATTAAAAATTACAATTGGGTACCTACCCTGAGTCCAGTCTTGTGAATTTTTTCGGTGAGTTGATCTACAGCGGTGTTACTCGGAGCGCAAACGAGGACTGGCCCCCCTCCCTGCTTGACAAGCTGATAGACGATGGTTGCAGACGTCACCGTTTTGCCGGTGCCCGGAGGGCCTTGGATAAGCGACAGTGGTCTTTGCAAAGCGTGCTTCACAGCGTACACCTGACGACATAAAGATTATTTATCATTTTAAAAACCAGAAAAATATTTTATTAAATTAAAATTAGCTAACCAAAAAAACTCTTCATTTCAGAGAGGGTTAACCAGTTAGCCGCCAACGTCGAAGTATTCAATACGAATGCGACTCACGGGTGAGACGATGGCGTACAAAGGGTTAAGTAGGATATTGCCATGAAAATGAGGATACATTTCAGGCCAGTCATATTTAAGCTTTTTCACGTAAAAAAATAATATTACCGCAACTTTTATAGGATCGACTCGAAGATTTCCTTACATAATCTTAAACTTAAATAATGTTGTTTCTGAATGAATTCTCACCTGGGACCTATTGAGTTCAGGTAAATTAGGAGCGCTGAAATGCTTAGGGAGCTGACATCTAAACAAAACTTCTTCAACTTCATGGCCGAGGAGACGGCGGTAGATGTAACCAGATACTGACTGGTCATCGACTGCAAATTTACGAAGGGCTAGCTGCATCCTAAAAACAGAATAATCATAATAATTTGTGACACACCACCTACCTTTCCAGAAAATTTATGATCAAAAAATCTATAAGCCAATAATAAATGCTTAAGGAACATTATTTTTCATATTTCTCAATCAAAACAAAAAAGACAATTGGCTACGGTTGGTGTCATACTTTTGTAATGTTAAATAAATGTTTTATTTGTTTTTTACGATAGAGAATAATAGTAAGATATTTTTGGATACTATTATTTGCATCTAGTTATCCCACTGATGGTTTGAAGTTACAGGGCATTATAGATAAATTGTATAAGTGAGATTTTGATTTTAAATTTGAGTATGTTTTTTTTAAACAGCTCAGTGTCATTATGAAAGTTAAGCTTTCATTCTACTTTCCAGGTGGTTGATATCGATAACTCAGGTCTGTAGTGCTACAACTAGAAATTGGTAGTTTTGAGATATGGCTGACCAAAGTTTGGACACATCTATACTGAGTGGTAAAAAAGTGATAATTATTATTTGTTGTTAACTGATTCAGTTGACAATGCTCGCAATGAGCGAAACCGGTCCTGACCTTTTAAATAAAGTGGAATAAAGTACAAAGTAATGTTGTGTTTTTATTAATAGACAATCAAAATGAACACCCTTTTTACAAATATAGTACGTGAACGTTTTCTAAGTTAACCAGAACTACAAACCAGGGCTTCGAATCGCTATTTTATTCGTTCCGATTCAAGTAAAAAAAATATATATCGGTTCGGTTTCAGTTTTCATTTCGGTAAAAATAATGGTTTTTAACGATTTTCTGTTCAGCTCAATTTGTCCAAAATATCCATGAATCGCTTTTTTTTTTAGCTCACTGAAGAATTTGAAAATCTCAAAACCCTATACTAGCTTGAACCGAAAAGAAGCCGATATTTTTTTCAGTTCGGTTCCGGTTTTCGTTCCGGCAAAAATAATGATTTTCAGTTCTGTTCCAGTTCGAAACCCTGCTACAAGCCAAACTTTTTTCCAATCAACCTGATAATTTAGGTACAGCAATAAGCGATTCAAGGCTTTCATTATTCGAATTAGGCTCGTTATTTTTCAGTATTGTTCACTCCTTTTCAATTGCTTCTATAATGCTTGCTATATATTTTTATCTGGATAAACGTTTTTTGCTGGTATTTTCTTTATATATAATATAAGAATAGAGGACCGTCCTAGATAATACATTAAATGCCACCTTTTTTTCAATACTTGATGGATCTTCTTTCAGCTAAAATTTAGATTCTAAATATATGCAATTCATCATATAAGAAATATCCACTCCTCCCACATATTTAATGTACAACTGAGGTCGTATCCAATCACTGGAATCTGAATTTGAATCGGAATCATAATCACCAGAACTAAATTCCATTTCACTGTCAAGTTCTATTGTGAAGGGTTGAAAGTATCCAAGCGGTTAAAGGATCAGAAGGATGGGAGGAGAGGAAATAATGTGAATTGACATCACAAACTCCCAGTCTTTGATCACAGCTTTGAATTGAATAATTCTCAAATTCACTGTGATCTTACCAGGAATCGAACCCAGACCTGCGTGATCGGTAGAGCAAGCTCTAACCAACTTCACCACAGCAGGCGACATTTACTTCATCAATATATATTTTATAATTTTCTTGCATAAATACAATTTTTCAAGATGAGAAGTATTGAAACATATCATAAATCTGTGACTTCTAATATCAATTTCACTGAAACAATTAGGAGAATCACTCACCTATCGAAAGAAGTACTCTTCCAAATGAAGTCAACGACAAAATTATTTGTACAATCACTGGGAGCTCCACTGTTGCTCTTCAACTCCAATCCGATATCATCACCAAAATTATCAGGCACTTTTATCACATGTCCTACTCCAGCCCAGGGCTTATGTAGTTCACCAACATATCTGAAACAGTGGAAGGAAATATTAATTATATTCAACCACTCGATGATCTCCAAAATTCTTTATTACGGATGGTTGTTTCTATATCATATATACACTATCCATAATATGTCGCCATCGGTGGTCTAATTTGTAAAAGATTTGTCTTATTTCTTGGTTAACCCGATCACTGCTAATGTCACAGCAGACAATAATGCAAGAATTTTTTTACATACGGGACTGATTGTTTTATTAAAATATTGCCTGATTTGTTCTGTTAGTGTTGCCTGTTTACTGTTGTCAAAACAATTAGTTCTATGCAGTGCTTTTTTTTGAAAAAAAAAGGTGCCGGAACGCACTTTTTTCGAGCATTTTCTAAGAAGGTATATTATTTATTATATATCATATATATCATTTTGATAGAATTAATGACGGCTTTTCATATAATGCATAGAAAATAAAACAAAATATACATATTTTAAAATAGAAAAAAAAAATTAAACATTTATTGAAATTTCGAGAAAAAAAGGTGCCAGAACGCTGTTCCGCCGCGTTACAGGGTAAAAAAAGACCTGGTTCTATGTATTATAAACATGTCTCAGAAACTCCTTTTTTTAGCTCACCGAGGAATTTGAAATCCTTTGGCGACCCCCAGAAAACCCATCGCGATAGTCAGTTTGATTCAAGGAGTTGAAAAAGAAGAAAAGTATGTCAACATAGCAAAACGTCTGGGACTAAACACCATGAACTCTCAACCCAACCAATACTAAGGAGAATGCGATCTGCAAGTAATTTGTCTTTATAAAAAAAAAGAAGGATCAGTAAGACGTTTGGTTACAAAAACCTTGAGCAAATTCTTTAATATAAAAATTACTAATGCATAGATAGTAGAGGTCTGCACGGGCCCGGGCCTGGCTCTCTAACCCCTACCTGGCCCAGCCCGCGGGCCAGGTTCGGGCGGGTAAACACAATTTAGATTCTGGCTCGAGCCGGGCCAGGGTAAGGAATTTATTTCTTCAGAAAAATATTTCAGACTATGTTCGTGTCATAAGTCAGCCATGATGATTTTAATTATTACCAGTTCTATAGAGAATCGTAAATTGTTGTAAATTTTGTAAAAAACGGGATTCTTTCGGGCTGAGAAGTATAAATCTGGACTTCGGACCGGGTTCGGGTAACGAGTGTGGAATTCGACTCGGGCCTGAGTCTTTCGGGCTCGGACTGGGAAATTTTGTAAAATTTCAGCCCGTGCAGACCTCTAATAGATAGGTTATTTGAATATATATATATAATTTATGTTTTGAGACTTTCCCGCATTCAAGGATCAGTTAAGAATTGATAATACAGTGCACACGGTTGGGTTTACTGACCTCAATCTCAACTCATCACCGTGCATGAGCTTCATATCTCCGTCAGTCTTCGCAAGAGTAAAATAGGCAATCGTTTTCTTGTTCAGGCCGACATCCCAACGCACCTCAATGTTTTCCTGCGTTTGCGATTCTTTCAGTCTCTTGTCGTAATCCGCTTCCAATTTCACCAGCGGCCCGAACACATTCTGATATTGGAAACCATCTTCGTACCTAAAAAAAATCATGTTTTACATTTATTGCACACAGTTAGTATCAAAATATAAAAATAAATAAATAGACAATCAGAATAATTTTACTTTCATTAATATTTTATGAAAAAAAGTTTGTCTTATAAAGTGACGACTTAACATCAAGCTGGATATATTTTTTACCTAAGCAAAACTTGATGGGGTTCTTCGTCAACTCCGGGTTTCTCCAGGTCTTGAAAAGTAGCATCTACATTATCTCTCCATAATTCTTCGAGGCGGACGATCTGCTGCGGAGTCACTTGTCGAGCCCGCACTTGCTCTTGTTCGAGGGGTACTTTTACTAACCACGGCAGAAAGCTACGATCGGCTGTAACAAAAATAAATATCATTTTTGCAGATTTTCAGAACACACAATTGCTTTAAAAAATACATTGTACAGTGGAACCCCCAATTACACTACCCCGAATTAAGCGTTGGCTTGAAATATTTGCCTCAAATCCTCCAATTACACTGTCGCATTCCATTGTCGTTGCTACGAGACGGTCGCTGTGCGGCGCATACAGTCAAATGTTGGCTAGCGTCTGTGTGATACACGTATAGCCGGGCGACTGTCTATGTGTTGGATTTTGGCGTGCTTTGCATTATATCACTTAGTAACTAAATATTTCATCCATATTTTTTTTTTGCAAAACTAAGGGAAATCTTACTTTTTCAAAATATAACATTTGAAATGGAAATAAATATGGTTTTTGGCAATCAACATAAACCTTCCTGCAGCACTGAATACTTGAAGATTGTTATTGGAACAAACTGGTCTCACCTATCAAAGGTTTCCACTGCTCTTGATCCCAATTCATATCCTTGAGGGAGCTCTGTGCAGCACAGGGTTGCCTGCAGTGAAAAAAAATGTTTTACAAGAGTATATTTTTTTTTCTTTGACATTGACACTGTGTAAAACTGTGTTAGTAATTGACGCGTTCTGACCTGCAAAGCAACACTACGACAGAGTCGGCTTTGGCCGGAATGAATCCCAGCACAAAAACATTCCTCACTCCGCAAGAGTAGCATTCCAACAGAGTTTCACCTAAAGGACCGTCACAGTGAAGAGTCACCTCCTTATGCTTAGCTCGTACCAAATGATTGATGATGTGGGAGCCAGAAGTACTCCCTCTCCCATTGCAAAACCTTAAAAAAATTTAACATCGAAATATAAACAAAGCAAAACAGTAATTGTCATTTATAGAAAACAAAAAAGAAATATTTCTGAAAATTTACAACAAAAAACCTAATTTGTTTAATGAGGTTAAAAAACTAGCAGCAATAAGCTTTAAATTGATAATTAAAAATAAGCAGTGAAACTATACAGATAAAAGAATTTGTTTACATCTAATATCATTAAAACTGATACACTAAAGAATTTTGTGGAGAAAACGAGGATCGAGAGCAATCTTGTTTTTGGGCCATTTACTAAACGTACGACCCACACGGTGGTCAAGTGGCTTAAATTCTAGAAATGGCAAACCTAACTGAGCACAAATCAGCTGTCAAATTGACTGTTGCTGGAAAAAGTGTTGTTAATGAGAAAAATAAACCTCTAAAAAAACACCCGTTATATGCAAACGAGAAAGAAAGATTAACCACATGTTCCGTTGATATCAATTTACACAAACACAAAACTAATAAATTGATAAAAACAGGAAAATGATAAGACAGAAATGATAATTTAACAATAAACAAAGTGATAGTTATTGTGTTTAGTAGGAACATTTTTTGGGACTCTTCAGAAAAATACACACATAAACAAAATATTGAGATTTCATCTGTATCATTAACTGTTCATTATTAAATTTAATTTCCAAAAAAATAGTGACTCAGCTGAGTTTATTAAAAAAACATGGAAACAACTGACAATCTATCCTACTTTGAAATGTCTTGAATATCTAACCAATGAGCAACTCTGAAATAGGGTGACATGCACAATTGGTGTTACCATTTTTTGCAGACGTTGCACATGACAACAGTGCTGGGTTCATGTATTCCGCAATATTTACAAGCATGATCGGGCAGCTCCCTGTTATTATAGAGCACCTCATCTTCTTCTTCAAACTGGAGCTCCGCCAATGCTTGAGTGTTGCTGGCGATCTTGGAACTGATGTCAACTGATTTTCCAATCCCATTTACCTGGTGATCAAACATTTTATGTGAGTATCTCCGCTACAGATCATTAAATAAAAATATATTAAACCATCGCTCTGTGCAGCCTTCAGATATAATACAAAAAAAACTTGTAAGTTTCTAACCTTTCTTAGAAATGTATAGCTTATTAGACAGGGTGATGCTATCGTGTGCCTGCTGTTAAATATTGTTGAGAAAGTGGTTCCAGATGTAAAGATTGATACAAGCACCCGTAGTACAATATATACAAAGCGTATACAGCTGCTAGCTTATACATATGTGGACATTATAGCAATGTCAGAAGCAGAATTATAAGGAGCATTCAAAGCACTAGAAGCATCAGCAAAAGAATATTCAAAACACAGCTTTGTCAAACTTGGTAAACTGAGGCAGTGAGACCTCAGAGGGAAATCAACAAGAGAATCATGGCAGCAAACACGTGTTACTTCAGTCTCTTGGGAAACTTGCCTGCTACCTTGCCAGATTAAGAGCTTACTTTTTAAAACATTTTTAGTCGAGATCTTTTCGGTTTTCACTCCTGATGAAGATGATGATGATAACAGAGAAAATCAACACTATCAATTTGATTAAATGCACTAAATACTTGATAGATATTGCTACACTACAGACGTTAAAATCAGAGAGAAACACTATACATACTATTGTGATAAACATAAGTAAAACTGATCATATTTTCAGCAATGAAACATAAACTATAACTTCAACATTAGATTTTTTTTAAACAAATATTATTGGTTACTTAGATTAAGCATATTATCATAAATCAGAAAAGAAGATTAATGAGTTTTAGGGTGCAGACGAGTATGCAATTTAAAGTATAAAAGCTTTAATACTGATATACTTTTCATAATAAATGAGATGAATAATCTTCAATTTGAAACAATCAGTTTATAGAAACTTAAAAAAGAAAAAAAATCTTTTAAACCCCTATTGAAGATGACAATTGATTTTTTTGTCCATATTGATTGTATAAATTTTATCGTATCATAAAATATGTGAAAAAAAACAACGGTTGTCCGATGTGCATTTGTGTAACCTTCAGCAACCAAAATTTCAATGCTTTACAATGGTAGCCATTGAATATAAGTTTTTTAAATCTCCCACAGCAATAATAATATTAACCCTTTTAACGCCGGACGATTTTTGCCAAGCGTTTTTTAAAGAAAAATCGTCTTTTACAATTTTTCAAAAAAAATATTGAAAAGCATTTTTTTAGGAACTTAAAAAATATACTTGTATTCTCTATGATCTATGGAAATAATATTCGGAGATATTATCTGCATTTTACAAACATGATACAACAATAAAAAATATTAACGTTGATTAAAGAAAATTTAAAACAAATAAAGCTAAGTTCCCCTTAAAAAAAAACAGTTTAAAACATATTAATTTTGAAACACTTTTTATGTCATTATGTAGTAAAATCTATAAGTAGTCATTGAATGAAAAAAAAATGGATATATTTTATTATTTTAGAAAGCATCGAATTTTTTCTCATATTTGCACGCAAGTGAAAAAAGTGAGTTTATCTATAATGTCACTTTACATTGCGAAAAGATTGATATGGGCCGATGGGATAGATTGATATGCCGGGTTGAAAAATCAGCCGGGCGCATTTTACACATCTGTTAACTCACATAATACAAATAAAAATTGAATAGGTATAAATTTGGTATCTGAAGCGCCGAGCCGAAAAATCGGTAATTTCGCATAGGTAGGGCAAGTCAAAATCTGAAAATGACCATATGTGAGTTTTAACATTACAGATACTTCCTAGATAGATAGATCTTAAGCCGCAGTAGATACTCAAAATAAACAATAACAATTTGCTGGAATATATCCATCCTGCTATAAGCCCAATGAAATCTGGTGTATATAAAAATTGATAAAAAGAAACTACAGGTAAGTATACTGCTTGAGTTAGGACGAGGTCGAGTCATTTACAACCGGTTATTGCTAGAGTTTTAACAATGCATAAATTGAATAAAATATGCAAAGCCTAGAATGACATGTTTATTTCAAACAATTACCGTAATCTATGAAAATTTCATATCAATATTAATTTTGAATAAATTTGTTTTAATTATGCAACTGAAGAAAAAATGTATCATTTTGAGTGGCTTAACAAAGGCCATACTATTTTTGCGTACACCTTAAGAACTGGGATTCGCCCTTCGGTATCTTCATGTATTACACAGATGATCTTGGGCTGAGGTCATTTATTAACCATTTTGGAACGAGTGGAATTTGCAAATAGCCTCAATTAATATAGTTGCAGAGTTTTTTGGTCAGTGAAGGATATTTTGTTTTTACATTCGAATGAGTTGATTTACTATCATTGGTGAAAACTTATACAAAGAGATTCATAATTATATTAATACTTCCAGTAATTGACGATGGAGTTTAGTGTAGATATAAAATAAAAAAACTTACGTTGATTGAATGATTTGAAAAAGATGAAACTACATCGAACATGGAGTCAGTACACCAACTGTTTCCAATACTATGAAAAAGAAAGTTCAAGGAGTTAACAAGAAGAACGTCCGAAGTTGAATGTTGAAGTAACAAATAAGTTTGGCATCATATTCGATTTTGGATTTGAAAATTTTTGGAAGAGCTAAAAAAAAAAGTCCTACGCAATTTTGGGAAATCTGCAAATTTCTGGGTTTTAGAAATTAGCATGAAATTGTTTAAAAAATTCCATGATTTCAAAATCGCCGGCCAAAGATTCCCTAGTGTCAGCGTTTTCTTTACTGCAGCCTTATGTCGAATCAGATAAATGAATGTGCAACCACCAGCCCGCCAAGCAATTTTGTCCGGCCCTGATTCATCTTGGTGAAGTAATGAGGAAAGAAATTTATAATCACCACTGCTTGGACGACACCTACAGTAAGTTACAAGCGACTGTCAGTGCATGATTTCCTTCCCAGTGATTCGGCGAAGCTCGTATACGCACCGAAGGATTACGAGCGAGGCACACCCCCCCCGTGCTACATAGCGCAATATCTCAAGTGGAATAAAGTACAAAGGAACATTGTGTTTTTATTATTGTATAACATCCAATTGGGACTTGGGTGTAGAAGACGGTTTTGTTTGACAGTTCTGAACATCGCTTTTAAATTTGTGAAATGTCAGGGGTTATGTCAAGAAAAAAAAAAGATGCAGTGTTGTCAGTTTCAAAACAAGTGGATGGAGGATTATTTCTTTATCCTGAATAAAGCTTTGCCTGTATGTTTGCTGTGTAACGAATCCGTATCCGTCAACAAAGAATTTAACTTAAAGAGACATTTTACTTTGAGACATGCGAATCACCAACAAATAAATGGACAAATACGAAACGATATAATACAGAAGTTGAAGAAGAACTTGGATACCCAGCAGCAAATGTTCCACAAGCAAATAATGCAGCACGATAGTATTGTCAAAGCCAGTTTTGTGGTAAGTGAAAAAGTCATTTATTTGGTGAAAGAGAATTAATCAAAGAGTGTCTGCTCGACGTTGCAAGTATAATCTGCCCTGGAAAGAAAAAAGACTTCGAGAGAATATGTTTGTCGAGACGTACTGTTGTCCGACGTATAGAAATGATGGCTGATGATATCAAAATAAGTTTGAAAGAGAGGATTACTGGATTCGAAGCATTTTCAATTGCTTTGGATGAGAGCACAGATGCCTTTGATACAACACAATTAGCAATATTTATCAGAGGAGTTGACGTGGACTTCAACATCACAGAAGAATTATTAGCTCTTCAGCCGTTAAAAGAAACAACTACCGGTGAAGATATATTTGAAGCAGTCAACACAGTCTTCGGAAGCTTTGGGATTAATTGGACTGCACTATCTGGCATATGCACTGATGGAGCCCCTGCAATGGTTGGTGTACGGAAGGGATAATAAATCCCATCAAATATTTTTTTTTAAAAATGTCAAAGGTTTTCGTAATAAACTCAGATTTTTGGAAAATCAGATAAGAGGTAAAAATTGTTACCATTTTCCTAGTCTATCAACTCATACAAACATCACATATAATTCTTATGGAGATGAACTGAAGGTACTACTAGAGCAATTTGATACAAAGTTTGCTAATTCGCTATATTTGCTCATCTGATGGATGCTGATGTAAATAATGTGCCAGCAAATTTACAGATGGAACTTATTGAGCTTCAGAGGGATTTAGTGCTACAATCACAATTTAACAACATTGCTTTGATGGATTTTTATAAATTATATTTGGTGGAAGAAAAATATACAAATTTACGCGCATTTGCAAGAAAAATCATTTGTCTTTTTGGCAGCACATTGAACAGTTTTTTTCGAGGATGAAACACACTAAATCAAAAATTCAAACGAGGATAACAGATGAAAATCTCGAAAATTCTATGCTATTATCCTTAAGCAATACCAACGCCAATATAGTCTCGTAATTTAAGTACAAGGCCAATCTTCACACTAAATTTTGTAATCATTAATATTATGTCGTTCATTATATAAATAAAAAAATACATAATTAGCAACGTGTTTTATTTAATTTAATATAACATAGTCCATCGATTTTCGCGTTTCATTATAAAGGTTTACCTTTCAGCAATCGATTGGCATAATTATCTTAAAATCGAGTACTAAGTGTTCATCAGAAGAGTTCAAAGCCCAAAATAATGTGTATGAAAGGGCAACAAAATGGATAGATATCAAAAAAACAACCCTCAATTATTGTTTAAAAATATCTGCCGGGCGACTAGGCATGACTATGTGGTCAACATTTTGGCCACTGCTGACATGAGTAATGTACTAGATTGTTTTAGTCAACTTGTCAAATATAAACGTTGCCAAAGTCTACAATATTATGTTACTCTAAGAAACATTAAAAAAAAAAAACAAACGTTACAAGTTAGGAAACCGATAAGGTGTTGCTAAACATATGCTTGGATACGATTTCACTGAAACTCCAATGAAAATAAATAAATCTATCATGCATGCATCTATCGTTTTGACTCTTCCTATAAATATTTATTTATATGTTTTTGATCAATATCATTGAACATGCAGTAATGTGTGTTTATCAGCTAATTATCATTATTAGTAATCCCTTATCAACACATTGATAAGGTAATGGTGTTTTACAATTTTAAAATGGTCTGGAAAATAAGCAAGTCATTTTAATAATGATTATTAAATGTGGCAATATTATAAGGTGCTGAAGGATATTGTTAGATCAAGCCAATATATTAAATACAGAATAATTAAAATCTGCAAAAACAATGTTAACTATTTCAAGTTTGGAGAACCTATCTAAACTGAACTATATTGGTCAGACTAAAAAAAGAAACAAAAGAGCGAGTTTAGTAGTAATTTTAGGTTAATATGCAGTCATTACAATTCAATAGTTTCGCTAGATTCAATTCAAGGATTTCTTGACCCTGTCACCGAAAAATTCTGCTCACTGAAAAGAAAATATAAACAAAACAACCAAAAATAACCAATGACAACTCATTTCAGTTTATTCTTGGCGCATCGTCGACTGAAAAACAAAGGAACGCTAAGGACTCGTCTGGCAGAAATCATATAATATTTTTTCGATTATACCTATGCGACGTCATGTAATGAGCGAATCGACGCAGTTACCTGGTTGGAAATACCATGTGATCCATGATCGTGCTGCGAAGCTTGGGTCTGGCTCTGAGACGGCAATGTGAAATCCGTAAACTCGAATTCTGATCCTTGAGTGTCAGCTCCTATGAGATCACCCTCTTCGGTATCTAAAAACGTGAGAGTTTGGGAACTCGGTCCGTAGGCATCGACACTCATCGTGTGTTAGGCTAATATTTTTAAGCCAGCGTATTTTCATTAACTTTAAAGTACAAACGATTGTAGTAAATATTTTTTCTGGCTAAAAATTAAAATTGACAACTATTTACACTTATATTCATAATCAGCAACGATAGTAACCAAACAGCCCGACGGAACGACCATATTTTAATAGAGCATGGATATTTAATTTTTCCTCTATCTTTCCATCGACAATAAAATCATCACGTTTTTAATTAAATGATTATCATATAAAATACCTTGATATCATCACAATAGTATTGAATATTTTTTACTTTGAGCTGCTATAATATTTTAAATGAAATCCTTACTACTTTAATGATTGGGTATGTTATAATATTTTATATTATATATTTTTTAATAAACTTTCCTGTTATCGCCGGTCAAAATATTTTTTTCATTTGTTATAAAAAAAGTATTCATATAATTTATAAATAAATGTTTACAACTATGAATGACACGACAGAGGCACAACATAACATAACTATAAATATATAAAATTCAACCTAGGTAAAATTTAATTTTAAGTTAAATGTAAAAGCTTTTTGAGTCAGCCTTGGAAAGAATTAAAATTTTCCGACTTCTGTTATTAAATTTATAAATCCTACACTAGGTTACATTATGATAGGTTAAACGATATATATTTAATATTATCTCCCCAAATAAGATAAAACCAATGACGAAAAAAATGTTTAAAATTAAAAAAAAACAGATGGAATAAATAATTTAAATGCCATTTTTTCAATTGAGTAACGTAAATATCGTGTTTCTGAGTTTGACTAGAAATATCGTACAACAATAAATTTCCAAGAAAATATTTTCAATATTTGCCAAGAAACTGAACTTTGCCAAACACAAAACTTTTTATACAAAAAGTATAATACTTTGCTTAGTGAGCGAGCAAGTGAATAGAAGTCGTTTCTGTTTCTTGGGTCAAGAAGTTACTCCAACCAAATGTCGTAGGAAGGGGTTCTGTCGCCCCCAATATTTATCACTTCTACTATTTTTTTTACTATGAACTAGGAGTTTTTACTACATGTGGTTTTTTTCATGTATAAATATAATTTCTCGAAAAATATTGTATCTATTTTTGAAAATGCCGCTCCACCCCTCCCGCATTCCCCTTGCTACGCCACTGCTCCAACCACCTGTAGCAATGCACCTGTTCAGCATGCTTAAACAGTCATTTGACGAGTGTTGAGTGAAGAGTTTGTTCACACCACTATGATTTCACAATATTTGTTTTAGAGTCTCTTTGTAATCAATTATCCTGTCCAGATCTGCTTCTTTTAAGTCTTTGACCCCCCTTCATGAATAGAATGTAGATGCGTATTTGGTCAATATTGTTGCTCCGATGATTACTCGTTTGGTGTATATGAGGCATACATGTTCGTTTTACTACGCACTTCTGATGACCTCTCTACGCAATGGGGCATCTAGTAGAAAGCAATATAGGATGATGTGTGAATGCTTAACATTCACCGCTCTCTTTTTCTTCATTTATTTTAAATACTTTATTCATAGTACACATTTAGATATAAAATAACATAAGATGCTAAGCAAATAAATGGTCAAAGCTGCGTCCGTTTCGACATTGATTCTAATACCAAATGATGGGTCAGCGTGTGGGCAGTAACTCAGTACGGTGATGCTCGAGGCATTCAATGGTTAACAATGGAGATGATTTATGATAGCCTATTATGAAGAGCCATTCCTAGACGAATGGCGAGCTCCTTTTTTTACTACCTTCTTCGGGGATATGCACGCAGAGGTATCTTGTTGACCCTCTAAATGATCTGTCTCGCGCTGGTTAGGGTCCTATCATAGTTATGACAGGTTTGGTTACACATCGCATTGGACTTACTAGTATTAATTTTTAGATCCTGGATGATTTAGTCTTATGGATGCCCTTAACAGATTTGTCAAATATGATAAAATCATCAGCATTTATATTTTTTGCGGCTATACTACAATTAAATTTATCTGCAACGTATCACCTGTTTTAAGGGCGTTATATATAAAGGTGCACCTCAACATATTTGTCATGAGATAAAATTTATTAACTTTTAGCACAGAAATGGTAAGCAGTAAATATTGTCTTCAGTTAACATTATAACCAGTGGTGTAGTGGAGCGGGGACGCATGGGGTCGAAGCTTCCACACCTTTACGATTTAGAAATTTTGCTATAATTATTTAAATAAAATGAAATGATTTTGTAACAATTTATTGGAAGAAAATTTTGTTAGAAACTTGTTGGTGCGGAAATTGGAACATTGTGGTTAGAGAGCAATCAAATAGTACAATTATTCAGTGCTCCCAGACTTTTTAGTTAGCATTAGAACACTGATTATACTTTAATTTTACTCAAGGCATGTTTAATTTAAACATGAAATCATGAAAGAGACTGGATTACTATTTAGAAACAAGTATGTCGATAATATTGTATTCAGAGAAAATTGTACTGTAAAATTAAAATGTATGTATTTTAAATTGTAGCATAACTTTGGTAAATAAATGAAAATCTTTTAATATGTACCAACCTATAAACATAAATATATCTTAATTGATATATTATATTCCTACTGAAACTGCACTTCTATGTAAAGTGAAGAAATTAGAATTGTAAAACAATCATAATTTTTATATTGATTTTGTAAGAAAGAGTACTTTTTTTTCCAACCATTTTCGCTTCTAATTCATATAGTTTTCTGATAAAATTTTGAAAGAAGTTGTTTAACAATTACTGGTTTTAATTTAGATCTTGATGATTCCCTTCAGAGAAGAAGGAAAGAAAATTGGAAATACCCATTTACAAGACTAAACAGGCTAAATGGTTAGGAATGAAAACATACTTTTTTCATACAATTATAATTAATAAATTAGATTTTATTTTACTTCTTGTTAAAAGCTACAATTTTTTCCACCAACTGTATAATATCTTAATATATTTTAACTTTATATACATTTAAAAAATTTAATATATTGTAGAAGGAAGACATAATTAGTTGAAATAGAGAATTAACTATTGTTATTTTGGAAAATTCTGTTTATTTTCAACATAAAAAATGACATAATGACTCCAAAAAATACTAAATTTTTAAATGTTCACACATTTTGATAAAAAAAATTAAGTTGATGGTAAAGTCATATTGTGACGAGATCGAATAATCTGAGCAGCTCTTTCTGCGATGGTGACTATTATAGAATTTGGAGGTGAAGAAACAGGCGTAGGAAAGATGCTCGCATCTACAACACTCAATCCTTCCACACCTAGAACTCTGCAAACAATTTAAATAAATTAATTGATTAAAACATTAACAAACTGGCTTAATACAATCATAACAACATAAATATTACTACTGCACCTGATTAATATATAAAACTGTAGAATATAAAGTTCACATCCACGGCTACAGAATTTAAGGTACATCAATTCTGAATATTAAAGTTATCTAAACATGACATTTAATTTAAAGTGATGAAAGCTTTTATTTGTACATAATATTTTTTCTAAATTAAGAAAGTCCATAATTTTGAAAGGTCTGGGCATAAGAAAGATATAATCAGTTGTTCTCGTTCTGACATTTTTTCAGTGAGTATAATACAAGAAATAAGTACAGTCAATCCTCTTTTAATGCAGTAGATATGTTGCACAAAATATCACATTAAAAAAATTGCACAAAAAAAGTTTTGACTTTCATACAAAAAGTGGGGATGTGTTCCATGAATTTTAAAATCCGCATAACTTTGAAACAGCGAGTTAAAATATACCCAAAATCGCATAAAAAAAACTTAACTTCAAAGAAAAAGTGGGGATACGTTCCATAAATTTTAAAATAAGCATAACTTTGAAACAGCTAGTTAAAAAATACCCTAAATCACATAAAAAAGTAAAGGAAAATTAGGGGAAAATCATGACGTAAAAATACATTAAAATATTTTTTATTAAAAATAAAATTTGTTGGTTATTGTTTTACTTTAGAAACATTTTAAGTAAAATTATCGTCACTGTATAACAATGCTAAGTGCGTTTTGCTTGTGGTTAGGAATCACTCTTTTTAAATAGAAGAAATCAGGGCTGTGGAGTCGGAGTCGGAGTCGTGAAAAACGGGCGACTCCGACTACTTTAAAAAAAAAATGCAAATTAAAAAAAAAAAAAAATACTCACGAAATTTATGAAAATTGAATTACGTAATAATTATTGTGATATAGCTTAATAATATTAAACGTGTAGGTGTCATGAGTCACGCCGAGCCAGTGAGTCACAAAAATCCACTGCATATGAGTCCGCGCAAAAGTTGTTGTTTCTTTCTTTCTCATGTCGAAAAAGTAGATTCTAAGATTGTTAATAATCAAAAAGAAATAAAAATACGTACATTGGCAGTAAAAGACACTAAATCCGACCACTCTAGTGATCATTTAAAAAAACTTGTAATGGATGTTCTGCGAGAGTTTGGTATTAAAATTGAACAAATTTTATCAATTGTGACAGATAACGCTCGAGATTGCTGAGTTCTGTCGAAAAATTAGGTGAGGCGGAAGACGATATCGATGATTATAGTAATTTGGATGATTATAATATTTTGCATGATACATTTGATGATACCGCTTCTGGACTTTTTAAGATCTATCATATGCTATGTGCAGTGCATACGTTGCAATTAGCAATCCGTGACGACTTGAGAGAAGTGCATGCGATAAGTATCTGTGAGAATGTACGAAATGCCGCAATAGCCGCCAGAACACCAAAAATACATGCCATAATTAAGCGAAGAGCTGGAAAGGGGGCTATATTGGATCAAGCTACTAGATGGGGTAGTACATACTTAATGATTCAACGACTTCTTGAACTGAAATTTTACCTCGAGGATATGGCCAATCCAAACGTGACTATGACTGAAATTCAATGGAAAGAAGTAGAGGAACTTGAAGCCTTGCTTCGCCATCCTTATATCGCTACAAAAGTGTTGCAAGCCAATGACTTGACTCCTGGTGAATTTTTCAAGGAGTGGAAAACATTATTTTCCGTTTATCAAAAATTCCGAGTAATGCCATTGCTGATGGAATAAAAAACGCCATGCTTAGTAGAGAAAAAAAATTACTAGACAATGATATTCTGTTGCTAAGAACGCTCTATTTGAATTAACCGTTTGTATGAAAGGCCTTCGAGTGGGAAACGAGACAACAGCAGGCAGCTGTATTGATCAATCAATACATGAATTATCATCAGATTTATCTGACACCGCTGAATCTAAAGATGATTTTGAAAAATATCTTGATGAACAAGAGAACATAAAACGACCTCGTTTGAATTCCAATGTACTAGACGAAGGAGACTCTATTTCAAAATTTGAAAATGAATTTTACGACGCATTGAAAATAATGGAAAAAATTGACCGATCTAGTAATTTAAATGTTAAAATAGCAATACAGCGGTATCCAGAAATCATAAAAGATACAGCATTGACCGTTACAGCATTGCCATCAACCCAAGTATCCGTAGAGCGGTTATTTTCTGCTCTTAAAATACTTAAAACTGATTTAAGAGCTTCTACAAATGCAGATTTGATAGAAGCAATGTTATTTTTAAGAATAAATTCAAATCAATAAAGTTTAAACTTATATTTATTATGTTTTATTTATCCCTATAACATGTATAAAATGAAAAAATTGGCTATTTGTTGGATTAACTGGTTGATCTGTAATTTAATACACATACATAGGAAAGGTAGAAAAAAAACCTGATAAAATAAAACTTTTTTTTAGTCAAGTCATAGTTGGAGTCAGAGTCAAATTCGGAGTCGGAGTCGGAGTCGTGTTTTTTTTTAACGACTCCACAGCCCTGGAAGAAATAGTATGCGCATGAATTTCATAAAACAAGGTTTTTTTTCTAACAATGAAATTAGTGATCAGAGTTTATACAGATTCTCTTTGTTCGATAATTAATTGTTTATATGCAGTTTGTTATACCTATAAATACATCTTTTAAGCTATCTTTGAAACTTGAATGCGCGAAGAATTTGAATCACTTAGAATGATCTTCTAATTTACTGAAAAGTTAGAGACCTTCTTAATTTATTATATTTATTTTCGCAGTGAAGGGAACTGGAATTCCTTCCACCTCGACATCGTTTTCTGGTTTTTGTCAATAGTTAAAGTTAAATTAATGATATCATCGTTACTTTTAGCATTATCCATAAGTAATTCGTCGATATAATTTTTGCTTAAGGTATCAAACCCTTATCCACCAAGTTCATGTGCTAAAGTAATCATTTCAGCTGCTATCGCCGATGTTTTAACGGTTTCATCGACTGTAACACAGCCAAGTAGGTGGACTTAACTGAATGATGGCAGATGTAACATGATTTACTTAAACAGTCTAAAATCATATTTTTTTCGAAATGTTTGTTTATGATTCATTCTCTATTCTATCCAAAATACAACGATACATGCTCTTGATGTAATATTTAACAATTTTATGTATCTTAAAATAAAGTACATTTTTTAAAAATTTGCATTTCTAAAAAACCGCATAACTTCGAAATCGCATAAAAAAAAACGCATAAAAAAAGGATTGACTGTATGTATTTCATGTTTTTTTTTATTACAAAACGCATGATAATTTTTTCTCAATGACCTCTAAATATACTACAATATTTAGATTCACATCTACATCTACGGTTGATTCTGAAAATTATAGTGAATTTAGAAAAACATTATTTGGTATAAATATTTACAGCCGACGATGAAAAATAAAACCATTGTCACGGTATTGTTCAACAATACTTCTCAAGTAATTTCACTAGTTTTGTAAACATCTCAATAATGCATTTGCTAAGAACAGGCACGACCAACCCCTCAACCCAGTTGAAGACCTTTGCGACACTTTCTGCACCTCAAGAGCCTTAAGTTTTATCAGAAATATTTGTAGCGCTTAGAATCAAAACTCACATTTTGAATATTTGAGATAAGTATGCCAAATGAACCTTAATGCCCCAATACATATATGTATACAAAAACAGTTGTGTTCTAAAAAATACTTTAAAACAACGTTAATTCTGTAACGGTTTAACCATAAACTTTTAACGTCGTTGCCTGGGATAGATTCAAACTTATTCTTTATTCATTACAAGTACATATCACATTCACTTTTTACCAGATCACAAACATGTAACTCTTAAATGGAAAACGGTAGCTTATATACCATGGATGGGCATACAGAAGGTAAATGGGAGCCATATACTGGAATATTCTATAAATATAATAGGTTGGCGTACTGTCCACCTCTGCCCTGGTTGTATTGATGTTGCAAGAGCAGATATCAGAATACAAATATTTACGTCTGCGTTATTTTACTTCAGTTGACGTAAGTTGGCTTAGAAAGTACAGCCAGAATGACATCTGCAAATTTCACTTTGCTACTATTCACCGTTTGGAAAGAGTTCTTGTGACAATAGACTGAAACATGTATTTTCAGTTTTATATTATAGATAATTAGTTCTTCGGATAATGAGCCGTTGGTGCAAGCTGAAATGGGAACCAAGATTTAGTTATCTTAATAAATACTTACTGCAATGATGGATGAACAACTGGATTTTCTCCTGCCATTGAACAAGTCCCAGCAGCATGATGTCCAGTTAGAGCGCTTGCTCTGATGATGCATTCTAAATAGTTATCATTTATAGTCTCAGCCGTCCACATGTGCATGCATATTTGTATATTAGGCCAATGAATTACAGCACCAATACTTTTAAATGATGGTGTGCTAATTAACTCGATTGCCATTCGAATTCCTATAAAAAAAGATATCAATAAATCATTAAAACAACATATTATAATTATTCAATATATTCATAGACTAGCTGATGTCATGTCATTATTTATGCAAGCGGCGAGTCTTTCTTCTGCACAATCGCAGCCACTGGTAAAATTCTTCATTCACCCAAGTGTTTTCAAGGAAGAAAATTTTGTAGTGTTTTTTTTAACACTGTAAGTAATTTTTATCGCAATTTCCACACCATAGAAGTAAAGTCACTAGAGCCAAGAATCCATAAATTTATTTTAAGCATACAGCAACAAATATCACAACAAAGTTATTCAACAAAAATATTTTCAAACAAACGAAAATATAATAAATTTGAATCGTTTAAATTATGTACATTCACACAAGTTTTGTCACTAACGACCCGGGTTTCGCCTTTCGACACCTTCAGGTGTTCAAGTGCACGGATGAACTTGAACTAAACTCAGTAAATAAATGTGTCACTAAGTTTAAATCCATTGCTGGCGAAATGGATTAACCCATGGGAATGCCTATTGAATGGGGAGTAATTTCGAGAATCATATTTATTTTTGTTTGCTGGAAGATGTATATTTGTATTTACTTACCTATATGATACAAGAGTGGGGAATTTGTCAGATTTACCTTCTCATTGAAAATATGATATTTTAACGTATTCATTGATGTCATTTAACCCTTTTGGCTTCAGCCATTTTTTAGGAGTACATGCAAAAAACATCAGAGCCATTTTCATAAAAAATAGTATATACTTAGGTTTTAAAAGTATGTTTTATTTTAAACAGAAAAAAAAAGAAAAAAATTAGGATATATAGGAAATAAGATGTAGGAGTATATTTTTAGAGAAAGAAATCAATAATTCTTCATATTGACTTACATAAAAAAAATGTTTTAAAAAAAATATTTAAAAAAAAAACCAAAACTGTATTTCAAAGTCAAACTCCATCCTTCAATTATACAATAGGTATGTCAAACGTCCATATACATCTGCCTACATGATTTTCCTGTCGTAAAACAAAAAAAAACTTTAATTTCCCATTTACTAGAAGAAAAAAAAATATACAACGATTACAATGTTTTCAAATTTATAACGGGTATTGAGATAAATTGGGCTATTTCCAATACTTTTATTTTCTGGACAAGGAATGCTGATTTTTTTCATCAGGTTTGTCAGCAGGTATAATTTGTCAAAGCGCTTTGCACCGTTTGACCAAATCCCATCATAGTATTCGTCAACGAAGCAACTTGCTATCTAACAATATTTGAATTTTACAAAAAAAAAATTAGGATACCTGCATACAAACCCCTTAATTCAAAATATATTATTATTGGTAAATGGTCATTCTTAGGTTTATCAAAGGTCACGCCGAAGGATAATGATCACAACACGAGCGGAACTCAAAATATAACTGTTAAAAAAACCTGAATATAAAAAATAGTAATTCGAAAATTAGTTTATGTTAATGATAAAACGTTTCTCCAGTGGCCTTTTTTTGTTTCACAATGTTTTCTTTCTCATTATATTGTATATGATACATCAAAGTATGCGCCGATGAGGCTAAGAGGGTTAAATAACATTTTTCATCTCATTTTAATTATAATCAAGACAGTTTCAAGTAAAAATACTAATGTTTTTTATTGAGCAATCGTAAAAAAATGGATATTAATTCTAATAACCCAGGTTACCAAGTTGAAAAAACCAGCTTTCGAATGTCGCGAATTTCGCTTGAAAACCATGTTTTCAAACAAGCTCTAATTATTACCATTCAAGTTGAAGAAGAAAAGGATTATGTAATTCACTTATTAATAATCAGTCTTTACAAAAGTCAAATTATGGAAATGAAATCTCTATTTTTAAACACTTCTGTAGACAGAAAAAATACTCTCTTATTTTTATAGCAAAGCCTACATCAATTTGTAGGTTGAAATGATAGAGAAGCATGAAGTTCTCTTTTCCGTCTAGCTTGAATGAGGAAACGTCATGTGAAAAATCTTCGCATAGTTGTTCTTGAATTGAAATGTTTTATGAGAAAATTTCATCTTTCTCTTGGCTGATGACAGGATGACAGGACTGATTGCATACTAGCCTTGATTGTGATAGCCTTGTTGATGATAAGAAAATAACAAATAATATTTTACTAAATAGAGAGGCAGGAAAGCTTACCAAAGAAGACTCCTGTAAATGTTAACAGCAGATGTTTTATAATACTCAAATCAACATTATCACATACAAAATTTGCTTTGAAAGATAACTTATAAAATACTATAACACATACCTACCATTAATTGTGCATTTAATATCATCATCGTTCGATAGATAGTTTGGATTTATCCTTGGTGAACTTGTCGCATCATTATCACGAAGAGTGATTTGACCTCTACTTTTTGGCTGCATGCAAGATGCTAAAAATATGAAACCCTCTTTTTTGGAATCCTCATAAAACGGAAAAAGCGCCCGAAATACCTGAAAATATTTATACTTAAATGAGATTAAAAATGAGTGACATCTTAGTCATTGAAATTATTACAATGATGAGATTATTTTCAAAAAATATATGCACAGGTTGAGAAGTTTTCTATGCATACAAAACTAGCTTAATAAAAAAGTAATTTTCCAATTATTTGAAATAACAGCTTTCTATCAAATACAAATACAAATGCAATAACAATTTTTTTTTTTTAATGTACCTCAGATTTATAATTGGCTATCTCTCTAAGAAGTACTTCATCTGCAGATCCCATTGCAAATAATACAAGAGACAAATGATCTTTCCCTCTTCCCATCGACACAATACCAGGAGATGAAAGATATCCTATGACATATAGGATTTAGTCAACGGTTAATTTATAAATGTAGTACAATTTACAATGTAAAATATAGATTATTTGTAAAGAAAATGTTAAAATTACCTTCTTTCTTCCATAAATAAGTCAAAATCGATTTCATACTTTTGATTTTATCCAATGTCATAGTTATGGGTTTTTGAATACTTATATAGAGAGGCATATTCAAGTGATCGTGAAGGTTCTTTCCAACCCTTTCCGAGACAGATGTTATTGGTATTCCAAACTTCACCAGCTCCGATTCAGGACCAATGCCAGATAGCATGAGAAGTTGTGGTGTATGAATGGACCCAGCGGACAAAATTATTTCTTTTCGGGCAAACACTCGTTTGATTTCATCTCCTGCTCGAAGTATATTAACAGACTTTGCATGCAGTCCATTGAAGTTTACCTGCAACCACATAATATCCAAAAATTTGTGCAAAATTAGTATTTGTTGAGTTTTTAGTGTATCAGTCCACGCCATTGTATTCCGTGACGGATCTCACGGATTGTCGTGCCCTATCCTTCTATCCTTAATACACTCTTCAAAAGAGAGAGATTGAGCAACTAAGAAACATACAATTATCGTAGAAAAAACTTCTGTTGAGATTCCTCCATTAGAAGGCTATATGCTCCACATTGGAAGCGGGCATGTATTGAAAAAAAAAATATTTGCAACATTTATGGCAGTATTGTTCAATTTACTTCTCAAGTTATTCTTAAATGCAGTGGCAGCTGGTCAATGTGGCATTGGATCAATGCACCACTTGTATATGCAGGGGCGGTTATATTTCATGAAATAATATTCAGACATAACATTTATACCATTCACTCATTTTAAATTCTTCATTTATTTATTGTCTATATATTTATTTTACTATAGACAATTTTTAATATGTATTATAGACAATAAATACATGAAGAATTTAAAATGAGTGAATGGTATAAATGTCATGTTTGAATATTATTTCATGAAATTTAACCGCCACCGCATATACAAGGGGTGCATTGATCCAATGCCACATTGATCAGCTGCCACAGCTTAAATGTCTACACAATACGGTTAGAAGTATGAAATTGTACACGGCATTAAAACATGATACATTCTTTTGAGTATATTACGTGTCAATCATTAAATACATAGCTCTTTGCTTCCTTTTTTATAATATATCATGTTAGAATATTAAAATCATTGAAATTTATTACTTGAACAACTTTGCTATAGTAAGATGCCTCTGAAAGAGGCGAAACACGTGTCACTATTATATGCACAATATGTGGAATAATCAATATGTCGCCCGTTGTGGTCTAGTTGGTTAGAACTTGCTCTACCGATCAGGTGGGTCTGGGTTCGATTCCTGGTAAGGTCAATGTCAAATTGGATTTTTTTCAATTTTAATTTGAGATCTAAGACATGGGTGTTTATGAAGTCAATTCTCTTTGAGTTGATCTCATGTGACTTTCAAAAATTCTCATCGAGTATATCTCGTATGATCTTTCAACTTCAAAATATTTGACGCATTGGCGTAAGCTGTAATTTTAAATATTTTTTTTATATTTAAAAAAAAACCATAAAAATATTATTTTTGATTTTATATGAATACATAGCTTACTAACAACCATCTGTATCATCAACATTTTAGTTAGTTAAAGCCACAGTGGTGTAAGTCCTCTTTGAAAAATTTCCAGTCTGAAATTTATATGTACACAAGTCGTGATGCTGAAAATAAAAATGTACTAGGATAAAATATCCCAATACTATTAACAGGTACCAGTAAAAGTTGGATTGATAACAAAATATCGGCGTTATTAACGACAACAATGTCTTAAGTCATACTTGCAAAACTGTGTTCGTTTTTTTTCCACTTTACTTTTACCACAAACTTGCTTTAGTCACATCTAAAGCAAGTTTGTTGCATGGTTTTCACTATGATTCATTTATAAATGGTTTTTGATTAAAGTTGTGTTAAAAAAACTTTTAAATAAAAAGGTGACATACTAAACACTAAACAATATGAAGTGGACAATAAATCATAAAGGGTTGAGATAATCTGCTGACCTTAGTGGCGATGGCTTTGTTATAAATGTGTAAGTTATTTCTGTTGAGGGCAGGCAATAAGAATGCATGATAACTTGAAACTCTTTTCCCCTTAAATATTGTACTCTTCATTGTTTTAACATCTAATTGCATCCCACTCGGTAATTCAGATGCTGCTTTCATGTATACTTCACTTATTGCATCAAGATTGTCATCAATATCAGTCAATTTTATCGTTGGTTCCTGAGAGATTATGTTTTGAAAGTGTATTAAAGTAAATAGGGATTATAATCAATAATATTAAGCATTATAAAAGGTTATAAGGATTGTAAATTATTCTCATGTTAAACGTTTTCATGTTCACTCTAATTAAGGGTGAGTGTAGCGGTCTACAGCGGCACCTTTGTTTATGAAAAATTATTAAATGGCTTATTTACAAACATTCGTGTAATTGATATAATCTAACATAAAAAGGTTTCCAAAACAACCCGATTGAGTAAACCCTTACTTATTATTATGGTCTAATAAAATTTATCCGTATAAAATGAACAGAGAGCCAGTGGCGTGTTTAAGCAGCGACCTCCTTGTATCTCACCCAAAACAAACTATTTATCTCTGAAATTTTTTTTAAACGTTTACAAAATCAAATACTTACACTAAAAATAACATTGAACTTTTATTTTTTTTTACTTCTCCATTTGACAGTTACCTTTACAACATTTAATTAGCTATGAATATCCAATAAAAGCTTTTATAAAACAAATGTTTGTTGATACGTCACTTAATATTTTGTCATAATTATAGGTGTCGCTGTAGACCGCTACACTCGCCCTTAGTAAATCATTGTAAAAGTCTTAAATTTATAATTTGTCAACCTTATGCAATGTTAAATAAATATAAAATACTAAAAAAAATCCTTACAACTTTTTAATTGGATTTGTCTAATCAAATCAATCATAAACAACAATATTGAATAAAGAAATGTGTGAATGATTTTTATACATTAAAAATTAGCCATTATATGACACATATTTATTTGTTTGAAAGGCATAATTCTTGTGTGTCAATCAAAAATAATTATATGAAGTAAATAAAAATTGTGATATCGTTAAATTGATCATATGCGGTTATAATACAAAATGCATCATCTATAAAAATAGTGTTGTATTGCAATGTAAAGTGAGGTATGAATGAAATGATTTTCTAATTAACTGCAAAGTTGGACACCTTCTTGAATTATTTTCGCAGTGTGGGAACTGTAATTTCTTCCACTCAGTTCTTCACTGGTTCTTTGTCAATAGTTAAAATTAAATTAGTGACATCATCGTCACTTATAGCATTATTCATAAGTAATTCGTCAATTTCATTATCACTAAATGTATCAAACCGTTCTCCGCAAAGTTCATGTGCTAAAGTAATAATTTCAGCTGATATCACCGATTTTTCAATGGTTTCATCAACTGTAACCCAAGTACGTGGACTTAACTCAGGGATGGCAGATACATAATGATTTAATTAAGCAGTCCAAAATCGTAACTTTTTTCCAAATGTCGGTAATTGTTGATGATTTATTCTCTATTATATCCAAAATACAACGATACATGCTCTTGGTGTAATATTTTGTACGTTAATACAGGAAATTTTTTGAATATTTGCATTTCTAAAAAACCGCATAACTTCAAAATCACACCAAAAAAAACTGCATAAAAAGAAGTTTGACTGTATATATGTACATATATTTCGTTTTTCTTCAACCATAATTTAAAAACACTGTCGGTTACTCAATACTAATATAAACTTATTATTAAAAGTGAAATATTGAAAAAGACAATAATATTGAATTGTAAATAATTTTATTTCCTTTATTGTAACATTCATTTTATTTTTCTGACATTTTCTGAAACCATTTCATTCGAAAAATGATACATTAGTTCAATAATTTTATAGTTATTATTGCAAAACAACATCTGTTACACGTACACAATGGATTTTATCAAAAAGTCTCAAGTCTTGAGTTGTTTTATTCAAATATTACGGGAAATGAAACTGGCAAAAGGCATCGATTTCTCGGTAATTTATTCTCCAGCTTTCTCGACATAGAATTCCTACACTCCACGATTATCAGTAAGGAAAAACTGACTTAACAATCATTATTCCTATGAACTCAAACACTGTCACAAAGAAAATGTTCTGGTATTCAGATTATGGTAACAAACCTTGCTATAGCAGTTTTCATCTTTACAGCATTCCATACTCATAGATTGGTTGGAAATGTTATCTATCGATAAGCATTTCGTGGATATGAATGTTTTTTTAATAATCTTCTCTAAAACAGAGTAACCCCACCCTTCAGCTCCCATTTTTACCCAGTTTTCGTAGTCACTCGGTACTCCAACACCATGTAGTAAGTAGTTAACCTGACCCGATCCACCCAGACCTTTGCCTCTGGGTAAGTATTGTATCTGAATTGCAAATAAAATTCAAAATTAAATCCAATTACGTAATCATTCTACTTATTCATTTTGAACTAAGTATTAAAAGTGATAAAAATAATCAAGTGCTTTAATATGTGAGCTTACTTAAAAAGGAAACCATCAAATATTCAATTTTTTCCTTTAAATTATAATTAGTAATGACAATATTTGAAAATGGCATTTTTTAAGCTTAAAAATATTGTGCAATTGTACAACATTTTGTACATTTTGTCGCCTGCTGTGGCCCAGTTGGTTAGAGCTTGCTCTACCGATCACGCAGGTCTGGATTCGATTCCCGGTCAGATTACAGTGAATTTGAGAATTATTCAATTCAAAATTGTGATCGAAGACTGGGTGGTTGTGATGTCAATTCACATCATTTCCTCTCCTCCCATCCTTCTGATCATGTTATAACTGGGTGTAGCAATAGCGATTAGCCAACCACTAGTCCTGTTTTAGCCTTATCTTTCTTTCCCTACTACTCACTTTGAAAAAGTGAGGTTAAGCGTCTGGGTAATAAACAGTTCTCATAGAAAAAACATCTGTTGAGATACCTCCACTAGGAGGGCATATGCTCCACATTGGGAGCCGACATGGATTAAAAAAATGTACAACATAATGCATGAAATTAATCAAGATAATCTTGTACCTGATTTGCAAGTCCAATGGAAGAAAACTTCTGTGACTCCGTTTCAAATGCCCAATCATTGGAACCTTTCTGCAGAAGTGTCGGTGCTATGGGTATGCCTGAGATATACCCAAATTGATCTCCAGCTTCCAGTAGCAGTACAGTAACATTTTCTGACTCAGATAGACGGGAAGCTAAAACGCAGCCAGCTGTCCCAGCACCAACTGAAATTAATGCATTTTAACCTTTATACGCCCAGAGGCCCCTAGTGGGACCAGCGAGTATGGTGAGTTTTGCGACAGTAATACATTGATTTAAAATAACAGTACACAAAATATGGATACAAGATTCAATAAGTAACGACTTCAATTGAGATATAGTTATTTAACAACAGTTTTAAGATCCACAGTTGAAAATAACTAAGGTAACATCTTTAAATATTTATTTTACAATTGAGGCTATTATTTGTTCTGTATTATTCATAACCCAGTTAATCTAATGCACTCTTGAAAAAAGGGCCCCTTAAGCTGTAGTTCTAACATATCTGAATTATGTCCAAAACAACAGCTTTTTCCATCATTCTTTATGATTCATCGGTATACTGGCAGAAGACTTTCTGTCAAAACCCAGCGGTTTTGAGTTATGACTGCAGATAGATAGATTTTAAACGCTGTATCTTCTGAATAAACAAGTACGGCCATCTATTGTGTATTTTTACATAATTTTAACATAATATACATCAAGTCCTGCTCAAAGTTATTTATGGCAAAAAAAAAACTTATCGCTTTTAAATATGCGGATCAAATTTGTTAATCGTTACCGAATTTAATGAAGTGGTTGGAACGATAAGTAATAGTTATGTTGATAAATAGATATGTTAAAATTTCATGATTATCGAAATTGGCAATTATCTTGAAACAAGATTTTTTGACTTATTGCTATCTGCAAGTAAACCGGCGATAGATTTCTACTTAGTCACTAGAAATATGTATATATTTATATGTATGAGTAATAAATATTTTACTCAGTAATTCTTGTCCAACTACAGTGGAACCCCGATCTACCGTTCTCGCATTGTTCGTTTTCCCGCATGGTTCGTTTATTTTTCATAGTCCCGGCCAAACACCCATAAGAACAATGTAAAATAATCCCGCATTAACCGTTCCCCGATTAACCGTTTTCCTTGATCTATCATTCAAATATTTTGGTCCCGTCAAAAATATTATCCCGATTGACCGTTTTCGTTGAATATTTCTCATAATAATCTTACCTCGCATTTCGTTTCGCTTTTTTTTCAGTGGAACCCCGATCTTCCATTCTCACTATCTTCGTCTTTATGCTTGGATCGTTTATTTTTTACTCGACCAAGACCCCACCCCGTAATAGCAATGTTTAGTAATTCCACGTTAATTATTTCTCGATTTACCGATTTCTTCGATGTATCATCTAAATATTATCGTCCCGTCCCAGTTACTATCTATCCCGATTGACCATTTTTGTAGAATATTTTTTTCGCTCATAATAGCTTTACATCGAATCTGGTTGCGTGATTTTTTCTAACTCAAAAGTCAAAACTAAAATACCTAAATGAAGAAAACTATAACTCTAGTTGAGAAACTGAAAATAATTAAAGACATTGGAAAAAATTCAGGAGAAAAACGAGTCGACATAGCAAAAAGGAGTTAGTTGACTTAGAAATGTACGCGATTTTGAAGAGTGTTTGTTAAAATTTAAGACCCAAACTGCAAATAGGCTACTTTGTTTGTATTAAACAAGTTAAAAATACATTATTATTTGAAGATTTCCTGCATTATCGGTTTCCCGCATTATTCGTTCATTTATTACGGTTCCTTGAAAAACGTAGAATCGAGGTTTCACTGTATTGGAATATTAATAACTGTCAATTATTGTTTAAAAAGATATTATTATTTAATCATGTCTGCTCCCAATGGGGAAAATATGGACTCCAAATGGAGTTTATTTTAAGAGAAATGTTTTTTACAGAATTGCTAGTCATTAAGTTGCCCAACCTCTCCGTTTTGAAGATAGTAGAGAAGATAGCCCCTTTGTAAATATTTAAATGCCCAACCTAAGCTAAGGTCGTTCAAAAGTATTTTTTGTCTACCCTATTTTCTTGTTCACATTTCATCACTAACCCCCCCCCCCCTAAAAGGCCCCTTTTTTCAAAATGTCGCGATTTTAATGTAACACTGATTTACAAAATAAATTGTACCTGTATTTCTATTATTTGTATTTCATAAATACAATTTTATTGACGTTTTGGCCACTAGTCAACCACGTCAAATAATTTCGAGTACAAAAAACAATTTGTTATAGTTTTATTAAAAATCTTCCAAAAAGCTGTAAAAATTCAGTGAAAAACAAAAATTATATGCAGTATAGAGAAATTTCTAAAGAAAACTTTGGTTACCAGAGACTGTTCTTCGTCCAATGGTAATTTAAAATAAATCTAGTGATCAAGATGTTGAGCCAACCCCAGAGGAGGGGGGGGGCACGGGGGCCATGAAACCACATAATATCAAACATCTAAGCTTGAGCATTGTGAAACAATAGACAAAAAACGGTTAGACCTCTTTTATTATGCAACCGAAATAAATGTATTTTACGAGGAATTTTAAAGGCAACAATGTTTCATATTTCATAATGCAGTGAAACCATCAGTGAAAATTGCAATTCTGTACTCATTTGATTTGAGAATTTTAACTAGGGGCTGGTCGGCCGCAGCCAAATTTAAAAAGGGGCTCGCGCAAGCCCCTGCCCCTCCAGCCCACCCCTGATTATAGCTCTCGGGCAACAGAAAAATACGCGCTGGTCCGCGGTTTGCCTGTGCCTGATGTAGACTGTAAAATTACACATCTGCAGAGGTATTTTGGGTCACTTGTCGAATCAGCCATGTGAATTCTAAAAAAATGTCCACTTACCAATGATGAAATCGTATTCCGTATTAACAGATGTTACCAAACTTTTTGGTTTCGGATTGACATACTGATAAAGTACACTTACAGCCACGACAAAACAGAACCAGCTGATTATTTTTTTAAGTTTTTTTTCGTAATAGTACATTTAAAGAAAATCTATAACAACCTCTCGTCAAAAGGCTATCGTTCAAAATGATGACACATTGAATGACAGTTTCGTTTGTGCTTTCCTTAAGTGGATTAGATTCGTTGGCATAGATAGTATTTAATGTAAGTATATTACGATATATTAGAACTAACTAAGTACCTATCAGGAATTAAATCAATACATTAAGTCACATTCTTTGATATTGCGTTAGCCACGTCACCTATTTCATGGAATAGTATCTCAAACTTTTAAGCCTTCGACACCCATTTATCATCAATGGATCACACAGAACATAATGTTAATTTGATTCATTTAATCGATAACCATTTTCTAAAATTATAATCAGTAAGAAATGCTCTAATTTCTTTCCTTAGTTTTCGATTTATTTCTTATCTAAATGCCCACTAGAGAGCGGTTGATGTTACCTTGGCGGGCGTTTGGTAATTTTTCCTTTTCTTTTCATTTTTTGTGTTTTGCGTTGTGTGCAGATAAATCATTTAAAATCACACAAAGGCGAGACCTTCGTTTGTTCCTAACGGAATTAGAATTTTTCCACACCGTTTTGACAGTGCTTTTAAGACAATGTATTAATTATCTCATAACAATTTTCTCGGATTTCCATGTCATTCAATTTTCATTTCATTCAGATTTTTTAACAGATTTTGTCAAAATTTAGGTCAACCTAATTACTGCGATTTTGCTGGGCGGTATGTAAATTTTACCATAAAAAAATATGAAAAAGTGGGCGGCAGCTCGGTAGATATAAAAAGGTTGACAGCCCTGTCTAAACCTATTGTTTTATAACTATGCTTACATTCTTAAATTATTCATTAACAGTTTTTAAGCCATTTCCTCTCTGTGTGGAGCACGTGTATACATTTAGTATTTCAGCATAATACATTGTATTAAACGCAAACTAGTTGTTATTCAGTTGCTCAAACTATCTTTTTAGTGAATGAAAAGATGTAAGGACGGGTCAGGAAAGAACAACAATATTATTAAGACC
This sequence comes from Himalopsyche anomala, assembly GCA_031772345.1. NCBI lineage: Eukaryota > Metazoa > Arthropoda > Insecta > Trichoptera > Rhyacophilidae > Himalopsyche > Himalopsyche anomala. The sequence goes on from CM062834.1 coordinate 13,598,068, forward strand.
CAGCATCAAATTTTACTGAATTGCATCGATGCGGCGCTTTTGTTTGTCATTTTTATTCTTAATCACGCGACTACAATGAACTATCAATTGATTAAAAAAATATGTGAATAAACACAATAGTATTATATATCGTTAAGTTAATCAAAAATTTTGGTGAATCAGAATGCCCCAATAACATTAACGGGCCACAAAATATAGAAAAAATTAAAAGAACATATGATAGAATTTGAATGATGACTTCAAGGTCGATCAAAGATCACGAATATGTAGATTACCTTACGTCCACCCACGTAACATTAGCTGAAACTAATTTTTAAAATTGTCCATCGATGTTGACATTGTAAAATATCAAATAAGCTATTATTTTATGCAGCCATTTGAATATTTGTAATTGTCAAAATATGTATCACTGTCGGATATTGTGTATTTTTTATGCTTTACAGTAGTGTCGAAGTTATTATAAATTAATGTATAATGTGAAGTGGAAACATGCACAATTTCGTAAATAGTATACAATGCTAAACTTTTCTCTAGATTTTAGGTCACGAACCGCCACTGGATTTTAGTAGAGTTGGTGTGCTTTATTTTCTTCCGAAACTAAGCAAAGAGCGGAATGTTAACAATTTTAGCATAACCCAAATAATCAAGGCGTATTCAATTCTAGCTGATAATACTGCAATCATCACTAGGATGTTCAATCCAGCTGTAATTAAAATTAAAAAGAAAACGTAATAACGCCGTAACATCACAATATAAAATCGTATGTCATTGTTTTTGCTGCTGGAATTATAATGGGCCCAAATATCGATATAAAAATGCAAGTCGCATGCGTGATTTATATATACCTCAAAAACCACCTAAAAAAATATAGTTTTAAGTGCACTTAAGTATAACAGGCCAGTGGCGGATTAACGCATAAGCGCTAAAGGCGTGCGTTTTGGGCCTCTGAATCTTACGGGCCCCAAAAACGTTTACCACATTTTAGATTTAAATATTTATTTATTTAAACGAAACACTTTTAAATACGAAAATTTATTGCAAGAAGTTACGCCCCAAAATTAAATACTGATGACGGTAGTCCTTTTTCAAATACCGCAACTCAACGCCGGGTCACCGCGTGAAAAGCTTTTTTTTCAACCGGGTGAGCCCCCTATCTTTTTTGACGAATGCGCTTAGAAATAGGTAGGGCAAAGCATACAATTTTTGGTCACTTTCTTACTAATTTTCTTTGGACACGCATCATTAAGATGAAATTAAAAAATCGATTTATATTTTTTTCCATTTTCTTATAACTTTAATTATTAATAGTAATACAATCTAAAAAAAATACGGTTTTTAAAAAATAATACGTGAAAGGCCTCTGATGACCATCCATTCAATGTACTTTTCAGAGCTACAGGACACAGGAATGACCTGGGGGGAAACAAAGAGAATTGGCAGAGGATAGAGAATGTTGGAGGAACCGTGTAGTGCAAAGGTTCCCAACCTTTTTCGGGTGGCGACCCCTTTTTATAAAATCCATGTGACCCGCGGCACCAACGCAATTGAAAAGGGCAGTTTTTTTCAATAAGGAAATTTTAGTTGACTGTAGTTTTAGTTTTGTTGTTCAAATCCAAAATCGAAAAAAGCCCCCCAGAAAACCCGTCACGACCCCCTTGGGGGTCGCAACTCACAGGTTGGGAAGACGTGATGTAGTAGTATAATGTGTTCCTATCTTTTTAAAATGTCATAAAATTAAAAGTAACAAGCATACATGAAAGAGTACAGACACCTGTTTTTTACTTTTTCTTTCCTTCGCTGGTAAGACTTTTTTATACTTTATTATTTAAAGTACATTATACCAAAAATCGTCTTAGAATGTTTATTATACAAAGTGACTGGTGAAATTATTATAAAATTTAAAAATAATAACCTCAAACCAATTTAAATTGCACCGAAATTGTGATATTTTGTGTCAAGACGCGAGTCTAGTGCTACAAGTAGAGGTCTGCACGGGTAAATTTTCATTTAGATAAACAACAATATGATTACGGATGGTCATGGTGAATAAAAAAATGGGACCACTATCGTATTTCTTCTGAAGAAATAATAAAATTCTTGCTTATCTTTTTAAGCCTTTTAATTAATTATAAAATTAAAATGACTTAAAAATATTTTCGATGGATTCGGTGGTTTACTTTGTGGAAATTCATTTTTAATATAAAATCAAATTTGATTACTTTAATTGATAACATCAAATAGTATTACAGAAAATATATATATATATATATATGTTTTTTAAATATCCATGTTCGTTCCCAATACAAAGCATATGGCCTTTAATCGAGGTATCTCAACAGGAATTTTTCTACATGAAATATTTGTTATTAAATCACTTAACGTCTCATTTTTTAAAAGAGTAGTAGGGATAGAAAGGATATGGCAGGGCATGACAAATAGTTGACCAATCAAACTTGTTACACCCCGCTATTTTTTATTTACTATTATCTTCCATGACTTCGAACAGAAATCGAAATATCAATTGAAAACATGCTGTTCTTACTGGAATTCGAGCCTGTGATGTCCGGCATAGTGGTCAATGACGTTGACCACTTGTACCACGGACCCAACATCAAACGGATAAGAACCATTAAATCAATTTGTCACAAAGTGTTGATTTTATAAAATTCAAGTAGGTATTTGAAGTGCTGATTGTCGTCAATTTTTAATTCCATTAAAAATTGACGCATTCCTTCAACAATTTAATTACATTATCAAATGGGTTTATTTCGCCCTCATTTCGAGTGAGCTGTATATCAAAACTGTTTATGAGTTTACTCTGAATTCAAGAAAAGTTATATCAAAAAGAAATTATTAGCAGCATATTCAAAATAATTTTCCGGCTATGATTTCGGAGGACATATTCTGTTATTTTATACGCAAATTATACAGTGCTTGCGGTTTTCAAACAGTCAATATAAAAAATGGCTCGTACTACTTGATTTGGCCCAATGTGAAAATATACGCCATACTGAGAATTGCATTTTTGATTCCTGCTAATTTATATATGAACGTCGTTAGACTGCAGCGCATCAAGATGGACCACAACGTTTTTTATTCCATAAGCTTGTTAATCTATGATGCATTGAAGGGCTTAAACTCCGTTCTCGTCTTAATGGTTGAAAGTATTTTTCCCAATAGCGACAGAACTGTTATTTTTAATAATTTTCTAAAATTTGACCAACTCTTGCCGTGTAAAACAAATTTTTACGGCTTTGCTGCAAGCGTCACATCGAGATTTTTCTTTGTTTTTACATTATTTATTGTCGTCAACAATATATTTGATTATTTTACATGGGGATTTCGATATTATGAACAATTGTTAATATTTATTAAAACAATCACGACCGACTTTGCATTGATGAGATACATGTCAGATACATTTCAATGCTTAATACGATATCAGTACATCAATTTTCATCTGAAAGTATTCAAGCAGAAGAGCAAATATAGTAACTCGATTCTAGATTTTAAACGAAACAGGATTCTTTTTATTTTGCCAAAAATAAATGAAATCGAAAATGTAGGATTTATAAGCTTACAAACAATAAGAAATGCCTCATCAATTCTAACTGATAACATGCATATAATAAAAACGAAATTACACCCAGTGGTAAGTGTTTTTTTACATATTCAAATAGGTGACAGATACATTGAGAAAAATGGATAATATTTTTTTTCCTTGCACTCGTTTTTTAAGTACAATAATTATAATTACCCAGTATTTTAAAATGATATGCTTGGAGCGGCTCAATTATTAGAGACACGTATATTTATCATTTTACAATAGATACTAAAATTCACAATAGATGTTAGTTTCTGTTAAAATCGCAAGATATGCGAATAGTTGCTAAAATTAGAAATTAATGTAAAACTATTTTATTTATTAAGGAAAAATTACTATATTATATGTATTAGCAGTGCTTTTTTTGAAAAAAAAGGTGCCGGAACGCACTTTTTTCGAGCATTTTCTAAGAAGGTATATTATTTATTATATATTCGAATATCATTTTGATAGAATTAAAGGCGGCTTTTCATATAATGCATAGAAAATAAAACAAAATATACATATTTTTATATTTATTTTAGAAATTTCAAATGAAAATTAATTATTAATTAATTACATACATTATGTCAGGGTTTCTCAACAGTGGGCCACATCGTGTTCTAAGTGGGCCACAGAGATTTATTTTTGTTTTGGGGAGCCACAACACAGTTTAGGAGGGGCACGGGTATTGATAAAACGATACAGGGAAGAGCATAATGGCGGACGTCACGCACCTATTTTCTTAAATCCGTAAATAAAATAAATTAGGATTATTAATTTTCGAAACCTTATTGTGAAGTGTAACTCCACGAAAACGCAGATCGCCTACAGCAGTTATAGCACATTTGTAATACGGTCCAAAACTATGTTTTCTTTCTTCAAAAATTTGAACCAGGGTAACATTGCGATCTTGTAAATCTAAACTTAATTCTGATAATTCCTGGAAAGCATCACTCATCAATCCATGATCCAATAAGAAGGTACTAGATGTTAAGAATTCTCCTAAGGCCTTCGTATGTACACTTATTATTTTTGTCTCTTGTTGGATCGTTAATCGCGTCTTTAAAATGATGCACAAGAGATTCATAATTTTGCTATACAGCCAAAACTGAGCGAAAACTGGATGCCACTCAACGGGTACTCAAAACTCTTCCAATTTTCAGTATTTCAACGCGAAAGTTTTAAAATAGAAAAAATAAAATTTTACGAACATTTATTAAAATTTCGAGAAAAAAAGGTGCCGGAACGCCGTTCCGCCGCGTTACAGGGTAAAAAAGCCCTGTGTATTATTAATACAAATATATATCAAAAGATATTGCCTATCGTCAGCGGTGGGCTGCCAATACGTTAACAAGGGACTCGCTTAATCTCAAAGCAATTTTCGGTGTTCTAGGGAAGGAGTGAATTTTTTATTACTCTTATGCAATTATATGCAATCAGTGGTTGGCTGCCAATACGCTAAGGGCGCCGCCTAATTCCAAAGCAATTTTCGGTGTTCTAGGGAAGGAGTGAATTTTTTTATCATTATGCATTTATATGCAATACTTTAATAAGCAATCGATTGTTACTTAATACACTTATAATATGTAACAATATGCAATTAAGTCTATGGTATCAATCAATGTAAATGGGTAAAAATTTACTACTGTGTATTCTGAAGCTGTCGTAGATAATATATGTCAGAAATTGCAGTTATATACTAATTTGATCTGAGAATAATTTTTTCGCTTAAATTAACAAGGGGCTCGCCGGCCTTAGTATAATTTAACAAGGTGCTCGCGCGAGCCCCTTCAAGCCCCCTCCAGCTCACCCCTGCCTATCGTTATTTTCACTCTAACTATCAATTCATTCATGTTGGATTCACTAAGCACATTTTTTTACTAGTTCCATAATTTCAATAATAATGATCAGATTTTTTCAGCTATCTATATTTTTAATTGAATTTTGATATTCAAGGACTTTCTCTGAATCCGCATCATTATGCAAAAAGCCTATCACTATATATGAATGTATTTTTTTCATATTTCAGTATGTTATTGCAAGTTTGGCCGGCGTTACTGCTACTGTCACCACCACAAATTTCTTCTTCCTGGCAAACAATTCAAATGAGGTAAGTGGCGGGCCGGTGCAGACCCAAAAAAGAGTCATCCAAAAAATAATATTAATAATACTTGCGTAATTTGTGACTCCTTCTATTCATAGCCACATTTTGTCATAAATTCTATTGAGGCGCTGACTTAATTATGTCAAATTTCTGGCCCCTTTTCATCAACAAGCATAACTCGGTTATTAATTTTATTTTCATCACAGATGGCTCTGTTCTCACAAGTCATAATATTGCTTTATTTACCCCAAATATAAATTCGATTTTAAGAAATTTCAGCTACTAAACTGGATATTAGAGAATAGAGATTGAATTTACATAAACTTATTTTAAATCCTAGTCTTTCTTCATCTTGGTTTACAAGAGAACTAATCAGTTGCCTTAAATTTGCAGTCTTTTGATTAATTTATTTTCTGTATTTTTTACTATTATTTTTCAATTGGTATGTGACATTGTATCAGTTGAAGCTGTTATGTTATACCTTCACACTTGACACCCCGAAGTTATTCTTTTCTTAAATCATTGACTATCAATAGAATCTTCCTATTTCAGACTATAGCAACTAACATTTCAATGCTTTGGTGGTGGTGTCATTATGGACTTTATATAATAGGGCCAGCTCTACTAGGCGAAGCTTTGCAGACGGAGATTGCATGGACAAATGATTTAGTTGGGAAACTAAATATTATAGCAACAAGTAAGTCTTAACCCTCCAAGGACGAGCGTGATCATATAACCAGTGGCGGTTCGTGAACTAAAATTTTGGGTGGGCTAGAGAAAAGTTTAGCATTGTATACTATTTACGAAGTTGTGTGTGTTTCCACTTCACCTTATACATTAATCTACAAGCAAATTAACAAATACTACGACACTACTGCAAACCATAATGTAATTAAGAAATAATTGAATAGTAAAAACTGGATCTCAAATTCGTCTCCTTCAAAGTGAACTAACATGTACAAAAAGCCGTAAGGAGGAACTGTCATCAACTGTCATACAATACAACGAGATTGGTATTTGTGCTTGTATGTATAGGCTAATCTGATGTAGCTCCTGACGTATGATAGCAGGCTGAGACTATGAAACGCAGTCGTGTACGTTTAGATGACGTTTCCGTATGGCCAATGTGAATAAAATACATATTTTTCTAATAGTGCTTGATTGCGCCCCAGTGTAAACAAAGTTCTCGGACTATATTATAATTAGCTCGAGCCTTTGTTATTATTATCAATACTTAGGTATCATCAGACTGACGTCACATTGCCTGTTCTGTATGAAGTATGTATAGGGTTATTGCTTTTTTTTATGCTGGCCCGGCTTAAAATTGTAATACAAAACACAATCGAGAGTATTATTGTAGGTAGACATAGCATTGTCTTATATTGACAGAGGGAAATCAAAACAAAGATATTGTATTAATTTGGGAAAGGTTAGTTACGTTTAGAAATGTATTTATTTTGTTCAGCGGCCGAATTGCTGTTCATTTTTATTCAGCCATCTAAAGTTTTTTTTCTACACATTTTGGGTAAAAAATGCAGGTCGGGCTAATCCCACCTAGCCTAATACGTAGAACCGTCTCTGCATATAACAGTAAACACTGTTGTCTGTTGATCCCACTATTCATCTTTTTTCTACCCAAATATCGTTGCCTTCACTCAATTTTGGTTAAAAAGGATACAGACTTCAGTTAGTCATCAGCGACAGGGACAGAAACAGCTACCAAAAGCACACACGATTTTTTGAATTATTAGTTGTTATTTTATCAAAACTTTAAATTATTTACACTACTTTACTAATTACATTTTGTGTTAAAATTATGTTGATTTAAAGAGGTCAAATTGTAAATATTTTTTAAAATTTCACGTTTAGCTATATTTCAAATTTGTAAAATATATGAATATTAAAGTATTTTGTTAAAGCAGTGCTTATAAATAATATAAAATTTGATGTAACTTTTTGTTTGAAAATCACAGATCTATCATGTAGTTATTTTATAGACCATTTCTATTTTCATGTTGTCACAAACAAAATGGCCAGCCGAAGAAAGCGGGCAATTGTTGGCTTTATCTCGCACAGTGGCAAGATACTCCAATCAAGAAGACTCTCTACGGATTAATATGACACACATCTACTATGTAACTGCTATTTCCGCATCTTATGCTATCATCTTATACCAACTCAATGTTTAATGTATGTCTACCTTAATAAATAAAGCGACACTCTTAACTGTTGAGTATTTTTTTCTCAGATTCAATAATGCTTTTATTCTTTCATCCCTTCTGCTCCATACTGCTATGAGCAGGAAACAAATTGTTGCAAATGACATTTAACTGTGCTAAAATTTGATCAGGTTTTTTTTTTTTTTTTATCCATGTCCGCTCCCTATGTGGAGCATATGGCCTCCTAATAGAGGTATCTCGATAGAAATTTTCTACGAGAACTGTTTGTTACTCAGTTGCTCAACCTCTCTTTTTCAATGAAGGGATAGAAGGATAAGGCTAGGACAGGATTAGTGGTTAACTAATCGCTCTCGATCAATCGGAAATGGTGGGAGGGACATCACAAACACCCATGGTTTCGAACAGAAATCAAAAAAATGCTGTTCGTACCAGGACTCGAGCTCGAGGTCTAGCACAGGAGCCCACAAAGCTAACCGCTGCGCCATAGGACCCGACAATATGATCAGATATAATTGTAATTCACAAAATGAGGTTATGTGCAAACCTGGCTCAATCCAATATTGTTGGAACATGAACCAAAAATATAATTTAGTAAATAAAAATACAATTAAAAAATATTTTTAGGTAACGGTTGAGACCTGGCTTGATTACATACAAAATATTGCAGAAGGGTTCCAGAACAATTGGATTGACTACCATTAGTGGTATCATCCACTTAAGATTCCCTGATTGAAAAGCTCCAGATTCCATTTATTAGTAATTTTGTATCCATTTGTACGTGCTTTTACTTCCTTATCTATATAAAAACTAGCTGGCCTGATGAACTTCGTACCGCCTCAGAATCAATAAATGTTGTGTTAATTTATTGGATGAATTAAATTCAGTTTGAATGAATACTCAAAATGAATTAAGTTCAATAAATGTTCAAAATTCAAAATGAAAAGTATTTAAATTACATTGAAATGATGTAATTCACGTTGCACAGTCGATAGATTTAAAGGAATGCAGTAGATCAACGATTTGATTTTGAATTGTGAAGCTTAAATGATCCATATCTTTTTTCTTAGCCCCAAGAATTGCTCGTTCACTCGACCAATTGTGATTTTTGTGATTAGATGTTTGGGAACATTTTGTTGATGAAGCCGTCCTTCGTTGAGACGAAATTGCAAAAATTCGGCGGAATCGAAATCAATCCGTTCGATTCGTCAACACGGCCGTTACCGACGATAGTCAGCAATTGCTTGGAGAAATCTTCGGCAGATGGATCGTTTAAAAATGCAACTCGCATGTTTATCGTTAGCTGAAGTTTCTTCACATAGCGCCACAGAGTCGATGTTTTGAGGCAAGCGTTTATTTCATCGGCAGCGGTCGATCTTGGAATGACTGGTAGTGTTTGGCGGAAATCGCCAGATATTTAAATCATTGCGCCTTCAAAACATCTTAAGTCATTGCACAGATATTCGATTGAGTGCTTCCAATGCGCGTCTGTGCGTCATTGTGCATAAATCCCAGGTGATGATTTTACTTGCTACCAAAACTTTGGTCATTGCTGAGTGTTTCGCAATCTTGCATGTCAGTTTTTCAGTCGTTTAAAGGTTTAACGGATATTTCAGCACTGAATGAGCCGTTCGCCATCCTTCTATCAACGTGGCCGCTATTCCAGAAGACGAAACTGCTATAGCAATTTCGGATCTCGCACGAACAGTCGCCATAATCAATGACATGAGGAATATCTTCCCAGTCCCACGATGTGGCGTTGGCATTCCTAACTTGACTAACAAAATGCCTCACATGAGGTAACACATGTCTTCGATCTAAATCAAAGCCTGGTTATTTATCTCTTCATTCACCTCGAGATCGGGATTCCCCGAACTGACACGAATTCGATGTAAAATGTCTTCCGACATGTCATCCTTGTACTTGTTCCACAGTTTACATGGATTCGATGTGAAGCATGTCAAAATAATGATAGAAAATAATGTGCGTATCTGACTTGGAGATTCAGAAACAATTTCTTCAGCGATTGTCATGTCCCAATAAGTATCATTTTCAAGCAAATTGAGCTGTTGACATTCAAGTAGAAAGAAGCATTCGTCATTTTTCGGATGAACTGTGTAAATGCGACCAAGAGCATCAATAGTCATTCGGGTGATCAGGAACCGCATCGCTTTGCTTTTGACGTTAAAATTTCTTCGATATAGCGTTCCAAGTGTAATAACGTGTCATCTCAGAGTAAAGCAACGTTCGTGCAAAATATTGTTGTCAAAAATTTATCATACCTAATTATAAACATAACCTTATTTCAATATTATCCGATTTTCTTTCGTTTTCATTTCATATCATCGATTTCTTTTATTCTAATCCATATTCTAAATTTAAAATTATTTATAAGTCAATCGTATGCAAAAGAAGCAAAAACAAACAAATATAGAAAACTGCGATCTGGTGGATTTTTCTGAAACCAGCATACGACATTTTATCGTTTGAAGCTGTTCGTCATTTGAAAATCTTGTTCTGTATGAGAATATTATTTTCTTTATAATTTCTTTCCCGTGATATTTTTCCGATCTTTTAATGCTTATTCTGCTATTCTAGGTGGATACAAATTTAATAAATCAAAGATCATTGAAATCCTTGCAGTAATTCTCGAGATATACGTGGTGTAAATAACCCCACTTTGTTTTATATATATAGATTAGGTATGATTGCAGATCGCTAATGGCGATATAGATGATAGGCGAATAAAAATTTCTCTCTGTGCTACTGTCTTCCAGAATGTGTACACCGAGGTATTAGAAGCTGTTGACCTTCTCATGCTGGTTGAGGTCTTATATGAATCGTGATGGGGTTGGTTATGCATCACATTGGTCTTACTTTTGTTTATTTTCAGAAAAATGCAACCTTAATTAGTTTTTAACCCGTCAAGTCTCGTGTAGGCCCATAACAAATTTATTGAGAATGATAGCATCATTGGCATATTCAAAGCCAGATAGCTTCAGACCGGGAGTAACAGCTATACCTCAATCGGGTGGAATTGACTTCCAAAGTATAAAGTCAGATAAGCAGGTACTGAGATAGTACAAAGCTCTTCCTAATATCGTCTGTGACTCTAAACTGTTCTAATTTCAAAGATTCCCAACATAGCACTATTCCTATGTCGGGACTCAAAAATTACCACGATCTTTGGCGGGATCACAAGCACTGCCAGAATCCTCAATAACCAAGTCCATATGGACTCAAATGCCTTCACAAGTCCACGAAACAAAAAGTGAGAGCAACATTCAATTTAGGGCTCTGCTAGAGGAGACATTGAGGTTTGTGTATTTGGTTCACACACAGCCTTCGGGAGGAAGCTGGCTTGATTTTTTTCTAAGGAATTGGACTCGGAGAGAATGTGCGCCATTCCCTTCCCAGGAATGCTGAGAAAATTTTAAATTAAACAAAAAATTGAAAAATTGCTTAATTTTATTATTTCAGTAATTTTATATGCAATTCCATAAAACAAACCAATACAGTGAAACAAAAAAAAAACAAAATATAATATAAATATGAAAATAATATTTTTTTAAATTTTGAATGTTGGGTCAATTTTGGAAGGATAAGGCTAAGCGTATGCTGAGATGCAAGTGACGCAGCGCAGGGTAACACAGTATTGGCAGGTGCAGGCAGGCAAAGCAGACATGTACAACAGCGTATGCTCGTAAAAGCGTCATATATGAATGTCACATTTTGGCTTCATTTGAAAATGTTTATTATTTCTTTACAAAATGACATTCAAGGTTCATTTTTCTAGAGTAATTCAAATATAACTGTAAGTTCTCAGTAAATGTAAATAAAACTTCAAACTTCTACAATAAAAAACCTACCACTGGACAAAAAACACTATTCGAGCTTTGTAAATCACTGGACAAGCAAGTGACACATTGATCCACAGTAACTCTTTTAATGTCATTTAAGAGTGGTCTACACGAGTAGTATCGTGTAAACAATGTTTAGTTGGCACAGATTCAATTAGTTTAACTGTCATTTTCGCAGCGCAATTCAAAGAATACGTCCAGGCTAGTATGAATCAAGTAAGAATCTGTGCTGCAATCACAACGAATCGCAGCATAGGTTTGACGCATGTATGCGTCACACACACCTGCATATTAGCGTGTGCGGATCTGCAGTCCCGTAAGCAATACAAAATGTGTGCTGCGTCTCAGAATTTGCTAAGCCTAAATATTTCATTTGAACTCTGTTCTCAGTATGAACAAAGCATAAATGATTTTTTGTCAATTGAATACCGCACAAAACATTTCTACTTTTACCTCCATCATTATTTAGGTCAGCGGTACTCAACCTGCGACCCATGTAAATACTATGTGTGGCCCAAAACAAAAGATGCTTTTACGAACATCTGGCATTGTTTGCAAAACTTTTATGTAAACTAATGAATATTTTGGATACATTTGTATTTGTATGTACTTATATTTAAGTTATTTCATTATATTGTAGTATGTGGTATATTAACGTATTAATATGCTGCAGCCCGTGTAGCAAAAACCGGCATGTGGCCCAGACAACAAACAGGTTTAGTATCGCTGAATTGAGTGCTTCATGATAAAAATAGATACTTAATTAAAAATTTATTTTCTTTTCCCGAACACAAACTAAATTGGTCTCCAGTTTACGCTCCTGGATGCCTGAGGATGTCGAATTGCAAAACCCAGGTTATTAGTGACAAAGTATAAAAAATATTAATGAAATAATCATAGTCAATTGATGTTGGTTGATATTTAAATCTATTGAATGAATTATTCATGAGCCATCAACTTAGTAACCAATTATCATGAAACATTATGTAATGGAGTTGGTCCTGTTTTATTCTGAAGCATCCATTTGCCTGATCACCGGCACAGAATCACTAGTAAAGAAGCATTAAGAATAATCACAAATCAAATTTGAATTTATTCTTTATATTAATCAAGTGATTTGAACAAAATTAGCTAACCATTGCTGTTATAAATGGAAGATAAAACAGGATATTGTTTTCACATCCGACCTGTGAGTGGTTTTTTGATCTGAGTGCATAGCGCATCGACCGGACTCGAAAGGTTAAATAATATGGAATGAGTTTTTTGTGTTTGGGAATATGAGCTCTACAGTTGAAATATATTTTATGGCAATAATGTATTATTTGTATAAGTATTCATTTGCCACGGTAAAATTCCAATGGGACACTTTCCCCAATCAAATTCGGAAGATGCCCTATGCCATTTTCCTAATCCAATGTGCGAATCAACAGTCCCCGTTTCCACAGATTGATTCAACTCCATATAGCCTTCAGAAACATTTCCAGCAGAAATTTTTGTCTCCGAATGTTCAATTGATACATCATTTTCATTAGTCAAGTCATACAATGTATAAATTCTTTCACACGTAACATTTATTTTTTTTGAAGACATAATTTTTATCAACTCTAATGACTTCTGCATTGTCGTGGGTGGTAATGACGGTTCCCGCAGCTCCAGCATTCGAGAGAGGTAAATATCTAAATACGGAGTGTAGTTTTCGAAGAGTTGATTGGTGAATTCGGGGTTTGAAATATTTTGAGGCACCGGGTGTGTCAACGAAAATGTCAAACCGTGTTTCTGTTTTGGGTAGCGATCGAGAAGACTGCAGAACAGCTGTCTTTTCTTGGTGATTCTATTTTTAAGTGATCTGTAATTAATAAACATTTGTTAAAGTTTTCAACGGACAGAATACAAAGTAAAGTTAAAAATTATTATTTTAATAATTGTTTTTTTATTCATTTATATTATTTTAAAACCTATATAAAATAATTACTTATTAAACTATACATCATAAAGATGACAACACAATATCTTACGCACGGTGGAATGAGATTCTAGAAAGGGAATTGACCCGAACCGTAATTTTTCACTCAATAATATATGGCTATTGATTTGTTTACAAATATTTACTTTTTAAAAGAACAATGCGGTGGGAAATGTATTTCGTATTTCGCAAAATTTATCAGTGATTTTCATAATAATGTTTCATTTATTGTGATGATCAAAGCTGCAAAAAAAGATTTTAAGTCATGGCGTTGTGTTTTCCTAGCATTAATTAATCCGTGACACACTGAAAGACAATTTTACCTCAGATTTCCCTACAAAATATAATCCTAATAACATCCTTGTACATATTTTCAAATTGTAGAATAAGATGAAAAATTAAAATGCATTAACCACAGATATTGATTTCTAAAACTTACGGTCGAGGAAGATTCATCATAAGTTTGCTTTTCAATAGTGCAGTAGCTATTTCACCCACCCATTGAGCCGATCTTATTCGTTTTTGCTGAGGTTCTTCATTATTCTCGACAATACGAATAAGTTCTCTCACAAGAGCTGAGATTATGTCCTGCGAGTGAAGCAGAGTTAGTAAGGGTTCCCATAAGTGGGTGAATTCCTTAGAAAATTTGTTGTGCTTGTTGAGATCGCCGGTTATTTCATTATTGCTTGTCAAAAACAGTGATTCAGAACCAACCATGATCTTTGCAAATATTTCATCTTTTTGGCAGGATCGATTGCTGTTTATTAACATTTCTTTAATATTTTTAACTACGCATCTCACTGCCGTTTTTATTTTCATTTTTGGGGTGATTTTTGTCTTAGAATCTAAATTTTTTGTTTTTAAATCACTTAGAATGCTCTCTTTCATTTCGATATCGCCGATATCTGATAGTTTGATGATATTAAAAGATGGATGGCTGAGTACTGCTAATAAATTGTGAAGTGAAATCATCTCATTTATATCGCTTTCAAACTGACTACGCAATGTATTTTCTTTGGTTAAAACATCGGATATCCTTGCATTGTGAGGATTCCAGTATACCGTGTACAACCAATTCAATGCAAATTCCGAAGCATTTTTCAAAATACTTAAAGAAGGCAAATCGTGTCCGTGCGCAGTTTCGTGTCGCAAGTTGACAATCCATTGAGGAATTTTCATTTGAGATGCCGCCTGCAACAGCGATAATCTTTTAGATTGCGAATCATCTAGTGTGTGATTAATAAATCGCATGATCACTGAAGAATACATCAATCTCAGTAAACGGTTGTTCACATCAGACTCTCGAGTATCGATGGCATCTTGCAATTCTACTTCCAGTAATCCTAGAGTAGACTCTATGGCGGACGGGAGAGCCGGGCAGCGAGCCTTCCAAACGAGAAGGATCTGCAGTGCTTCCTTTCTATGTGAAATGTCGCCGTTGTGTTCGAAAATCAAATTGAACACCCTTTTCCATTCCTCTGAAGAAAACCATTGGACTGCGAGGAAATTGATATGTTGTATTAACTGCGACATATCTTCATAAAATTTTGCATTAAATCACAAAAAATAAATTATTGAGACTATAATTACAGTGCCAAGCGCGTTATGAATAACTTTTAGGTTAAACAAAAACTTTATTATTTTTTGACTTACTGATACATAGACAATAGTATCAAATTATATTAGTTTATGATAGTACTAATAGTACTGAACAAGTCTATGGTAATGAATATATAATTTTAACTTATCTTTGCATCGTAGTTTCGTTTTGATAGTATTTTTAGCTAGCCGGTAGCTTTTAAGCTGAAGAAGGGTGTGTACTTTTTTTTTAAAGAAAAACACTGCCCAATGAGAAAAACTTTTTACCTTCTTCGTTTGCAAACATTTTTTTTTGTTTTTAATGATACATTTTACTCAAAGCAGATGCACTTTTTATATAACCACCATATAGTGGGCTGTACATTTGAATTTTCGATTAGGTGGTTTACGTTTCTTAAAGAAAAAAAGCATGCGCATCTAAAGACGATCAAATAAAAAGAGACCGTCATAAACTAAGAGACCGTCCGATAAATTACTATCCTGTATCGCATAAGAAGTACGCAAAATAACAGCCAACTGTTTGTTGTGCTGCCAGTACAATAAATAATTATATCACTTTTAGGGTGTTCACTGTCAATACTTGGTGGAAAGGCATTATATTAAAAACACAATATTCCAAAGGAATATTGTGTTTTTATTAAAATAATTATATATTGTTTTTTTCAGAGTAGCAATGTTTAGGTTTATAGCCAGATTTCCATTTAAACTTACAAGCGGCAAAATCAAAATAATCAACTATCGACATTTAATTATTCTTAGTTCAGCGAGTACGCCTTTATAAGACTATGGAAAATGTTTTATTGTTCATAAATAACTTATTATTTTATTTTTTTCGTGATATTTAAACCTTATTCGCTACTTCAAACATTATCACATTTGATGAAAAACGTCAATGATTTAATGGGAAATACAAATATAATTGTCACTCAATTTGTGAAAATTATATTTGTGTGAACCATTTTAGGTTAAACTGTACGACAAATACGTACTACAGTTTTAAAAGTATCTTTCTATATTGAAGCAGCGTAATATTGTTGTTAAAAAAATTAATCATACCTAATTATAAACATAACTTTATTACAATATTATCCGATTTACTTTCGTTTTCATTTCATCTTATTTCAGCGAATTATTGACAATAATAAAAAGATTCTTTTATTCTAATCCATACTCTAAATTTTATGGTAATGATTAAGAGTGTAAAACTTAATCATTCATCGTTGCTGACAGATACAAAAATACAATTTTCGCTCGAATATCTCGTTTTGTGCGATGTCATGTACAAATGTTTCCTATAATTTGGTTTTAAAATGCTCCATGCTTTTCAAGTCAAACAAAAATCTATAACAAAATTCGTCATTCTGGGGTTGGAGGTTAGTACGCCAAAACTGTCAGAATTTAATCAGCGTTTTAGGCAGGGCTGTGGAGTCGTTAAAAAAAAACACGACTCTGACTCCGACATTTTTCAAAAACACGACTCCGACTCCGACTCCGAATTTGATTCCGACTCCGACTATGACTTGACTAAAAAATGCGTGCATATAAATGTATGCACTTCGAGTAACAAAAAAAAATATATCGAATCTACTTTTTCGACATGAGAAGGAAAGAAACAACAACTTTTGCGCGGACTCATATGCAGTGGATCTTGGTGACTCACTGGCTCGGCGTGACTCATGACACCTACACGTTTAATATTATTAAGCTATATCACAATAATTATTACGTAATTCAATTTTCATAAATTTCGTGAGTATTTTTTTTTTTTTTTAATTTGCATTTTTTTTTAAAGTAGTCGGAGTCGCCCGTTTTTCACGACTCCGACTCCGACTCCACAGCCCTGGTTATAGGGCATGAACCGTTCTGACGGTTTGAAAACGGTTGGAATGTGGTTTTGACGCAAAAGAACAGAACCAACTGTCAAAACCACAATCCAAACCACGTGATCAAAGCTTTGAATTAGATTCTAATTCGAAAACAGTTTGCTAACCGTCAGCAAACCGTCAGAAGTACGTAGAAGAATAGAACTATTATTTATCATTGACTTACTATTTATTTTGTTTACTTTAAATGGCAACACTGCAATTGAAATACGACAAATTGTTGCAGCGTATTTTGCAACTTTGCCTCATGAGCCTAATAATTCATATTTACAAATGATAGACTCTTTATTTTGCCGCTAAAATGTCTGGAAAATTTAATAAACGAGGTGGTGCTCGTAAAAGCCACGGACCAATTGGAGAATCATCCAGAATTTCAATCGCTATTCAATTAGATAGATTTTTAAAAGATGACAATGAAACTGAACTCAAATTTCCATCGTGTTTATCAGTCCAAGAAAGGGAACACATCCACAAGAAAGTTCTCAAAATGGGACTCAATTCGAAATCCCGAGGTGCCGGTAAGAATAATCTAGTTATTATATGCTTAAATCAACATATAAACACTGATACAAATTTAGTTTTTTTTTATTTTATAGCGGGTTGACAGAAATGTCAAAATTGACTTGCGCAATTATTATATATATTCACAAAATAAATGTAAAATGTTGAAAAAGATCGACGATCATTTACCCTCCTCAAAAGAATGAGTTCAAATAGCACAAATATATATTCGCAAACTGATCAACAAGTTACATAAAAAATCCATTTCCGCTATTACTTTAAAACATATATCCATGACAGAAAATTCCCAATTCGCTTAATGAAGTGTATGAAATTTTAATAGAATATTACAGCTGATGTTATACCAGTATTTTGATAATGTTCTGTAATCTCAAATGTGATATTTTACAAGTAGCATACTTAACCAACATGTCACTCGCTGCCATTTATGTATTGTGTACCACAAAGCCAAAGAAATAAAAATTCATCCATACAGCATAAAATTATGGTAAACATGCTTTATAACATGCTACTCTTTTTCTATCTGAAAATTAACTAAATGCCGCTAATAAAAATGCAGCTCTGTGAGAAATTTAATTACGAATAGGAATATGCCAAATTATCATACAGGGGAATCATTGAAACCAATAATTTAAGTGAAATACGAAGAAGTCATCATAACCTATCAAATGGAACATCTTAGAGCAAATTTGAAATATGGCGATTAAATTTTGTAAATGTATGAATTCTCGATTTCCTCAATTCCAACGTTTGTATTTTTTGATATTTCACAGATAAATTTTCTAGAGAATTACACTGTTTTTTGCAGGATTTAGCAAATTTTTCAGGGAAAAAAGAACAGCATGATATAAAGCATATTTATCAAACTATTGAAAAGAACGTAATAAATCACCCAATAGTTCTAGTTAGGCTGTATTATTTATACTATTGCATGTAAAGATTCTCTACAACTCGTTACTTTTTTTTTTACCTAAAAATTGACCAAATTCTGCTAATATCAATGCAGTTCTGTAGGAAACTTTTTTTTTTGTCAATTTATGCTAAATACAAATATAATATCAATATGAAAAATTCATATTTGGTATCAAATGGCAATGTTTACTGTTCAAAAAGGTGATCTATGCAAAAATCGTAGGTGTTCCAAAAAACGGCTTCGAACAGAGTTATATCATGAGCTCTGGAGATTGTGAAAATTTTTGATGATATTTTTGCACGGTATGCTCGAGAAGTAGCTCGTTATAAAAGTGAATAAATGTATGGAGAAAACTATAAACTAAAATTTCAACGAATGCTTCCTCATTACTTTTGAGATCTCGCTATTTCCATGATCGTAATAACCGAATTTGACTGTATATATGTATATCATCAAATCATCTTCAGTCAGCCTAGCATGCAGTGGCAGTACTATGGATTATTGTGGCTTGAATATACATTAAATATTTTTTCAAATAATAGGATTTTTTCGACTCCGAGTCCGGACAAAACCCCTGACTCCTGACTTCACATCACTGGCTACTATAAAAAAATTCACATTATAAAGTGTTCGCGTATAGCTTCCACTATATTACATTGCTGTAACTTATTATTTTTTTCAGGCGTTCACAGATATATAACAGTTTATAAAAGATCTGGATCCACATTGGTTCAAAAAGATGCCAGATTAGTTCTAGACCCTCAGATGAGGCAATCCATCGCTGAGCTTTTGGAAATGTATCCAATAACCAGCCGAGAAAAGGACGATTTGAATAGTGAAAGGGAGCGATCTCAGTCGGGCCATAAAAATATTGGTTACTTGAACACTAGCATTCCTCAAATACCAAATACTCAAGTCAATCCGGAGGTGGTTGCATTTAAAAAAACTCTTCCTGTCTACCTGCACAATGACCAGATTTTGAATACGATAAATGCAAACCAGGTGAGAAGCACTCTTCACTAATAAGGTCTCTTCTCTTTTCTCTATCGCAGGTAAGCATTATTAGCAATAGCAAAAACATTTGTTTTATATGAGGCTATTACTTGCAAACCAGGTTCATTCCAATATTGGTGAAATATGAACCATGAATGTAACTTAATAAATAAAAATACATTTTGAAAGTATTTTAGATAGCAGTCTCAAACTTAGCTTGATTTCATACAAAATGTCATTCCAAAGTAACGGTTGAATCAAAATGATCTTATCATAAGTGAAAAAATATCATTTGTTTGCCTATATGACAATAAAAGAATTTTCACGAATCATCTGTTATTCCAGAGTTTCCCAAACTATGTTCCGCAGAACACTGGTGTTTCACAGAATCTGAACTCTTTCAATATTTTCGAAAACTAGCAATTATGATTCCTTAGTTCGTAATCTATTTTCGGTGACGGTAAAACAAGCATGCTTATTTCAGCGCAAGTAATTATTCAAATCTGATTGAAGTTATTAGTTATTCTGATATGAATGCCATTAAATTCTTTCTTGGCGAGTTTGTCAGAATAATCCCCCAATGTGTCCAAACAAGTAATTAGTGTTTTACTTCCGTTTTATATAACCTATTTATGCGAAACAGGACTTTTTTTTTATGTTACAACGAAGTCACAGTGCAGGAACTGGGTCGAAGCCACACCATTTAAAAATAATAACTTTTATTGACATATATTTTTTTTGTATTTATACTACATATTATTTATTTATTTATTTATTTATTTATTTAATTAACATTGCAAAAGGTTGACAAATTATAAATTTAAAACTTTTACAATGGAGAAAAAAAATAGTACAATTTAATATTAAAATCAGTAGAAAAAAAAATGGCAAAGAAGTCAACTGAGTAAGCTCCGACGAACTCTACTTTAATACATAAAAAATAGTATTCGTCGGAACTCACCCACGTCTACGTGGAATATGTCGACATCCGAAGCAATATTGTTGAACACCGTTAAAGCTCTCCCCAGTGGCATCCCCATTGGCAGGCTGGTTCTACACCTTGGGAGAACAAACAATTCATGAACTAATTATGAACTAACTGATCTTAAAAATAAGCCAGATTTGCGAAGTGTTCCATTGCTGAAAAAGATTGGG
Source organism: Himalopsyche anomala (assembly GCA_031772345.1). NCBI lineage: Eukaryota > Metazoa > Arthropoda > Insecta > Trichoptera > Rhyacophilidae > Himalopsyche > Himalopsyche anomala. The sequence goes on from CM062834.1 coordinate 13,618,823, forward strand.
AAAGCCTGCTTTGCCTAACTCTGCTTTGTCTTTATATAGCAGACAGTGAGAAAATAAAAAGAATTTAACTAGAATGGAATCGTAAAGCATTTTTTTCTTCTAACGCAGCTTTGTCAATAACTAGCAGGGTGATTTTCAGAGATTTCTGTTAGAATTGAATTGTGAATGTTTTGATTTCTTTTTATTCTTATACCATTTTATTAACAATGCAGTGAGGAAACAATTGAACCGGGGGTGTGTTGGAGGGAGCTCGAAAGGGCTTGTGCGAATCCCTTCTTAAATTTAAACAGCAATATTTTCAAATCAAGTACCTTGCTGCAATTTCTCTAGATGGCTTGAAAGTATATTATGAATCATTAGACTTTGTTGCTTTTTGAAATTTCTCATAAAATACATTTATATTGTATATTCACCCGAAGCATAATTAAAAAGACCTAGGCGTTTTTGTGTACTGTCTTACAGTGTTTTAAAATGGTAATGTTTACTATATATTGCTTCCAGACGTTCTTAGAGGTTCAATGCAACATTTTTGTGAATGATGCTTTGACCGATTATTCTTCATACTTTACGCGTGCACATGATCCCCCTTTAAATGGTCCGTGATAAAGCTAGCCCACTGTTGAATTGAACCATAAAAGTTATGTGCGTTTTGTTATTTACAGGCTGTTGTAATTGTGGGGGAAACTGGTTCAGGAAAAACTACTCAAATTCCTCAACTCATCCTCGATCAATGTCAAAAAGAAAAGAAAGTGTGTCGCATTATTTGCACACAGCCGCGGAGAATATCAGCAGTATCCGTTGCCGAACGGGTAAGTCATGAATGATATTAAATTTATGAATATATCGTTGGTTACCGGGAGATGTTGGTGAGCAGTAAAACTAACATACATTATTTTTTTCTGTTCCTTTGCAGCCGCGACAACTCCGGCACAAGAACTGTTTCACTGTTATCATATTTAACTTGCCTGTATCTTTATTTCAATTGTCAAGCTGTTTGTAGTGAAATAAAATCATCCCACCGGCACCGAGAGTTTTGTTGTTTCACTCACAATTCATTGTGTGCTATGAAAACTCCTTTTTGAAATTCTCAATTTATTATTATTATTTTCTTGCAGGTGTCATACGAAAGAAACGAAAAAATAGGTCAGTCGATCGGCTATCAAATTAGGCTAGAGTCTCGGGTCAGCCCCAAAACCGTGTTGACCTACTGCACTAATGGTGTCTTATTGCGGACCTTGATGGGTGGCGGCTCAGCCTTGGCCTCAACGACGCACGTGATAGTGGATGAGGTGCACGAGAGAGACAAGCTCGGTGACTTCATTTTGATCTCGTTGAAAGAGGCGCTTGCAAAATTTAGGGATCTCCGAGTGATCCTTATGTCTGCCACCATTGATACTGGAATATTTTCAAGGTGCAGTTATTCTTGTTTACTTATTTTAAATTACCATGAAGTATAATAAATGTCAATGCAGGGTCTGCCATTAATCACCATGACTGATTAATTGATTTGTCATAAAATGTAGGGAGCCAAAGTTTGCCTCTAATTTGTTTAACCTTTGCCATAAGCAAAAGCCATAGCTCGCTGCCTGAGGATTTTTTCACATAATTTTTGCGCAACATTAAGCTGTTAAAAAACGTCTATATCGACTTGAAAATGCTCGTCATAAGCGAAAGCGATCTTTATCGTATCAAATAAATGTGGAATTAGTACAAAGGAGTTTTTTTTTTCAACTCGCTGAAGCCATGCTCCAATCGGCCCCGTTCGCTACAAAAATACAACTTTTTCACCTTTGCATGCGTTTTCTGGGCTCTATTTCCTATGCAACTTTTGGGAATAATATTCATTTGTTTTCAGATATTTCAATAATTGTCCGATTGTGTCCATACCTGGCCGACTCTTCGATGTTGAGAGAATATATTTAGAAGATATTTTATCGATGATGAATTACAAGTCTGATGCGATGAAGGCCAGTGAAAAAAGTTTTGTTAACAAGAAGAGGAAAAAGGCATCCATAGCCTCTCTATCTCTGCTGGGTATGGATAATTTTTCATTATATCGAATAAGCTTTGACTCGGTGGTGCAAGCTGTGTTCACTTTATGGTACTAAAATTGCGCAACAAATTCAGTTTAATGGCTTACCTTCCTCTTCGTACACCTCCTTTGTTGTTTTACATACGAAGAAGTCCACATTTTGTTAAATCCAACTATAAATACCTATGTTTACTATAAGTTATGTAATAATTGTAAAATAGAGTGACTCACATTCAAATATGATATCATAAAACCTCCAAAGGCGAGCATGGCCATATGGTAACAGTAAATACCATTGTCTATTGATCCCACTATTCATCCTTTTTATCCTGAATATTGTTGCCTTCACTCAATTTTGGTTAACAAGGATACTGACCTTTTAAAAGCGCAGGCGATTTTATGAATTTCCATTTAATTTTATTTCTGAAAAATGGACTTTTTGAAATTGTCAGTTATTATTTTACTGAAGCTTTCAATTATTTACATTACTATTATTAATATATTTTTGATTTAAAGAGGTCAAATTGTAAATATTTTTTAATTTTTAATTTTAATTGTTTGTGCGACCGTATGGTCACACGGCTTTTCTATACAACGACTGTTTTTTTTTTCGTTGCTAGAAAAATTATCTGAATTCAATATGGCTCAAACTTTAAATTTTTAGTGAAAAAAAAACTCGTCTCAGAGGGTTAAGTGTGATATTTTTTATTGATGTCATGTTTTATCATATAATACAAATCTATGTGGATGATGTGGAATGGGTGAACAATATTGTGAGATTTCGTTTGTTAACAATCAGTCTCATTATGTTGGTTCTTTTATTCATAAATTGTTGACTATGCCAGTGCTTCCCAGATTGGGGGCCGCAAAATTTTTCTGGGGGCTGCCGCAGAACATGTTTTTTCAGATTTCGGGGGCCGTAGAATGAAAAAGGTTGGGAAGCACTGGACTATGCTAACAATGTCTCAATGTGAATTCGACTAGAATTTTTTTTTTTTGTTGAATTTCAGAAACATCGGCATCTGAAAGTATTACAAATGAGCATGCAGTTGCAACTGTTTTCACCATCAGTGCCGATTTGCAAGCTGATGTGGATGACTTTTTAAGTGATTGCTTTAACGAGGGCAGCCTGGTGAGTCCATTTTTTTATATATGATGCTGGGATAATAAGTGTATCTTTTAACAAGTTTGCCAATTTATAATTTTACATTGACTAGTTTTACCTTGTTGAGATGATCTCTTAAGGAATCATTTGCCAATCTAGCATTTATAGGGTGAGTACACCCATCCCTCGCTTAACACGGAAGATAGGTTCTGCTAGACCACCGTGTTAAGCGAGACTAACAAATGTATGAAAAAGAGAGGATAGGTTCTTTTTTTAGAAATATTAAGAAAAACATAGGTATATAGAACTTCTGAAAATTTATTGAAATACTATGAACACGGATTAAATATATTATTCAATGTCACTATCACTAGAAGATATAAATATAGGAATTTTCTTTCTTTTTATTGGTTGAATGTCATCATCACTACTACTTTCAATTACATTTTCTGTTATGTTCCGTCGTCGTTTAAAAAAATTGGTAATTCGTGATTGTTCATCTTTTTTGATATTCTTGTAAATCTCTTCATATATGGCAACGCATTGTTTAATTTCTCGTTGAAATTTCAAAGCTCGATCCATATCTGGATTATTATTTAGGAAATCTATATTTCTTACCATTTGCAACCCATCTTTTATTGTTTTAGCAGTAATCGTTGAAATTGGTCCAGAACTTTCGGTATCGCTTCTGATTTCAGGAGGAACACTTGTCGTCATATCAATTAATTCTTCTTCATTTAACTCTTGTTCTTCAAGAAATTCATTAATTTCGTTGATCGCTAAATCCTCCAATCCCTCACCTCCTATTGAACGTGCGATATTAATAATTTCCATGTGTATAGATTCTCTTGATTCAATATCATTATTACTCGAAACTATGCTAGGGCAGATTGCTTTCCAACATGCATTTAATGTAGATTTTTTAATGCCGGTTATTGTCGATACGATTATATTCAAACAATCTCGGATATTAATTTTTTTCCAAACCTGGCTAATTGTAAGAGAATTATCTTCCTCCATATCGTCAAATATTTTTTTAAACGCACGTTTAATATAATTTGCCTTAAATGTGTAAATGATTCCCTGATTGAATCAGAGATGTCGTATTTGGTGGTAAAAATTCAACTTGAACATTTGTGTACACGTGTAAAACGTAGAAAAACATTTTTTTTTCACTGAAACCGTGTTAAAGCGAAACCGTGTTAAGCGAGTATCGTATTAAGCGAGGGATGGGTGTAAATATACCGTTTTTGTTTTCAGGATTCATTCGGTCAGATATTGTACATGTATGTCTCGGAAGGGATCCCAGTGGACTGTCGACATTCCGAAACGGGCATGACCGGACTCATGGCTGCAGCACACCACGGCTTGACTGAAACTGTCGAGCAGATTATTAAAATGGGTATGCCCCTCGATTTTTGTAAATTTATGTAACTCAAAATTATTCCATATCGACTGGAAAGGAAAAAGGATGTAATCCACAAATTTTACAGGAGGCGCAAAAAACGTGTTTTGATGATTTTGGGCCATATGCAAATTATGAATTATACACCACCTTAAAGCGCACGGAGACTTCTGAACTGGTGTTTAATTGACATAATCTAATATTAATTGAAGAAGTTGGCTAGGAAAAACCTTTATTTCAGTCTTTTTTTATGGTTTTAGTTTTTTACAAGGTCATCTTTTTCAAACTTAAAAGCTAAATTTAGATGCTAATTTGGCATTTGCAGCTTGCATCCATTGGATAGATCGCGTATCAAGTTTGATACATTGTGATTATCGAAAAAAACCTGTTTTGAAAAACTGTGGGTTACGTCCTTTTTCCTTTCCACAGTCGATATCCTTCTAATAACTAATAATATTTTTGTATATATCAATGGTAAAAATATTCAAACTCACTACTCAAAAGGTTAAATATTGTTATCTGAGTAATTTGGGTGCGCCCGCAACTGTTATCCTTAATGTCAAATTCGCTCGTTACAACAATAAGATTATGAAATCCTGCATGCTTAAAGTAGTTATTGTTTAACACTCTGCACACGAAAATAAATCCTTGTTTTATCATTCATTTATAAGAGCAATAGTCAACCGATTTTGTAAAAATAACTGGATTTACTATAAAGAATAAGTTCATGTTTGGGTTGTGATTATTTTTATATATTTATTAATTTTGTAATATGTACGCTATACGAAAAGACCGCCGCAAAAGATTTTGGAAAAAACTTGGACGCCATAGAAGGGTTGACTGTACTTCCCTGGGACTGAAAATCAATTTCAAATTGCCGACCCTGAAGGGTTAAATATGATTTATATTGTCGGCTGCTAGTAATCACTGTTTCTCAAAAAGTAAAATTAGAATCTTCCATTTCAATTTATGTGATTTGTACTTTGGTGATTTATATTATACTGTAATTTTATGAATTTATAGGTGCTGACTTGGCAGTTGTCGATAATGCAGGAAAGAATGTATTGAGTTATGCTACAGCGAGCGGTCACGTGGACTGCATCAATTTCTTGCAAAACTTGTCTTTTGAGTCGGCTCCGGCCGTCATCGACGAGATTGACTCGGAACAGCCCGAAGACAGTCAGCTCTTGCAGCTCTACATGAGTACTGTAACCGATGAGTCCATCGATCACGATCTCATGTTGGCTATCGTAAAGTATATCCATCTTACGCAACCGAAAGGGGGTATTTTAATATTCCTCCCCGGATATGATGATATTGTCCGATTGAGAGACGCCGTCGAGTTCGACACCGAAATGCCGCAAGTCAAGTTCCAACTTTACACCCTCCACAGCAACATGCAGACCCTGGATCAAAAGAAAGTTTTCCATCAGTCTCCCGGCGTGAGAAAGATAATCATATCTACAAACATCGCCGAAACGTCTATAACGATCGATGACGTCGTTTATGTTTTGGATTCTGGAAAAGTGAAAGAGATGTTTTACGAGTCGTCCGGAGGCGTGAGTTCTCTGCAGGTAGATTGGATATCGAAGGCCTGCGCGATGCAGCGTTGCGGCAGAGCTGGCAGAACCCGACCGGGAAAGGCATACGTGATGTATTCTAGTCGCAGATTTGAAAGTTTTCTTCCTAACTCTATTCCGGAAATCTTGCGAGTTCCTCTGCACGAACTCTGCTTACATACAAAGTTGCTGGCACCCGGCAATGCCACCATTGCTGACTTCTTGTCGAAAGCATTGGAACCGCCTTCTTTCCTAGCCATCCGCAACTCTGTCAATTTGCTTAAAACTATAGGGGCACTCACGCCCACTGAGGATCTAACCGAAATAGGGCAGCATCTTCTCGATCTCACCATTGAGCCCAAACTAGGAAAGATGCTTTTGTACGCTTGCGTGCTTAAGTGTCTGGATCCGGTTTTGACCATAGCGTGCAGCCTCGCGTACAAGGAACCGTTTCAAATAAACCCTGATCCGGAAAACAGACGCTCGGGAGGACGCGCCAAAAGAGAATTTGCTGCAGACTCGTTTTCAGATCATATGGCTTTGCTCAGAGCCTTTCAGGCGTGGCAAGCCGCCCGGGCTGCGGGATCAGAAAGGCAGTTCTGCAGAAACAATTTAATCAGCGGGACGGCCATGGAGATGATTGTAGGCCTGCGTTCTCAGTTGCTGGCGCAGCTCAGAGCCATCGGTCTTGTCAAATCGAGGGGACCGGGAGACATCAAGGATGCTAATATCAACTCTGAAAAGTGGCACGTTGTGAAGGCAGTTTTAGTTAGTGGCCTCTACCCGTCCGTGGCGAGAGTCGACCGGGAGCATGCCACTCTCAGGACGAGCGCTGAAGTGAGACTGGCCCTCCATCCTAGCTCCACACTTCACCTGAGCGGAGGGAGAGCCGGCCTGATGAAGTCCCTTAACGCTCTGCCCAGTGATTGGCTGGTGTATGAAGAGACTACCAGAATCGGAAGATTCCGTTTCATTCGGTGCAATACAGCGGTCACCCCGCTCACTGTAGTTTTGTTTGGTGGCCCTCTGCGCCTGAGTCCTGACGCCCTACGTGCCGCTGTTCCTGGTCTCTCCGATGATTCTGACAGCGAAGCCGACAGTGACGAACTCCCCGAGGACTCCGCATCCGTGAGCTGCTTGGCTCTGGACGACTGGGTCGTATTCACGGCTGACTCTCGCGATGCTCTCAGTGTCTATCTTTTCCGACAAAAGTTTGCCGCTCTAATGATTAGACGGATGCTACACCCTACCAAGCTAGCTGGACCCGCTGATGACAGAATCATCGCCGTTCTGGTGCACATTCTCGGTGCTGAGGAGCGTAAAAATGGACTCAGCCAACCTATCGGAATAGGTCAACGGCCCCGCCAACTCATGATGGACAATTTTAATTCTAGACCGAGAAGCGATTACGATGACCATACGAGCGGTTTCGAAAACAGGTCACCTCGCCGCCCCGGTTATTCCAATGATAATTTCAATTCTCGGGGTAACTACGGCGGTCAAGGCGGCTCCATTCCCATGTCGTCCAAGCCGCTCAAGCCTCAGCCAAACCGTCCCGATCTGGATAGGCAGCGACCGGGCTTCTCCGGCACGCCCCCTGATTCCAATGCGCTACTCGCCAACATAGAGAAGTACACAGTTGTAAATGGAGGCAGCAACGACTCGCTTGTGACCAGATACTTTGTGATCAGAGCGCCTAATCCTAAAGCCGTAGAAGGATGCCAATTCTCAGGAAAGTGGAACTTCATTCTCGGCACCGAAAAGAAATTATTGAATGCTGTCCAAGTGAGTTGTTTCAACTACCTATTTCTTTCCAGCTTTCGACTTTAATGTATTCATCCATTTGCATTATTTGTGGCTGAGATATTTGATGAGAGCATCCGAGCTTTCTATAATACATATCGTCAGTACACTGGCGTAAGGTGGTATGTCAAACATTAGCTGTTTAGAGTTATTAATGCGGACAATTTTATAGAATATGAATATGCATACGAAATTAAACTTTTTCAAGCTGTTTCCATCCAAAAAGAATACAATCTCATAAATAACATGAATGTCAAAAAAATACGCAGAATTGATAATTTCAAATTTTTAAATTATAACAAGATTTATGCGAGTTCATTGCTCAATGTTTATCATTACAAAATTTGCAGTCAGGACCTCAATCTATTATCTTCACTTTCCTTTCCAGTGTTGTATAATAGAATCGAGCATTATGGTATTAATAAGTTTTTATGTTTTTTATTTTTAAGTCTGGCCATAGAACTGTGCTGTTCTTTTCGATCGGAGGGAACACATCAAAGTTTTTTGGATGTGCCGAATTTTCAGACGAGCCTTGCGACAGAGATCTTCCGACAACTCACAAGCTAAAATGGATCACAACAAATCAGATACCTCATCATGTGACAAGGTGACCTATTCACAATAATTATGCAATATTTTATATTGGAACTATAATTGTTTGCTCAAACTATTGTTCAATATAATTTGTGAGCCTTTTTCTTTTCGATTACATTCGCGTAGTGCCTATTAACCCTTTGATGAGTATCTTGTCATCTATTATCTATCGCCATTCTCTTGACCCAAGCAACTTAGTCATGAATAAAAATTCGTTTGATATAGAAATCGCTGCAAAGTTAATTCTAGATCAATCTCAAGATGCAGACGGCGAAATTATCTATCCCACCTCATTTGCCGAAGTGGAAAGTCTCATCAAAAACCTACCTGACAGGAAAGCGTTGGGCAATGACAAAATTGGTAATAAGGCTCTCAAGCAGCTTCCGGAAAAGGGCATTAATTCGCTAGTAAACATTATCAATGCGTGCTTGAGATTACAATATTTTCCGGCACGATGGAAAGAAGCTGATATTATTCTCATTCCAAAACCTGGAAAAGATCATACTCTTCCAGTAAATCACCGGCCAATAAGTCTGCTCCCCGCAATGAGCAAAGTCTTAGAGCGTGTAATTAAGATTAGGTTACAAGAAGTAGTTACGGTGAAAAAAATCATCCCAGACACTCAACACGGCTTTCGTGCTAGCCACTCGACAAACCACCAACTCCTCCGAGTAACGGAGTTTATCACAAGTGGATTCATTCTTAAAGAAGTCACGGCTGGCCTCTTTTTAGATATCGCAAAAGCCTTCGACAGAGTATAGACTGAAGGGCTTATATTCAAAATGTCGAAGGCTGGTATAGGGTCACCGCTGGTAAAAATTCTCAACTCATTCATGACAGGCAGATGTTTCAACGTTAAAATGGATGGAATTCGATCCTCATCAAGGTCAACTCGGGCGGGAGTTCCGCAAGGCTCTGTTTTGGGACCCATACTATACAATATATACACCTATGACATTCCTTCCGGCGGAGAAAACGACGCAATTATAGCACAATATGCAGATGATACGGCTATTTTAGCTAAATCTCGAAATCGACAAGGCGCTGTCACGCAGGTTCAATCAGCTGCCGATACAATAGCAGACTGGTGCGACAAATGGCGAATCAAAATTAATACCGAAAAGAGCGCGGCAGTAATGTTTTCAAAGGGTTTTATTAGAAAACCTAATTTTGCTTGCATACGCATGCACAACGCAGAGATCAAGTGGTCCAATTCGGTTAAGTATCTTGGACTCACGCTAGATAGTCGACTTAAATTTAATGAACACGTCGCGATTAAAAAACGTCAAGCTAATGCTACAAAGGCAAGGTTGTATTTTATGCTTAACGCGAGAAGCAAACTTACTCTCAAAAGCAAGCTGCTCCTCTACACAGCAATTACTCGACCAATCATGGTGTACGCTGCTCCAATATGGACGTATGCTCACCGTAAACATATGAAGACTCTCCAGATTGTCCAAAATAAATCACTGAGACAGATATGTAACGCCCCGTGGTACGTGCGTAACTCGCTGCTTCACAGAGACTTGAAAATACCTACCATCCGCGAGTTCGTTCGTGAAATATCACAAAAGTTTCACAGCGAGTTAGGAAAACATTTTAACTCAACGATCTCTGATCTCCACAACTATGACGAGACACTGCCTGAGAATCGTTTTAGACCCAGAGCAGTCCTGCTCGACGACCCTCCATAGATCTTATGTCGTCTAAAATTGTCAATTTTAGAACGAACTTAGCATCACGAAAATGACTCTCTTTGTTTAAAAACAATTTGTATACTGTATATGTGTATGTATGTATGCGCATGTGTGTGTACATGTACGGATATAGTATGGAGGAAGCATATGGAATGTGATTTGCAAAATAATGCATATGGAGTTCCCGTGAACTTCTTATCTCTGTAGTGATCGCGCCCTTCCGTCTGCAAACGACGGTAAGGGGATGCAATTTACAATTTTTCAAAATCTTTATCGATGAAGGAGACTGGAAGAACCTTGGTGCGTCCTGGTACTTGAAGCTCCATAAATTTGATATCCAAAAAAATCGCCATTCTCATATTTTTTATTGAGTTTTTGTTTTTTCTTCAGATATAGAACTAGACACATCCATTGGTAACTTTTGGCCGCCACATTATTAATAATATGTGTTTCAAATGAATAAAAGACTTTTTAAAAAAGGTTAACATTTATAAACAAATCGGTAACCATATAATATTGAGCGTAAAATTCCATTTGGGATCGATTCCCTTCCTGGATTCCTACACAGATAGAGTGAAAAAGATCTTGGCGCAAAATCGAATCGATAGTTTCTAGAAAAATAATAAAGAATCAGTTTACTTTACATTTTTAACTATGCGTTTTATAATTCAAAAAAAAAATATTCGCTTGAAATAATAGTTAATATTTTTCCCAGAGTAATCTGTATCCAAAAAACTGCTGTATTTTTGTGTGTGGCAATACTACAAATAATCTAAATATAAGAAAAACCATAATTTAGTAAAAAATAACTAACTCCTCAAAGGGTTAAAAAGTCAAGTGAAGCGGTAAAGCATAACACTCACTATCTGAAACTAAAAATAATTTTACTAGGCCCAATTGGCATCTCCAGATGATTACACATTTTTTCCACATGAGCGAATCAAACTAATTGCAGAGGGCTACTGAAATAAGGAAAGCACGCCGATGGTTTTATTACAAAGTAAATGTCAACGCTCTTTGATGGTGCAGGCTAAATGTAATAATTTACAAAATTGACTACTTTAAACTATTTTCTTAAAACATTGTTTCGTTTTGTGCTGCGATTCTGTATTGATATTTGTTCAATTATTTTTGTTACAGGCATTTACTAAATAACCTATCCGAAAACAGACGAGTTTCGGCAGCTAAAGATGGAGTAGAGATAAGTGCGGACAGTGGAAAGGCTCTGTTGACACTACTGGAGCAACAAATTAAAAAGAATAGAAACAGCGGAGGGCGACCCATTCAGAAACTGCACAACTAACCCTGCTGAAGAACCTTAAAGGTGGATAAGTCTAGATAATGTCCTGAATTCCCTGAAAGCGCTGTTAATTTGTTACCAAGTGTGGTTTTGTTTCCCGAAAGACATTGGGACAACCCAGGGAAAGTCTTGACTTTGTTCGGCGACACCATCTAAAAAATCCTATCCGGAGTGGCACAAAAGACAATCTATCGGAATCATACATTGAGTTTATGTCAAAAAAAAACAAACCTATTTTTTTTTGATAAAGAAGCGATAGAGTTTTATAAATAATGAATTAAATAAATGTTGGATGTTAGCAGTTTTCTTTAATAATTTTAGTCTAACTTACCGAGTCCAAATTAATAAAGCATTTATTTCTTCTTCTTTATTTTTATAATCTTAAATTCATAATTAATTTATTTTTTGACCTTATCACTAGGGTATCCAATCCCGGGATCCCGGGATTGGGATTAATTCACCGAAGAATTTGAAATCCTCGATTCCTTATACTTTTTCCTCAGATTATCTGCAAATCTTGTTTTTTTTTTTTTTTAGCCCACAGGAATTTCAAATTGCCAATTTGGTATACTTTTTCTCAGGATTGTCACAAAACCTCGTTTTTTTTTTTTAGCTCACCGAGGAATTTGAAATCTCCAATTTGGTATACTTTTCCCCAGGATTGTCACAAAACCTCGTTTTTTTTTTTAGCTCACCGAGGAATGTGATATCCACAATTTCGCCAATTTTGTCTCACTTTTGGGGATTTACTCAAAATTTCTCAATCCCGAAATCCCGGGATCGCGACCATGTCAATCCCGGGATTTTGGGATCAAAAAATTGAACGGTATCCCGAATCCCGGGATTGGATGCCCTACTTATTACCCCTTGGAGAATCATTCATAAAATAGCTTGTTCCTGGTTTGCTGTCTCGTATATCTTTATTCTTCTATCCATCTTTCTATGGTGAAATGGGTTGTAAATGTATTCAGCCAACATGAAAAATCCACTGTCTTTTACAAAAATAAATGTAATGGATTAAAGATCGATGCTCTGTCAAATATTATTAAGAAAACACCTGCAGTGCTATTCTCGCGCCTATACATTTATTTCGGATGGTCTGAAATACTCAATACGTGGTTGTGCATATTTTCGATGGATTCAGCGGTAACATTGTGGAAGTGATATTACAATTCAAATTGAGTTATATTTATTATCTGACGCAGTCCTCCCATTCATGATTTCATAAACCAATCAAAATAAGTGCAATTTTAAAACAAACAGTCGAAAGTGATGAACTATTTTTTAACGACTGAAAACAAGAATTATCTTTTCAATCTCTCTAATACTTGATTAATAAGTGAATGGAAATGATTAATCAGACAAGAAAAAACTTCAAAAAATAAAACAAAATTCTGTTAATCATTGGCGTTTGGCTCCCCCTTTAATTATTATTAGAGACCCCTTTTATTTAGTTCCTAAGGCCTAATAAATTGCCTACTGTTTGCATCTTGGCAGTGAGTCGCATTAACCTTTTAAAAAACCAAAACCAGGGTTAAAATATCCAGACAAAGAAGAATGAAATGAGCATAATTTATGTTGATGATGAAATCGAGAAATCGCTTATACTTCTAACTCTGACAAAGACTTTTCTATCAGGTAGCCGGTAGTGAGTAGGGATTCAAATGACTTGTTAATTCTATCATTTCATAATTCTGTCCACCGGCTCGACATTTCTCAAATAAGTTTCTTAATCGATGGTATTATATGTAATATTTTTATCTCTAATAGCTTTTTTTTTGCAAATTGTACAATTCAAAATGCTTGGGAGTCAATGAGTTAAATGTTTTCCAAGAATGTGTGTAAAATATATTTGATTTTAATATATACTTTTGTTTATTGTGTGTAAATATGTTTGGTGAAAACTTTTAAAGATCTAAGTATATGATATCTTTAAGAATTATCAGTATTTTTGTAAACAAATGTGTAGTAAAGAAATTTTCATAGCATTTATTGTCATGCATGCGCATATTGAGGCGCAGTGTAATGCTTTTACTTGGAGCAGGTTTGATCTGCATAAACATGAGACTTTATATATTGAATCTAAAATGATTTTTTTTCATGGGCTTAGGGAATAAATGAGATTTGTTATCTAGTATTATGAGATAGTTTAAAATAATCGTGACCCACTCTGCTGTTATTACTTGCTCTTGTTGCTTATTTATTTTTCAATGTTTGTAAGTTGTCACCATACTAGCAGATAGTAGTTGGTAAATAACAAATTAATAATTCTCGAGTCTCGGTAAATGAAAAAAATTTAGTGCTAGTATAAAACCTCTAGCCCTGATATTTTATGTTTAATAAAATAGATAGATATAATATCAAAATATGGATGCAATTATGCCAATCTGACACAAATAAATTAAATAATTGAGACGCAGTAGAGGTCTGCACAGGTCTAAATTTGATTAACCCTCCAGAGACGAGAGCTTTTTTTCGATAAAAAATTTATTTTGTAAGCCATATTGAAATCACGGATTACTTTTGTTCCTAACAAAAATTAAAAAAAAAACGCCATAAAAGACGTATAGAAACTCCGCATGACTATATGGTCATGCTTATCCTTTTATTACCATTTAATATTGTGTACGGACAGTACTAAGGACGAGCCTGACCGTGTAGGCACGCAAACATTCGGGGTTGAAATAAAGCTAAACGTGAAATTTTTTAAAATGTTTACAAATTGACCTCTTTAGATCAACATAATTTCAATACAAATATAGTAGCAAAATAACTGTAAATAATTAGATATTTTCATAAAAAAATAACTAACAGTTTCAAAAAGTCTATTAAAAAAAATGGAAATTCAAAAAATCGCATGTGCTTTTGGTAGCCGTTACTGTCCCCTTGGTTGATGACTAACTCAAGTCTGTACCCTTCTTAACCAAATATGAGTGAAAGCAACGATATTCAGGTAGAAAAATGATGAAAAGTGGGATCAATAGACAACGGTGTTTACTGTGACCACATGGTCACGCTCGTTTTCGGAGGGTTAAATTAATTTAAGATTTCAACTGAATATGTTTGGTGGAATTTCAATATTAAATTTGAATCGTTCAAATTATGTACATTCACACAAATTTTGTCACTAACGTCCCGGGTTTCGTCTTTCGTCATCTTCAGGCGTGCGCTAGGTAATGCCTGAAGATGCTGAAGGACGAAACCCGGGTCGTTAGTGACAAAATTTGTGTGAATGTACATAATTTGAACGATTCAAATTGATTAAATCACCCGGTCTGAGCCAGGTCATTTAAGCCTTTAGCCTCAGCCATTTTTCAGTGGTATAAGCCATTATTTTGGTTTAAATTACATCATTATTATAACACATTAAAGTACATTTAAAAAAAAATTAAAGTAAAGATTTATTTTATTGTCCTACATAAAAAAAAGTTTGTGATTGAAAAAAACAATTGAATTTTAAAACCAAACTGCATGCTCAAAGTTTACTGGTATGTTAACGGTCAATATGCATCTGCCTGCGTGATATTCTTATCGGAAACCAAAAAAAAAATGTTACATTCATATATATAAAAAATTATTACATTATTATGATTCGGCAAGCACAGATCATGTTATCCCTTCTTGGAGATTATTCGAGATATTATTCGCTTTCGAGAATGTCTGTTTTCCAAAGTCCAAAATTTTATTTGTTTGCTTTCGTGCACGCCAAGGAAGTTAAAACGAAGCCGATGAATAAATCTATAAATAGTGAATTATCTATCTGCCGACAAAAGAAATAATTTTTGACTTCTAATTGTGGTGTGAGATTTTTTTAAAAGAACTGCATTCGATGTTGCAAAATCTGTACGCACTCAAATAGCATATTGCCATTAGCAAGAAGGACTCTACTTTTAATTTTTTCAATGGGTTTTTAAATAAATTGAAAGTATACCTTTGTTTTCTCAACAAAGAACTTCATTTTTTTACAGTTTTGTGAAAGATCGATATATTATAATTATTTCAAGCGCACCAAATTTTATTTTTTGTATTCGTCATCGTCAGCAACTTGCCTTCATTCCAAGTGTCGAAATATTTGTTTATCAGTATCAATAGCTAGCCGTAGGACATCAAAAGTAATACCGACGGATAATAATCCTCAAAGCAAAAGACATGACAAAATGTACAGGACTTAAAATATAAATATTATACAAGGAAATTAATGTTTTGCAAATGGGTTTATTTTATTGACACATGATTATTCTCGCAGTCCATTTTTGCTTCACAAAGATTCTTTTGTAATTGCATTTTCTATGATACACCATAGGATGCGCCAATAGATCGGCACTCTGAGCAGTGGCGTAGGAAGGGGAGGCGGAGGGGGCCCCCGCAGAACATGTTTTGTATTTTTTTTCAGAGTTAGGGGTCCGTGAAATGAAAAAGGTTGGGAAGCACTGGTCTAGTATATATGAACCTCCAGTTTCTTATGCTAACAAAGTGTCTTGCGCCCACATGGGTAATATGATAACATTTGATCGTGAAAGTCAACATCACTCATATATTTATTTATTGTTAAAAATTAAAATTATAGTACATGGCATAACAGCTGACGCCAATTCGCCATGTACTTGACAAATATAAAGAGACAAAATATAAAATAAAATTACATAATACATCAAAATCAACATACAAAATCAAGAAATAAAATAGTAAAATTTAACAAATAGTTCACAAATACTATCACTAAAAATGTCCACTTCTCTAGGCAATGAGTTGATCAATCGAAGACCCATGGAACTGGAGACTCATACCTCCTTATTTAAAATATTATATGATCATATTTGGCTTTTTGACTAATCTTCCGTGACGGTTTGTTGTCTCTGACAACTGACCATTGAATTACGATGAGATCACCAATACTTCCCAACGATCCTTCCACTTTGAGATATATACTCCGCGATCGTTGTATTGGCTTACTGTTTCTTCAGATTTGACTTTGATTTTTTTTTAAATTCTAACGGATTGCTCTTTCTATTGCTTCTGAGTGTGGCTGTGACGTATTTTGACTTACTTAGTAAATCTTTTATGGAAGAAACACTAAACACTTATAATAATTATCCATAAACAATGCATGTCCCTCTCCAGTCTTTCTATCAATGACCTAATGGACAACTTTATTGGTGTGGTCTTTACCACCTAATTATTTGTCAGTGGAGCCACCATATATAATGAGTTTTAACGCTAAGCCACTCAATTCTCCTAGTATATATATTTTGATCCCATATTTCGCCTTTTTCCTATTATATATTATATACTGGTGGAATTTTAATATTCCGCTCCAAAACATGAGCAACTCGTCGATAGTCTAATACTTTTGAGGCGCGTAGATTGTATCGATCCTTTCATTGAAGAAATTGTAATGTCCGGAGAATCGACAAAAATCTGTCCTGTGACATTTATTGGGGAAAAGCTTGTATATTGAAAAGGTGCTGTTCCTGTCAAGCAAACAGAGATGTGAAGGAAAATTAAAATACTCTTACTTACCGCCTGTGTGGTCGAGTGGTCAACGTCGTTGGCTTCGGTTACAAAGTGCACGGGTTCAAATCCCGGTGCAGACAGTTTTATAAATTGATTTTTCGATCGATTTATGAATTTCTGTTTGTTGGCATGGATGTATGTGATGTCTTCAATTCCCCACTCCCACCCATCCTATCCTATGAACGGGCGTATCGAGAGCGATTAGCTTACCACTAGTCCTGTCCTAACCCTATCCTTCTATCCCTACTCTCTTTGGTAAAAGAGAGGTTGAGCAACTGAGTAACAAACAGTTCTCGTAGAAACACTTCTGTTGAGATAAACTCTATTAGGAGTCCATACGCTCCACATTGGGAGAGGACATGGTTTAAAAAAAAAATACTTACTTTTATACTTTTGCAATTTATTTAAAAAATCTCTTTCTTTCGATCGACCAGTGGCGACTTTTGACTTTAGCGATTTGTACACTAAAAATTATAAAAACATTCGGGGTTGTAAGTTTTTTCCGACTAGGATAAGGACTACAACTATGTTTTTAATTAAAATTTGACTGTCAGATAAAATAGATGCTGATAACGTTACTAACGATGTTGTAAAGAGAAAAGCCAGAAAATTAAATTTTAAATATATTTTTTCCCCAAATGTTATGTTTACAAAGTAAAATCTGGTATCTTTTGTTATGAATTAACGTACAACTTTAAATTCGTTTACTTATTTGTAAAATAAATACTTGTAATAATAGCAATAATTTGCTACTTTTACTCCAAACATAATAAAAAAGATAATTGAGTAATATTTTTTTTGACACATTAAAAATAGTTCCTGCTCTGAAAAAAAATTCAAAAGAAAAAAAAATAACAAAATACAATATTTTTAGAGAAATTATATTTATGAATAAAAAATATTATATCATCTGCAATATAATCTCATAGCTAAAAAAATAGAAGTAATTTTAAAAAAAGTGGAGGAATTATTGGGGGGGGGGTGGTGGCAAATTCAAGAAACACCCTAGGCGGCGGAACCCCTTCCTACGCCACTGACTGAGGCTCAAAGCAGTGGTGTAGTGGTAAATAAATAGGTACCAGGTCGGTCATTGATTTCTTCCCTATTTTTTTTTTATAACTGTCCGAAGTTAAATCACATGTTTTAACTATTAAATCAATATTTTTTTTATTTTGTAAAATTCGTCGGGTTGATTAATATAATGCGTTTAAATTTTATAAACAGTATTTTGAACATATGTATGTATGTGTTTGAAAATTAAGTTAGAAGTCAAAAAGGTGGCAGGGCCCTGGGTCATTTTCAGGTGCTAGGTCGCTGACCTGGCCCCACTACACCACTGGCTCAAAGGGTTAAGGCCCAAACACCTAATTATTTTATAATTTACAATAATTTATTATATTTGAATATTAAACTATTAATTATAATAGCAATTTTATAGGTTTCTTAGCTTCGTGTTACTGAAGTAAAAAATATATATAATGACGCCATACGCTAAAAATAAAAGACTATATTGTTAACATAACAATGATAATGTGCAATAAACTATTTGATGTAATTGTTTTTTGTTGTGAAGAGTATGTCCGCATGGCTGACTCATGATTTGTACATAGTAAGAAATATTTCTCTGAAAAATAAATTCCTCACCCTGGCCACTCCTGAGCCGGGCTGGGTAGAGACGTATTGGACAAGTTCGGTCCTTTGCAGACATTTAACAGGCAGTGATAATTGGCTGCCTTTAAATTTGCACGAATAATAACCGATAGAAAAATGCTGTTTTTGTCAAACTGGTAAAATGTAGGCACCAACGAATCTCAATGTGTATCTACCTGGTTATTGTCAATATTGTTACTTACCAACTTCTGCCAGTGCATTGCATAACTGTAATATTTTTTTTCTATCTAGAGTTAGAAGCCTCGGAAGTGACAATGTCCATATCTTCACCTTGTTTATTGGTCACCTATCGTATTAGTAAGGTTACATTTAATAAAATTTGTATCTATACTTGTGTTACCAGCATTCTATGTAGACATTGTTAGCGTGTGATCGATGTTTTTCTATCTCTGTCATACAGCCTCATTTGCATATGATCAAGTAAAATAAGCCATTATATCTCACTCACACTCTTCACTTTACATATTAACAGGCCCCATACTTATAGGAACAAAGGTCTCGGACACGATCCTGAACATATACGTAATATCTCAGGAACTATGTTCCAGAACATGTTCTTGAACACATGAGGGGTCATAAAATCGTCACCCGTTGAGGTTATGTTGGTCAATGTTGCGTCCAAATGAACGTTATTTGATTTTATTGGATGCAAACAATGCGATTAATTGCAAATGTTTATAAACTTTCTACAATGAAAATACAATTATTTTATCATTCACGATGACAGCTTATACCATAGATCACAGGTTCCCAACCTATGGGTCGCGACCAATGTTCCCTCTAAGGCAAGAGGTTAGCTGTGCGGAAATTTCAAAGGCTGCGCGGACAGATCAAATATTAATTGACCAATTGACTGTCTTGTAGTGGGCGCCAACCTAGAATGTGTGCGCGGGGACTTCCCAACTGTTGCGCAACAACGCGCGCAGCTTGGAGGGAGCGTTGGTCGCGACAAGTTTTCTGAGGGTCGTCAACTTTTTTCGATTTTGGATTTGAAAAAAAATTAAACCAGTCAACTAAAATAACCTTATTGAAAAAAAGATGCCTTTTTCAATTGCATTGGGGCCGCGGGTCACATGGCTTTTATAAAAAGGGGTCGCCACCCGAAAAAGGTTGGGAACCTATGCCATAGATAATTCCAATATAACTTATTATCTATAGTTTCAAAGACGAAAATAGATCTTTAAAATGACGTATATATTCTCGCAAGTAGTATTAGATTTTAATAATTATAATTAGTTGTATCCCACAATAAGTTATAGCTTTGGTATGATGAAGTCACGTTGAAATACACTTTGACAGTTCGTCTACAGCTGCACGCGCATGTTCCCCAGGTTCCGCATTTGCGCTCGGTTCCAGACTGAATATGGGAAACTATCTCGGGTCGCGTTAAATGTTCCACAATACGGCATGAATTTTGTGTTCCAGGACATGTTCTGGAGCAATTTGTTCCTAGATGTATGGGCACCATAAGTGTGAATTTTAAGTATTTTTTTCTTTTTAACAAATTTTTAATCTCATCCGACTTAATTAGCTGTCGATTCTGTCTATAGTTGTTACATGTTTAGCCCATAAAACCAGCCGTCACAATAAATCTGTAGGTATCATATTAATTATTATGCAGCCAATTGTTCTTTATATTATTTGTAAATGGTTCCTCGAAAAAATTAAAACTGTCATCTGAAATAAATGTCTTTTATTATACACGTAACACTGCTGCTTCAGCATGAATCTTTCAACAGTAGAGAATGACACCTGATCAAACAATTTTATGGATCTACCAACATATCTTGTCCACTGGCCAAATTTGAGTCAGAATTCTTGAAATCGGACAATGGAGTTACTTGTGACAATTTTGGTAGCTTAAGGAGCATCTAATTTAGACCAATTGAGTTAATGTTCGTTCATTTCCCTACTCCAGCAAAATTAAATTAAAATCTTTTTTGTTGTCAGGGCTGACGGAGCGAAACTATTTTTTTAATTTTTTTATTGTCACTCAAAATGGATTGAACCAAAAAAAATGTTTGCGATCGACTGAGATTTTTTGAAAAGATGGATGATTTGGTTGCCAAAAATCAGTGTAGTGTATGTAATTTAATTAAAATAATAAGTAATGCCAATATTGATGATTTCTCCATTTAATTTTTAGTTGATAAGACTTTCACAGATATGCATAAATAAAAGACAATCTTTTAAACAAAATAGTATTTATTTTGAATGACTGCAGAATTTAGACAAATTATAGTTATTGTTATTTCTGTAGCGCTTGTTTCTCGATCTTGGTTTGTTGTTCTTCCGACTGCAGTTGCTGTAGGGTAAGAAGTGACACTCCTAGTTGATCTTCTCTTGTAAACGGCTGTGCCATTTGTCTCAGCCAGCGTTTACTTATC
Source organism: Himalopsyche anomala (assembly GCA_031772345.1). Lineage (NCBI taxonomy): Eukaryota > Metazoa > Arthropoda > Insecta > Trichoptera > Rhyacophilidae > Himalopsyche > Himalopsyche anomala. The sequence continues at coordinate 13,639,890 of CM062834.1, forward strand.
TGGAAAGAGTAAACATACATAACTGTCAATGAATGTATGATGAAAAAACGGAAGATTCATTCAGCTAAGCCAGTGGTCGGCAAACTCATCAGTCATCTGAGCCAAATATCAACGACATCAGCATCATCATTAGTCATAGTCTGCATTGAAGTAAATATGTCTCTAGCTTTGTTTAAGCGAACAGGATATATAAAACACTTGTATTCGCAGAACACGTGTTTGATATGCACGCTGCACGCGATGCCACACGAAACACCACAACTGAGGCCTAACCCTGAGATATCTACAGCGTTCAAGCAGGTCCCTGGTCTTGTCAGATTTATGACATGCATACACATCACATTGGTTTTACTTATGTTTATTTTCAGACTACTATTACCTTTCACTGAGAATTCCCGATGGTTTTCGTAATTCAAGTGTAAAAATAAGACTAACCTGAATGGCTTCTTCTGTGCTGAGATTGCAGAGTGAATCTTTGAGATGTTCTTGAATCCAACGGGGTAATTTACTTCTCTTGTCTTGCCTGCTGAATCTCTTATCAGCAAATATCATAATACCGTAGTCTGTTTTTCCTCTGAAATAATGCATCATATAAATTTTATCAGTACCAGAATCAACGACCGTTTTATATCCAAGAGCAAGGATTATACTGTCATAAAAACAAATGTTCATACATTTCTGTTACATTTACTTCTTGACTACTACTTATTAGTGCCTAGTATACAAGCAATCCATTATCCCAGATAGTACAGTTTCTGATCTTTGGCAATTAATTGTAACTGATAAAATAAGTGCCATTATAAAGATTAAAAGCATGTAAGTTATTATATTCTTGCAAAAAACGGTAAGTCCTGGCAATGTCAAATGTTGATTTTCTCAACAATTATATATTGAGCACCAATGCTCAAATCGTTTTTCCTAGCTAAAATTCTCTTTGAGATTATTATGGTCAAGTTAATGAAGAATATCTGGCAAATTGGCAATTAGCTTAAAATAATTTATAGTTACTATGCTTACCTAATAGCACGACCGACGCATTGGGCTGCATGTCTCATTGCATCAAATGTGAGAAAATCGTTTTCTCTTATCTGCAATAACAGAATAAACCAAATCATTAAGAATTGACAAATTAAGAAATGTTCATTTGTAATAGGGAATTCCAAATGCATGAACGAGTTTTATTACAAGTGTTGTCAGCGTGTGCATTGAGTGAGTATTATGATGGTCAAACAAACAAAATATATTATAATATGCGATGTTGAATTAGTTATTTTTCAGGCAACTTTCACTAAATCAAAAATGTGATGCATCACTTATTTCAAATTCTAAATTGTAAAAAAGAATTGCAGGACTTTATATTACCGTTATTTACAAAACTCAACCAATGGATACCATAATTAACTGACATCACCATGACATAAACTATTACAAGACGCTAATGTAACTATACATAATCATTCAAATTTGAATCATTCAAATTATGTACACTCCCACAGATTTTGTCACTAACGACCCGGGTTTCGCCTTTCGGCATCTTCAGGCGTTCAAGCGCACGGATGAACTTGAACTGACAGTTCAAGTTCATCCGTGAACTGAAACCCGGGTCGTTAGTGACAAAATCTGTGGGAGTGTACATAATTTGAATGATTCAAATTTAATATTGAAATTCCACCAAGCACCTTCAGTCGAAATCTTAAATTAATACATAATCATTCAAATTTGAACTAATTTGCTTTCAAGACTACTTTTGTAATAATCCCACATTTGTCAGTTCCTAGGAAAAACCTTAAGTCAATTTATTACTTGAAAACTGTATTTTTGTTAATACATTGATATTTGTTGACCTTGTTATAATAGAATTCTACAGTAAACGCCAATTCAATCAATACAGTAACATACATTATAATTTTAGTGTCGTGCAGTATCCATAACCTCAGACTGAATTAATTACAGATAACTATTATATGATTAGTAGATGACAGAAAAAAGAAATATACCTGAAATTGGTCTCGTAGATATTCCAACCGAGCTTTGAGAATTCTGCTTTGAGTGTACACATAGGGAATGCCGAACATAAGAACAGCTCTTCCGAGATGGTGATCGAAATCAACACCTTCCGATACTTTTCCTCGTGCAACTGACAAAAGCACAGCACCCCTGCCGGACTCGCAAGCCTAAAAATGTTGAATAAAGATATTGTGACTTTGTAATGCATCAAAAAATCATGCAAAGGTATTTGCTTTCCGAGCCCTAATTGCTTTTTCTACTTCTAGCAATGAAATCTCACCATCCTGGAAGGACATTGAGAATCAAAAGAAAATACAAATAGTTGTGAATTTTAGCAAATATTAGAAACTATGTATAATTTTTAAATTGGAGTCGTACCATTTGTTAATAAACGCTGGAGTGAAGTTGTGGTTTTTATCACATTACATCCTCAATTACAACACACAACAAATGTGTATAAATATTTATTACATAAATCAAAATATAATGAAAATGTGAGTTAGTTAGTGTCCGTACTGCGTGAAACACGTTGATCTTTACTTTGTAACAATGCATTTAGACACCTTACGACTTTCAGTAGGTGTGTTTGTGCCAAAAAAACAATTAGAAATGATCCTACAAATATGTATGACCCAAGAAAGTATTTTAAAATTGTAAATAGTCAATGAATGAATGCAAGCAAAAACAAATGGCCAGTAAATATGAAAAGTGCTATCTATAATGCAGCCACAAGGTGTATTTAACGAAACTCAATGATGGAAACAAAAGGATTGCTTGGTGTAGGGAATGACGGTGGCCCCATTCTACACATAAATAACAGACATGGCTTATTAAGAAGAAACAATTATTATTAGTTATTATGAAATAACAACCTTGATATAATTCATCAACGCAAAGCTGGTCTCTGCACTGTCTTGAGTTTCGATGAAGAGTAATTTGTGCTTCTGCAAGGAAGCAACTACTCCTTGATCATACCATGATCCGACAACTGACTCCAGATATAGATATGATGTAAAAAAGCATACTACGCCGTCCGGTACACAGGAAGCAATCTAGAAAAAAAAAATGTAAAACTACTTTTCTATTCAAGTTTTTCAAAACAAGTTGGTAATCTATATGTAAGTTTGATTTGAATTGATTATCTGCATCATTATTGTACTGATGAACTGGCAGCGCATCCTACTTTCATCAATGTGTGGTCAAAATATTATAAGCTTTTATATTACTCTATGACGACAACAATGAGCATAGTCGCAGTTAATACATTTGTGTTATAGCAACCGTCGAAAGCTTTGGTGTAACAGTGTTGCGTATTTCAGACAGTCCAAAATAAGTATCTATATCTTGTGCTCATGAGAATGCATGTAGTCTGCTTTGATAACTTAACCTATCAACTCCCACATTTGTCATACCTTTCATAAACGAGCGTTTAGGTACCGCTATGTTAAGTAATTATAATAAGGTTGTACATACCTCAACAAGAAGTTGTCCGTAATTTCTTATGACAGCGACATCATCACGAGTTTCAAACTTTGACGATATGGCGACCTGATCACTGCCTTTTGAAACAATCTAAAAGAAAAACTAATGTCAATAATTTGACGAAATATCACAGAATGAACATAAATGTATATATCAATAGATGTTAATATGAAATGAGAAGCGTGGTTACATCAAAAGACAGAGAGTGGGTTATTAGGCTGGTCAGCTGGACATTTTTTCTTTCTTTTCTCAATCCATGTCTGCTTCCAATGTGGAGCATATGGCCTACTCATGGAGGCATCTCAACAAAAGTTTTTTCGAAGAGAGTAGGGATAGAAGGATAGGTCTAGGACAGGACTAGCAGTACTATCACCCACAACTTCAAACGGAAATCGACAAGTTGATTGAAAAAATGCTGTTCCGCTGTACGACGGACCCAGCAAACATACAGAATACAAAAATGACTGAATGAAAACTGTGTCGGTCCCCGAGGTAAAAAAAAATATGATTAGTTTTTTGCACGGTCTTCCATTCTAAAAAGTTATGCTATATTTACCATTGGCAGAAGACAGGGCCTCGCTAGGGTCATGGTGAATGAACTCATAACAACAGGATTGAAGTCTAATATTTTCGGGTACATATCTAGTGGGGAAAGTGTTCCTAGAAAATACAAAAATGTACATAATATATGAATAGGACAAACGTCCCAGAATGTTGGCCACTCAGTTGAAGGATTTAATGAATGAGTATTTCGTTGTTTTATAGTTCAAACATGAATAAAGATAGACATACCTGATGTAATGACAACTGTTTGAAAACGTGAAAAGATCGGTCTCATTGCTATCGACGAGTCCAGACAACTGAAAAAGAATTGACTCATGAATTATCATAACTAGTGCAAATTACAGTATACTACTTTAGCCTAAGCCTAGTTTTTTTTGTGCTGCCATGGTTCCAAATGAACAGGTATTCAATCTTGACAATAATAGTACAGTCTGTTCATAAAATATAGAAGACATTTTACTTATTGATAATTAAATGAAAGAATTGGGACATTTCTCGAATTAAATCGAATTACAGCAAATTAGACTAACCTGAAATATAAGACTGGATTTGATACGGTGGGAGTTTTGTCGTCGAAAGGTTCAATTATGATGGTGAATCCTTTGGTGTAAGTAGCGACTAATGTTGCCAGATTGGTGACCAATGTCAATGATGAAAAGTTTGATGGATCCGGTATTTCCAAAGTTCTCAATAGTGAAGTCAGCCGCGAGGCGCAGAAACGTAAAGGTTTTCTTTCTATACACACTCTGGAAGCCAGATCTTTAAGGAATCCTATGAAAGACAAAAGAGTGATAAGATCAAAAATAGCTATATATTTTAGTTCTACAAGTCAGTTGATAGCTATTTTGACGTTACGCCCTCGTAGGAAAAAAAAAACTATATTTAAAATTAAATTAACTTAGCTATGTCTACTAGTTCGGAGGAGATACACAATACATCATCTCATCTATTCTAAGATGATAACTTTGATTGAAAAATACAGTTTTAAATGTAAGAAAGTCATAAATATGTAATAAAGAAAAGTTAATTACTCTCAAAGTAAAATTAGTTTAAATTGAACTGACTGTGTATTGTACATTAGCTTCTTGTAATGGTATAAGTCAGTTGTGGGGAACTTGCGGCCTCAAGGCCTCATGCGACCTTTTGACTGTTCTGACTGGTTTTGAATTGACTCAATCTAATATTAATTTCATGAATTGTTTAAGAAAACCTTTTTTTTAGGTCCCTTTTCTTGGTCGTAATTTTTACAGGCCCTTCTTTATTCAAACTAAATTTAGATACTAATTTGACATTTTCAGCTTATATCCTTTTGATAGAACATGTGTATTAAATTGTATACATTGTGATTATCAGGGGAGGGGAAATCGGGGACAATCATACAGACGGACGGACGGACATTATCGACTATTAATATATAGATATTGAATAAAAATAATAATCAATATTGAATATAAATCAATGATACAAAATTTCTCCTGGAGCTCATAAAGTACAATAAAAAGAAAATAAAAAAAAACCTTCATACCTGCCGGAGACTCTTGAACGACATGTTGTATTCTAAGACGCGTTTTCACATATTCTATAAATCTTTTTAGGAATCCGATAAAATGTTCGGCATTTCGAATATTTCCGGGTACAACCTCTGAAAAAAGGTATGCACTTATTACTCAACATGTTTATATATCAGTCTAATCATGAAACCTGTGAAAATGAAAAAGATTATTTGCCACATTTAAAATTGTTTAATTACGAAATTTTGAGAAATTTTAATAGTGGCATAAATCTAAATCAAATATCAGTCTTACGAGTGGAGTTTCTTTGATGAATTAAAAATTATTCCCCTTTTGAAAAATATTATATGTTTAAAAGTAATATTTAAGTATTTCCACATCAATAATTGTCCTCGATTGATTGGTGTTCGCCTCTTGAGGCAGGGACACGCTATTAACACACTATGCCACACGACACATCCACATCCAATGAAAACAGAGAACACGTGTAGCATGCAACGCCAACGTCTAGTCTCATTACATTATAAAAAAAAAAAATCACATACTATTCAACTAATTCAATGACGATGTAATGTTTTTTTTGTTTTTATTTTGTTACAAAATTAATGAAAAGTTTCGAGAATTACTCGACGACTCTGAAAGATAAAAAGAAAGACAGCAACTGACGCGAATGATCACATCTGATCTTCGCCACCAAGCTGAACTAGATTGTTTGGATCGTGTGGGGTGTGGTACACAATGGCAAATATGCAACTATGATCAGTCAACAGTTTGAATATGTACTTACATACAATTCTTCTCAATTCAGCAATCTCACAACCCAACTATGGTGACTTCGGAGAAGGAATAACACAAAGTCGCATCCGGCGGCAGAATCGGATATATTTAGTTGCGCACGTCGCAAAGACCAAACATCCCTCGGCAAATATTTTTTCTAACATTTTTGTGGGAGATGCTCGAGACAATATGATCCAGTTTAGATAATAGATTCCTAAATCTATTGTATTTATTTACCCGAAGCCCGGACCTGTTCAATAGATTTTTTTTTTTGCCCTTGGGGGCTAATAACTTTCTAGTATTTCCCATTGACATATATATGAATGGCGGTAATAAAAACTAATTTATTGCAGTCCGTCCGAGAAAAAACATATTGCGCTAATATTTCAAACGTAAATAATTGCATACGGGTTGCATACTCATTCTGGGTAAAATATTTTTTAAATTATGATTCGATATCTTGAAGTCCTTATTCATGTTAGCTATTATTCATATTTTCCTATAAACCAGTGTAATCTGATAGCAAAGTGCGCCGTGATCGCTGGTCTCGTACGAAACCGCTGGGCACTGAACAACCCAAATCCGCTGTCTCATACGAAACCGCTGGGCGTTTGAAGGTTAAATAATAGTTTCAAGAAAGTATTTGAAAAAATTACCGTTGAGTACTTCGTCCGGTAATATAGGATTTCCAAGTATTAAATCTGTATCCCGGGCGATGGCGGAATCCCTTAAGCCATCAACCATGCGCTGGTACTCCTCTGTCAGTCTTGCTGCACCATCATCACGTAATCTAAATGATGAAATTTTAAAAGTTTGTTATACTCATCAAAGGGTTAAGGAAGCAACTTGTGCTTTAGAGCAGTGCTTCTCAACCTGAGGTCTGCAGGTTTGTCGCGCAAAAATTTTCATTCTTTCAACATTCTTTGTGATAAAATATGAACAAGTGAAATGAAAAAAATTTCGGGGGTCCGCAGATTATTGTTTACAGATTTAGGGGTCCGCGGTATGAAAAAGCTTGGGAAGCACTGCTTTAGAAGTTTGATTCTTTTGGCAACCTGAGGAAAAATACACATGACTACAATGAACAGACTGACACGGCAATCATGTAAACATGCAAAAAGTTAACCTCAACTTCAAGAACATGCTTTCTCGCATTGATTTTGTTAGTACAAGAATTACAACATGAATGAAGTGAAAAAGTAAGTATGGTACATAATAAAGTGGTAAAAAACAAAATAATTTTTGTGCCTACATAATTTGATAATATACTAAACATACTCTTTGACAGATTTCTCCAATTGTGCCAGCGCTTGGGAACTCCGCTCCATAATTCTTTTCGTTATTTTGACACTCATTGAGTCAATACAAACATTATCTATATTGTGAGCTTCATCAAATATTACTACTGCCTCTTTGTTTAACCCTTTCGATACGACCTCTGCAATTTTCGGATCCAATAGATAATGATATGAATATACAATAATGTCTGCGTGCATAATCTGCAATGAAAAAAAGGGGTTTCAAATTAAGTTAACTTGACAGTGGTTTTTTTCGTTCACTTGAAATATTTTTAACTAAACATGCCTGGCTGTCGCGATTGCTATAAATTAAATCTGTGCACTTCTATGTAAATAACAGCAGACAGTGATAATATAGAGTTTATTATAATCTCAATAGTACGTACAGCATTTCTTGCGAGGAAGTAGGGGCACCAATTTCTGTCAGATCCATACTGCTTGAGATCATCCAACGTGAATACTCCGTGAGGTAGAATCGACTCTTTACCTTCGATGTTGAATCCTTCATAATATTGACCTGAACAGATATGCATATTTAAAGGGATACATTTTCAGAACAGCTTTACATACGGGAGCTTTCACATGTAAGTGAGTGTGTATGCCTTGAAACTAGAGAAAAGGTATGTAAACTCAAAAAAGAAGATTTTTTAGCAGAGACAAAAGAGTATCTGAAAATTATTTTTTTCTGTTTACTTACAGACAGGAACAGTTGAGTCGGATTCGTGTCGATTTCTTACATAACTAGCTGTCAAGGAATGGCATTTTCCATCAACTGCCTTACCTTCTTTTTCCTTAGAAACCTGAAATGAGTGTAATGTATAATGTAATATCCAATATAAATTTCCCAAAAAGTTAACAGCGAAAAGCTACAGCTTAAAAGCACGTAGCAAGTATTCTTTCAAAGCAATAGTTTTGAGAAACAGTTGAATATCCTGTAGTTGACATTTGATTTATAGAATTTCATATGTAAATTTTATTACTTTATACAAAATAAGGTTTTATTACAATTTTGAAGATGTCTTGCCAAATAATATTGAATTCATAAAATACAGAGAACTAGTGCTTAGCTGAGGTGAATGAGGAAAAAAGTTAAGCTTTATTGGCTTTCTAGTAAATAAAAATAGAAAAAAACCATGAAAATGAAGATGGGTTTTTATCCGGCTACATTTTAACAAAATGTTCCATAAATATTAAAACTTTTACAGGGAATATTGCTGTTTAAAACTTCCCCTACGGTGCTACAAAATATTTCCGATATGTTGCTGGCCCTTTAGATGAAAAACATGTTTTTTATAAATCTACATCCTAGATTTTTACCATCCATCAAAGGTTAAGTGTTAAAATATGTTTTTACACTTGGTTTTTTAAGGGCCAGCAACATATCGGAAGAGTTTTTTAGCACTGTAGGGGAAGTATTAAGGTAGTCAACAAGAGCTAATAAAATTCTTGAAATTTCCATTTTGACTGAGAGTGGTTTTCGTTTTTATATGTAATAAATATCAAATCACATAAAAAATTATGTACAATACAATGATAAATAATAATTTTATTGAAATACCTCGGGATGGATACACATATTTTTTCTGGAACTCAAGACGAGGCCAGTCAGCCCTGGTTTTTCTCCAGTATTTTTTTGATAATATTCAATGAGATTTTTCAATTCCTCCACAACTTTTTCAATTTCAGGAATAGTACGTGAACAATAAATGAGTTTTCTGAAAATAGTGATAATTTATAGTACTACATCTAAGTCTATATTCTTTTGTGTGCAGAAAATGCTGTATTACGAGTATTTTAAAATTAATAATTTAAAAATAAACCCCGGGGGCTGTATTTGTACTGCAGTACCGATCTAGATTGGATCAGTCCTTGCATGTGCTATTGATGTGTCATAAAATACCACTTAAATACGATATATGTATATATGTACTAATTAAAATTGATAACTTGGTTACTTCACAGGTTGTATAACAAATTGTAACGCGTGTTTTGCCTATTTGAGAAGCATTTTCAGACAAACCGCCCGCCCCTTTATGGGAAAAAAACCCCAACATCCATTTTGTAATATTATAAGCTGAGAATTAAAATCAAGTTTCAGTTTATTCGTAAATAACCTACAATAGTTTCTCAAAGAGGCAAAACGCGTGTAACAATTTGTTACACAACTTTTCGAATAGCTAAGATATCAATTTTAATGTTATATACAAAATGAACTTTAACAAAGATACTGCTGAATTCATCAAAAATATCAAATGAATTTGAGCTTTTAGAATAAAGCCTCCGGGCCTTCATATTTTATATTACATAGATAATAACAAAGCTAAAATAAAGATAATTTATTTCAAGCTGAGACAAATAAAGTTAGGAATTATTGACCGGTGGCAATTTACTGACTTTAAACCTACATTAATAATAATCATCGATAAAATTAATTGCTGTATTTGCCAAATTAGTTCAATAAATGGTCCAACCGAGTTATTCTAGGCAAAGACTTATTGATATCCAAGAATTTCATTGTGTGCTTATCTCATTTTGTCAATTTTGTTAAAATTCAGCTCAGCAACTTCTGCCAGTACAGTGACAGTATAAAACCAAGTTGACGTATCGCTTGTATGATGTTAATTGTCAATTCTTGATGGAAAGATCAATTTTATAAAAATAACATTTAGTTGTGATTATTTCACAATTAGGACTGTAAAAAAATACACTATTGACATGTTTGTAAGCATGCTACAAACTTATAATGTTATAAACATTACAATTATTAAGAAAGAAGTAAATTGGTTGATATTTTACCGAACATGGTGAGGATTTTGTATCATGTATGCGACAATAAGTGAGAGCAAGGAAACAGTTTTTCCCGTCCCCGAAGGCATTTCCAAAAGGCAATGACCCTGAAAAGATGGAAACATGATATAAAAATCCAATGCGAGGAAAATGTAAAGATCAAAATATTACTATCAATAGAAACTTCTTAATTTATTAGATAAGTGAAACTGGTAATCGTGTATAAATAAAATGTGGTATAAGTTTTAATAGCTTTCATTATATCATTCTCAGAAAGATTTATTTTAAATTAACACATTGACTGTTAAACCCGTCCATCAGAGTTTCTTAACCTTATTGCCATAATGGGCGCATTTGAGACTTAGGATAATAGTGGCAAACGTACACCGAATTGAAAAAAACACGATTTCAGTAATATGTGTTACAATCAACGTTCCCTCTAAGCTACGTGTGGCGGCGCAGCAGTTTGAAAGCCCCCACGCACTCATTCTGAGTTGGCGCGCACTCCAATACAAGTATTTAAATAATATTTGTTTTGATTGAAATTACCATTAATTAATTAATAACAAATTAATTTATTAATTAACCGAAATAAATTAGAAATTGAACATTTAGATAATTCAACTACAATTAAATTTTAATCTTTTATAGGAACAATAAATTGACCTTCTTGGAGTATATATATAATATAAGGATTAGTTGATAGAAACTAAGTAAAAAGTTAGAATTTTTGTAAATTAATTTATAAAATATGTTTATAATTATAAATTTATCACCGACTGATTATTTGTTTCATTCTGCTTATTTTCTCAATTTTATTATATGTAAAAAATAGAATGTGTCTTGTTATTTCTTATTTTATGTAGAATACACTTATTAGTAAAAATATATTTGTAAATGATCAAATGATAATATTATTCATTATACAAATCAAAGCCAAAAAAAACAATATTTTTTATATCGAATATGACAAATTATGCCGCACATTTGTTGGATTAGTCCGCGCAGCCTTTGAATTTTCAGCACAGCTAACCTTTTCTCTTATTGGTTACAATTGTTATCCAATTAAGTGATTTCTATGGCCATGTGTTATGTGCAACAAGTGTGTGTTAATTGGTGGTATTGAATACAATTAATCAGTGTATTGTTCAAATAAGCTAATAACAATCAGCATTATGCTTTCATCAATTGATGTCATTAAATATTTTCAACATTGTGCATTGTTTCTAGTTAGACACATCATGTACATCAATCAAACTGCTTTGTGCATGTATGAAGGAAAATAGTTTCTTATAGACGTATGAAAAGCTTGAGAATCATTTTTTTTTTATATCAGATATCCACGTAATATGATAAAAAATGATTTTGATAGGATACCAGGTATAAAGATTCATCTTACCTTAGCATCAATACCACGTTTAAGCTCCAGCATGTAGGCATATTGCTCAGGGTAAATATAATCATAAGGAAAGTAGACAAGCAATCCATCAACGCTTAATCTGTAATAAGTTTATTTACATCACAATTAAAACAAATGAATATGCGGGGGGGACTGTGAAACATGTTTTCGTATATATTGCCTTTCTATGGAACAGGGATTACTAGCTTAAATGTGGTGGAAAGCGCTTAATAGATTGCAAAAAGAATAGCGGGTGAAATCACAATTTAAAAATAGCTTATTTAGTTATTAAGTATAATCTACTACATTTATTATATAAGTACTAAATTGTAGTAAACTGTGGCATTATACATTTTTAGGCATGTAAGGTTATTAACAAAAATATATGTCTTGTTTCAGATGTGTATATCCGGTAAAAAATATTGTATACCGTTAATTCTTAAGCTGTCTCGTAGAAAAGAAGAGAAAGTGCAGAGTATAGCATTTTATTATGTAGGTATACAATAAGTAATAATAATGTATAACAGGGTTTTCCGAAACTAATGAAGAGTATGCTAGATTCTAATAAGCTTCTATTAATTCACAGAAAGCAGTATGCTGAAATTCATGGTTGAATCCCAGTACGAACAGAATTTTTTTCCAATTTCTGTTTGAAAGCATGGATGTTTGTGATGTCTTAAAATCCCCCCCCCCCCACCATTCCAATCTTAAAATAATGGGATGCGTCGAGTGATTAGCTAACTACAAGTTCTGTCCTGACCTACCCTTTCTATCCCTACAACTTTTTTCGAAAAAGAGGTTCTTCTGTTGCGATTCCTTCATTAGGACATATGCTCCACATTTGCTGACATGGACATGAAAAAGAGAATGAGACGCATCCAAAAATTGATGGCCAATTGGGGGCCGCCGCAGAACATGTTTTGTATTGAGGAGGGCCGCGGATCATTTTTTTTAGATTTAGGGGGTCGTGGAATGTAAAAGGTTGGGAAGCACTGCTTTAGATAGTTACAATCAGGGCCGGCCCGTGGATTCTTGCGCCTGTGTGCGAGGCGCCTTCGGCCGAAGTTCGGCGCCTCGCACACAGGCACATCTGCGCCCCTCTGATTATTTTTAGAGCCGGCGCCTGTGTGCGCCGCACACGTTTAGGGCCGACCCTGGTTACAACGCCTCTAATCCAAAAATGAAACCTGACGCGATCATCTATGCTCCTAGCTCAGTTTTTCCGAGTCATAATTCATTGCCAAATGGATCATAAGTGTTCAACAAATGGCATTTGGTTGAACACAAATACAGCTGCATGTCTCATTGTCTGAGGAGTCAAAGCCATAAATTAAAATTTCGAAATGCTTTCAATAGGTATCAAACTGGGCTAAGAAATTGATGAATATTGTGACATATACAGCATAATTCAGGAATATTTTCCTAAATTTACAAATAACTCGATAATGTACGTATTTTACTTTGAATTATTGTAAAGTAAACATAAACTGTGCATAATGTTTTCATTTACAGAAATCTAATCAAGAAAGTAATTAAAACAATAATCAACAAGGACGTAGGTGTATCATTCAGACGTTGTAATATGGTTTTATCAAGCATAAGTCAAACAAAAATAAACATTGAATATTTACTTCATTTTTAATCGGCGTCGTTTCCTTCGAACTCCAATTGACGGATAAAAGTTAGGTTATATTTTGTAGTCACATAAACAAAGCATATAAATGGGTTGAATAGTTATCATAGACAATATATTTAAATATTTTACAGCAGCGTTTCCCAAACTTTTCCCCCCGCGACCTGGTTATTTTAATATTTTTCTTTTGTGACCCACTAAATTTGTTATGGCCTATAATACTGGCCTATAGGTAAAATAAAACAGCATATACAGGGATGGCTGGAGGGGGCTCGCGCGAGCACCTTGTCAAGATAAGAAAATCATTCGTCTTATATCAAATCTGCAATTTCTGTAGATGGTTAAATTTTATTATGAAACAAGATTTTGTTACTCCTATAAAATTTTTCATATAAAACATTGACTTTGGCTGCATTATAAAAAAGACCCTAAGTAATTGTTTATTGTCTGACAATGTTTTAAAATACCGATTAAAGTATACTAGTTTAAGATACCGATGTTGGATCTTCACATTAATAGCCGATAAAATAATCACAAATCACTATGTTCGTAACATTGTCCTTTTTGCCCAATGATAAGGGTTTATTTTAGACGGCACATTTTTCAATCAATGCTAACGGTTATTTTGAATTTTTCGTTTGTCCAATAGGAATGGATCGCATATTTTTGAATTTGTCGTTCGTCCAATTGGAATGGACCTCTTTTTATATTCAAAATTCAAATTTTCTGGCTTAGAACAGAAGCATCGTAATATTATTGAGAGAACTTTATTTGAAAGTTTACATCGCTACGAAGTTTTTTGTGCCTCCTGTAAAATTTGATATGTGTGGGTTACGTCCCTTTTCCTTTCCACAGTCGATTTGTCCATACAGTCTTTATATGTTAAAATACAAAATTATTTACTTTGATAAACCTATATAGAAATTAAATGTACCAACAATTTATTAATGAGGTATTACGAAATTATGTAGTAAATATATAGATTTATTTGAGGAAATTGGCGATCCAGCATTTTGCTTGCTGCTACCCGGTACTGGGTCACGACCCATCATTTGGGAAACGCTGTTTTACAGGATAATATTATGAGGCACTAAAATAATACCTTTATGAACTTTTGATAAACTTGATTTTGAAGTAGAAAAATAAAAATTGGTACTGAATATTATCAATTCGGTGACTGTGAGCGTTACAGGGTCTGTGAAGCGTAAATTATGTAATATATTATGAATTATTATATTTTATTTATATCACATGACAATTTTCTAAGGGAACAAATTGAATGGTCAGAATAAAAATGTTATTCGGTCAGAATATTAGTTGCAATTGACTGTAAGAATTCGTTATCATCAAAATATTGAGAACAAATGAAAATATAATACAACTATGTTTCTTCGTAAATATCATGTAATAATAAACACATTATTTTGTGAAAAATAAATTTATATTCAATAATATCATCCGAATAAATCTTATTTTGTGCTGATACATCGAAGGAGCTCACAGCCACATAGCTCGCGTCACTAGAATTTGGTGTGTCACTGTATGGCGTGAAGTGTATAGACTGAAGGGGGGGAGGGGTCTTTTACTGAATTTTAATCTACCCACAGCACCCCCGAATATCATACCCACAAGCTGCCACTGATGATAACTATATTATGTAATTCTGTTTTTAAAATTATTATTGTAATAAGTGATCAGGCTTGATGCTAAACCCTGAATTCACTGTTTTTTGGCAATTCAGCATTGGGTTATTTTTACTATTTCTATAACATTGATTTTATGCATCTACATAAACTTTTTCTAGTTTCCTCATTCGATCTACATATATACAATCGGTAGCTCTAATTAATGAAGATGTAGGAGTAGTATTTTCATGATTTAATATATTTTAGAAATTCATTTTAAAATTTCAAGTCTACAGGATGTTAGGAGTCATTATTTTCAAAAACCTCGTGGTCATCAAGTAGTTGAAATAAAAGGTTGTGGATAGCACGTCTTACGTATAATATTACGTTAATTGCGAAGCGATTTTAAGTGAAATGGCAATGCTGTCCTACATGCCAACCATCCCCTCCAATTTCATCAGTTATCATCATACATTCATTAATATTTTTTTTATTTGAACTCATTTAACCTTTTGACCGCGGCTCGGATCCAGATCGGTTCAGATTGGACTGCTATAGCAGTCAACCGCGGTCTAAAGGTTAAAATACAAATTTTGCAGAAACAACTATATAAAATGAAAGTAACAATAATGTGTATTTATAAAGATACGTTCGTTGAGAATTTCAGCATTTCTACATCTGATATGATGAAATGGCAAACACTGATGACACTTTGTGCGAAATTATTCAACTGATTGACCAAATCACTGAAGCTCCGCGAGCTATTTATCACATAGGTCACACTCTGTAGTGGCGGAGACAGTTTGATATTTTCGTGCTGCGTGGCCTCGCGTTCCTTTCGACTACAACTCATGTAAAACACAGGGTGAGGTTAAATAATAGGGAAAAATACAATTGTATTGCATAATAAACAAAGACATTTTATAAAAAAAAACATTTTATTTCAAATATGTATCTTCTGAATACACTTCATACAAGATTATGATTTCCGAATATCCCTTTGTATTTAGAATCAACTCCAGTTATGATCTCTAGCAGTGACGCATACCCTTTCTTCTTCTTTGGCCATGTTCGCTCCCTATGTGGAGCATATGGCTGCCACGCGGCACCTCCATGTTTCCCTGTCTCCCGCCAATTGCTTTGCTTCCTCCCATGACATGCCAGCATCCCTCAGTTCCACCGGGTACATCCTAGCTCTCGAAGCTCAGTATACGGTTTTTCTGAGTCTTCGTCAGGTGCCATGATTCGCAACCGTAAAGCAGTACCGGCAGAATGCAAGCGTTGAATAAGTGGAATCTGGTTCTAATCGAGTACAGCTGTGTGTCCCAGACAGTCCGCATTGAATACCCTTTAGCTAGAACTAAAATTCTACCAATGGTGTCACTGCTTGACTTGCACTACGTCTGAAAAAAGTATGCATAGATTAAAACGCAGTAAAGCTGCAGGTGTAGGTGCGACTTATACTTGGATGATGCAATGTAATTAAAAAATGCCAAAAAAATATGAAACTTTAATTTTACTTATTTCCGTGGAACGTATTTTCTTCTTACAGCTTCGGATATACATAATGTTTTTTAACTTAAGCAAATATTTATTCACTGTAAAATAATGGTGGGCAAGAATGACATTTTTTTTTCATATTAATAAAAGATAAAGTACATATAAGAAGTATTCTGAGAATTAAATCAATGACACTATAATGCCCAATGAAAGTATTTCAAATAATCATGTTTTGGGAACCCAAAAAAGGTTAAAAAAAAAAAAACCTTCAGGTCAGGATTGAATAATAATACAAAAGAAATACAATTCTACCTTTCTGTCTCAATTGATCAGGTAAGAACTTGCTGATAGAGAAGCTTCATGTGCAACCAAGCTAGATTGTCGTCATAAGTTCTGGATTACCTGAAAAAGAATATCGTAATAGCAACATATACATCCTTGACTGAAAAAGTATGTCAATAACAGAAATAATTTTGACTTATAACCATAACAGGTTATAAGTCAATTAAATTGTTTGACAAGAGATAAAAAATTAGGTTGAAGATATTAGTTGTTCATACTTTAATGGTGATGTTAATCAAAACACGTTAAAAGCTAATTTCAGACTTTGACTGAAGGTGCTCGGTAGAATTTCAATATTAAATTTGAATCATTCAAATTTTGTGCATTTGTGCACACGATACGTCAGCATCATCCAGTCATTTCAAATATTCCTCGTAATAGTTCTGGTTCGTTCCTTGGTCTCAGATTTCTTCAGAAAAATCAAACCACTTCACCTCATATATTCTACGCAGGCATCTATTTTCGACGCTCAGTTTTCTCTTTGTCTGATTTTCATCAAGTATCAATTATTCACTATTGTAAACGACTTGAACAAATGGCATTTGTTTTTATTACAGATTGATTAATGCAATTTTTTTTTGGGAACAATTGAAAGAACAGTAGATTAATTTAAGTACATGATGGTAATTCTATAATGAATATTTACCAAATAGGTATTCCTCTAAATCGTTGAAGAATTGTACGAGATGAAGCTGCAGTCCTTGACATTCGTTGAAGAACTCTTTCTTCTTTTGATAATGCATCATTACATCACGTAATCGTTATGTTATTTTCTGTGGGAATATAAAATGTTAAAAAATATTCACACATTTATTTGAAATTTTAATATGAAGATAGATTATGTATGTATATAACTAATACACAGGATCCATAATCCGTAATCACGATAATTGTCCTTAAAAAATGAAAATTTTTGGATCTGACTTCTGAATTACGTGCGTGTCTTTCTGAGTAAACTGACTCACTCATTAAATTATCTAGTTTTCCTAGTTTCACAAGTATTTTGCCCATCAAAACACTATATCGATATCTGCTGTAGTTAATTTTAATTATGAAAATACCAATTTAGATATATTATTTAGATTCTCTTTAGTGAATTATTGTACACCTGTATCATTATAAATATATATTATAAATATAGATTTGAGTTGACTAGAGAAACTCAAATGATAATCCAACAGAAATGCATCTGAAAAAAAAAAAATTTGCTATAGTTAAATGGCTAATCATAATTGAGTATATTAATAAAGACAGTGTGTACACCGATAGACAGACATATTCAAAATGAAGGGACTCTTCCCTTTCACAGTAATATTTGTAGCCATAAATCCTTAAAATGAATTCCTTTGAAGACAGTATTTGTTCCGCATTTGGAAAAAAAATATTTACAACAATACCAAATATTAAACCCAAAGCAATCGGAGGAATCAGAGTTTTTCTCTCTATAGTATAGATCTCTAATTCCGTGTCATTTCATATTAATATCATCTAACCAATGAATTGTTTCAAATAATAAGCAGTCCTGAAACTCTTTTAGTACAAAATAACTTTATTTATTCCACGTATCGTGCTACAAACTGTGACACATGTTTTGCCTCTTTCTTCGTACGAATGATTCGTACTTAACCCTTTTAATGCCGGACGATTTTGCTATGCATATGCTAAAATTGCCAAGCGTTTTTTATAGAAAAAATCGTCTTTTACAATTTTTCAAAAATAGTATTGAAAAGCATTTTTTAGGAACTTAAAAAAAATACTTGTATTCTCTATGATCTATGGAAATAATATTAGGAGATATTATCTGCATTTTACAAACATGATACAACAATAAAAAATGTTAACGTTGATTAAAGAAAATTTTAAACAATCAAAACTATGTTCCCCTTAAAAAAACAGTTTCAAACATATTAATTTTGAAACACTTTTTATGTCATTATGTAGTAAAATCTATTAGTAGTCATTGAATGAAAAAAAAAATGAATATATTTTATTAGTTTACAAAGCACCAAATTTTTTCGCGTATTTGCACGCAAGTGAAAAGAGTGAGTTATCTATAATGTCACGTTACATTGCGAAAAGATTGATATGGGCCGATGGGATAGATTGATATGCCAGGCTGAAAAATCGGCCTGACACATTTTACGCATCTGTTAAATAACTCACATAATACAAATAAAAATTTAATAGGTATAAATTTGGTATCTGAAGCGCCAGGCCGAAAAATCGGCCCGGCGCATTTTTCGCATAGATAAAGAGGGCCGATTTTTCAGCCCTCCAGCATTAAAAGGGTTAAACAAGCATTTGTGAAAGTAAGATTGTCTGAGGATGCCTCTGAAAGAGGCGAAACACGTGCCACAATACGTGGAATATTCCAAGTTATTTTATATTTTATCTGCCGAATCCATTGAAAGTATCAAGTTTACTTTATCGTAGAAGGATTGCAAAAAAGCGTGCAAATTGATGTTATAAGTGCAGAAGAAAGCAATGAACCCATTTTTTGACTACCATTTTGAATTACAAGAATTTGGGTGGATAGAAAGGAGTTATGCAAGTATTTAATAAGCTCACAAGGGATACAGATGAGTCACAATACTGTGCCAACAAGAGTGTAACCTCGCAGTTGTATCAGAGTTGATATTTCTCGATCAAAGACGTTGTAAAAAAGTGAACACTGCCAAACTCTATAGATTAGATTTATGATAAAAAGATTTGTTATGAAGACATTCCTAATTGCGTCTACCGATTGTAAAACACTAATTTGACAATAAAAAATGTTCGGTAGGATAAAACTTTCTTTCACCAAAAACTCACAACCCTACAGTGGAGCCTCAGTAACTTCCTTTAGTGATCAGGTTGCAATTTCCTTGATTGGAGTTCTAGTCGTTCATCCTCGGAGACGAGGAAATTTTCGACGATCTCTGCATTGATGCAATGTGACCGCATGGAATACAACACGAATGAGCTGTAAAAAAAAAACCCTGGCCGTGTCGGAGATGTCGCCGGCGGCACCTAAAGGATGTGGAATATTTCAGGGCAAATTCAAATCAAACAATAGACTTACCAAAAAAAGACAAACAACGATCGGACGGCGGCGGACACTTTGGACTCAAACGGAAAACGCTGACGAGTAAGCGACGACGGAACCTCTTCATAGCAAAACCAATACATAGGATGTCGACAACACTGTAAATATCACTTCCAACAAAGACTGACAGTAAAACATATTAACAATATTATTGTAAACATATGTAAAGAATATTCGAGCAATGTAAAATTACAATATACATTATGATCAACTATACATACTAACTTTTGAAGACTTGATGATTTCCAATTTGTGAGAAACCGACAACATTTCCCTATAATCTTCAAAGCGTTCTTCAATTTCTGTTGACAGTGAGAAAACTTGCTATCTTTGGCAAAACGAATGTGACAATTTTATGATACAAGCAGCCACAAAATCCAGAATCATCACCTATAATACATCCGTTAGAAGTTTGTGACAATCGAGCTCCCTGATAATTAATGAAATGTAAGACAGAAGAAATTTGCAGTTCAACTACTTCCATACTGTTTTACTAGTTGTTTAATATACAATGACTGCATTTGAGTTTTGAAAATAAGTCAACTTTGGTATTTCAAATTCCATCTGTGAATCCATCCTTCAAATTGTAAAATGATATAACGCCGAGTCTAGAGCATACATAACAAAATTGTTTCCTTAAAATAATTCCAGGATCACTCGAGGACGAAGTGACCGACAAATAATACATCCAATTCTGAATCAGCCTCAGACTTTTGAAATTATTTCAGTCTTATATATAAAAACAACATTCAAGATCAAAAGAATTTTTGATTATTACGTTCAGTGACAGGCACACCGTACGACTAAAGACGAGTCTCAGATTCCAAAGAAAATTAACCGACTGTAAAACGCAATGACAAAACAAGAACAAGACGTAAAATAGAACATTAATTCTCAACAATTAACTGCAGATTAGCAAAGACAGGACTGTTTTAATATTTATGCGATTCACATAGAAAAAGATGGGCTTCGGTTTGCAAGATTTCTGCACACTGTATTGACGAGCATCAGTAGAAAGTTCTTAATGGAGAAATATTCACAGCGTGGTGACGTTACGTTGGTGATAAAATAATAGACAAAATAATTAGGACAATTTATTTAAAGTATAAAATTACATATATATAAAGATGTCACAAACTTGAGATAACAGCGAGTTCGATAAAAGAATGACAGTAACCTAATGGAACTACTTCAGTTGAGCCGGTGATAACTTGAGATGGTCAAGGCCTGCTTAAGGTACCAAAACGAGCGAAATGTGCACAACGCTGATTATATCCAAACGATCGAGTGTCCAAGAATAAAATGTAAACAATATGCGAGGAGAAAACTGCTTCATAAAAAAAACTCGTACGACAACCAATCTATGCTAACGTCTTACCTTATAACCTAATAATGTTTTATACGCTACGGAAGATTAAGCGATTGAATTCAGACGTCACTACGGCAAACTGCATGAAGAGCGTGAATCAAAAAAACCTCTATCGATAAACTATCACGTGTGACAAAGATTTATCCTTTCAATAGTATACGAAAGCTGTTAAAAAACGCAACCTTTTCTTGAAGTTTAGCATTCGAAGTATCGCACGTCTATGGTTTTTCCGTCAACTCGTGTCCTGTCAAATAGTTCTGTTATTCATCATGAAGGAAAATATTGTCAAATAATAAATAACTGATAAACTATAATAAGTAATAAACTAATATAAGTGATAAACTTTTTATTAACATCTCCTATTATGGAGCAAACAGTTCCGATTGGAGCTTCTCAAAACAGGTTCCCATAGAAGTCCAGCGAAAAATAATGAAAAGCATTTGCAAGTCACTCAATTTCTCTCTCTTCAAAAAGGTAACGAAAGAAGAAAAAAGCTTGGGAAACAACTTGTATAATACTAAGTTAGGCTTCCTCTACAATCTGTTTTCAGGATCGGAGTAATGAAAATATTAAACATCCATGCTTGTCGTTAAAAATCTATAAATCGGTTTAAAATTTTCTATCCAGGGATTTGAACTCTCGAGCTTTGTGGTTGATGCACTGGAGCATGAGTTCAAGAGTATGGAGTTAAGGCGGTTATACAGTCGAACTTGTTTATTACGAGGAATATGGGACCGACTGATTTTGCTCGTTGTAAGCATTACTTGTAATATCAGAGAATATATATTTTTAAATGCTTACAAACATACCCATCACATGATGACATGAAGTATCTTGAGCGGTCACATAATACAAAGTCGCAATTAAATAAAAATACACAACTAGAATTTATTTACACACCCGTAACACACATATTACATTTTTCTGTCAATCCACTTTTCTTGTAAAATTTAAAATTGATGCTTGTTTCATTGTTTTCACTCTCTTTGTTCGTAAATTTCCCCTCAAATCACTCAACCCATTAAAAGACTCTAGTGTAGTCTCAGTGCTCTGTGCAAAAAATCACAAGTAACTTGTCCAATATATCACGAGCTCTGGAAATCGTGAAAAATTTTGACGATATTTTTGCACGGTATGCCTGAGAAGTAGCTTGTTATAAAAGTGAATACATGTATGAAGAAAACCATAAACTAACATCCGAGATCTCGCCATTTCCGTGATCGTAATAACCGAGTTTGACTGTATTAAATATGTATTTACATTTTTATTGTCTTGACACAACTTGACAGTCAACACAGTGGGAAGAAAACCTCGAAAATTGAAAAATTATTCATCAAAATAGTTACAATTTCAGCTAGTCTGCCAACAGATAAATTGTATCAAGCAAGGAATCAATCTTGGCTTATATTTGAGTGTATGTAAACTCTTAAAATGTATATTTTGTAGTAATTAGTATTTAAAAAGTCTTAAGAGTGATTTTTGGTGGACTCTCAGAATAGGTCAAGCGTCAAATGTAGAATACATCTACCAACATAACTATGGTGGCTGCTCACTTTGAAGCAATCCACCTAAATATATACACGATAAGTCAACAAGGTATGGTAAAAGGATACTGACAGCTTGTGAAGCGCCCCACTCACTTTGGAAGCGGATGACAGCCGTTTCGCTGTCGATTTTTTCAGCAAACTTCACTTCTCCTGCTTCAGAAAACTTCTCACGCAAAAGCTGCCATGTCATAGAAGATGGCAACTGAACAAAATAGCAGCAAAAATGTTAACAATATATCGATAAGCCGGTGGGTTTTTCGTATATAATATTACACAGTCCATCGTTATTATTAGTTTCATTAATAATTGACTCACGTGTCGAACGATGATAATTTCCATGGATTTTACAGGCAAGTCATTGGACTGGTTACCGCCTCTGCCGGAGAACTGCTGCATGTGATGAGACATACGCGGAGGCGAATGGTCCCTGTCCATTTTGCCTCCACCCATTCCCCCCTGCCTTAGCGGGGGAGGAAAATTACCTTGTCCGCCTTGCAGTCGTCCAAAATTGCCACCCATGTTTCCATTGCCCATCAAACCTAGTATGTCAATATTAATAGTAATTTTCATATCATGTTTTTTTACTTACTACCTAAATATACTTAACCCTTGACCTAAATTTATATTTTTTTTCAGTTCATTTCATTAATTTGTTTTAATGTTGCAGTGAGACAACATTCTTCTTATGTATAATACATGTTGACAGTATTTAAAAGATTTTAAATTCATTTAATTTTAATATTGATATATTGACTGTGGAAAGGAAAAAGGACGTAACCCACAGTTTTTTCCGATAATCACAATATATCAAACGTGATACACGTTTTATCAAAAGGATGCAAGCTGCAAATGCCGAAATAGTATCTAAATGTAGCTTTTATGTTTCAAAAAGATGTGCTTGTAAAACATTGAAACCAAGAAAAAAGACTGAAATAAAGGTTTTTTCTATACAATTTCTTTAATTAATATTAGATTATGTCAATTAAACACCAGTTTAGAAGTCTCTGTGAATTTCAAGGTTATGTATGATTCATAATTTGCATATGACCCAAAATCATCAAAACACGTTTTTTGTGCCTCCTGTAGAATTTGATATGTGTGTCCTTGTCCTTTTTCCTTTCTACAGTCGATATGTATCTTTTAAAGGAATATAGGTGAAATTATGTTAATTTGAACCCAGAGAAATGCAGAATCAAATAATTTGAATTGATTTATAAATGATAACATTATTGAAATAATTGTATAAATATAATAAATATAAAGTGATATAATATTTTGACACTTCAAGTTTTAACTCGATACTGTGATTAATGATGTGAATTGATTGATGAAACTGACCAGAGAGGTTGTTGAATTGAGCGTTTTGAAGTTGTCCATTTGATGCCATGTCTTGCATACTGTTGCCGCCTTGACTTAATCCTAAGGCAGCTGCTCCTCCCAAACTGTTCAAATCACCAGCTGCAGCCAAACCCTTCAAAAAACATTCATTGAATATTATTTTCGTTATGTGGGCAAAATCTTCTCCACCGATTTCAACATTTTTTAGTTTAGTTCCCTCAATCGTTTTCGAAAATTATATCTAGTCAGTGAACCTTGGTGTCTTGTCTAACCGGATCGGCATTACTTTTTTAATCACTATTAATTTTTTATAAACTATCAATTCTTGGTGAAAAAGAATAACATTTAAATAATTGGTTTATTTAAAAAATAGATAGACTCTGACTTCTATAAGTTTGCGCACGGAAATGCGATGACCGTTGAAACTAAATATGCAACCCCCCTCCGCAAAGCGCATTCTACTTACCTCACTTAGTCCACGAGTTTAGTCTGTATTGAAAAGTCGTGCCGTCATCATACTGATTATCGCTTCAATCATGCCTAAACCTTGGCGCTCTCAAGCTAAAAATATCATCGCCAATGTAACTAAGTTTTGTAAAGAATAAAAGTTAAACGGATCACCATTAATTCCACTGGAAAAAGCAATTGAACGAATTGCAAAAATGACAGTTATGAAATCACTGTATTACCAACTTCTAAAAAAAATCCCCAATTTTAAAAAATTGGGAAATTTATAAACTTTGATTTAATTGAGAGTCAAAGTATTATTTGTTTTTTTTTTTAAACAATAAATAATAAAATAACTGTTTTTTATACACACTTTGTATATTCAATATTTTTAGCAATATATAAATGGCTTATTTTAAAATATGAACGAATCCTAATGGCCTTTTCCAAAACAGCTCTCTTTTGCTATTCCATTTTTGTTAATTATAGATGTGAGTGTAAGAACAATTTAAAATATAAAAAAGATGGTCAATACAGGAGACAAGCTTATAAAATCACTCACAAAACAAAGGCTATGAAAAAAAAACTAGCATAATAGACGATTTTGATTTTGCCATCAGGCAGAGTTCAATCTTTTTACAAACTTTTTTTTTTTTTTTTAATCCATGTCCGCTCCCAATGTGGAGCATATGGCCTCTGAATAGAGGTATCTTAACAGAAGTTTTTTCTACGAGAACTGTTTGTTACTCAGTCGCTCAACCTCACTTTTTTCAAAGTGAGTAAGGAAAGAAGGATAAGACTAGAACAGGACTAGTGGTTGGCTAATCGCTATTCTACGCCCAGTTATTAAAGGATTAGAAGGATTGGAAGAGAGGAAATGATGTGAATTGACATCACAAACAACCAGTCTTCGATCACAACTTTGAATTGAATAATTTTCAAATTCACTGTGGTCTGACCGGGAATCGAACCCAGACCTGCGTGATCGGTAAAGCAAGCTCTTACCAACTGAGCCACAGCAGGCGACACTAAGAAAAGAAATACCGACGCTTTGTCCAAGTCTTTTAATGGTTTTAAAAACCGATATAAATTATCAAGGCAAACCATAGTACATATTGAAACTCATTTACTATTTATATTAAAAACGTATATATTTTTTTGAGTATTAGGGAATAAAGATTTTCGAATTCTGGCAATCTTTTTTTTGTGACTGTTATACAGGAAATGCATGCAGCGCCACGGTCCCACACGCACTGGTATAGCAGTCACACAGTACTTTCTTATTTGATTCTTGACTGGATGGTTGCCAGAGACGAGTTATCTCATCAATAACTAATTAAATTAATAATTGCAAATTATAGCGGGCGTGCTAGTTACAGGTGTACTTCTTTCCTACAGCCAGAAGGTTAATCAGTGAAAACAGTATCGATGAAGTTTCCCAATCTTGTTTAATTTTAATGGTATTTTCAATTATTGAGGTTGCGTGCTTAGAAAAATATTAACCAGTCTCACCTGATATAATATCTTCACTCGCACTAAGCACAAATACACAGATGACTGAGAGTTTCAAAAATCAAATTTAATATACTGAATAAATTTGTCTAATAATGAACTAACCTGTTGGATCAACTGCGTCTGAAGGGAACCCAAGCCTGTGAGCCCCAGGGCTTGAAGATTTAATCCTGCGCCAACTCCGAGCCCTCCATTAGCTCCAAAATTATTCGGGTTCAGCGTGTTGAGGGCCAATCCGGCGGCCGGTACCGCTCCCAAAATGCCAGTGCCAATTCCTGTGTGCACTTGCTGATTTATGATACCCGTCGAATTGCAAGCTTGCTGCGGGATGCTCCTGGCAACGTCCCGGAGTGGCTCTCCATTAGGACCCAGACCGACCCCGATCCCTTTCAATCCTTCTGGAAGGACGGTTTCTGGTTTTTCTGACACGTCTCGGTCCATTCTGACAATAAGTTTGCGTTCATACAGCACTTGTTTATCAAACATCGATATTGCCTAAAAATTCAATTAAACAATGACTTTTTGTTTGAATTAACTTGTTATATTCTGCAAATATAAATAAAAAAACAAACAGTTGTTTTTTTTTTACCGGATCCCTGGTTGAAAGAAATCGACCGCCACTGATAGCTACATTTCCTAGAGTTCTGAGGTGTGCGATACACACCTAGCACACCCTGAATCTACGCTCCTGATAACTACACAAAGAGGTTAAATGTCTTTAGCATTTAAATACACAGTCTTAAATCTGAATATTCCATAAAATTATGCAACCGAAAATTTACCTAATCTGTATTTTATTCCTGCAGCATTTCATCAATAATACAAAATATCACGAGCAATTGAGAAACTAACAACTTCTGAATAAATGATATTTATAGTTTACCTGGACAGCTTCAACGGGATGATCATATCTGACAATAGCGAAACCTTTGCTGTTGCCTTCCGCATCTACACTCAACTCGATGCTTCTCACTTTTCCGGCAAGTTTGAAAACTTCTTTCAGTTTCGCCTTATCAACTTTATAATCCAACTGCAAGAAATACATCATTGTTCAATATATGCCACGTTATCAATAAAAACTCAGTAGGTAGCGTTTATTATATTATAATTTTATAAGTAAAACAAATCGAATACTTACATTAGCGACAAACAATCGATTAAATAGGGGTCCGTTGACACCAATCGATTCCAGAAACTGTGTGCTCAGTCCGTAACTGTTGAATCTTTCATTGGCAACATTTTGACCGCCTCCTCCGACACCCATCGGACGATTCCAGTTATCATTACCTCTGCTCGATCTAACGATTGACATAGAGATAAATAAATATTATGGCGCTGTTCACAATACATACTGAATAAACATTTATATAAAAAAAGTATATTATAACCTCATATTTCCTCCATCTCTGTCATCTTTATCTGATCTTCCTCCTTTGTTAATGATATGTCCATATTTGTCTCTTTCGTTAACTGAAAAAGATTATTAATTCGAGTACTTAAAGAGAACAAGAGCACTTATCCGATTAATAATAAGAAATGATCTGTACACATTTTATTCTATTAGCTTTCAACACTTTGAGCATCAGCCTATATCAGGAAAATATCCCTGTGCCTAGCTCATCGCTGTAAATTGCTGAGGTTCCTAATTTAGTATTGTAGCATAGGCCAGTGCTTCCCAAACATTTTCATTCCACGGCCCCCTAAATCTGAAATAAAATAATATGCGCCACCTCTCAATACAAAACGTGTTCTGCGGCGGCCCCTGGAGAAATTCCGGGGCCCCCAATCTGGGAAGCACTGGCATAGGCCACACCATTGTGCATATTAAACTTACCAAAATCTTCTTTTATAACCAGTTTCCTGCCTTGCAAGGGATATCTATGCATAACTTCCATAGCTCTTTTCACGGACTCTGCATTCTTAAAGCCTACCACCCCGCAACCTCGGGGTTTGTCACCGTCATCATTGAACAGGTCCACGTAAGTAACATCGCCAACCTGCAAAACAAAAAAATCGGTTCAGTTGGCGAGTTGAAGTTCAATTCTAAATAGGGAAGCACAGTTAATTGTAAGCTGTGCCACCTTATCAAAACAATTCTGTTAGAAAACAAAGATGAATATAGAAATAATTAGTCATTTCTCGATTTAAGACCACCTCAACGCTCATCCATTCGTACTCATAATGAAAAAAAATCTATGCATTATCACACACTTACCGATAATTCTTACGAGACGGATACTCCAGCTTAATACTAAGAAATATATTTGTACATAATTATATTAAGTAACTGTGTGGAAATTCATCGATTTCAAATTGTCAACTTCATTATGCTATATAACTATGTGTGTGATGTTTTTTTTGTCTTTCTGCATCATAAGATTTTCCTAATGGAATTTAATTTTAATCTGTAGATATATACTACTGGGCGTAAATCTGTTTGTATTCAATTAATTTCCAGGAATTAATGTCAATAGTAACACATGTCCACAGATGAACTCGATAAAGATACAGGAACAAATAAGAATTTTAAGCATTATCCTTATTTTGATGACATAGTATTAAAAAAATATTACACATGTTGGACTTTATCACCCGTAACACAAGTCTTTTCAGGAGGTAAAATTGTAATATTAATGTACAATGCTTTGGTTCGAAGCAGACTATCTATTGGGTCGATTGTTTGGCCCCGAGAGGCTTGAAATATACCCTTATGGTGGAGAAGATTCAGAAGAAATTTGGGCGTATGGATATTAGCCATGGATTTATCCAACAAATTTTCTCTTAGGCATACTAAACTTTAATAATAGTTTGAATGTTCGAAGAGAAATGTACCTGGCCATATATTTCTTTTGGCTTATACGAGACCAAAATGAGAATAACACCATTCTTGAGAAAGTAAAACTAAATTTTCCAGATTATTTTTTGAGAAATCGTAGACATGAATTGTTTGTTCCCCCAAGGTTTAAAACCAACCTGCCAATCAGTGGTGTATGGTGAGTGTTAGCTTTGGGTGTGCTGTGTATGAACATATATATATATATAAAAAAAACCATTAGGTATACGAAAAAAAGGTTTACTAATTGAACCACAAGCAGTTCTTGATGAAAAAGTTGTATCAAAATACCTCCATTGGGAGGACATATACTCCACATTGGGAGCGGACATGGATTGAAAAAATATATATCAAAATGTTTTGAAAACTATTTGTAATTATAAGGGTAAAATAAAATAAAGAAGTATAAATATTAGTAATAAATTATATCACACCAGAATATCAATGAAAAATGACCTGTTAGAATAATCTAAGAACAATACAAAAGTAGACGTGAAATTTTCTAAAGAACGCCCGAGAAACCTCATACATGACGTGTGAGCTGTCAAGAAAGAGGACGACTTTCACCTTAAAGATGCGTACAAAAATATTCGCTCCACGCAACGTGTACCTAGACTGCGCGACTGTATGCAGTCGTATAGGAAGGCAGGTCGTGCGTTTGTTCCGGATGTGCACTCCCTGAATATACGCCCCTGCTGTCAATGGGGATGCCACTGGGAGAGCTTTAACAGTGTTTAACAATATTGCTTTGGATGTCAACATATTCCACGTGGATGCGGGTGAATTTCGACGAATGCTATTTTTTATGTATTAAAGTAGAGTTTGTCGGAGCTCACCAGTTGACTTCCATGCCATTTTTTTGTCTACTGCTTTTAATATTAAATTGTATTATGTTTTTTTCTTCATTGTAAAAGTTTTAAATTTATAATTTGACAATCTTATGCAATGTTAATTAATTAAATAAATAAATGGGAATTTGGATTCAGTTTGAGGTGTGTATCACTACTGTTTACATAATTTATGAAACATAAAACAAAAAAAGGCAACAATTACTCACATGATGTCTGAACAGATCTTTCACATCAGTCCATTTATATTCATAAGGAATGTTGGAGACATATACTCGAAACTGGTTTTTGTCAGGAGTACGATCTCTGGAATTAACAACATCAGAAAACCGTGACGGCCTGTCTCCCCTTCTACTTCTATCTCTGTCTCTCTGTTCAATATCCATTATTATTTATTATTATATATAAAAATATCCTTTAGAATACCTGAAAATTTAATTAATTTTAAGTATGCAGGGTTGTAGATCTGTTTTGAAAGCTATCGACTCCAGATAGATGATAATTAAGGTTGGCTGAATTTTCTAGTTTTGATACACTTACACAACAATAACAAATGGATACTAAATACAATTGATATGATTTCATTGCTGCTTTAAACATAATGAGTAGAAAATTGAGTGTTTTAGTAAATAGGTTGTGATAACGTGACAACACGTACTTAATCATTGCAATTTGGAAGATATTAAAAAAAAAAAAAAACTATACATTACTAACAGTCTGGCAATGATGGTGTTCCAGTGAACATTTATCCGATTTGAATTTGGTGTTTGTTATAAAAACAAGCAAAAAAAACACAATATTTAAGGAAGTGGTTGTAAAATCTGTTTGTCTTAGGTTATATTTTTTGATAAACTAGAGATGTTGAAACAAATTTATAGATTTTTTACGAGATTTTAAAAGCTTCTTGCCTTGAATTATTCGTCACCATTCTTGTAGTTTGTATAATGCGTATTGTAACACATTTCTGTGAGAAATGTTTGTGTAGATAGCACCCTACCTACTTATCGGCGACGAAAGCTTCTGTATATATAGATATTTTAACTCACACACAATAACATACCTGATTAAGTTGATGTCTTGTCAATTGTTAAAATATAAGCAATACGCTAGATTTTATCCATTCATATGTGATAAATCCTAAGAATGCAATCGCATTAGAAGAGATATCCTAAAACATTCAATCGCGTACACAGATAACATAACAAGACTTATAACCACTTATAGCACAGCTGGCCCAAGCAAATCCGCCCATCAACGACAATAAATAAAACATTTTAGATTGTCGTTGATCGAACGCGTATTTTTTTACATGATTTCAATGATCAGAATATTATGTCGTCGAAATAATTTGTTTTTACTACAAATAAAAAAATAAATATATTAATTATATAATTTTCTGGAATATGTTTATCATCACACTTGATGTAAAGATTTAAAAGTAAAATAAATGGTAATAAACATTACCACCTATATAAATAGTGAATACATATAGGTAGCTATGTAATAAAACATTGTTGACGACGTTCATGTGTAATCTTTTTGTGACAGTGATCTATTAAAAATCGTTTGCCTTTTTTCCAAATAATCGTGGAAACTAATTTTACAGAATTTAAAAATAGTTTTAAATATTTTATTTAGATATTTTGTATAATATATATTTATCTCCCAATTATTTGCTGCTTAGAGAAGGTTGGATGTTTTTTAGTAAAAAAGTTATTCCCATCTGTACTTTATTTATCTATGTCAAAAATTGAAGAAAAATGTTTACTTTGTTAAAGGATGGT
This sequence comes from Himalopsyche anomala, assembly GCA_031772345.1. NCBI lineage: Eukaryota > Metazoa > Arthropoda > Insecta > Trichoptera > Rhyacophilidae > Himalopsyche > Himalopsyche anomala. The sequence continues at coordinate 13,671,578 of CM062834.1, forward strand.
TAAAGTTTTTAGGTTAAATGAAAACTTTTTTTTTTAAATTTATACTTCGATTAAAAGTTTTTTTTATTTTTCAATTTAAAAAAATGGTATAGCTAATGCCAATGCGCCAAATATTTTAAAGTTGAAAGAGCATACAAGAAAAAACTCGATGAGAATTTTAGTAATATAAGTCACTCGAGATAAACTTAAAACATCACAAACACCCATGTCTTAGGTCTCAAATTTAAATATAAAAATCTAAATTTGACATTGACTTTACCGGGAATCGAACCCAGACCCATCTGGTCGGTAAAGCAAGCTCTAACCAATTAGACCACAGCGGGCGACACAGATTATCATGCTGTTTTCAAAATCCAATATTACTAAAGCACAAGATCGAAAAATTCGTGATGTTAAGACTGGTTAACAGCTTAACGTCCGCTCGTTTTTTATAGAATTTCACCTGGCGGCCGGGCAATTTTGCGAAAAATTCGCAAACAATTGTAATTTTACTAAATTCACTATAATTTGTAAACAAATTGAGATATCTTTACCAAATTTAATTTTCTAGCTTCCAGATACTTAGCCGCATAAATCAATGTCATTTGAGCAGTGGTTCTTCATCTGTATATTGCATACTTATGTTGTGTACTGAAAAAACCTAAATCTACTAAAAGATCTTCTTTTAAAATATGCAAAACCTACTTTTTCACATTGTTTACGTGTACATACCATAGCAAATTTATATTTTCAAATAATAATACTATAAATTTACATTACTATAGCAAATTTATATTTGCTATAGTAATGTAACATAAAAGAATATATTTCAAAGGAATATTTTTTAATTTATTTCGTAAACATAAGTTGAGAACCCCTGTCACTAAGTTTGAATAGGTCATAATATTATCAACCACTCCTTTAAAAATTCAAAAATTGTTTTCGGCCGTCATAAAAATGCAGCATCGCACGCCCAAGCAATAAATCACTAAGCAATTCGTAACTCTAAGGGCCCCGCCCCAAAAATGCATCTGGACGACAGGATACCCTGCTAATATTACGTATGTATATCGTCGCTAATCGGGGAAACAAACCAGGCACGATTTATAAATCAAATATTTAAACAGAACGTAAAATAATATTATGAAAAATCACATACGAAAAAAAAAAGTCTACCGTCTAGGGGTGTTTTTTCACGAAATAGTTTTGCATAAAAATAATTTATTTTTTGTCAAATAATGCGTCAATATGTATACTACCATTTCTCGTTCACATTCGAAATCAAACTCGATCCTAACCAAGTGATTTTTCAATATAATGGACTGTATGACGTAGGACGCGTATATGCGTCCACGGCCCGCAACCGTTGGATTTCAAAGACTTAAATACGCGTCCACGGTCGTTAAGCTGTATGTAGCATATTATGTTATTTTGTTTTGTGAGTAAAACGGTCTATAGCGACATTTATTAATAAAAAAAAAATGTAAACATTCGTGTAAGTGATAAAATCTAGTTGAATATGATTTTAAAAACATCCCAGTTATTAAAAGAATTCCTTATTATAATATTCCACTAATAGTTTACTGTATATAACAAGCAGGGAGCCAGTAGCGTGATTAAGCAGCAACCACGTTCTTACAATAAATTAATTAGTCTCAAACAATAAAACTTATTCATTTAAAAAAAAAACGTTAGCAAAATAAAATACATCATTAAACATGTCACAGGCTCCCTATTCATTTTTTACCGATAAGTTATTGGAATAGAATTATAAGGAATGCTTAATTCAACTAGGTACGATGTTTTGATAATCGTATTAGGCTAGATTTTATCAATAATATGAATGTTTCTAAATAAGTCAATTTGTCGTTATTAAAGATGTCGTTGTAGACTTGTAGAGTGTAAGCCGTTGAAATAAAATTAGCCCATTTATATGTATATTAAATCTATGCCCACTCCCAATGTGGAGCGTATGGTCTCCTAAAGCATCTTAATAGATACTTTCACGAGAGCTGTATTCGAAGAGAGTAGGGATAGGAAAGATAGGGATATGACAGGATAAGGGATAATGATAAGGCTCTCACAAAGGCTTGAAGTCAACGACGTTGCCCACTGCACCGCGGATCCAACAATACACAATATACATACTAGAAAAAAAATGAATGAGATGTTTTTCCTAGTAATTATTCTTTGAAGCAAATGTTTACTCAACTAGAGGATTTTCATATTTTTCGTAAACATTGAAAGTTGACTGGTAATGAATTATTTGAAGACGACCTTGCTATCCGTTTTTTTTTTTAATTCAGCATCTAGTCACAACAATGAAAATTGTAACATTAGCCCTTTCAATAATTCAATCGGTTGTTATAGCGTTAATATTTTTTGTTGTGCTAATTCATATGTTACTTACCTTATTATGAGAAGGCAGGCATTTGATGACAGTGATTAAAATTACAAATGCTTAACGACAAGTATTGATGACACTTGTGCTTCTAAACAATACAATTTAAAATGCAGAATGCGTCTATTTAGATTTCAATAATACGGCCAAAGAGGTAGTTAAGAAAAACCCATTTATGGTATTGTAAGAGTGTTATGTTTGCAAGAAAATCATGTGACTAAATAAAGTCGACGTTCATTAATTTTTCATTCCGTAAGTGCAGCCATTGGTATCTAGGCACTTATATTTAATTATTGTGTTTTTGTCGTCGAAATTTGAAATATACGTAACCTGTCGTTGATTTTTATTCTTCCTATTTGAATATAGAACATAATATTGTTACAATCTATTTGTAAATTTGTAAAGTGCTTAGGTTGACAGCAATGTTTGCTAAATTTGTTTGTATGAAATTGGAACATATTAAAAATAGGAATTTAAATTTACTTAATAATAGTGTAATTATAATTGACTCAATGCAGATCGTTAGGGGTTTGAAAACGTCTCAGTTCATTTAGACTAATAAACATGGTACTGGCATACTGTATACCAAGGGTCGGCAACCCTTTGTTGTAAAAGTGCCAAATATTTTACGTGGGGATTAATGCGGGTCGCACTTGGGTCACATCATAGCAGTCTTAAGTTCCAAGCAGTGCTGTAGAAAATCAGCAAATTCTGAGCTGGCCGTTGAATCCCTGCCTTTACTAACAAATTGTATGGCGGTTATACGTAGATCAACTCTAAATTCCAATTTATGAGCTTATTTTTCGTTAAATGTAACATGTATGTTTGAAAGATTTCTCGTATGGATATTCTGTGATTCGTTGGTGTTATTAATTTACAATTTACGATACATCGGAAGGGCCATATATGCAAATTAAGTAATGATTGTAAGAAATATAGCGAATGGCAAGATATGCGACATGTGGTAAAAACCAATAAAACTTAACTTCCCACTATTAAGTATCACAATTACATAAAATATAAATTACATAAACGACGGTAAAAAGCGGAATTCATATAATATTATATAAGATTTTGACGCCTATTGTGATATTATGAAATACATGCTGCGTCTTTTATCATATAATAATGGCAATATACCAAGTAAATGATGATTTAATCAATAACAATATAAAAAAAATAATGAAGTGAATTGTGCTATCCTAGTTTCACTTACTGATTTTTGATTACTGATATGACTTGAGAAATCTTATGGAAAGATTGAGTGACGAACCAGTGTGCACAAATAAATTTCGAGATTAATATTAATTGATTAAAATCCCAATAATGACGTTGGTTTTTTTAATGAACTATCCAACCTCATATTCTGTATTGAAATATTGTAAAATAAAAAATTTAAATAAAATGATTTGGCATCTTTGTTTGCTTTTGTTCTCAGAGATTTTTATTAAAAAACCTTAGAAAATGTGATTTTTTCTCATTTAAAAAATGATTTAATTGAAAAGATATATAATTACAATATATCTATGTATTTGCTTCAAAATAATAGTAATCAATGGTTTCATAATGATGTGATATTACTTTGAAAATTATGACGCCGGCCCGCTCATCTGAAAAAAGTACCTGTTTTCAACTCAATAGCATGGCTTTCACTATAAGGGGCTTTGGTCACATGCGTTGCGGCGAGAATCTTGAAGGCCGCACTATGACGCCTCGCGGGCCGCAGGTTGCCGCCCCTGCTGTATACTATTTCTTCAGCGATGGGCTGTCAATACTTTAACAAGGGACTCGCGTAATCTCAGAGCTATCCGTAGTCTTCGGAGAAGGAGTGGAAGTTTTTATCACTTTTATTATATAGTTATATTAAAAGTTATATTATATATATTTAAGTAATCGAAAGTTATTAAAAATCTATATAAGAACATACCATAGTTTGCAAGAGCGGAGAGTTCCAATATTGACGCAGAAATGGGTCAAATAGTTACTATTCTTTTCGCTCCAATTCCATGTTTTAGACGTTATGCTTAAACTGTCATAGATAATTTATAGTCAGAAATTGCAATATTGGTTTTTATTAATTTAACCAAAGGCTCTTGCAAGTGTCTCCAAGCTTCCTCCATCACACCCCTGCATTTCTCTATCCGACATAGAAGATAATATTATCAGAACGTATATAAATTACATTATTATTATTATTAAAAAATAATAAATTACGTTAGTTATAATATTTTTATAATTGTTTACTTACACTCAACTCTTTTTTTACACGGTCGATTTGTTCAACAGAAACTGTGTAAAAACTGATAGAATTCATAGATAAATTAAACGTACGAATTGAAGTACGAGTTGAAAATTTATCCAGACACCCAGATTAGAACAAATGAAGTTTAGTATCGACTCGGTACTTTAGTATAATCATTAGATATATCAGAATTCATAGATAAATTGAAAATTGGTTGCCTGAATTTAAAAAAAGCACGTTATTTTAAAAAGGAACAACATTTTGGAATATAAACTAGTGTAAAAAAGAGTAATAACGAAGACAAAATATTATGCATAATATCATAGCAGTATAGGGGGCTTTGATAATATACATTTTAATTAAGAATAATTAAACTATTCATCGCTTCTTAATTATATACGGGGACTGCTATGAGGACTGGATATAAATGGCTTTCATCACTAGAAACGTCCAGGGTTAGCAGCTGACCGGATTTTAAGAGAACAGGTTCCCAAACTTATTTGACCCATGGCCCCCCTTTCAAACACAAAATTACACAAGGCCCCTGGAAATTTATCTTTTTTTAAATAAATAAAACAGAACAATGTAGTGAACTTATTTTTTAATACACTTACTTGTAGTGTTATAACTAAGATACGCCGATACTTAAATTGTTGAGTAATTAATATTTATTAAATAATCCTAATGAGAAAGACGAGCCTGTATGTATGTCACCAATATTTTCATATCGAGTCTTAGACACACAATAAAATATTATATTTCGCTCAAAATTATGGCACATAATCAAATGAATACGATTTGCAGCACGCCAGCACCTGAGTCCCCGACTAAAAGCAGTTGAAAATGGCGCTTTTTACATTAATTAAAGCTATTAAAATTATTTTCGATTAAAGACCGGCCTTTTAACCACCTGTGACCGACTTTCCTATTTTAGCCCCTTCTAAACCTAGACCCGTCTAATGTGTCAGAATCCAATGAAGCATTTTGTTTGTTATTATTGCCTTGTGTTTTTGAATTCATAAATTATTAATTGCATTAATTTATAAATGCATTATTTTATTCCTGTGCAGTTTTAGTTCAGTTCGGCCCTGGTCATATCGACTGTAAATTTATGATAATAAAACGTTTAGCACCAGTACGAGTTAAGAATTAATCCAGACACCCAGATTAGAACAAACGAAGTTTAGTATCGACTCGGTACTTTAGTAATGATTATGCTCAACAGGTGCTCTCAGGTAAATAAATCATAAATTCACTATCACAATTAAACTTTAAGTATGCCATAAACGTGATCTGACATTTAATTAGAAATTATTAAGGAGTGAGATAATTATTATTTAAAAGTATTGACTGCTTATTATTCTATAAAATAACTTGATTGTATTTGCATTAACTATTAAGATTTATAAGATGCAGTTGATGGTTATTTCGGATTCAATCCATCGCCAGAAATATCTAAATATAAACGGATTTATTAAACAAAACACACTTTTTTTGCACTAATTTCACATTATTTATTGAGATCGGGATCAGTTTCACTCATTGCGAGCATTATCAACTGAATACTGATGAGTCAAAGCGTTCTTTATCTTAATAAATAATGTGGAATTAAAAGAAAAGTCTTTTATTATTTTTAATTTAATGCTTTTCCGACAAGAATTGACAGTGAACACATTAAAACTGTTAAACGAATTTATGTTTTTATAATTACTGTAAAATTTGAATAAATTTATTTTTAGTGCGGTAACGTTGTTTTAGATTGTGCCAGGAAAAATCATTCAATATAAATTCAAATTGATTAATTTAAAATCAAATAAGTATTTTTGTGAGCTTCGTATAATAAATAATGGTAATAATGAATTGATAATATAAATTTGGCAATTAAGTATATTTCTCCAATGATCGATTATACATGATTATTATCTCTTATTGCTTAATATTGATAATTATTGAAAAAAGGGGATGGGAGTGGATGAAAGAAGTATTGAAAAGAATACATATCATATTGTCCTATTTTTAAATTACAATAAAATAGCATTTAAAAATTCGAGAGAAACGAAAATTCACACATCTCAGATCACTTTGAGATTAATGTGCTAATGTCAATGATTCAAAGAGGATTCACATGTATGGACAAGTAACGTTCTATAAAAATTCTCTTTTAATTAATAACGAATTGTTTGCTGGCGGTAAACAATACCAAACATGTACTCTAATGGCGGAGTGGATGTGAGGTGAACGTACACTTAACTCATACTTTTTAATATAATGCATGGAAACTTCATTGTATTATATGATATAATATAACATAAACCATTACAGCATTTTTTTAGTCCTAATATTGGCGGAAGTTCAAGTTGGCCCTCAAATATAAGATTTTTTACGAATAAATGAATGTCAGATACGTCCTATATGTACGACCTGGTATGTCAATCTGTAAGTAACTCACTACCAATAAAAAAATTACGGGCATTCTCTTCATGATAGATGTACACTTTATGCTATTATTACAAATGCTTATTAACGTGTTTACAAGTTGCCCAACACTAACGTTTCCTTATATAAGAATAATTTCAATTATCACTTCAAATTTTTATTCCTTGATTGTTTTTTTGTTTGTGTATTAAAATTTATTTCCGTCTCTGAGTTTCCGGAAACGGCCACTAGGTACATATCACAATATTTTTAGCTTTATCATATTCGTTTTTTGAATGTTTGACCTTCAGTAAAATCTCCCCTCATAAATTCTCATCCAGTAATTTTTCCAGATTTAGTCATTAAAATTTTCAGAAATTGCACGTCGCTTGATGAGTTAACAAAGATAAAATCCTGGATTATATAAAATTAAAATTTAAGTCTCGTTGTTGTTGATTTTGATTATTCAACTGTTAGTGGAATGATCGATTAAAGATTTTGATTTCAAATTGAAACCAACACAACTAACTAAACAACTAGTAGGGCTATCACAAAAACCGACTTTTGAAAAATACCGGTTTTCCAATATATACTTTATATACTAAAACTCAGTTTAAACAGATTTTCAAAGATTCACAAAAAGTGCAATTCAATCAAAACAGCGAAAATTATTTCAAACATTATTTATTATTGACACTATTAAGATTTTTTATAAATTTTCATATTTGGCGGCAAAATAATTACGCCTACCCCATTAGTACTCCGGAAGTAATTTAATATTTCCAACGCATTGATATTTAAAGTAAAAATATTAACTTTTTTATTAAAGTGAAATTTAATATTTATATAATATTTAAAACCGGGTGACCAAATTGAAAAAAGCCGGTTTTTAATGTATCGAATGTCACTTAAAACCCGATTTTTCAAAACCGTCAAGCCTTAGTACAGGGGTTACCAACCCCGTGCCCGCCGATTTTGGTGCGCCCGCCAAAATAATTTGGGAAAATCGTTAAATTCCCGGGTTTTCGGATTTCAAAATTCTTGGAAAAGCTAAAAAAAAAACTAGTCACGCTGATAATTTGGACAAATCGGTAAATTCCCGGGTTCCAAAAAGGTTGGTAGCCCCTGCCTTAGTAGCTATAATGTGAACGATAATAATCACCTGGCATCGAGAGGCAATCATATTTTTTGTTGAATATTCACTTAGTCACTGATTTAAATTTATTTCCTAGATAGGTCAATGGCTTTAAAGTTTCGATAAATAAATGAACAGGTCGCAATTACAGCAAATACATTACGTACATTGTATAATACAATAAAGTGCCCATCTGACCTTCAATAATATATTTTTATACTGTTTGCAACTATCAATTGATTTACGAACAGTTATGTAATTTATATTTCGAAACAACAACAAACAATTTGTATTACTACCAACTTGACAAACTTATTTTTCAACATGTGAACATTTTTTTGTACATACATACATATAAGGAATTAAGTGATTTTTTAAATCACGAATCTTATGAATATGATATTGTTTACTGTTTTTATTTAACTGGCAATATTTCTAAAATGTAATTTAAGCTAAGAAACGTAAAGATTTCAATGATTGAATATATTTTTTAAACACACCTTTTTTTGTAAGCATTTTCAGCCGATAAGATAACAATGATTTAAAAAAGTTATTTTGGCACCTATTGGCAATTTAAACGAACGAAATGATAGGGCAACAGAATCATAAAAAATAATATGTAATCTATCTGCCTGATACTGCTTGCTACGGGATCACGGGCAGCAGCGGGTTGCCATTAAGTTAATAAAAGGCTCACTTAGTATAAAGCCTCTTTTAGGTCATTCGAGTAAGCCGACGATTTTGTTTTTCATTTTATGACGACTGTTCATGTTGTAATGATGTCGAACAAAAAGAAACACATGGAAAGAATTATGGAATCGATATCAAAAACTTATACGCGTGTTGACGTTTAATCGTTCAATATTATTGTTTGGCTGCATGCTCGATATCTCTAAACGAGACTTAAGCCCTCCAAGGACGAGCGTGACCATATGGTCACAGTAGCCACCGTTGTCTATTGATCCCGCTATTCATCCTTTTTCTACCTGCATATCATTGCTTTGACTCATATTTGGTTAACAAGGGTACATACTCCAGTCAGTCATCAGCCGCGGGGACAGAAACGGCCACAAAAAGCAGATGCAATTTTTTGAATTTCCGATTTTTTAATGGATTTTTTGAAACTGTTAGTTATTTTTTTATCAAACCATCAAATTATTTACAGTTCTTTTGCTAATATATTTGTATTGAAATTATGTTGATCTAAAGAGGTCAAATTGTAAATATTAGAAAAAAATTACACAGGAATAAAAGTAATCCGTGACTTCAATATGGCTTAAAAAATATTTGTTTTATCGAAAAAAAGCTCTCGTCTCTGGAGGGTTAAGGGTAGAAATAGACTAGGATAGCACTAGTTAAACAATTGATTTCGCTACACTCCGTTTTTAAGATCAATTGTGTTGGGGAAAGTTTAGTCATCGCAAACATCCATGCATATAACCCTAAATCCATAAATATATTTTAGTATTTCGACTGAAGGTGCTTGATGGAAATTTAATGTCAAATTTGAATTATTTTTATTCTGTACACTTCCATAAATTTTTGTCGATAACGACCCGGGTTTCGCCTTTCGGCATCTTCTGGTTTTATCTAGTGTACGAATGCACTTGAATGCCGAAAGACGAAACCCGGATCGTTATCGACAACATTTATGGAAGTGTACAGAATAAAAATAATTCCATAAATATATATTAACAAATAGTTGCATGTCATAAACAAAAGGTTCTTAACCATATTGCGGTAACGGCAGCATTTGAGATTAATTATTATACTCGTGGACGCACCCCGGGTTTTTAAAATAACAAGATTTTAGTGAAATGTGTCAATTTTTTATTATTATTACTAAATACCTGCGGAATTAAACCCATTTCGTAAATCAATGTAAATGCTTATACATTATATTTGCAATTTTAATAAACAATATTTATCAAAAATATCATATGAAATTAGGGTTTTTCTGTTTTTTGAAACTTTAAAGCGGGCGCACGGCACAGGCTCTATGGGCGCATATGCGCCCGCGGGCACTGGGCTCTGAATCCTTGTCATATACTGTGTGCACTGTAATAAATATTAGTCAGGAAATAATAGAAAAATAGATTCCAAATCAGTTTTTGCGGCAGCGCAGTGTGAATATTGATTGATTTTTTTTATAAATAGTGATTTATTGCGATAAATAATTTATTTCATTAAACTCACGTTCTTATACTAACTTACCTTTAACAGACAAAAATCCTGATTCGGTGTACGGAATTATTGGCAGCATAAATAATAATGCATTGTTATTTTTTAAAGCATCAGATGGCAAACACAACATCGGTGATTAAAATTCTCTTTAGCACACGTATTATCTCAAAGAACATACTGAGTAGGGATTGCATTACTTGACGAATAATCAATATCGGTATTAGAAAAAAGTTTAAATAGAGCAACAAAAATACAACTAATAGTTATAAGATATTTACTTTTCATTTGAAACGTATAATACGAGGCACGAACTATACTTTTTATTATCATGGGTTTAATTATTTAATACTTTGTAAGTAAGTAACACTAACATCAGGGACGTCCCGTGGGCATAGGCGAGTAGGCAGTCGCCTAGGGGCGGCAAGTTCTAGGGAACGGCAAATGATCACAGATTTTTTTGACACATTTATCTGGCTTATAATAAATATGATGCCATTAATATCTTTGATAGAAAAAATGTCGAAAAATACATTTTCTCATCTCAATAATATATAGATCGATGGATTTGCAGTACATTATAACAAAAATCGTCTTTTTATATGACATTTATCGATGGCGACACAATAAGCAGCAGCTTTTCCGTAAAGTTTTCGAGTACGTAGATGAGTAGAGGATTTTAATTTCTATATGTATTCCTAGAATAATGGGAAATGATTAAAAATGACACTTACACTCTTATGGATTTAAGAAATTCATATGAAATGTAATTTTTTTTTTTTTAATTCGTAAAATAGTGAAGGCGATATTTTAAGCTCTGCCTAGGGGCGGCACATAGCCTAGGAACGTCACTGACTAACATGAAGGATACTTGAAAATCTTTGACTCTAACGCGCCCTAGAATCAATACTCCCTTCCCTCTATGACAAGAGCTTAGCTGCGCGGGCCAATTCAACAAATACGCGGCATAATTTGTCATATTTGATATAAAAATCCATTAAGATCAATTTCTTGTTCTTATAAAAGATTAGCATTTAATTGTAGTTGAATTATCTAAATGTTCAAGTTCTAATTTATTTCGGTGAATTAGGGTTATTTCAATTTTAAAAATATTATTTGTTGTATTGGAGTGCGCCCTAACTAGGAGTGAGTGTGCGGGGGTTTTCAAATTGATGCGCGGCCGCGCAGCTTAAAGGAACGTTGCCTAGGACTAGTAAATAACACTCAAATAATCAAAATATGTAGAAATTTTTCCTTCAAGTAAAATATTGATGACTTAAACTGCTTAGAGCTAAAATTTTGTTTATCCAATGTTAGTCGAAAATTAGTTAAATACTGAAAATTATGAAAAAACGCATATTTTAATTTTTTTAAATATTAAATTTATTCTACCAAAGATTATAAACATATTAAAATATTATAGTATTGTAAAGTCTACGGACAATATTTTATTTCATTAACAATATACTTATCTTTATATTAATTGAACATTTTCATTCCAGTTCAGAAAGTGCAATTATTTTGCTCTATGCAGAGTAAAAAAAACTTTTTTTTTATTATTAAATATGAAAGCGAAATAAATCATCAATATGAAATTAAACACTGATTTTTATTGTATATTACAAAACCTTATTTGCGAACATTCAAAATCAGTTTTCTTTATATCATAATTTATGGAGATACAATACTTTAGCACTAATCCATTGATAAAATATATCCTAGTTGAATTAGCACACATAAAATTTACTGATAAATTTGCGGCTTACTACAAAAAGTGTAGCTATCCACACTTTTAAAATTTTGATATATTTTTTTGCAAATCTTGTTATCTTAAATAGCGAAAAATAGCCAAGTTTCTTTTTAATATGTCCCGATCGGACCAGCTTAGTTGCTGCGTCACCTAGATCGCTGTAACTCGGTAAATAATTAAAATGTTGAGAAATCCCTTTGAGGACATACTTTCAAATGTATAAACTTTAGAAAAATATAAAAAAAGAAAGAATCGATTTTTTCAAACTTCTAGACTAGAATACCCCTTTAACTAAATCACATTTTTTCCAAACTTGAATCATGTGATTTTATTTATTTAGGACTATTCTCAGCAGGACTACTTTTACTTTAATTGACCACTGCAGTGTTTAATAAATTGTATATGATTGTCACACCAATACAAAACATCGATTAACTTAAAAACTCTATTTTCTACAATGCTACTTGAAAGAACAATGTCAATGTGTACATTCTTTATGTGCTACTGCAGCGTTTCTAAAATATATTTTATTGCGGAACCCTTTAATATGGTGTACATTATGCGGAACCCCTAAAATATCATTGGACAAATCGTCTTCAAATTATATTATACTCGTATCTTAATTTCGTCACGCATACAAAATTCCTTGGAAAACGCTCTTCATTTCACAAATTTACCATCAGGTAATATGGAAATTGCTGGATGGAATTGAGATTACGAGGTTCTTTGACTATTGTCACTGAGAAAGTGATCTCGGCATGTCGCGACCCGAGTACTACAAGGTTCTATGAGAAAATATTTGACGACACAAAAACAAGAATGTTTACCAATAATGGTACTTGGAAGACTGTAGCATTGTTACTTCTGTTTCGTCAAATATGTTCACATATAACCTTGAAGTACTCGGCTCGCGATGTGTGGGTCACTCGACGGAAGTCCATAGGACATAGGTGGTTATGTGAATGGTGTTCTAGGAGGGGGGTATCAGCTTAGTACCTAGTAGAAATAATCCTTCCATAATTTTGAAAGCGTGTTCTGTGTCGGCCTCTATTACTTCATTAGGCCCGCAAATGAGCCTCGAAGCTGTTAATAAGTTTACGCAGAAGAGTCACGTGATTACAAACAATCTTAAAAGACTCGCATACAAGGTAAACTGAGAAGCCATTTTAATTATAACTAATAGTCTTGCCTCAAAAAAAAAGCATTATGTTATGTAATATATATATCGATCGTGCGCTGTTCATTGAGTATTTAAAATTTAAAATTAAAAGAGTTTAACATCAGAAAACCTAACTTTATAAAACCTTCTCCACAAAATGTGTTATGGATTCGCTATAATTTAAAGCGCTCAAAAAACTTTAAGTCTTTGTGATACTCAATTTAAATGTTTTGGAGCAAGATTTTGACGACCACTGCATGCCGTTATTAAGTGTGTATATTTCGAATAAAGTGCCATACTTCTGTGGTTTCATAAACATACGCAATCTAAATAAAGTGGAATACCAGGAGGATAGTGCATATCAGTATTCATAATATAGCAACAGCATTTATTCGACTAACGTATATATTACATCTCTTACCAATTCTTCCGTCAAATCGTGTTTGAAACTTTGATGATTAGGTTTTTCAAAGAATACACAAGTAGTTTTAAATAAAATCTTCAAATGAAGTCGATGTTTTTTCTCTCTCTAGAAACCGTTAGAAAAACAATGAATGCTTTACTGACCTAACCAACAGTTCCGGCGCGAGGTTATTTGGCGCCCATGGCAACGGTTATTGGCGCGTCCCCTTTTTTACAAATCATCCCATTTTTCTTTCGAAATAAACAATTCGGAATCATCAGAAATATTTTTTAAATATCCATGCCCGCTCCCAATGTGGAGCATATAGCCAACTAATGGAGGTATATCAAAAAAGATTTTCTATGTGAACTGTTGCTCAGTCGCTCAACCTATCTTTTTCGAATCATATAGAAAAAAAGATTTATAATAACAACGAACAAATACAAAAATCAAAATAAAACAAAATATACTATTATTTATAATTATTAGAGTACATAAAAATAATTTTAGTTCTCCATTTATGCGCCCCCTAATGGTTTGCGTCCTAGGCGGTTACGTATTTCGCCTGTATGGTGGCGCCGGCCCTGCTAACCACATATCATATGATATTCATCTGAATCTAAAAATAAACAATCTATATATTAATATTCGATAAGGTACGTTTGTTTCTTTGTATGGTCGCGATTTCACCTTTTCGATGACGTCAAGAAACATGGCTTTTTGGAAAGATTTTCTGACTACTTAAAAATGCAACAAAAATCCCCCCCGTTGAGGTCAACGGGCTTACAGCTAGTTCGTTATTAATTGTATTAATATAAACTATCAATAAAATCCATACCTCTGAAGTGGTTCTCGCATGTTATAAGTTTGAGAAACACTATCTTGGATGAAAGTAGGTTTTAATTTTCGCACAGAAGCAAAGTGGTGATCTCACCATTGATCTGACGAGAATGATGGGCAAAGTAAATGAGCTAGAACGGTTAATACAATTTGCAATTTACTTGGCCTGTTGAGGTTAAACTGACGCAGTTTATATGCTAATTTCATAATTTATTACATCCAGAAGCGTCGTCTTTTTTTACACTGGGCGTATTTCTGCTTTGCAGTTAATAATGATGACCGTAAGACCTACTCTGATTCAGAAGCTCAATAGATATGATATATACAGCATTCACATGTGGTTATGTCAGTAAAGCATTTATTGTATTTCTAACGGTTTGACGATTTGAAGATGTTATTTAAAACCGCCATCGCTCTCTCAATGTGTTCCTTTTTTCAAACTTCATCGTCTGGCACATCAAACAAATTTGTCGACATTGAAATCTTTTTAATATATATCTATATCCATGTCCGCTACCAATGTGAAACATATGGCCTCATAATCGAGGTATCTCAACAGAATTTTTTCTACGAGAACCGTTTGTTACTCAATCGCTCAACCTCTCTTTTCCAAAAAGAGTAATAGGGATAGAAGGATAAGGCTAGACAGGAATAGTGGTTTACTAATCCTGTATCAGAGGGGTGGGGTGGGGATTTTTAGTTATCACACACACCTATGTCTTCGAACAGAAACCGATAAATCGATCGAAAATATGTTATTTGTACTGGGATTCGAACCCGTGAGATCTGGCACGGAAGCCAACAAGTTCCAATACGAGACTGAGTAACAGGCAGTTCACGTTGAAAAACTTTTGACGAGATACCTTCATTAAGAGACCATATGCTCCACACTGGGAGCGGACATGGATATAAATATATATAAAAGTATATGTATACACATATATATATTTATAATGATCCCGAATTGTTTTCATTATTTCGAAAAAAATGGGACGATTTGTTAAAATGGGGGCGCTTGTTGCCTAGGGTGCAAAATAACCTCGCGCCGGCACTTGATGCGTTGTATCTAAATTGCCGTATTCCAGATTGAATTTTTGAGTTTTAGTCTATCCCGCAGTGGCGGATTAAGCACTTTAGAGGCCCTAGGCGCAATACATTTTGGAGGCCCTGTTTTTCGAATAACATAAAAGTGTTACAAAACTCTTCGTAGAATAATAATAAATATTGAAAACTGAAATTAAAATATAAGGATTTATATAACTTATGCTGTTTTCGAGGCCCCTAAAATTTGAAGGCCCTAAGCGCGCACCTCTTGCGCTTATGGAGTAATCCGCCACTGCTATCCCGGACGAAGTCGGATAATAAATACTTTTATAATTATTTTCATTTTGTAGGAATGCGACAATTAAGTCTAGTCATGACTTGAAATGTTTGTAAAATAAACATAATATAGTAAATATTTTTTTTACAAAATAAAACAAAGTCTTGACCCAATGAGATAAAGATTCTCGATGAGAAATTTTTTCATTGACACTTGACATACATAATGTTCAGTGGAATCAAATATTGCTATATTGTTATCATTCGTAAGGAAAATTCCTCGCTTACGTTGCTGAATGTTTTAATATGCATAATTGATGCGTTACTAAATGAAATATTAGTCACATGAATTGAAATTTCCGGTTTGACAGATAACGCGTTGGTTTGCATAAAAACTAAATTGTGACTTCTAGGGGCAAATCTCAAATCTCAATTCTGACAAAAACGAGACTTGTATTCCGCCATTCTTTAAAGAAACTTTCAGGCAGTACTTATTTGATTTTAGATATTCAGTAATCACACGGTTAGTTTTTTATATAATTGATCTGTATTTTAATATTAATCTCAAAGCCATTTTTATATTGACAACTAAACCTTACCTTATTTCAGTGCTCCGCAACCGGTGTGCCGTGAGCCAGATACAGGTGTGCCGCGGTCAAATACATAATGAAAAAATATTTTGACCAAGAACTTCGGGTTGTGCTGTCAAATATCGAGCCGAATATAAAACTTTTGTGTTCATTGAAACAAACACAAGTATCACATTAATTATTTATTATTGTATAATAATTATTAAGATTGCATAAAAGTAAATATATTATAGTTTTATGTATGTATACTTTTCAAATAAAAAAACGAAAATTGATTGTTAAATTTGTGTATCAATTTAATGCCTATATATTTTTGCTTTTGGTGTGCCGCAGAATTATATGAAGAATTTTGGTGTGTCGTTTGACCAAATTTTTATAATCACGGCTATTGACAAAAAAAAAAATACTAACCTTTCTATGTCTATGCTGATCTCACGTAATATTCAAACTAAACTGTATTAGTGTTTTTTTTACTGAAGAATATTTGGCTTTACAGGCTACAATTAATGCCCATGCGCCTTTTTTATAAGTTTTAAGATCATACGAGATAAACTCGATGAGCATATTTTTTAAAAGTACTTGAGGAGAATAATAAATAACACAAACATCCACGACTAAGGTTTCCCAGACCCACATGATCGGTAAAGCAAGCTCTAGCCCAGTGCTCCGCAAGGCGATTCTAGGTGTGCCGCGGCGCGTATCTCCAATAAACGGAAAAAAAAACAATTATTTTCATCTATACCAGGGCAACCTTTCCTAGGTCTGGGGCCAAATTATCATTCTGTCTCAAAATCAAGGGCCGGACCAAATTATTAAACATAATAAAGTCATATTAAATTTTAAAAAACACGTTGCTATTTCTGATATGGTGGTGATAATGAACTAGTAGAGAGGAGCCACTATTTAATCCCTCCCTGAAACTATTAATTTCTTTCTCTAATACTTCGCCGAGATGTATCAGTGATGGACAGAATAGCTCAGCGGGCCGGTGCTTTCTCATATATGGTCTATACTATAAAATATTTCTGAAGACACGTGTCATAGAGAAGCAGAAATAATTATTTTTTGGTTGGAAGAATATGATATATGTACATACATAGTATGTATACCCAAATCGATAAAATGTTTATTTGTAAGTATAAACTTTTACCACTAAATGTTTGAAACATTTTAAAAACCGATGCTGAAAATTCTTTGGTGCAGCCTTTTGACTGATGCTTTTTTTAAAAAATAAATCTGAATAATCTGAAACTTTTCTTTTCAGATAATCTCCATTAGGAGTACACGTGCTCTACATTGGTAGTAGACATAGTTATAAAAAATATCCATCTTTTGTGGTTTGTATCATATATAAACACAAACTAATGTAATTTCTGTATATTATGCACATTTTTACTTGTGGTGTGCCGCGAAATTTTGGAGAACGCATTGGTGTGCTTTGGAAGATAAAAGGTTGCGGAGCACTGCTCTAACTAACTATCCCACAACGGGCGACAATGGGTGACTTATGTTAATTAAATCAAATGTGTAATTTTACCGGCTATTCACTGAAGTAAATGGAATAAAAAAATAAATACATATTATATTAGTAAAAGTGGATAAATTATTATATGTTTATGTTATAAATACGTGTTAATGGAATTTGGGCACTTATATCGAATATTTTGCCTTTTATAGGTCTAGCCCAAGGGTCGGCAGTTTGTCAAGTGAGAAGAGCCAAATTGTAATGGAAACAGGATAACAAAGGTACAAGAGAGCCGCATATATGTAATATACATATGTATAAAGATATGAATATTTAGGGGAAAAAAGCATCGCTTTTGATAGTATTATATATCTGGCAAAAAGTTACGTATTTTTAATTGAATACATGATTGTAAATTTTCATCCGTTATTCTGCTACAAAGTTTATTTTTTATTTGGTTCATAGTTGAGAATGTTTGTTCGCATATACATATATATGTATGTAGAGAATGTATAAAATAAATCGCATCAAAGCAACTGATTTTTTCGTCACGATATTGTCTTGAATTCTTAAAATGAAGTAAGAACTCATCAGTTATAAGGCTGCTTGCGATGAGGTAAAATCGGAGTTTATGTCCGAAGAGCCGCTCCGGTCTATTCGGACAGTTATGTTTTTTTTCTAAGAATAATATATAATATGTAAAAACGGATTATCTTAATAGTTCCGAAATTCGAAAGAAAAACGGAATTTAAAATAGTCGTCTGGACGACATAAGTAACTTAAATAAATCAAAAAAGTTTACAAATAATCCGCATTTAAGTCGTACAAAAAATTAGTGGCTACCACTAATAAGAAATAACAAATAAATTTCCATAAATGAAGGCTATTTCTCCATCGAGTGATTGAAGTTATTTTATTTGAATATTTTACTTTGAATCAAAGAAAAGACAACATCAGAGTGTTGAATGAGTTTCTATGAATAGTTCTCAGGAAAAATGTCACAAGAGACAAAATTATTATTCATAAATCCAAACTAATGGAACCGGTTCAGTTTTGTATAATATTATTGTTATAAACCGGTTTAAATTGTGTTTTCTTTTCAGTCAATGGCAATGAATTTATTAACATATACATACTTGATAGACATGAGAAGTTATTTGTGGAAGCCAGTGACGTTCCTAGGCTATGTGCCGCCCCTAGGCAGACCCCTAAAATAGGGCCCATTTTTTTTCAATCCTCCCAATATTTTAGGAATAATCCTATACTCACTTACACATACTCAAAAAAAGCTTTTGTCACGTATTCCGTTTTGATTTCAAGTGATTTATAGTATTTGCCTTATTGACTCACAAATAAATATGATCCAAAAGCCCACATTATTGTTCAATAATTATGAAAAAATAACTATTACCTTCATTACACATCATAAAAAATAACGTAAATTTTAAATGCACTTAAATCATATAAGTATCTTGATTAGGTATTTTTTTAATTAAAACATTAAGGCATCATATTTATTCTAAATAAAATTTGTGATCATTTGCCGCTCCCTAGGACTTGCCGCTCCTTGGCAACTGCCTTCTCGCCTATGCCCTCGAGACGTCCCTGGTGGAAGCATATTATATGTTTGCCCTAAGAGTTGAAATTTGACATTTGACTGATATCTTTTTAGTATATGCGGAAACCGCAAAATGTTTAGGTGGGTCTCACGGTAGTACTCGGACAGAAGTGCCACTGATTTAACGCACGCATGTTGATGGTGCTGGCTTACGGTAGCGAGTAATGTCACATTACAAAATCACGCATTAACCAGTTCACTGCGCTTAAAAATCAGATGCCTGCGGTGGACGCTAAAGGTGAGGTAGTTTGTCTTTGTCTGGAACAAGAGAGCGGAGCAACCAATCTCTGATTTCGTAAAAAATGAAAGAGCGACGATGGACTTGGCTTGGACATGTCTCTTTTATCAATCGGATGGTTAATGTTGCCGTGGCAGGTTACTGATGACCATTACTCGGTGGAGGCACGAGACGCTGGGATGTCCTGGGAACAAAAAAAATAAGAGACTGGCGGGGAACAGAGAATTGGGATCAGATATAAATACAAAAATACCTCCTAAAAGTATATACAAGTTTGCGATACGGGATCTCAGCTTCCTGCCTATTTTAATTTCTAGGAGGGTACAGGCTTAGTCTGGTTATTATGCCGTTCCCTTATCCTATTATAGCTTTGAACTGTATTATTCAATCCTATTTACTAAACAATCTCTCAGCTGAAGACTGTAAATGAGAAAAAAAACCCCCCGCGAATACTGATGTTCAGTAATTAAAGTGTTCAATTCTTATCAGGAGATGTTTGTAATGTGGTATTAAACTTGAATAGTTTACTTGACCTGCCTTGTACATGTACCTATCTTTCGAGTGTGGCTCGGATACGAGCGCAAAGAACATAGATAACATGAATTTTCAACCAACGCACACACACACTCGTTTTTCTGCGCACCTTCCGCGTCAAACTTATTGCCTTACAAGTTTTACCTTGGCTAATGTCCCTATGTATATGCCTTCAAATGATCCTGTATTGATTGGTCTACCATACAGATTTTTCAGTGCATGCATGGAGAGAGTATGTGTGTGTGATTGAAAGCGTAAATATTGTTTTTTTTTTACACACAGAAAACACACATTTACGGATTCTCTTTTCGTTGTGTCTGTATATCGTTTGAATAAAGTGTATTAAGCGAATGCTGACATGCAACACTGACACCTGGTATTTTTTTCTTTTTTATTGCCACAATACAGAACATTCTTTTGAGAAATATAGTCGTTTTCTTCGCAATATTATATATTTTCTTCTCAACTGATTGTCACATCGCTGGAGTTTGTCTGGTGCCAATTTTATTTAACTTTCATAAGAGACGGGCGATGTAACTGATGACATTAGCTTGGGTGTCACATGTCGGCCATCTTTATTCATTTGTAATGAATTCTATTTATCTAAAGATGCAGTATTTGAATACGTAATTAATTGCATTCATTAATTCTAGGTTAGGTGACATGGTATTTGGATTTCATTTACCTTGGTTTGAATAGGATAAATCTAATTTGAATTTTCATTATTCGACCAATATTTGCATTACAATTGGCTATTTTTACAAAAATGCAACGTAAATGCACTGTTGTTCGAGCCATGCGTATCTAAATAAAATTGGGTATCTCTTTAGCATGAGGTCTACATTTACATTAATTCTTTAGCGTGTCGTCTACTTATATTTGAACAAACAGTGGAACCCCAATCTACCGTCCTTGCATTCCTTGTTTTCCCGCATGTACTGTCAATTTATTCATTATCAACGAAAATTATTAATAGTCCCTCATTAATCGTTCCCCAATTTACCGATTTTCTCGATCCTTCGTATAATTAATTATATGGTCCGATCACAAATATTAAATCGGTTGACCGTTTTTGTTGAATATTTCCCATTTCAATTATAAAGTTGGCTTTCCCTCGCACCTCGTTTTGCGATTTTTTCTAACTAACACATACAATGGTCCCCATGAAGAAAATTAGAACTATAGCTGATAAAATTTAAATAATGTAAGCCTCAATCATTGTCATTGAAAAACCTCAGGAGAAAAACAGGTTGACAGTAAAAAGAGTTGACTTTGGAAAGTACGCGAGTTTGAGAGATCTTTATTAAAATTTGATTTGCAAAAAAATGCATGTGGAGTTCCCGTGAACTTCTTATCTCTGTAGTGATCACGCCCTTCCGTCTGCAAACTATGGTAAGGGGATGCAATTTACAATTTTTCAAAAACTTTATCGATGAAGGAGACTGGAAGAGCCTTGACGCTGGCGCGTCCTGGAACTTGAAGCTCCATAAATTTGATATCCAAAAAAAAAAAAAATTTCGTAATTGCAAATGAGTAACATAGTTGGTATTAAGAGATTTTAAGAAAATACATATTTTGTAATAAAAATAATTAAATAAATGTGTGGTCGCCTTTGTGGTCGAGTGGTCAACATAGTTGGCTACCACTACGGAGGGCACGGGTTCGAATCCCGGTACGGGCAGTTTTATAAATTGATTTTTCAATCGATTTATAAATTTCTGTTCAAAGGCATGGATGTATGTGATGTCTTGAATTCCCTCCTCCCACCCATCCTATCCTATGAACGGAGCGTATAGACAGCGATTAGCTACTATAACTACTAGTCCTGTCCTTGCCCTTTCCTTCTATTCCTACTTTCTTTGGAAAAAGATAGGTTGAGCAACTTAGTAACAAGCAGTTCTCGTAGAAACATTTCTGTTAAGACAAACTCCATTAGGAGTCCATATGCTCCATATTGGGAGCGGACATGGAAAAAAATAAATTAAAAACATAATTTTTTGGAATTATTTGAAGCTTTCGCGTATTTTTCGTTTTTTAGGGTCCACTGAAAAACGTCACTCACAATTTCACTCTTCTACCTAACCTAATCTAACCTAACAGAGAAAACGAGAGGTGTTTCATGTGAATTGATATTTATCGAAACGTTTACAATACTTGTTAACGAAATATGATATTATATTTTGTTTGATGGTAGACTATTTACATACATTTCAAAACTTGAACAAGTTTCCAGATCGCTTTTTGCAACCCAATGATTCTATTTGTGATTAATAGGATATGAGAGTGAATTATTTTGTAACGAAATGGAATCTCACACAGCTTCGAAATATCGGATGATTTCCACCAATCATGATGTCTTAACAAACCAATATTTCAATTGTTATTAAATTTACGTTATTTAAACATAGTTTAAGATAATTGCATGTGATTGCGCTCGCAAATATTCTGTGGTGATTTACACAAAACTGGTATTTTCGACGTAAAGTTTTTTGTCAGAACTACGAACATGACGCAATAATTAGATTTAAATTCATATTGAGTGTTGTAATCTTCTGTATTATTTTACCAGATGGCAAATGTTTCAAATTACTATACATATTATATGTATGTAATTTAAAGCAAAAAGATGTGTTAAGTACTTGAATTCCGCATAGAGACGACTCGAAGTATTGTAGTTATATTTACTAGAAGTGAATCATAATGATGTTTTTTTTTTATAATATTGTTCGCATATGTATACTAAATAATGTGGGAGATTGAGTTTAAAACTATAATGAGAGATTTGACTTTTCTATAATATGTTGCTATGTTTTATCTTTGGTGATCTAAAAAACGTTTGAGTCTTTCAAAAGTACGTTAGTAATGATTATGTAATATATTATTTTATAACAAATAAGCGCAGAGTAGGCTTTTCGACCTGTGTGGCCGAGTGGTCAACGTCGTCGGCTTCGGTTACGGAGGTCACGGGTGCGGATACCAGTACGGACAGTTTTATAAATTGATTTTTCAATAGATTTATGAATTTCTGTTCGAATGCATGAATGTATGTGATGTCTTGAATTCCCCCCTCCCACCCATCCTATCCTATGAACGGGGTGTTATCGAGAGCGATTAGCTAACCACTACTACTGTCCTAGCTCTATACTTCTAGATATTTCTACTCTCTTTGGAAAAAGAGAGGTTGAGCAACTGAGTAACAAGCATTTCTCGTAGAAACATTTCTATTCGGACAAACTCTATTAGGAGTGCATATGCTCCACATTGGGAGCGGACATGGTAAAAAAAGGCTTTTCAAAATTGGTTTCATATCAATTCTCATTAAAAGCCGACCCATATCAATTTTTTTTTCACAATTTAAGACATCACATACATCCATTCCTTCGGATAGAAATCCATAAGCCGATGTAAAAATCAATTTATAAAAACTGATGAACTGGGATTCGAACCCGTGACCTCCGCGTTCTAACTCGTTGACACTAGACCACGCATATAAATCAACTTTAAAATATTTGGCGCATTGGCATTAGCTATAATAAAAAAAAATACTTCATAAATCTCGGACACAGATTAACAATACATACTTGATCCGTTATCTCAAAACAGGTTATTTTGAGATGGCTGAGTGTTGATTTCGGCGATTGATATCTTGACTATAATATTAACATTCATGTACGTTTTATATTACTTAAATGTCAGAAAAAATCATTTTCCGCAAAGAAGAAAAACAGCGGAAGACTGCAAGTTTGAGGAAAGCTGGTATAGCCCATACACCTTATCGGTAAAAATCACGTTCGCATGATTGTTAATGTTTGTTTTTCCACTTATTCAAATTATCCAACTATACTGCATGTAAGAAAACCTTGAAACGTCAATCAATACACATAGCTGAAAATTTGAGGCTAAGGCTACACGATAACAACATTAACAATCAGCTGATAAGTATTGAGTAAATTTATACTAAATTTAACGCAATATCTAGACATTTTTTCTCTTGCATGTATTTTATGATGTTAAAAAAAATAACAATTCCTTTTGCCGGAGTTTCATTGTTCTTGGTCGATTTCCCTTTTCGGTGGAAGTAGTCATAAGCTACATGGATTAAGACCATTTTCCCGGTATTCCAACATTAGGGACGTCTCGTGGGCATATGCGAGTAGGCAGTTGCCTATGGGCGGCAAATCTTTAGGAGCGGAAAATTATCACATACCAGATTTTTAAAATGGCAAAATATTTTTGACACGAGAATTTAAATTTTTTACCAGGGCTGTGGAGTCGTGTAAAAAAAGACGACTCCGACTCTGAGAAAATTTTTCAAAATTTTCATTCTAACTTATATATATGTATACCATCATATCATCTTGTAGTCAGCCAAGCATGAAACGTCAACACTTTGTTCCATTTTGTTTAAATACACTTCATTCAAAATATTTAAAAAAAAATCGAGCCGTTTATTATTCACGACTCTGCGATCCCGACTCCAACTCCGACTCCACAGCCCTGTATTTTACACATACGAAATATTGATTTTTTGTAAATTCCATCAGCAATATTTTGTCTACCGCTTTCCAACGCTTCTTAAAAAATCATCCGTCCCGTTTCTCTATAACGCTGTTGACCTCTGGACTCTTAAGGATATAGGTTATAAAAAATATAAATGTGACTTAGTACCCTTCACAATGGTTAGATTCTTAACAGGCTAAAATAATTTTGCACCAAGATGCTCACTGAATAAATAATTAGGAGTACGTCAGAAACACGTAGGTAACCTATTGATAATTCACAGAACCACCTAGACTTCAATTTACAAGAAATTGCTAACTTGCGTGTAATTTTAGCGTTCTTGATTTTAAAGCGTAGGCAATTTTTTTGAAGATATTTTTTTAATAATACAAGAATTATTACTAATGACATTTACACATTTCCTGATTGTCTTCATTCTTCTATTTTTTATATGATTGTACACACATGCTAGTTTAATCAACAAATTGGAGTCGTTAAAATTGCTGCAGTTGTGTGATCGTGTGCTTATCTCGAATATAGAAATTATCGCTCAAATTCAGTGCTTTTCTTTGAAAAAAAAGATGCCGAAACTATTTTTTTTATATAATTATAAAACTACGATTAATAACTTGTGTAGCATCTTGAGACTAATTATCGTAAGGTTATTTATTATTTATGAACAAAATAAACAATGATTCTAATTCCTAGTCTAGTTTTTTCTATTTTACAAAATGGAGGGTGGGATTTTTCTTTCTACTTGACGTACAGATAGGAGTGGCAGTAAAAGTACTAATTACTATTTAACTATTTTTACCACGAAGGGAATGTGCCATAAGAAATGAATTTTACAGTGGTGTGCTGCCTGTCCCGTTTAATAAGTCATGCTAAGTTTTAGTGTTTTAATACGGAAATAAAAAAAGGCACTAAATACCAAAAAAATAATAAAAAAGCGAGTATGCAAAAATGTTTTATGTGTCACATTGAATATTTTTAAATACTGACTCTTTGAAAATTTCTTGTATTCATTCTACTGATTTTTCATTTATCGTAAAATACTCAAATTTTATAAATTTGTACGTATCTATTATACTATAATTCATAAATTACATATCATGAAAAATCTAAAAAAAGAAACTAAATTTATGCCTAGAATTACTCTTCAAGTAAACATTTTATATTTTTTCAAATTATCTTGGACGAGTCAAAAAAAAGGTCTCAAGTCGTTTGATTTTGGGAAATCCACAAATTCCTGGGTTTTTGAAATCGACAAAAAATTGTTTGAAAAATCCCAGGATTTAAAAATTGCCGAGCAAAAAATTCTCAATCCTAAATTTATGTAAAATGTTCAATACCGGAATCCCGGGATTGGAAAAAATGACAATCTTGAAATCCCGTGATCACAAAAAAGCTTCAGGATTGGTGCCCTAATGGAAACCATCGCATATTATTAACACTAAATAGTTCACGATAAATTAGAATACTTTTTTTGAAAATCATCCGCTTAGGATTACAGTGAATCCACGATTATACGTTTTTCAAGGGACCGTCAGAAACAAACGAAAAATGCGGGAAATCTTCAAATAGAACCAAAATAAATGTAAAGGATTTACAAATCATATTATAACTAAGCAATTACTAGCAATGAAAAAGATTTACAAATTACATTATAATTACACAAATTTAATTTTAATTAATTAAAGTAAATTTGTGTAATTATAATTAATTTGTAAATCCTTTTCATTGTTAGTAATTGCTTACACCTTTTTATTTCAATTTTACTTGTATAAATAACTCTGTTTAATTTATTTTCCTTATCAGTTGATAATGCTCGTGAGGAGCGAAACCGGTCCTGATCAAATAAATTTTAAGTGGGAAAAGTACTAAAAATCTTTTATTATTTTTATTATGTGTATATATGTTTTTTTTTTATTTAAATTGCTTCACACGTACAAATTACTTACTTGCAATTTGGCACTTAAATTTTAAGATAGACCCTACAAATTTGTCCCTTTTTGTAAGTTCACTCTTATTGCTATGTCAATCGGGATAATATTGATCATGATATTTAGGCGACAGTTCGAAGAAATCGATAAATCGGAGAAATGATTAATGCAGGATTATTTAACATTGTTCTTATGAGTGTTTCATCTTATTTCCCAAATGAGACAGTGAGTTGACGGTATTTTAAGTTACAAACATTGTTGCCATTTTGTCACCAGCCGATAAATGCATTATAAATAATTAAATATGTTGACTTATAATCAGAAAACTTCCCAGCTTTGATCTCAATTCGGAATTTCGCATCTGTCAACAGTGCTCTAAAAACTGTGGGCTGAAAATGACTCCATTACTAATTCTATATTTATTACAGTGGAATTCTACTGAATTATATAATACTTATACTTAGCGTTGTAGTAGCAAAGTTAGTGGAGGTTAAACGCCAGTGGTATAAAACCTTTTATTTCCCTTTTAAAACTGTTCACGGGTTGCAGATGTTGAAAGTTATGCGGTCTGTGATTGAATTTCTTTTGAGTTGATATATGTACATCTGATAATGTGTATCTTAACGTGAATTTTTCAACGAGAACTGTATGTTACTTTGCTGTTCAACGCCATTACTTCATTGAAATGTGTTCAAATTCAATAAGTGTATTTTCATAATATAACCTACCAACTCTTACATTCACCACAAACATTGTCATCAACAAGTCATTCGAAGAAAATGGCTAGTTAGTCGCTTTCGTAATTGGACGAGTAGGAGATTTTTTTTCCATCACAAACATTCATACTTTTGAACAGATATCCATTGGTCAGTTGAAAATGAAACTTTCCGTACTGGGATTCGAACCCGTGAGGACCGTGATCCAAACCAACGAAGTTGACCACTTGACCAAGGAGTAGGCAACTCGAATATGGGCTCATTTTTTTTTCTTCCTCATCTAATATTAAGTAGTTTTTTTTAATTTTAGCACTATAAATATTTTTTTTCCGTGTCCAATTCCAACGTGACCTCCTAATGGAGGTATCTCAACAGAAGTTTTTCTACGAGAACTGTTTGTTACTCAGTCGCTAGTCGCTCACCCTCTCTTTTTTCAAAGAAAGTAGAAGGGATAGAATGATAAGGCTAGGGCAGGACTAGTGGTTGACAAATCGCTCTCGCTACGCCTAGTTGTTAAAGGATCGAAAATGGTGGGAGGGAACTTTTACACAAACACCCATGCCGAACAGAAATCGATAAATCAATCGAAAACAACGCTGTTCGTACTGGGACTCGAACCCGTGAGGTCTGGCACGGACACCGACAAATACCAACTATTTTTTTTTTAATATTCTCTGCATTTTTTTGTTCTTGAAAACATTAAACCTGACTTGACATCGACATAATTTATAATAAACTTTTAATTACGAATTGGTATGTCATTTTGGGCCACCTGTAGCCACGGGTCTCGGGATGCGCATCACTGTTATACATGCTAGTGCGACAGGTTATGCATTACAGCATAATCAACATAGTCTCTTAACCTTACGCCCGCGGAGCTATTTTCATGCGCTCTTGTAATAATAAAGATAAAAAAAAACAATAAGTGATATTGGTTAAGATTTAGATAATCATCTTACATTCTGTAAAATGCATTGTCTATGATCGAGAATTCTGTTCCACCGCGTTACATGGGGAAAAAAGCACTGAGTAGAAACAATGTCTTTATACCATAAAAACTGGGAGTTGATATATGAAAATTGATCTTTGAATCTGTTATCTGGCTATGACAGAGCGAAGCGTTGGTATTTAAATAATATTTTTGTTATCAGACCTTTGAAGGAAACAGAACAGAAATGATCGACTTATCACGTATTTTCTTATCGACATAATAAAATATTCCAGATAACAACTCAACAATGAATTGATTTGTATGAAAACTGCACATATTTGTTTACTTATCAAAAATAAATTATAGCATTTCGGTAAACTGTCATATGTTATTAAAATGTTTTTTTTCGATTTTGACAAAATGTCGTTATATCGCCTTTTGTAACTAGACCCCTCATTTCACATATTTTTTGTACGAATCAATACTTTCATATTTAGTCAACGAAGTCATATTCAGTAAATATAATTTATTGATGAGCACGCACAAAATGTCTTAAGCTATTTAAAATTACGGTACATTACACTATTTAAAACAATACATCTCATAATATAATATGTAAGTAGTGCCGGCGCGAGGTTATTAGGCGCCCTAGGCAATGGTTTTTGGTGCGCTCCCTTTTTAAAAAATCGTCCCATTTTTTTTCGAAATAATTAAAAACAAATATTCTGGTGTCGTTAAAAAAATATTTTTTACAGATCCATATTCGCTCCCATTGTGTAGCATATGGCCTCTTAATGCAACAACTCAACAAAAGTTTTCCTACGTGAACTGTTTGTTACTCAATCGCTCAACCTCTCTTTTTCGAATCATATCTATAAACTACGATACATAATTACAACGAACAAATATAATACAAACATCAAAATAAAATAAAATATACTATTATTTATTATTATTAGAGTACTTAAAAATAATTTTAATACTCCATTTATGCGCCCCCTAATGGTTTGCGCCCTATGCGGTTGCCTATTTTGCCTGTATGGTGGCGTCGGTCCTGTGTGTACGCTCTCTATGTGCTAGTTTTATATTATTTTATATGGCTTGAAGCATTGTACTGTGTGTACTCATTGTAGGTTAAATATATTATAAACCCAATATGTTTTTTTTCGCCAGTTGCAAAGTCATCATTTCCTCCAACTAACTGCCGAGTTCATCAAAAAATAGCTACATTGAAGCGAGACTAACAGCAACTTTTTTGCTCTCTATAACACGTCATAGTAAAATTATTAATGATCATCGGACAGAATACCATTACACAGTCAAATTAAAATTTAAATAAGCGATTGTTGCGAACCTATCCTATTTTTTTTTATATCAGGACCGGTTATACTCAGAAAGCATCGTCTTCAACTAGCAAGCACATTGGTTTTATTTGATCAAATTCACTTCCTTATAACCGCTTTTTAATATATTGGAAAAACAATTAAGTAACCATTCGTCATTGATAGCTTAGTAACGAATTCGACGCGAATAGGTAGGATCGAATACTTTTTGAAAAGAGAACATTGATAATAAATAAAGTATTTTACATTATCATTTCGAAGGATTTTGTTTACGATATGATGCGTCTATGTGTTGTTTCTTTCTATGTTTGAATGTTGTTTGGAACGATTTTCAAAATTTCCATTGAATCCAGCAGTTGCCGTTTGACAGGCGTCGTGGCGCGTATATTTCCTCGCAGTCCGTATTTTTAAATACTAAAAATATAACACGCGTAAAGAAAACAGTGAGTTTGTCAAATAGTTAAATGAAAACAATGATTTTACCAAGAATAATAAATAAAAAAGTGCAATTTATTGTGAATGTGTTTATTGAATAGTTTTAAAATAAGGTTTGACGCTATTATTTATGGAATATAAGTTTGTGTGTGTTCCACGTTTGAATTAATACCATAGACATAAGTGATGGTAATTTATGTAATTTTTATCTACATTTTACAGTTAAATATGCTAATAAATAATTGATTAAGGCCATTGTCCGTTTTACTCAAGAATTTAGAATTGTCTCTAGATGTATTTGTATTTGATTTAATTTCTTCATACAGTTATATTTATATTGTATTGTTGATATTTGTATAAATAAGTATTTCAATGTAAATTTTAACATGTGTCCTTATTTATATTATAATATACCTTGATTAATTTTCTACATGTTCTAGCAGTGTGTAGTTTACTGGCTAACAAAATGAGAAATACATTAAATATTAATTGTACTATATTTATCAATTTAAATATGTAATTCGTTTGATCTTATAATGAAACAAAAATCTTAGATAAGTTAAAATTTTTGACTGAAACTTTGCGAGAATTTGTTTTACATTTTTGAACTTTATTATTTTTAATAGATTCGGTGTTAACTTTGTTAAGTTCATTTTAAACATTAAATTAAAATTGATAACTTAGTAAAACTTATATATACCTCCATTTCATAATTTTATAAGAATGTCATTAGAATTAGAATATGATGCTAGTTTATTCGTAAATAAATTTACGATAGTTTGTCTGTGGATACTTCTCAACAAGTGAACATAACATAGATATAAATCTTTTTTTTATGCCATCTAAAAAAAAACTAATGAATAATATTAAATTAGATTTTTACAAAATATAAATATACGTTATTTCCTACGATGAACATGTATAGTAAATATCAAGTACCTACTAATTATGAGACGCTGACCGAACTATGCTGTTTCTAGTGCATTATATTTTACCTCGTTAAAGTTTTGCGCAAAATACGCAAATAATTATGAGACAACCTAATATTATAATGTTGATGAGCAATGACTGTGATAAAAAAAACATAACTTAACATCTAGGTACATATAAAACATTATGCAGCAGTTTTTTTTTGTGAAATACCAAATAGTTTTTGCGAAAACGTACGGTAAATCTGAAATGGATTTTAATTTTTTAGAATCAGTACCAGAGCATCCAATTCCGGAGCTCTTAACTGATACCGGGATTTCGAAATTCATATTTTATCAATCCCGGGATTGAAATATATCGTGATCAAAATTTTCGTTAATATAATATATACATCAAATAATTTCAATATTAAGCATTACACCTAACAGTCAAGTCGCCAGTTTTTTTTTTAAAATCACATGATGATTTTGATGATGAGCCTACCGGAATCTGAACCCAACATCGCCTGATTTTAAGGCTCAACCTCATAACAGTAGACCACAGAAACCGATAAAAAAATATATTTTATATTCTTTATTTCCATTACTAACTGCGTTTGAAATGAATTTAAGGTATGTGTTTTAGGGCATTGAAATAATTTGACTATTTTTTTATTTATCAAACCTTTTTAAAGGGGTTTTGATTATAATCCGTTTAATGACAAAAGCTTCACTGGTGAATAGTGGATATATGTATGAATTCCAAAATGGTTTTCATACTTAACTCGATACTGCCAAAGTGACATAGTGTAATAGTGACTCTGAAACTAGGATATCGATATACTGTGTAGTTTACAATCATTTTTTTGCTTAATCTCTCGTTTTAAAGCGCACATTTGTCCCAATCGCATGTTTAGAGTCGGATATTGTCATATTTTAATGTCGGTAAAATATCAAAATAATTCGTGATTTGTATTACATATTAAAGAGATAATTAACCATTTAGATTAAGTTATTTATTTTCGTCGATAGCGCTAATCTGTCACGCAAGTATCATAAAATTAGTGCATAAATAGATAACATGTTCAAATATTGTAATACTAGACATAATAATATTATTACTGAACGTAATAAATTAGCGATAACAAACACGTGGCACGCGAAAAAAAATCGACAGCACGCCAATTTTATTCTTGAAATTATGTTAATCTTAATCGCGTGAAAAGGTTTAAAACCCATGCTTATATATGTATTGTGACATCACTGAACGGTTGATGTGACTGTTGGCCACCAGTGTGCCACACCACATTTCGAGGACATTTCCAAGCGAGAAATGCCACGTGTTCGTCGTGTCTATTCAACATTATCTCGATTTAACTATTTTTGTAATGATTTATTTAATATTATATGGGCCCATTAGAGGTGAAGTGAGCCAAGTGTGAATTTAGAAAAAAAAAGTTAGATGCGTTGTAATATTCTACACGTCTTATAACAAGGGTGTCCAACCTTTTGTGCCCTGGGATCGACATTTCAATCTTAAGTTTTCTCGCGATCGACTTCTAAGATGATACTTATATGAATTTTTATTTAGTAGGGTTTTTTTCCTTCTTCAAACATAAAAATGTTTATTTTAAATGCGAAATACATATCATTAGATTGGGTATGTGCTTACAAAATAATTTAATTTTAGTATTTTTGTATATTTTATATTTAAATTACATATTTTTTCGAAATTCACGGCAGCTTTCGGGATCGACCAAATTTTGCTTTGGGATCGACCGGTTGGACACCCATGTCTTAAAGTATTGTAAAAGTGAAGTAACCTCTGTTATTACACATTGCAATAGTGTAAACTCCATACAATAAAAATATGTAATCAATCGAAACACCAAATAAAGACGTGATTGTATTAAAAAATCAAAGAAAAAGTTTAACCGTTTTACTAGTTGGATCAGTTCACCTCTAGAAGGCCCATATACAAAAATAGTAGCGACACGCCAATCACATTACATTTGCCATCCCTGCTCTTTTAGATAGAGTCATTATCAATTGTCATAACTTTATTTGAGATTAACCAACGAATGAAAGCCCTGAGTATTCCGTTTTAGATATTTTTCTGTTTTTTATTGGCTTAATGAAACTAAAAAAAAATCTGCACGATTTATCTGTTGATCTTATACAGTGTCGTCATTTTATAAATTATTTTTACAGGAAACATTACTAGCATAACATGCATTGTAATACGACGCACCCTGATTTGCAAATTGCACGCTTTGCTAGAAACCTTTGTTGACAATACGCAAATCTTGAATTTGTGAACACTCATCTCTGAGGATTCTGTGCCGAGACAACCCGAGAATAAATTCCCGGGAAATCGACGCTTTATGTCAGTCTCGGTTTCCGGGATATTTATGTAAAACAACCTGAGACACAAAAAGCTTGCTAAATATCTAAGAAATGTGTACAAAGTATATTTTATTCATTAAAACGAATACAGTTTGAGATTACTCTTAGAACCATAAATTTAGAACAGCGTTTCTGAATCGGTAAGGAATAAAAAAACGTTAGAATCTTCTTTTAATTTTTAAATAAATTTTATTCATAAATCAATAAACAGTACCAAATTTCATAGATATTAAATAATTTCAGGCAAACATAATATGTAGCATAATATTAAACTACTGTAAAATAGGGTTTCTCAACGGGGGGGGGGGTCTGCGTGTTCCAAGGGAACCACAGAGATTTTAT
The DNA here is from genome assembly GCA_031772345.1 of Himalopsyche anomala. NCBI lineage: Eukaryota > Metazoa > Arthropoda > Insecta > Trichoptera > Rhyacophilidae > Himalopsyche > Himalopsyche anomala. Next base: position 13,705,372 of record CM062834.1, read on the forward strand.
TTTTTAGAGGAGCAACAGTACATTTTAGGGGGGCCATGGGAAAATTTTCCGAAATCCGTAAATTGTTGTGTTTTAGAAATTTGAATGTCTGAGAAGAGGTAACATTAAGACATTATTAATTAGTTTTTAAAATAAATAAATTTTGATTTAAATAAAAATGTATAATATATCAAATTACGGTTTTTATTATATTCTAAGATCCTGATGAGATGATATTATATTTATATTCTAAGATCCTGATCATACCCGCTCCCAATGTGGACCACATGGCCTCCTAATAGCGGTATCTTATCGGAAGTTTTTCTTCGTGAACAGTTTGTTACTTAGTCGTTCAACCTCTCTTTTTTGAATAATATAGAATACGGTACATAACTACTACGAAAAATACAAACATCAAAATAAAATAAAATGTAGTTATGTTTTTATTATTAGAGAATATATATTTTTTTTCATACTCCATCTATGCGCCCCCTAATGGTTTGAACCCTAGGCGGTTGCCTATTTCGCCTGTATGGTGGTGCCGGCTCTGTCTCTACCAAGTCGGAAAACAAAGCTAAGCTAAATTAAATTTGAACAGTTTTTAGCAATTTCCTTAAATAAAAAAATAAACAAAATCGATTATAGCATCTATTCGCATATTTGACGATTTTAGTTTAACCACTCTAAAGCTAACGACCCACCGGTGTGTCGCATACCTACTAACCACACACGCTACTCACCAGTGTATTGTCATTATTACGACTTTAGAGTTTGCATCATTGAAAAAGGGTCCGACATCTCTTAAGGACTCACAAAATGAATATTAAGTTTTCCTTTATTAGTTTTTAGAAAATTGCTAGCTAACAGGACAAAAAAAACGTTATTTTTTTGTTGATGGGTTAAATTACTATTTAGCATCTATCGTAAAATGCTTATAAAATAACTCTACGAATTGATATTGTATTGCAGTATCTTATAGTCGTGTTTGGTTCTAGATCTAGACACGGCGCTTACGCAATGTATTCGACCTAGGTCTTATTAATTATATAAAATACCTGTTGGGACTTCTTACAAGCGATTATAGGTTTTAGGTTAATTTTAAGGGTGATGCTTTTTTGTAGCTTAGAATGACATGTTCTTCAATTTTAGATGAAAAGATATTGTTAGTTCACTTTATTTTTAAGCGTGCGTTTAGTCAGTGAAATCTTAGAACACATTTATTTGTGAACATTACGAGAGAAGTGATGTCTTATTCGGAGAAAACAAAAAAATACTAAACGTGATTGCATCTTAATTTGTGGTTTAGAGCAGTGCTCCGCAACCTTTTATCTTCCAAGGCACACCGACGTGTTCTCCAAAAGTTCGCGGCACACTACAAGTAAAAATGTGCATAATATACAGAAATTGCATTAATTTGTGTTTATATATTTGAAAACCGATTCTGAAAATTCTTTGGTGCAGCCTTTTGACTGATGCTTTTTTTGTATATTAATCTGAATAATCTGAAACTTTTCTTTTCAGATAATCTCCATTAGGAGTACACGTGCTCTACATTGGTAGTGGACATAGTTATAAAAATATCCATCTTTTGTGGTTTGTATCATATATAAACACAAACTAATGTAATTTATGTATATTATGCACATTTTTACTTGTGGTGTTCCGCGAAATTTTGGAGAACACGTTGGTGTGCCTTGGAAGATAAAAGGTTGCGGAGCACTGCTGTATAGTATGCCAATAAGATTTACACTTGGACAATTACGTGTCAGTAAAAAAAAGGTTCACATAGGAAGGAGTCAGATCAGGACACGAATTCAACAGTAGTGCACATCCTCTTAAAGTACGCGAAGTATAGCATGTTTATTAATCAAAAAAACAATATTCCTTTGTACTTTATTCCACTTTATTTAAAAGGTCAGGACCGGTTTTGCTCATTCCGAGCATTGTCAACTGATAAAGCCAGGCGCGTATTTTTCTGCGACCCTTTCCCTGACCCTGCAAACATTTTCAATCATGAACCTCAATAAAAACTCTTTACGATCAACCATCACCGATAATAATTTACAAGCAGTTTTAAGAATCTCAACTACAAAATTAACACCTGAATTTGAAAAAAATGTTAAAAGACGTAAAACAGTTCCATTCCTCTCATTAGATTGTTTTTTACATGATAATAAATAATGTACAAAAAAACGGTATTTTACTTACGGCCCGCCGCTCATTTTGAATTCCTGATTTTGGCCCTTCATCCAAAAAGTTTGCCCCCCGCTTGATAAAACAATGCTCGCAATGAGTGAAACCGGTTTTGACCTTTTAAATATAGTGGAGTAAAGTACAAAGGAATATTGTTTTTTTTTATTAATATAATATCTTTCCACCAAGTATTGACAGTGAACACCCTAAAAGTGGTATAGCATGTTACCTATCTAATAATTGTTATGTGTTTAAGTTTGTGAACTTTTCCATTTCAAGCCCTGCATAAATCACGACTTTTTTTAATCCATATCCGCTCCCAACGTGGATCATATGACCTTCTAATGGAGTTATCCCAACATAAGCTCAACCTTTCTTTTTACAAAGAGAGTAGTAGAGATATAAGGATAAAGCTAGGACAGGACTAGTGGTTAACTTATCACCCACACTACACCCAGTTATTGAAAGATTAGAAGGGTGGGAGGGAATTTTTAGACATCACAAGCACACACGCGTTCGAACAGAAATCGATTAACCGATCGGAAAAAAATCACGACTACGGCTCCACAATCCTTTAGATTGACGATATTGCAATAGTAAAGCTGTCAAAATTGATTGAATCCATCAAGAGCTTGAGTAAAAATATCTCATGTCTGATAAACAATGTCGTGCAGGGATGGCAATACAGGACGAATTTATCAATACCGGTATTGTATATATTAATACCGGTAAACGATAAAAAATAAGAAATTCTAGCGCCTTATTGAAATCGTCATACCAGACGAATAATTAAATAGAGGTATTTCAATATTTCACAAAAAATACCGATGTATTAGACAAATAATATTAAAAGATGATTTAAATAAAATATGGTACAATTATTGTTTCTTTGAATAAAAATATGACAGAAAATGTTAGGCCACTAAACTGAAAGTGCTTACGGATCGAACGTGCAAATCAATCTTGGTTTAAGTTAAAATAAAATCATTAAAAAAAATCTTCGGAGTCGTCTTTTTTTACACGGCTCCACAGCATTGGAATATACTTATTATAATTTAAAGACTGATTATTTCAAATGTCGGTTTTGGTATAAGCCCTAATTGCAACGTATCACAGGTGCTTTGGATAACCTTAACCGCTATTTTGATTTTAAAGCAGAAACCGGAATTCCGGTATTTTGTATTGGACAGCCGGAATACCGGTATCTCGCTGTCGGTAATATCGGTATTGCATCTCCTATGTCGTATAACTATAAAAATCAGATGAACGCTTGCGCCGTGTATATCCGAGATTTAAAAATAACACAACAAAATTCTTCTCGCGGTGGCACTGTTTCAAAATATGAGATTATAATAGTCTTTGTGAATTATTTGAACACATAGAAAACAAATCTCTCAATTTAATGCTTATTTTAGTTCAAATAGAAAAACATTCGTAGAACTTTACAAACGTAATCGATCACACCAGTGTTTGTTTATCTTTGACTGGGATATGCATGTTTTTATGCTGATTGATTTTGTGATATCTTAAAAAAAACTCAGTTAAATTTTTTCATATACTTCCTTGATCAACTCAGTATAGTTACAGCAAAACCCATTTACCTGGAATCTGGATACAGTTTTGTAACTATTGTAAAATATTACCGTGGATGGTTGAATTTATTGACAAGTCGAAATACATAATTTACTCTTTTTTATTCATTGTTATGTTCACAAAAGATATGCTGGAATGACGTTTAATGTTTTGATATATATATTTTTTAGGTTGAGTAATGGATATTAGGCCACGTTTGCATACTGTTTGCAAGCATGTGTTATGTCAAGTTGTAAATTGCTCGTCATACACGGCTATAAAGTAGTTATTTTTAATTATGTTATCATAATTATACGAACAGCATTTCTTAAAAATAAATTTAAATATTTCTTTTCGAAGGCATGAATGTTTGTGATATCTAAACATCAACAAGTACCCTTCCACTATTCCAGGGATGGGCTAGAAGGGGCTCGCGCGACCCCTTAGCCGGCGAGCCCCTTGTTAAGATAAGAAAATCATTCGTCTTAGATCAAATCATCACATAACTGCAATTTCTGTAGATGGTTAAATTTGAAAATTAGTTGTCCCTTCATTTTTTCATTCAGCGTTGTGGGCTTCCGTGTCGGACCTCACGGGCTCGAGTCCCAGTACGAAACAGCATTTTTTCGATCGATTTATCTATTTTCTGTTCGAAGGCATGGGTGTTTGTGATGTCTTAATATTGCCTCCCACTCTTCCGATCCTTCAATTCAACTGGGCGCTACTATTAATTAATCACTAGTCCTGTCTTATCCTTATCATTTTATTCCTACTACCCTCTTTGGAAAAGATTGGTTGAGCGACTGAATAACAAGCAGTTCTCGTAGAAAAATAACTTTTGTTGAGATACCTTCATTAGGAGGCCATATGCTCGACATTGGGAGCGGACACGGATAAAAAAATGAATAACATTAACCGAGCCCCTTGTTAAGATATTGACAGCCCAACACTGCACAATTCCAATCCATAAATAACGGGGTCTCGCGAGAGTGATTAGTTAATCATAAGTCATGTCCTAGCCCTGTCTTAACCCTATCCTTTTATCCCTACTGCATTCGAAAAAAGAGGTTAAATACGTGAATAAAAAGCAGTTTTCGTTAAAAAAAAACGGTTTAGATAATTTTATTAGAAGACCATATGCTCCATGATGGTAGGGGAAATGATCATATTTTTTTTTTAGAAAGATACCACGTCATGTTTTTTGTAATCCATCGGTTGACGATATTTCAGAAGTCATTCTCAATAGTATAATATAATATTATATTTATATATATAAAAGTCATATAAAATCAATTTTTTTTTGGAAAATTTGGATTTAGGAGGACCCGTAGAGAAGTATTTCTTAACCCCCTCGAAGTCATGACTGCTTACGATTATATGATTTCTTTAAATATCTACAAGTTATTTAAGGAATGGTTTTATGTAGTTTATCATATTTTTGATATCTTGCATAAGGTTTATTATCGGTTGTGTTTTTTTAAACTGACGATTGGCTTTATAAAAAACAGTGTGTATATACATATAACAAAAATTGAATTTCATATAAAGGTTTACGATGGCTTCTTGGACCACTTTTAACAATCTTGTGTGGCGCGCGGAACATTGATTAAAAACCACTGGCGTATAAAGTGTATTATTCAAGCTTTCTGACTAGAAATAAATAAAAAATATTATTAGAGTTAATAGTTGAATAGTAAGATCGTTCATAAATGATTTGTTATGGTTTTATAATTTTTTACCTAACATAACATGATATTTTGTCAAATTTTATTGTGTCCTGCTGAATTACGCCACGTTTTTATCATATTTTAAAAATATTTCATTCTTACAAATATGTCAAAACAATATTGTATGCTTGGTCTTTCCAATCTCGATTGCTGTTTTAAAAGACGATTGCTATCGACCACTGTACGAAATCATTTATTTCACTTTCAATTATTTTCAATAGAAAATTTAAATTATGTATCATTTTTTATTTTTATCTAGTGATAATATGTACGTGAGAACTTTCTTTAGTCAGTGGACCATTGATAATTGTTTAATAACTTGACGTGTATCAAAATACAAAGAACCATCAGTGCAGTGCGGTTAGTCAGTGCTCTAAAAATACAAGATGGAACGAAGAAAAGTTACCGAGTTACATCTAAAGATTCCAATATCTGAAGAACCAACAAAGCGATGGAACGCAACGCCGCCAACTCCTCAGATCATCGTGCAATCTCCGTCGGAAAATTGCCTGCCATATTTTGACGAAGACCAAGAGGAAACCCCAGAAGTAAATACAGACTTACAATTTCATGGCGATATTGTGGCAGTGAGATTTAGCAATCCTACTGACGACGATGACTCCGAAGATCAGGATTCAAGTCCGGGGCCTTTGCCAGAAAACGGTGCAGCGATGCGGAGAGAGGGGCTGCGGAGAAATTCGATTTCTTTGCCTGCGGCGCTGGACGATGTGGAATTGGAGCTCTTGAGACAGAAGCATATGGACCATCCAGCAAATGTGAGTTATCATATTCATTTTTTTTACTCAAATGCATCATCTCTCCAGCAAATGTGACTAATCATAAACATTGTCACATTCTCAAACATTTCCTTGTGTTTAATGTGTTTTTCAACTTTTTGCACCAACGGAAAGGTAAATTAAGAAATATTTTTTAGATACAGCTGACGAAAAAATAAACATCTTATATGTATTAATTGACCCCTAAAAGAAAATTGAAACTTTGGAAAAATTTCACATTTTGCTGAATTAATCGTGAATTTAAGTTTTGAATAAATCATAATAATGAAATAATATGTTTTTCTAACACCTAACAATTTCTAAGTATTGACGTGAATATGATGAAATTATCATGTCACTGGTTTGATATCATTGCAATACTTCATATATTATATATTTTATTTGATTTCCTATTGCTTCCTTTTTATCTTGTTGGAATGACACTGATTAAATCAAATGTACACCAAAACCTCGGCTTACGCAGTACATTTTTACACTGTCTCGCTCTAACGCGGCTTAGAAAATGTAAATAACCAATTCCCCATTTTAATGATACTATTTCAACATTAAATAAATTATGAGTTTTCAATGAAAGCTGAAAAAATTAAATGTTGATATTGATGTATTGATTTAGTTGAATTAACCAGTTCAGTGCCTTACGCGCACGGTGCGTGAGCAGAGTACTCGACGTCAATGCCTTAAACGCACGGGCGTGTGGGCAACTTTGAGCTCTCAATTGGCGCAACACTTAATATTTTTAGTTGACATTGGCTTACGAACGTTTAGTCCTATCCATGCTTGGCCGGATTATTTTAAAAACAATAAATGATTAGAAGTTAAATTAGAGTAGAAACAATAAATATGTGACTGTGATAAGATTTATGACATTTTTGGTACATAAAAACAGGCGGTCTGTAGCCACAGCTCTTTATTTACGATCTAGGCACGGAAATGGTTAGATAATTTTTTCAAAAATAAATAGTGCGTTTTGGTTGAGATGCCATTATTTATTTGAAAAAAGAGTTCACTGGTTAAGGACGTTACCGGCTCCCCGTTATTTTTTTAAAATGTTAATGTTATTGGAATAGTATTAATAATAAGGAATGCCTAACTCTGTGAATTAATCTTTTTTTTAAATCCCATTAAGGCAGATTTATCAATTACACCAATGTTTGTAAATAAGTTATTTTACAATTTTCCTTATGTACAGGTTTCGTTTTATACCATTGCACTCACCCTTAAGAGTAAGAATCACGGTCTACAGAGACACCTATAATTAAGAGAAATTATTAAATTGCTTATACACAAAAATCCGTTTAATTGATAGAATATAGCTTAATAGGATTTCAAAATCATCTCAGCTGAGTAAAACATTTCTTATTGTCACATTTGAATGAAGTTTATTTGTAAAAAATGAAAAAGAAGCCAGTGGCGTGCTTAAGCAGGGACTTCCTATATTAAAAAATCGTGTCTCAACCAAAACGCACTATTTATTTTGTAAAAAAAATAACAAACGTTAAAAAAATAAATGCATCGATAATGATATTAAGTTATTATTTTTTTTTAATTCTCCACTGGACAGATACCATTTCAAAATTTAATAAGGTATCAACGACCAATAAAAGCTGAAAAAAAAACTTCATATCATTATTGGTGTATTTAATTTTTCCAGTGTTTGGTATTTTTTTCAAAAATAAATAGTGCGGTTTGGTTGACATGCGAATTTTTAATGAAAAAAATAGAAGGTCCCTGCTTAAGCACGCTACTGGCTCCCTGTTCATTTTTTACAAACAAACTTTATCACAATATGATAGATAATAAGGAATTTTTATCCAAACGGGGATGATTTAAAAATTCTATTAACTTATATTATATCAATTAAACGTTTTTTTGTAAATAAGCAATTTAATATTTTCTCTTAATTATAGGTGTCTCTGTAGACGTAGACCGTGACTATTATCTTATTTCAGCCGCTCGATCTAGTAAAAAAATGTATTCGCTTTTTTGTGTAGTAATGCGATCATTATTGAAAACAGCGATACCTATGAACAAAATTTAAATACATTTGCTTCCTTTAAAAATAGTTATGATTTTTGGCGCCAGATGTCGTTGTTGTGAAAGTTTAAAAATAATTTAGCAATTTTCTGAATGACTTGTCTATAATGTTATTTTCGACGAGTCGATGATTATTTTGTTACAATTGAAATTTAATTTAAGCTTTGAATGCACGTTGTCAATGTATAAAATAAAAAGTCAATAAATATGTTGTCCATTTATCCAATTACCATATGCAGGAGAGAATACATGAACACGTTAACTAGTCAATAAATACAGAGACGTAGTTACTATTTTCACAATTTTATATATATTCTTATATTATTGTCAGCCAATCTTCACTGCTGTGCGCGCGCAATCAAGCAGTTGATATGTACATTTATATTTATATAAACATAGAATATTATTTTGCACTGCATTATACAATATTATGTTTCATCTTTGGTCCCCTGCTATACAAGATGGAACTAGCGGCGTAGCCACCTCATAGCAGAGTCATGCAATGCATGAGGGCCCAGCGAAAAGGGGGGTGGGGCCCAGAGGCGGATTACCCTGTAAGCGAATGAAGTGCGCGCTTGGGGTTTCAAAAATAGCTTACATTGTATAACTTATAAACTTTTAGTTAAGATTTCAATATATTTTTGTTATTTTACACGTAATTTTCTGCCATTTTTAAGTTATTCGAAAAACGTGGCCTCCAAATTTTATTGCGCCTGGGACCTCCCATGTGCTTAATCCACCACACGTTTGCATTTGTACCCCAAATTTCTAGCACTGACACTGCTGTGGTGTTAGTTTTGTAGATTAGATAGTAATGTTTTTTAAATTTGAATCGTTCAAATTATGTACATTTTCACAGATTTTGTCACTAACGACCCGGGTTTCGGCATCTTTAGGCGTTAAAGTGCATGGATGAAATGGAACTGACGTTCAGTAAATAAATGGTTCGTGCTTATATAATAAATAAATGTATCATTGAGTTTAAAGCCATTGCTGGCGAAAAGGATAAGCTCATGGGAATGCCCAAAGATTTGAGTAGTGAGTGGTGTTAAGAATTATATTTATTTGTTTGTCGGAAAAGGTTTTGTGACTATATTTATATAGGGTACAGCAATGGCGATCCCGGCATATTCAACATTTCATTTAAAATCGGAAGGGGATGCAGTTGTGCTCTGTTGATTTCCAAAATTTTCTATTTACATTTAAATGTATTATTTATTGCGCGTGCACGCTCACGCCTTCATCTACTAGTCTAGATTCTACCGCCAGAATTTACATTTTGCTGTTTTTTTTAAATTGTTACTGAGAGTTTTTCACTTTTCGAAAACGGATCATTGAAGCTGTGTTCGGGGAGTCTGGGACACAACACCTGAAAACAAGAATGTTCCTGTGAAAGCAGGACGTCTGATTACATTAGTCATAACCAAAGATGTACAAAAATGTTTCTTAAAATAATCGTCGGATACCCTTATGTTATAAAAAAAGTATTGAATAAAAAAGTTCAATATCACGAAACATTCATTTTTCCTGTGACGGGTTTTCTATTATAGCAGATTGTCCTCACGACTTGTTTCTCATATGACCAGATTACGTCCACGGAAAGTCACAGTTTTTATCACTTCTTAGTTCTTTCCATACAAGTTGTAAAATCTGTAATTTTTTGATGTAGCAAAAAATTAGTCGTCATGTATCAAAAGATGGGACTTTTTGCCACTTGAGAATAAAAAAAACAATAATATTGAAAGCAATTATGAAGGAATTTTGATGATATGTTTATAACTTCCACCAGCTCCTTCCCACTTGCTTCGCCGCTGACTACCCCAGGGGATTTTAACCTTATATAGTCAACGGACAACCTTAATCTAAAAGAAGCACGATTTCAGTAATATGTGTTACATAAATTTACTATTGCATATGGCCTCCTAATTGACGTATCTTTACAAAACTTTTTCTACGAGAACTGTTTATTACTCAGTCGCTCAACCTCTCATTTCTAAAGAGAGTAGTAGGAGTAGAAAGAAAAGGCTAGGATAGAACTAGTGATTAACTAATCGTTCTCGCTACGCCCAGTTATTGAAGAATGGGAAGGGTGGGAGGGAATTTTTAGACACCACAAACACTCATGCCTAGGAATCGATACATCGATCAAAAAATGCTCATTTATTACTCAATGATTGGTAAATTGGCATTCAAAAAATAATGAAAAACAATGTAACGAAGACTAGTAGTCTGAATTGTAAACAAATTTAATATCAATTTAATGTTTTTTTTTGTGTTATAACAGACTTTGGAAGGGCCCATATGCGCACGTGGGCACAAGGTTAAGATGTAAGAACCCCTGAACCATGCCAATACATTACCGAAATATTATCCATAGATAATGCTTTTCGCCATGAAATGAATTCATTTGTAATAAATAGTTTTAAAGAACTTTTGTTTTCTGTGCTTAAGAATAAGAGTGCATATTACAATCGATAAAATACGGTTATTTCCGTTCGTATAAAACAAGGTAATTCAAATTAAAGCATTCGATCAAAATTCGTCTTTTATGAACGCCATTAAAGAATAATAAATAAACTCTTTTGTAAAGATTTTACTTACGTGGAAGTGAATAAGAAGCTTCTGCTACGAGCGAATTGAATTATATGGGTCAAATGTCAATCTTAAGTATTAATTTATTCAACTTAAATATAACAATGGTAAAACTCTCATGATGTGAGCGACGGACAGTTCTGAGTTCTGAAACTATTGTCTGCTATATTACGCAAACATAATATTCTACGTTTCGGTTAATAAAGTGTTGAATAAGATCACATGGTGGTTATTTATTTTTGTATATCATTAACCCGTAACATGCCATCCTAAAAAATCTCGTTCCCTGCCATGATGACATCTCAGTTTCACTTTTTATTGACAGTATTTAAATCTAAGTTAGAAGCTAAAAAAAGAATAATAATTTGATTTTATAATTATATATTTGGATTTAAAACTATTTTGTCTAGGAATACCTAAAATGACAAATAATTATTGACATTATTAAGAGAAATATTGAATGATTTAATGGCTAAACTAGTTACGATTGCATCATGGGCATAAAGATGTTAACATACGAACATTATTTTTGACGCGCAGCTTAAAACTAATTTAAACTAAGTTAGTATTTATATTTCAAAACCCTCACCTTGAATGATATTCACTGTAATATGAACCAGCATTAAAACAAAAGAACGTCCAGTGCACTGGAATTTTAATTTAAGTAAAAAAAAATAATGTATTTCACACACTTTATGATATAATAAATATCGTCGCTTTTTCAGATTGGTTTGTCAGACATGCAAAATCTCAGCTAAGCAAAAGAATATTGATGGTGTAATATTTAACAATAGTTTCATGTCTTTGTTGAAAAAAACAGGGCTGTGGAGTCGGAGTCGGAGTCGTGAAAAATAAGCGGCTCGATTTTTTTTGAAAAATATATTTATTGGTGCGTATTCAAACAAAATAATCCAAAGTGTTGTCATTTCGTGCTTGGCTGACTAAAGATGGTCTGATGGTATTCATATATATATATAAGTTAAAATGAAATTATTGAAAAAATTCTCCGACTTCACAGTCCTGGAAAAAACGTATTTTGCATACTAATATATGTAAATCAGCTTTAATAATAAATCGGATATCCATCAAACTGGGATCAGCACTAGGGCCTTCAACACCGTGATTGTCTTCCTACAAATCCCGGGATTTCGGGACTCACTGTAACATGTAAAATAATGAAACATAAAAACTTCATAATTAATCGATTCAATACTATATTTCATATAAGAAATGTAACAGTCGTTGACAAGCGTATACAATTTTGTTGTTTTTATTTTTGTGTACTTTCATACAAAATTTAATAACATCCCACGAGTAAAGCTTTACATTATCAATTGCTTTTTTTAAATAATAAAACAAATCATAAATACTTCAATGTATAAAATAAACTCTTCTGATTTGTATATGTACATATATTGATGTCTTATGTGTTTTATTTTCTTTCGTAAATGGTTGTCTGATACGTGTTCAAAAAGTATATGTTTTTTGAAGCCAATATTGGACACAAATTAAATTTGAAGAGTACATTGCTTAGTCGGCTTTCGTGGCAAAAAAAAAGAGCTATACCATAATGGTCAGTTGAGGCTAAGCTCAAGCCCAGGAGTTAATTTGATATCTAAAACAAAGGTATTTGTGACATCTCTTCACCTCGGAATAATCTCGAGCAACTGCGGCTAAAAATAAATAAAAAATCTCGCTTTGGCCGTTAGTTTTAATGTAGAATTTAGTTTATACTTAATTATATTTATACTTATTATACTATATAAAAAAATAAAACATGAGACTATAGTAATTACTCAAGACGATACGATCAGTCGAACATGTGGCCCTATAGGTCTCGCCAATTTGGCAAATTATGAGGTATTCGAGTTCACCGAGTCTTATGGAAAGGTAATATAACCCAATTAATAAAAGATTTTATTTTTGACTTCATTATTTTATTTATCATTAAGCAGTGCATGCTACCGAGTTTTGAGATATTTATTTTCGTTACATCTTTGAATCAAAAATAACGTTGTTGCCAGTACCAGCGCGAGGATATTTTGCGCCCTAGTGAACGGTTATTGGCTCGCCTCAAACAAATCGTCCCTCTTTTTTTTCGGAATACTGAGAAAACAAACAATTCGGGATCATTAGAAATATTTTTTATATATATCCATGTCTACTCCTTATGTATATCATATGGCTTCCTATTGGAGGTATCTCAACAGAAGTTTTTTCTACGTGAACTGTTACTCAGTCGCTCAACCTCTTTTTTCGAATCATATAGAATGCGATACATAATAACAGCAATTAAGTATATAAAAATAATTTAAATAGTCCATTTATGCGCCCCCTAATGGTTTGCGCCCTAGGTGGTTACCTATTTCACCTGTATGATGGCGCCGGCCCTGGTTGTTACACTACGTAATACAATAATACTTAATACAATACAAGATTGTGAAGCTGTTGTGAGTATGGTGGGTATAATGTTGAGTACCATAGGACAATAGTCGGCAAACTCATTAGTCAACTGAGCCAAATTACAACTATACAACGATTGAAATTTCTTTTCTGAGCCAATTTTTTAAAACTTAAACTATATTGGTATACAAAGAACTTCAGTTTGCAGACCACTGCCCTAAGGAATCTCACAAAAAAGATTAATCCCGTGATCGAAAAATTGTTAATCCCGGGATCACAAAAAGGGTGCGGTACTGGATGCCCTAGTCACAATGATAGTTGTATGTATATTGACAAACGTCGTAAATCAAACATTTAATAAGCGTTGTGCTTCTCGCGTTTCAGTGAATATAGTAAAAATACGTTAACCGACCAGTAATATAATATTTATCATAATGCGTTTGTACTTTGTGGCTGCAGTTTTATAATCAATTCAGAAACATGCACACGGTGCTAGCTCGCATTGTTTCTAATAATACAACCATTCAGTGCGGGCTTGAGTGCGAAATTATTGTTGATCTCGCCACTTAGTAGCGAAGGAAGTATGACCTAAGCTGACAATTTGCGATGGACAAAATTCGAGACAATTATCTTACTCACTTCTCCAGCTGTTTGGACGATAACAACCGAGTCCAATATTGTGGACACCAGTTGGTGAAATCATATTTGGCCGACATAGCCGTCAAATGACTCTCATCTAACAGCATGTGATTAATTAACGTCATATTATTTATATAATCCACTTAAAGCTATTAACTAATTAACGATGTGATAATGGTTTTTAAACCAATAAATAAACCAGTGTTACAATTTAAAAGTAATTAGTGGATATTTTACTTGTTTTTGAGATATTTTAAGTGAAATAAATAGTAAATATTTAACAGTCACAAATAATAGTAAAAACTTGTCTATTTTAGAATCGAAAGAGTTATATATAATAAAATAAAATAAATTATAGCGCTGGGAATTAATACAGCGTATTCCAGTAAATTATATTGAAATTGCAATAATAATGTTTGTGTTTTGATTAATAGAAAATATCTTAGCTTATATGAAATTAAATTTTATAATTGGTTGTGTTACAAATTGTTACAGTTTTTTTCGTCATTTAAAGATGCATAATCAGGCATAGTATTGCATGGTTTACGAATAAACTATTTAAATTGTCAGCGACACCTATAATTTAGACAAATTATTAAGTGACGTATTTAACAACATTCGTGTAATTGATTGAGTCTAGTTTAATAGGATTTTCAAAACATCCCCGATGGGTTAAGCATTCCAATAAAATTTATCTGTAAAGAAATGAGCAGCAAGCCAGTGCCGTGCTAAAGCAGCGATTTCATATTTTTTTCAATAAAAAATCCCATCTCAACGAAAACGCACTATGTATAGTTGAAAAAAATATTTACCGTTAAAAAATCAAATACACAATATTAACTAGAGCCTCGAACCGGAACTGAACCGAAAAAAAATATCGGTTTTTTTTCGGCTCAGCACGTGTTCAAACACGCTGATATTTTGGGCAAATCGGTAATTTCCTGGGTTTTTGGATTAGAGCTGAATCGAAAACCAGAAGCCCTGATATTAACATTAACATTAATTTTTTTTGACGATTCCTCATTTGACAGTTACTATTTCAACATTTAATTCGGTAAATGAGGTCAGTACTGGTTTTGTTGTTCAGATGAAAATCCTAATAAATAATTGTGATATACATATGTACAAAAGAGTGTCTTCTATTTTTTAAATTTAATTTATATTCATGCAAATAAAAATCCATTTATTTGTATTGTAGTACTTATAATGTAGAAGTGGATATCAATAATATCCGTAATCGAGAAGTTCGTTAACTCTTATAAAAGTAAAAAGGTACTATTTTTTATGCAAATACCTTCAGTTAATAAGGTTTCTGGTTTAGTTGATTGGTTAAATAAATACGCTACACAAAAAAGAAAATGATTGCGGATAAATTATGTAATACTTGAAAATTGTAAAAAATACAGTCATCTTATTATTAGTATTGTTTATTTCCTTTCAGTAATGTTTAACGTATTTTTTGTTCCAACATAATTTTATATAACACTTCGATAAAAACATAATGTTGCAATTTTGCATTTCATTGCTTACCTTGAATTTGCGGTAAGAATAAGCAATACCTCTTTTATGTAATCACTTTTTGACACCTTTTTCGGTATTTTTATTGTCTCGGTACATAGGTAATACGTAAAAGTTTATACAATCAGCGGTGTGCTGCCAATACGTTACCAAAGGGCTCGGGTAATCTTAAAATTATCCGCGGTGTTTTTATCATTCTTGTAAAATTATTCACAATAGTATCAGTAGAATAGAATTCTCCGCGTCTTTTGGAAAAAGAGTTGAGTTAAATAGATAAAATCTAATATTTTCAACTGCATTTAATTATTTATTAACTTTTAATTTCTGCACACTGTAGTGCATGCAACCAAGTCTTGAGGAATTTCTTCTCGGGACATTTCTGGCAAAATTTTGAACACGACTAACGTTGTTACGCTACGGAATACACCCTATATGAAGAGTGTGAAGCCGTAGCGGGTGGTGGTGGGTACAACGTTGAGAACCCTAGGGAATTAAAAAAAATAGTATCAATAGCTGAAAAATGTATTTTTTTAAAGAGCCAAGATTTCCAAGATTGACGCAAAAATATTTAATATTATTTTAGCTTCAACTCCGCTGTTATGTGTAAACCGCTCTTGACGTTGTTATACATATGCTTCAAACTCGACTATAGTTATTTTTTAGGGCTCAGGAGCATGCAGTGGCGCCACTTTTGAATCTAGCGATTTAAATGCATTTAAAAAAATGATTCGAAGTTATTAGTTTTCTTCAGTAAAAACAGTCCAACTCTGCGAACTTTGCGTTCCGAAATTTAATAATAATGCCTGTATAAACTTTGTATAATTCGAAGTTATGAGAAAATTGTCCTTATTTCAACAAGGGGGTCGCCGTTCTCATTCAAAATTAACAAAGGGCTCGCGAGATCCCATCCGATCACCGTCCACCGTCCACGTATATAATCAATGTAATACTGGTTCTCGTATTCTTCTCCAGCAACGCCAGTAAATAAACGTATTTAAAAAAGTTTCTAAAAATTGTGCAATATAAATAGAGTAATATATATAATCTAGACCACGGGTTCCCAACCCGGGGGTCACGAAGGGTTTTCAAGGGGGTCGCCAACTTTTTTCGATTTTGGATTTGAACAACAAAATAACGAAAAAGTATAGCAAATCGAGGATTTCAAATTCCTCGGGAGGTCGCCTAGTCACATGGCTTTATAAAAAGGGGTCGCCACCAGAAAAAGGTTGGGAACCTATGATCTAGACTCTAGAACCATTTCACTCGCCATTGACAGTGAGTAAAATAGCTCGGATTTTGTTCCAACGATATATTTTATTGAACAAAAAAAATATAAAAGTAATAGAATCTTTGATGAAATAATTAGATAATTTTCAAACGTAACATTTAAAAAAAAAAAAAGTGAAACAATAAGACGTTCAGAGCATGAAAACCAATTCAGTCCACCAAACCAAAAGTCGAACCAAGCCACGCCAAACCAAACGACGTGACCATAGTAAATAGTTATCTAGTCGTTCTAAAACCGTTGAAAAATGTATGCCCAATATTTCAAATACTCTTCGCCGCTTTGGATCGAGACTGATACAGAAGACAGCAGCAGCGCCGGAAGCGTCAGCTTGAACAATTTTCTCGACACACAGGTAAATTATTAATACAAACCGCATGTTTACATATTTAATTTTTACTACGATTATTTAAAAAAAATACTGGCATTTCATTATTGTCAACTTAACCAAAACCAAATTATAAAATACAGAAACATAGCAGTCTTACGTGCCATTTAGTGCTATAGAAAAATCAGCAAATCACAAGTGGTCCGTAAAATCTCAGCCTCTTGACATTACTCGTAATTTATTTTAGAGCAAGTTTCATTTATTGTGAGAAATTTCTACTATTTTTCACGAGTTTAAACCCCAAGAATAAATCCCCACTAATAAAAGTCATTTAAACCAATACAGTTGGTATAAACTCGAGGTAAACAGGTAGGTAGAAATGAAATAAAACCAATCGCTCTAGTATCACGGAAACGTTTATTTAAGAACTTGCAATCACCGAATTAGTTACATACAATATTTAACAGACAAAATTTTGAATTAACACAATACATAATAACTATTATACAACAGCTTGCTCACACGATTTTATAAATGTTAAGAAAATAAAAAAAATAAGCTACCACCCGCGCAGGAACAAAATGAACTTAATTTTCTTGTCGAAATGGAAACATATCAGTTCTTTCACCTCGGACAAAAAAACAAAAGAAAAAGAACAACAAGTGAATTTACAACAAAAGGTCTCTGGAACCACGTCCTAGGACCGGGAACTGTCCCCCACACACGTTGTGTTCGGTTCGTGTCACAAAGAGCAAGAAAGAAACAAACAAAAATCACATCGGTATCGAAAAACAATGTTGCCGTTTAAGGCCATAAACACTAAAACAATTGATATTACGGGTTACATGATAACATTAGAAAAATGTTTTACCATTTATTTTGAAAAAAATACAAAAATATCGTTTAAGCCAAAGCAAACTGTGCTAAATCCATGGAAGTCCTTCTAACAATATCTAGGTATTATCATTTCACAGCTGAAAAAAAGAAGCAATTGTTTAAATTAGACGAAAATTTGGTATTTATAATTTATTATAATTTATATTATAATTATTCATATTATGTTATATGACCATGAACATATTTTATTATGATTGCTATCATTAATACTGAGTAATTAATATGTTCTAAAAACATATATTATAATATAATGTATTTTATGTGCAGGCAAATAAATTGATAATTACAACGTACATTTTTTATTCGTTTTACTCTATTGTTTATTACTGAACTTTAGCCAATAATTTTTAATGAAAATTTCTTTCAAAATAATAATTTCACATGTATCATAATTGTATATCGTGCATAAAAACCTTTTACAGTATACGGTTGGGTATAGTGCATCCAATACCGGACCCTTTTTTGATCCCGGGATTTCGAGATTCACAATTATTTTGGGATCTGGGCTTACGGGATCCCGGAATTGATTCCAGAGTAATTGTCAAGTCGAAGACTTTTGTTTTAGCTCGATTACTTGAAAAAGTTGGGAGAATTGATAGATTCTACAATAATTGAAAAATGTAAGAGCTTTTTTTAGCTCGTTCCTGCAAAAAAGTAGCGGATTGACGGTTTCTATAGATACTTAAAATGTGAGACCTTTTTTTTTGAACTCCATCCTTTCAAAGAGTTACAACTGCCAGTGGCTGTATTTTTTTAAGGGATTATACGACTTTTTACATGTGAAAGTGAATCCTGAAATCCCTGGATTAGTACTGAGACAATACGGGATCGGAAAATTAGTTGGGATCCCGGAAATCAAAGTCCTTATTGAGTATATCTACAAATAAAATAATAATATTAGACGCACAAAGGTAAATCACTTATACCACAGTGAAGTTAAAACTACATTTTTAGATATACCCCTATGATCCTGAGCTCCCGAATTGTTCTTAAAACATTTTTTTACGTTAAGTCTCTGCACTTCTTTTTAATGCACTGGTATACATGCCATATTATACAAATTAACAATAGTTGTTGAAGTGTATTTTTTTATGATAAACTTTCAGTCCTGCAATAAAAAGATGCATGCGAATGAGTTGCATTCCTGGATTAAAAATATACCTCTGAAAACCGGTTTTTTTCGTGTGTGAGGATCTTTTAGACCAGCCACGGACATCTTTGATTCATTTTTTGTGTTATTTTGTGTTAAGTTATTGTAAAAATTAAGTACGTATGTGCAAAATAACACCGCATAGCATAGGGCCGACACAGAAAACTTGTTTAAGGATATCACAAAATATTTAGGGTTGTCAAAAATCGAAATTGCAACTATATATTCGGTAATAATATTTTATGCTCTATAAAGTCGATCAAAAAGTGACACAAATAAAGTACTACTGCCGATAAACTTCTAAGAAGTGAAACAAAATGTTCGTATTGTTTCGGTCATTACACGGATAATTCTATATGTAGTACTAATGAATACCATCTAAGTACCTAATCTGCAAACAATTGTTGATAAAATTTAAATTTAAAAATGTTTATTACTTGTCCTGTTATATTAAAACATGTTATTTGTAGCTGTCTAATTAATGAACTAGACGATCGGCATATAATAAGCAAAATATTGGAGAAAACATGAAAATATCCCGCGTGCTATGTGTTTGTCATAACCTACATTTTTTTTTCACTCATAAAACATAGCCATTTGATTGTACTCGAGACACAAACGCACAAAGTTTTCCGACTAAAAATAAACTTATCTATTTGCATAGCTTAGAAAAACATAATGTCGTAATTATTGTTTTTATAATATTATCTTAAATTCACTAAGATTATAATTATTATATTATAAAATGAAAATGTTTCACAATTACAACATACCTACTTACGATCAAAGTTGATTCACCTATAGGTATCACCGGTGATCAGTCACGAAATTTTTCTTCTAGAAGGCCGCATAAAAACAAATTATGATGGATTTGGTACGCAAGGATTTTTTTAAAGTAAATTTCTAAGGTTCCATTGAATTATTTTGATAGTGTTATTTCAAAATCGTGAAAAAAATGTAGCGTGTAAAAAAGGGATAATGAGGAATTTTTACACAAAATGTTTTACTTTGAAATATTTAGGTGTACATGTTTAATTTATAATATATAATTTAAAAGATAATGCGATCGTTGCCTTTGTAAATTTTATGCAAATTATTTATAATTTGACTTAATATTATTTGTAGTTTCAACCCAAAAAATTGAATTCAAATTTTTATCAGTGAACTTATTTCTATGAGCCGATTTATTCTGCTTCTAATATTTATTAAATTTAATGATTTACTTTTGTTCTATATTTCCATGTCAACACATTCAAAACTATTTTAACATTTAAAAACATTCCAGGGTCAAAATAAAGTCGAAACAGGTCGGGGGTTGTGTATCACTGGAGTGTAGACTAGAGGTGTCCAAATGAAATCACTTGTTGCGCATATTGAATTTATTTATCCAGAGTTCCTAATTTGTGTCCATTGATGGAATTACAGCCGTCTCACACTAACTCTGTCCATTAGTGATTTGTGGAGTTTACCACTTACTCCACACCCAATGTGGAGCATATGGCCTCCTAATAGAGGTATCTCAACAAAAGTTTCTCTACGAGATTTGTTACTCAGTCGTTTAACCTCTCTTTTTCAAAGAGAGTAGTAGGGGTAGAAGGGTAAAGTTAGGACAGGGCTAGTGGTTAACTAATCGCTCTCGTTATGTCCGTTTGTTGAAGGGTCAGAAATGGTGGGAGGGACATCACAAACACCCATGCCTTCGAACAGAAATCGATCAAAAAGTGCTGTTATTACTGGGACTCGAACCCGTGAGGTCTTGCACGGAAGCCCACAACGCTAACCGCTGCGCCATATGACCCGACGAATTAATTCAATTAGTGAAATAAAATAAACACAAAGTATTACGTCTATGGATGCTTGCCGTAGAAGCGAAACACGTGTCACGCTTTGTTTAACACCGATCGAAATAGCAACATTGTTAATTTTAATTGAATGTATAAGGAAAAGTCCAATTTAAAAACTTGATTACGGCATTGAACTTGAAAAGCATCGAAGTCACATTGTAATACTTATATTCAAGAATAATGTGCATAATTAACTTAATCACTAATCGATCTACAAAACAATGCTCAAAGGATAGACTTAAGACATTATTTACTGAACGATACAATAATTATTGCATTATTATTGACTCTCGAAGCGTGAAGCTTCATATCCAATTTGACAGTATTGAATTACTGAATGAGCCGTGCAGAAAATTACTGATTATATCTGTCATTAATTTATTGACGGTTTTTTCCCTTTTTTATCTCTTTATTTTCATACCATTTAACCATTAACATGCCATCCTAAAAAATCACGTTCCCTGCCATGATGGCATATCAGTTTCGCTGTTTATTGACAGTATTAAAACCTAAGTTAGAAGCTTAGAAATAATTTTAAAAATGTACATATGCTAGAATACCTAAAATGATAAATACTTATTGAAATATTTAATGATTTAATGGCTCAACTATTTACGATTGCATCATGGGCATGGAGGTGTTAAGCTTACCTACAGCTAGAGTAAATAAACGATTGCGAGGCACGTCATTTTAATTATTTTTCAGTGGAAAATAAAAAGTTGGCTTGTTATTTTTTGTCATATATATGAAGTGCTTTTTTCCAAAACAATATTGTAATTAGAATTTGAATTAGTATGTTAGAGTGAATAATATGATGCATTGTGTATCTCTTCTTAGCCAGTATATATAGCTGAGCAAATTTACGTTTAAAGCATAGTTCTGACGATGGCGAGAGCCGAAATAGCTATCAACGTATAACATATAAAAAACTGTAGAACTGAAATACTGTGATATTTTTACTCTATTAGGTATTATTTGATTTTAAACATGGTTTTGACAGTTATAGTACTTTTAAAATGCATTTATTCAAAAATAAGTCTGGTACACGAGATAGTTTCATTTGATTTGTTTCAATTGAGATAACAGTCGATAATTAGTTTTATTGCTTTATATTCAACGGAATAAAATTTTTCGTTTTCTACTGATAACTCACCTTTATGTGTCAATTGAAGATGCGCGAGCTGAGCTAAACCGGTTTCCATAATAATATAAAGAAATTATCAAATAAATACAAAAATATGGTTTATTTAAGAAAGTACCATTACCATGATCATGAAATATTCTTAAAAAAACTTCATATTTCTTTCAAATGTATTTCTTAGAACCAGACTTTCGAGTCCGTATTACATATTATATCGTCGTAATTTTTTCCCAACCTGGTTTTTAGGAGACACATAAATGTACTTTATTCTACTGCCATCACTTTCTATCGCTTTAAAGCACCACTGGAATGATTTTGTCTCAAATATCTGTGAGGAAGTTAATAAGACAGGCAGCAAATATGTTTACATCTATGCCACCCTCTCCTTCATACCAAACATGGCACATGGCTATATAATTTGCCAACGTTTCTGTATTAGATAAAATAAAACTTATTTTAGGATGCGGTTTAATGACATATTGAAATAAATTATTTATTCAGATCACTTTCTTTCAATATATTATATATACATATAATTAATTTTGTCAATAGGTTTCGCTATCACAGAATATTTAGCGTTGTATCTCAACTTGATTGATGTTTATTTTGTCGGACAATAATAATGTATTTTTTATTGTAACAATTTAAATATTATACGTAATAATCAATAATTAAATATACCTAATAAAAAAAACTATTTAATGATATTCATATGATAATAATAGTCGTAGAAATCGAGTTTTTGCTTGAAACCAGTAGCGTATCCATAATTTGAAACTCCCACTACTGGGTTATCATAAAGGCACATTATGAACTTGCTTATACTTCATAAATCGATGGAGCAATGTAACAAAGTATACATTTGGAGATTTGAACACATTACCTTGCAACCTAATAGACTAAAAGCCCAACAAGTGTACTACTTTGAAGTTTTTCGTAGTTGATTCAACATTTTTCCTTAATTTAAGATTTCGACTGAAGGTGCTTGGTGGAATTTCAATGTTAAATTTGTAATCAATAGTAAATACTCAAATCTGTGGGCATTCCCATGAGCTTGTCCTTTTCGCCAGCAATAGCTTTAAACTCAATGATACATTTATTTCTTATATAAACACGAAACATTCATTTACTAAGCGTCAGTTCAAGTTCATCCGTGCACTTGAACGCCTGAAGATGCCGAAAGGCGAAACCCGGGTCGTTAGTGACAAAATCTGTGAGAATGTACATAATTTGAACGATTCAAATTTTTCCTTAAATTTTCAAAAGCAGTTTTCAGAAACACAAAAACTAATTCGTCGCCTTCTTTTGTTTTTGCAAAGAAATTGCTGAATTTAAAAATTGATTTGATAATAATTAATTTAAATATACATTTTTTTTCGATGGATTCAACGGTAAATTTGTGAAAGAAATGGATAAATAATATGATAAACGGCTTACAATTATTAAACTTATTTCTTTTGAGATTTACCTTCCTCCTACTATTTATTAATTTATAATTATTACTTTTTTATTCGTATACAGTAGAAGAGAAAAACATCGCAGCTGGCATTTTTTAATATGGTCAAAATTACATTGTATTTAGATGTATTTTTTATTATTATGTTGATAGCTATTCCAACTCCATGCCATCGTCAGAATGTTGTTCAACTTACCTATATATACTGCCTTAAAAGAATTAAACTATATGTACATCGTTTTATTTACTGTAACATCCTAGTTTATATTGAAGAAAAGTATGACATCTAATAATCATATTATGGATATCTAAAAGAGCTTGTCTCAAAAGAAGTTTTCTACAAGAAACTTTTGTTATTCATATATGAAAAATGTATAACATTTTAATGTTTCAAATTTGAATCGTTCAAATTATGTAAATTTACACAAATTTTAGGTTTCGCCTTTCGGCATCTTCAGACGTTCAAGCAAGTGCTTGGGTGAACGTGAGCTGACAATCAGTAAATATGTAAATGTATCGTGTTTATATAAGAACAGTGGCAGATTAAGCACACGAAAATTCTCAAGAGCAATAAAATTTGGAGGATCTGTTTTTTGGATAACATAAAAACGTCATAAAATTCCAACTAAAACAATAAGAATCCGAACAAGAAGAATATGGGTTAAATTGTATATGATTATGATTCTATTGAGGCCATGGAATGTGATGCTGAATGCCCCACTACACGCATCCTATCCTATGAACGGGCGTATCAAGAGCGATTAGCTTACAATAGTACTGTACTAGCCTAACACTTATTAAATGCCCACATCTTTGGAAAATAGAGGTGAACAACTGAGTAAAAGCAGTTCTCGTAAACACTGTATGCTGAGAAAAACTCAATAGGAGTCATATGCTCACATTGGAGCGACATGTTAAAAAAATATATAGTATACAAGCATGGGAAATTTGGCAAAATAACCTGCTCATTCAATATTGGTAGATTATGTGCCCGATTTATTTCCAAAATTCCTGGAAAAATCATTTATGCCCGCCTGTGTTTGGGTTTAGATTAAAATTTATTTTATAATTACAATTTTAATTTATAATAATATCATTAGTGTCACTTTACAATGTTAGTACTATAATGTTTTTCTCAGTTTTCCTGTCCGATAACAGGATAGTGGCGACGCCCCCCTTCCACTCGACAGCGCTGATTTCGCGGAAATATCATTGAATATTCACTTTTCAGTTAAATAATCGACGGAATCTTGAAATCGTTAATACTACATCTTATAGCCCCGCCGAGAGTGCCGTGTCTTTTTGGCGCTGTGCAAATACGTTTCGTTTTATTTTTTCAAGTTTGCAAAACAAAACAAAATTAACGCGGTGTTTCGTCGTATTCCGAGCTCAGAAGTATAGTAGCGTGTGGTGGTTTTTTGAACACGCGGTGTTTTCGGGTTTGTGAAGAAGTGACATTGTGATTATTGTGTATAGTTTCTTTAGTCATGTTTGGCTTTCATGTGTTAATCTCGTGAGTGATATTGAGAAATGAACACCAAGGAGCATATTGCTGGTCAGATATCGCCCGATGTGATTTTAGTACGGACGAGAAACGTAATTTTTCCGGTGCGTTATTTCATTAATACAATATTACCGTCCATCTATGATAACACCATATTTTTGCGATTGTAACGAAAGCCACTGGAATAAATTAAAATTATAAAACACGTTTATGTTAATTAATACATATTTTTTATTACCCACATATGTTAAATGTTTATTACTTTTAACACATAAATGTATAATTTTCTGATTTTAAATAAAAAATGAATATAATCATATGCCATGAATATATTCGACTACAGGATAAATAATAAACGCCTTTTGTATTTATTGTTCCATTAGCGATATATTATTTACATACTTTTTTTAGCAGGTTATAATTTAAAGAAATTTAAATAATATCACTGCAAATACTGTTTATAAAATTATTATAAACAGTATTTTTTATCTATTTAAATTCTATTTATTTTTAATGTGTTTTTCATTGACAATATTTGGTGGAAAGGTGTTGTATTCAAAAGTAATAAAACACTCTTTTGTATTGTTTTTTACATTATCACATCGTATCCGAATCATTGTGGAAAATGTACTAAATAGTTTTTTATTTTATCATTTTAATGTTAAATTTGAATTATTAGTTGAATACTAATTACTACAAGAAAGAAAATTATATATTGCTCATTGTTTATTTCTGATCTAATTTTAATTTTAATTTAAACTTTTTTAGTCAGCGTCTAATACTATTAACAGTTTATAAATATGAATGAATTGGTCAGTAGTAAATTGATTTTTGACAGTATTCTATAGACAAATGGTCAGTCATTTTTCGGAAAGTGTTCAGTAAATATTTATAAACGTTAAAAAATAAAAGCGAAAAAAACTGTTTTCTTTATAATTATTTTATTTGTCAAATATACATTTATAAGCACATATGTGCGTGCATATAAAATCGAGTTAACTAAATTGAGATTTAAATTTGTTTCATTGAAGGTAAATATTCAAGGAAGGCTTTAATTTAAAATTTCATAAAATGTTGCAAATCAAAGACTTGTTAAAACCAAGTATAAATATCTAAATACTTTGAATAGTCTATTTTCACAGCCCTGGTTATAAGTTTGTTTCTTACGACAGCCTTCGGGAATAAGGCAGGGTACACGATTGTAAGACTTTATCTTTGATACAAGATAACAGCTGTCAAACTAAGACTAGCTATTTATTTAAATAACTTACAGTTTAATTTAAATATTAACCGTTTTAAATAAATTACTGTTAATGACATTGACTGTCCATTTTTACATATAACAAGAGATGTGTTACTATGGGTTTGCACCGGCTCTGTCGAGCAGGTTGCTTTTGCTATCAGACTCAATGGCCATTAATATCATAGGTTTGCCACTGACTTCATGGGATTTTACACCATTCATTAAATAATGGCTCAAAAGTCACCCGAGTCAAGAATAAGACCCGTCACGGTTTAAGTTTCGGATGAAAATCAAAACACTATTTGGAATGAAGTTATGTCATGTAAATAAATAATTTTGTAATGTGTAATATATTTTTCTTTAATTTGGAAAAAAATGGGGGGTGGTACTTACCAAGGTGCGAGCCGGTTGAGAGTAGCACATCACTGCGTATTACTGTACATTTTGTTTGTTAATTAATGTTCACTACTAATGTGGAGAATATGGCCTCCAATTGGAGGTATTTAAACAGAAGTTCTTTCAACAAGAACAGTTGCTCTAACTCTTTTTTTTATGTTAGTAGTGATAGAATAAAACGGCTAGGATAGGACAAGCAGTAAACTTATCGCTTTCGCTACGCCCAGTAATTGTACTATTGGAATGGAATTTTTTCGACATCACAAACATCCGTATCTGAAAACAGAAGTCGGTAAATCGATTGGATTGAACCTATAAGATCCACCACGGTAGCCGATGACTTTGATCGCTGATCCACGGACCTGACATTTTAATTCAATTCTTTAATTTTAAGTACATCAATTATGTACTTAAAATTCTTTTTTTTTAATAATGAATAATTGGTATTCTTGTTTTTTATATTATACTTTCGTTTAGTTAATAAATGGTGTTTTTTTGGATATATAAAACTTTAAAAATAAAACAAAAACATCGTACTGGCCATGGTATTGGCTTTATTGTTAAGATAATTTGATGCCATTGAAAGAAGAAAGCGCAATTTTGAAGTCCAATTTTGGATCACTTTTTTTGAGCAGCTGGGACCATATGCTTGCAATAACACAGCAAATGTTTGCTTCCGAGCAGTCAATCGTCTCTTGTTTATCGGCGTAAACTAGTGACTTCACATATCCACACATAAAATAATCCAAGAGTTAAAACGCACGATCTTGGAGGCCAATTCACAAGTCCATTACGCGGAATAATGCTCTCATTGAATGTTTCCATCAATAAATTGATTAAGCCGCGCATTGTGTGGCATGTTTTCCGACGTCTTGTCTCCGAAACTACAGCTCTTCTTCATGAATGCTATCCAATTTAGGAGCCAAAATGTCAATAAGTGATTATCTATAGCGCCCTCCATTGACGCTCTGGCCGGCATCATTTTTAGAAAAAATATAGATCAATAATTCACTAGCCAATAAAGCACACCAGTGATATTCTTTACTCTAAATGTGTCAATTTTGGTTATTAACGTAGCCATTCAACCAAAAATGAGCATTTTTGAAATTTTTATTTCCAAAAAAAGCCACGATTTTCAAAATAATTTGTACAAATTACAAACATTTTTCTGGCGTTAGTCTATTTATGGTGAAATGGCAAACAAAACTGAGCACAAATCAACCGTAAACTGTCAAGTTAGTTGTCGCTGGAAGTGTTGCCAATTCGAAAAACATCCTTTATCTACAAATACTATAATTTTATAATGTTAATAATTATTGTGAATTGATATGAAAGTGATTCAATTTTCATACTTCATTTACATTTATCGCTATTTTATCCTTTTATTGTCAATATTAACTGGTAATAAACGTTAAGGAAAAACAATTGATACAATAATCCAAAACCGCAGACAGAAAAGGAATATATAAATAAAATATTCCAAGATAAAGATTGCAATACCACCATTTTAGAAACAGGCATCCCGGTACTCGTTTTTTACCATGTCCGCTCCCAATGTGTAGCATATGAACTACTTATAGAGTTTATCAAGAAAGAGTGTAACTATGTTGCTCAACCTTTCTCATAAAGTAGGTAAAGAAGGGTAAGGCTAGGACAGGACTAGTGATTAGCTTATCGTTTTCGCTGCGTCCTGTTTTTTAAGATAGGATGGACGGGAGTGGGAAATGAATCTATCAAAACTGTCCGTACTGGAACTCGAGCCCGTGGCCTCCGTGTTCCAAACCAACGACGTTGACACTCGATCACGCAGTCGGTGTTTGAATAATACCTAAATACTGGTATTTTTACATAATCAATTTATCAAAATCAAGTATTGAATGTATATTTAAGTTCCAGAATTGATGAGCCTTCTGTGATAATGTATAATTATTTTAAGAAAGATTATGTTATTTATAAAAATCACCCGTTTATGATTATAATATTTTTTTTACATTATTTTTTTACGAAATATTGAAACACCAATTTTGATGTATTCGCCCGGTATTGCGAAAATGGCCGTATTTTTTTTTACGTTATATTAACTTTTTTTGTTATTTTATATACCGTTATTTATAGTATTTTATAAATACTTATATACATATTAAATAGTATTTTTTTGTAAATTTCGTTTTATGCGGCCTGCTAGATGAAGAGGTTATGCATGCAGATGCTTAACAATTCCGGTTAAAATACCTGCGTGAGATGCTCATATGCTCTCACATTGGGAGCGGTCATGATAGAAACAATTTATATAATTATTTGCAATTCTACATGAAGATGCGTATTTTTTTTTGACATTTAAAAAATCCCAGATAACATAATCAATAAAGACGACCTACATATTATTCCGAATAATATAATTCTCGTAAAATAAATATTTGTTTACTATCTTCAATTGTACAAACATTTACTTTCTGGTCATAATTACCTATGCAAAGAATTATCGCCGCTTGATTAAGTTAAATTAAAATTCGATTTTTTTTATGCCTCAAAAAATATGTCATATATTGACAAATTTTGAACGATCACCGAATGGTGTTTTTGCACTTGAAATTCAAAAAAATTCAAATGCTTAAATTATAGTAACATGTTTGATTGTCTACAAATACTGCAAACTATCTAATTATTGACAAATATATTTTAAATATCGCCGCCGTACTGCCAGAAATTGTAAGTAACAAATTGATTAAATTGATTAAACAGTAAATAAAAATTACGACAAAACCTGTAGCCTCGATATTTTATGTTACATTTAGAATAAAATCACAAAATATAGATACAGTAAAACCCCCATTTACACTATAGTCGGGACCGTTTAATTGGGGGTGTGAATCTCATACAAAATTGAGGATTTGATTTTTTCCGCGGAAAACGCAAAACTAAGATTTCCTTTAGTTTTGCAAAAAAAAATATGGACGAAATATTTAGTTTTTGTAGTAGTAGATATCCCGCACACAGACAGACGACCAGCTATGCGTGTATAGCCTGGCACGTGTTGAATACAAAGACGCTAGCCAACATTTGACTGTATGCGCGGCACAGACGACCGTCTTTTAGTAACGATAATGAAATGCAACCGTGCAATTGGGGAATTTGCGGCGAATATATCAAGCCAGCGCGTAATTCGGGGTAGTGTAATTGGGGGTTCCACTGTATATTTATGCCGATCAGATACAAGTAATAATTAATAAATAGTGGATCATAATTGCCTACATTAAAATCTCTATTGGTAATACAGTGGAATTTTGTTTAACGATCACCTCTGCTGATCTCACAAAACAAATCAAGAGCTTTTTTACATCCATGCCCAATCTGGAGCATAAGTCCTCCTAAAAAATCCTATCTCAAAAAAAGTTTTTCTGCAAGACTTTTAGACTTTTAGACTCATTTACTCGGTTGCTTAACTTCTCTAGTTCGAAGACGGATAGAAGAATAGGACAGGACTAGTGGCTTAATAGTCGCTCTCCCTACATCCCATTATTTTAGGACTGGAAGAGTAGTATGGAATTTTTAGATAATAATGCCTTCGGACAAAAATCGATAAACTGTTGAGGGACTTGAACCCGTAAGATCCGTCACTGACGCCAACGACGTTTACCACTTCGCCTCAGACTCGAATAGGCAGAGACAGATTTCTGTCTATAATTCATATCAGTTTGTTTCTAACTGGTTCAAAAAATGCACCAATTAAGTTATTCTAGACAAGATTTGATATACATATGTATACGAATTTCGTTGTGTTTTTTTTAATTTTGTAACCTACCAACTTCTTCCAGTGCAGTTACGATGTATTACTATTTTGCATCGTATTATATTGGAGTTTTATACTGTTATTAATTACATATTAATTAATTGGTAATTAGTTCGAATCTTATCCACTATACTTGAAAATAAAACCATTACACTATATTTTTATAATTTAAAAATCCACGTTTATCATAGCGAGAAAATTGTTTTAAAAATATTATTGCCATAAAAACTTGTTTACTTGAAAGTTTAATTGTGTGACAAGGTACCTGTCAAAATATTTACTTGTCCTCATATGACCCTTTTATACAAATTACCGGTTTGGTCAGTCAAAATGAAACTATACAATTATTCAATGTGAAATTTAACCAGTGAAATCTTCAATTCTGAACTGTGCTCAATAAACACATTATAATCGTTCATTACATT
Organism: Himalopsyche anomala; assembly: GCA_031772345.1. Lineage (NCBI taxonomy): Eukaryota > Metazoa > Arthropoda > Insecta > Trichoptera > Rhyacophilidae > Himalopsyche > Himalopsyche anomala. The sequence goes on from CM062834.1 coordinate 13,736,285, forward strand.
ACTTTACAAAGGCGCGCAGAAAATAATTCATACACAGTTGAACTCGGTTATTACGATCACGGAAATGGCGAGATCTCAGATGTAATGAGGAAGCATTCGTTGACATTTTAGTTTATGGTAAAACAAGCATAAATTTTAAATTTGAAAGAAAAGTTGACTGACAGACAAATGTAATATGTGTGTAAATAAAATTGAATTGTGTATTTTTGTTTGAATTGTGACTTTTTGTGTCTTTGTTTGATGGGTATGTTTGTAAGCATTTGCAAATATCTACTCACTGATATAACAAGCAATGCTTATAACGAGCAAATTCAGTCGGTCCTATCTTCCTCGTAAAAAACCAAGATCGACTGTATTATGGAGAAGTCACAGTATGAATTGGACGTTCGTCCAACTTTTGTACCAAGAGGTACTTGTAAACTGGAGGTGTCATAAAGAGTTGTATCAAGAATATATGATAACAGAATTCAATGAAACCTTTTATTTTTTTTGGAATATTTTATTTTCCAAATCAAAGAGATTACTCGTTGATAGTTAAATAATAATATTTTTTTAGTGCGTCCATAAGATAATTAGTACTCAAAAAATATATTTCATAAAAAAATAATTGTTTACGCATCATACTAGATCAACGATTTCTAAGCTTATAGGAGCCCAAGCATTATTTACCACAATCAAATCATTCAACACGACGACAAGTAAAAACTAAATTTCAAACGTACACTTTTAAATAAATAATATAAATATATATGTCATGCTGTATGATTCTTGAAATAAAGTAAAATTTATTTAAATTCAATTTGAATGCAGTAGTACTTGGATACACTGGCACAAATAAATTATCAAGCCAATTTTTTGGTTGAACCACCATATAAAAGATGTAAACTTGTAAAGCCCATCTCTTATTCATTATCATATTTAAGTCTTGATTTAGGTTGATTTTAATTTTCGAGATCCAATTATTTTTTCATTTGTCTTAAATACATATCGACTGTGAAAATTAAAAAAGACGTAACCCAAAAATAACAATTTTTACTGGCGACATGAAAAATATTTTTTGATGATTTTGGGTCAAAGTTAAATTATGAAATATTCACAACCTTCAAAGTCAAAGAGACTGATACACTGGTTTTAAATCGACTTTATCTGATAGTAATTGAATATTTTTTTTATCAAAATTTAATTGAAAGTCTTTTTTCCTGGTCGCAATTTCTGCAGGTCCGTTGGTTTTTTAAATTAAAAGCTAAATTTAGATAATAATTTGTCATTTTCAGCTTACATACTTTTGATAGAACGTGTATCTATAAATAAATACCACCTCTTAACCATTGTTTTCGATAAAGTAGAGTCCGAGTAATATTTTTTCCCATTAAAAAGTAATGTTTAATCAAGACACGAAATTGTTCTTCATCCATTGTTTTTAAGCAAACAAAAGTTGCTTCACTAAAACCACTGTAATTTTTAAACTAAATGCCAGATTGTCATGAAATTTTGACACGTGTCGTTTAAAGGTTAGGACTACTGAGTTAGGCTTAGGAAAGTTTGGAGGTGGCGTCATCATGTCAGGCCCGGGACTTATTGAGTGACCTATGTATATTATAATTATTATCGAAAAAAGGTGTTTTGGAAAAACTGTTAGTTACGTACTTTTTCCTTTCCACAGTCGAATACATCGATTTGTGTGATTTGGATTTACTAGATTTTTCGTGGATCTTATATATGTACATATCCCGTAATGAATATTGTAAAAGTATATTTATTTCCTATTTGTTGCAAGATCTTTTTTAATTCGAATTTAGGCGAATTTACCTTTAGAGAGAAAAATATATATTACAGTTTTTTTTTTTACCATTTTCATATATTGTCAATAATTATTACTGCGCAGATGTCAATTAGTGGGATTCCCGCCATCACGTGTTTGTTTTCCCGCCAAAACCAAAACAACACTCACGTGACCACCACGAATCAGTTTTTTTTGTTGTTCTTTTATCATAACAACGTACATGGTTGCTTTTAGCGTGTACCTATATTACGTAAACACAAAAAATCGTCAACAAAACGAATAAATGCTACTTACTATATACGTTTACAATTCCAAACAATCCGTAGGATGCATTAATAAATATGCTTTGCAACATGTTAATTCTTTTTCTAACTAAAATGATCTAAATGAAGGAAAATGAATTACAAATATAAAGACGCTCAGCTATCATACATGTTAATCAAGGAAACTGATAATTTACGCGGTAATCAACATGATGTAATAACAGTGAAAGATGCAGAAAGGCGAAACCCGGGTCGTTAGTGACAAAACGTGTGGAAAAATACACCATTTGAACGATTCAAATTGTATGTTCACATAGTTCTATAAGGAAGTCATATGCTTCACATTCCGAAGTCTCGGCGTTTTCCGTGTCCTGGGACACGATATCCCGGGAAATTCTCGCGTCCCTGGACTAATGCAATAATGTAGTATTTGTTATGAAAAAATAATTGAACGTATATCAAGTTAAATAGAGCTATAGATGACAACACTTTAATGTAAATATAATTTTTATTACACATCATTCGAGGGATTTGTTTGATTTTTTCAATATAACTATTATAGAAGATCAGTAATTTTATAGTTATTTTTAAAACCTTGCACCTACAGCACGTGGTCATATTTTATGAAGTTAAATAGATCAGTGCTTTCCAACCTTTTTCGTTCCAAGGCCCCCTAAATCAAAAAATAATAATCCGCGGCCCTCCTCAATTGTCTTCGTAATTCGTTTTTTTTTCACCTCACCGACGAATTCGAAATACTCGATTTTTTCGCGGAAAACTTTCACCCCCGTGAAAAACCTGCGGACCCCAGGTTGGGAAGCACTGAAATAGATGATAGATTTAAAAACGTTCTTACATTTTTTTTGTTGTCTTCTAAAACGCACTAAAGTTCACAGGTTCTAAAGATTTTGAACATTGTATTGAATGAATAAAATCAACTGTATACAAATTTTAACTCATGTCAATTTTAAAATAAAAGAAAATTTTTAATTGTATGTTATTATAGGTGTTAAGCATTTTAGCATAATTTTAGTTAAGCATAATGCCATTCCACCAAGTATTGACAGTGAACACCTTTAAAATGTTTTGTAGTTTCGCCCATGTCACATAAATTCCCGACCATAGATACAATGCACATCGAATCTCATAAATTATTAATTAATACGTTTGTTTATGTGAAATTATGTAAATGCGTTTTTAATACACGGTGTTTCATCCGATTAGATACCTATATTATACCGAACCACTTGTTAAAAATAGCAATAACGACAGGTGAGTGTATTGACCGTCAAAATGTTCGATTTGAAGGTCAAAACATCGGTTTTGTCTAACTACTTAAACGGCGTAAAAAATCAAAATAAATTTCTGCATGCGGCTAGAAAAAAAATCGGTAGGTGAACGTAGGAAAGTGTGAGTAGTTGACAGGGGCACATTTTTTTTCGCGTCTTTGGCAGTGAATGGAATCCGTGCAATTTATTCTATAGTGAAAGAGTTCTACAATTGTGGGGTTATAATGCAAAACGTACTATTTCCAAAAATCAAATTTTTCAGTAGAGGCAAAAAACTATAGCGAACAACACAAGCATAATATTATGATTGAATCAATTAAAAATTATACAATAAATTACTAAGAAATCATTGACCTGCTTCATAAACTTGACATATGGTAAAAAGTATTTTAAATTCGTCATTTTAATGTATTTTTTTTTTCAAAACGCACTCTTTCCTGGACTTATGTGTACTATGTATACAGAAAATAAACTTATTTTCTTTTTTTTTTCAAACAATAAAAGAAAATAAATTTAGGGAAATAAGTTAGTAAAAAATGGAAAAAAATATAAAAGAAATTATTTTTCAACAAAATAAGAATAACAATATTATTTTATCCTAAGCAAAGAGACGATTTGCAACCAATCTGTCTGTATAAGTATTTTTTTCATATTTTATCACCAATATGTACGGCTGTCAAATTTTTCAAGTAAGCCGAAAAACAAATCTCATTTCCGCGCACGTCCGATCGATTTTAATTCAGTCCTTTGTTTAGTTCTCTTCCTGATTTGGTTTCCTGTCAGGAATAAACACAAATATTATCCTTTCCTTTACTGTCTTCAGAGCAGATCACAATGTTTAAAATTTACAGTCAAATTTGTCAACATTTGACAACTGATCACAATAGTGCGTTAAAAATGTTGCTCCGCTCAAATTTCTATTGGAAAAAGTGCACTTTGCCGTAACATGGAAATAGTAGGTTTCGCAGAAAAATACGATTCTCAAGATGAAAAACGACGGTGTTCTAAATATTTTATCGTAAAACTAATAATACCAGTCGATTCATTAGGTTTGAATTACCCTATCTGCATACCTCACTCAATATCGCTCATTTTGGAAATAGTACGTTTTGCATTACAGCACCACAATTATTTAAATTATGTCTCTTAATTCTTATCACATTAATTATAATTATGTTAAAAAACGTTATTTCAAAAAAATGGCAGCGATTAAGCACTTAGTTAGAGCAGTGTTTCTTAATGTTTTGTGTGTCTTGTCTCACTTCAACGCTACGAAAATATACATGAACAGATTCAATGCAAAATGTTTTGAGATAATGGGAAAAGCAATTTTTAAATATTACCAACATATGTTTACAGATTAGGCACTTCTGTATTAATTAATTGTGATATCTTCTAAGTCAGTGCTTCCCAGATTGGGGGCAGCCGCATAACGTGTTTTGTATTGAGGAGGGCCGCGGTTTATTTTGTTTTAGATTTAGGGGGTTATGGAATGAAATTGTTTGGGAAGCACTTTTCTAAGTGAACGATTACCCTAAAACAATAACAAAACAAAGGTACGTCTAGATTTTTGCAGTCATTAGATATTGCAGCTTTAATGAAATGTATTGTACATTTTGAGGTATAAGGATAGTTGAAAATAGTGTATTTTTTTTAAAAAATAACTTTACTTTCAACAATCCTTGTCCCCAAAGTTGTTGTTCATTTCAGTAAAACTGTTATATCTTATAACTGCTAAAATCGATATACGCCGTTTGTTGGTATGTGAAGTATTGCAACTTAAGTCTAAATCTATAATACGATTTTTTAAAGCTTATTCATTGATTTAAATTGCTTAATAACAAAACAACTAGATACATTTTTTTTTTCTAACAAGAAACTTTTTGTATACATTCATAGTTCTTCGATATAATGATATCATTTGAGGATGGTGAATGTATTAAAATTAAAGAAAACCACAATGACGCAAATTTTAAATTTTGTATATGGTCATAATATGTGGGCGAAAATCCATTTAAAGTTTCAGATACATATTTCACCTCCGATAAAATACAGCCATAACTTAAATTATAAAAAAATAGTACTGTCAAAAAATAAAATAAAAAGACAATGTTAAAATCGTATGTTTTACCGATTTATCATTAGAGCTTAAAGCAGGGGTGGTCACATTTTTTTTCTAGGAGCGACTAGTTGATAAAATCATTGATGGAGATCAACTGATATTGCTTGGTATTAAATCAACAAAAATCCAATTTTGCTAATTCAAATACATGAATTTTGAAAACAGATGTTTTATAAATTTTCAAACATAAAGATGACGTAATGTTAAATAGTTTAGTGTGTCGTAATTATTCGATCAATTGTGTTTTTATATTTTGTAAGTATAATTATTTGTTTACCACTTAAAACGTCTTTATTATAGTATTCAATAATGGGTAGAGAGGCGCGAAGAATATTTTATTGGAGGGAGGCGTATTGGCATAAAGTTTTGAAGCCACTGAATTAAGTTTAATATAAGATTATTATTTTTTTCTGTTTAAATTTTAGATCTTAAACATGGGTGATTGTGATGTCTTTTCTTCGAGCTTGTCTCGCATAATTTACTAATATCAAAATATTTAAGGAATGTAATGTTCAATAATTTTATATAAACTTCAAATGTAAACATAAAATAGTTAAATTATGATCATGAATGTTTTGAAAAGGAGACGAGATTTTTTTGTGATTATTATTGTATATTTAACACCAAATCATGCGTTTTTGACTTATGACTCTTTTTTATCGGAAGTGCGATATATTCAAAATTGCAAAGTTAAAAAAAGTAAACATGTAGGCAGTGATTTCACAATGAAATTCAGGTCATTCTAATAAATCAATTGACCTACTCAGTGGTCCATATATATAGGAAAAATGTATTAAATTTTAAAATATAAATGAATGTCATTTTACATACGAGTCGTTTGTATAATATTTACTCTCATACCTACTTCACTGTCTAATATTGGTTGGGAGGCATTGAAATGTCAATACAGAACAATTATCAATTCTCATAACTTTTGATATCAATATAATCGTAAATGTATAGTAAAATAATAATGACTTTTTGTGATATGCATGCCTTTCTTCTTTTTCTTTGACTATATTCGCTCCCTATGTAAAGCATATGGCCGCCACACGGCACCTCCATTTTTCCCCGTCTACCACCAATTGCTTTGCTTCCGAGTACATCTTATAGAGATAGTACCCGACGGTCGTCCGGGACACCGGAATCCCACCGGTCGAAAGCAGAGGCAGGCATGATTGAGGCTTTCCGGAGGCATCCGCAGCACGTGAGCCAGCCAGTTCCCAAAGCTATGTTCTTCTGCATACTTCTGATGGTTTGCAAACTGTTTTCGAATTATAATCTAAAAGCTTTCAATTTGATTCTAGTTCGAAAACAGTTTGCAAACCATCAGAGTACGCAGAAGAACAGAGCTAATGTCTCTCCACATCCACTGACGTGACGAAGCGCTGTCTTGCACGTTCCCTTATTTCTGAATTCTTAGCAAAATCAAACCACCTCAACCCCATTATTCAACGTAAACATCTGTACAGATTCTTTCGTATGCCTTTGGGACCGTAAATCTTAAATCTTGTTTTGATAATAGCACTAATATCCTCACTTTTAGTTACCCGAGGCTAGGGTATCCAACCCCGGGATCCCGCTCAATTTTGTGATCCTGATATCCCAGGGTTGTGATAGTACTAATTTCGGGATATCGCTATTCAGGATAATTCGTAAATTCGTAAATTTCTAGGTTTTTGAGACCAGCCAGCGTGCGAAATTTTTCGAAACGAGCTAGCGATCCGAAAAATTGTGAATCTCGAAACCACAACAAGGGTCTGGGATTGGATGCCCTACCTGAGGTCTTCTACTCTGATTTCTAGATCAAATTTTTCACTTTTTTAATTTTATTGCATCACTGCTTATTGCGGAACACATATTTTCAAAGGCCATACTTCCGTTATGTCCAAGTGTGAATTTATACAATATAATGTACTGAAACTGTTTTTTTTTTATCTCAATTTCTACTGTTTGTATAGGGTTCAATAAAGTTTTTTTTTTATTAATAGTCCACCGGAAAATCAAACCAGAACAATTTTTGTCACTTAATACCAAAATAATTCTAATAGGTTGAATTTAAAAAAAAAATTGCATATAACCTCGTCTATTAAAAATACACAGACTTATGACAGACAACTTATGCTAGTACAAAAAATGGTAGTGTGGGTAAAAATATTATTTATTATTAATTTGAAATAACAATTAATATATTTTTTTATAATACTAGGTACTACACTATGTCAGGGGTGGGCTGGAGGGGGCTCGGAGGGGCTCACACTAGCCTCTTGTTAAATTTGACTAAGGCCGGCGAGCCCCTTGTTAATTTAAGAGAAAACAATATTCTCAGATCAAATTAGTGTATAACTGCAATTTCTGACATATGTTATCGACGACAGTGTCAGTATACACAGAAGTTCATTTTTAGTCATTAGATTGATAAGTTTACGGTAAAGTGCATATTGTTAGATGTTTTAAGTGTATTAATTAACAGTCGATTGCTTATTAGGAGTGATACAAATATTCACTTCTTCCCCAGAACATCGATAATTGCTTTGAGATTGAGCGAGCCCCTTCTTAACGTATTGGCAGCCCACCGCTGCACTATTTACATTATATAACTTAAAACAGGATAACAATTTCAATATTCTTCTTCGTCGCTATTGTATTCAATCTAATCTAAGTAGTTGTTTTATTAGAAATGGCTTAAAATCCAGTGATATGGAGTCAGGTCAAAAGAAAACGACTCCGTCTTAAAAATAAAAAAAACCTACTCCGAATTGATTTTTTCAATCATTTCCGTTTAATTTACATATATGTATACCATCAGATAATTCTAGTCACTAGAATAATTTTAATACATTTCTCCAATCAATATGACGGATAGACAAATAACTTTTCAATACCTTTAAATTGTTTTACTCTGATTTTAAAATCAATATTATCAGTCATATCTCATATCTAACAGCAGCAGATTCTTCTGGGCTTACCCTTGTTAAATAATCTGTTATTAATGTTTGAGATTTATTTAATTATTATTTAAAAATACAGTATTCTTTACCTCGTTAAAGTGAAACAAAACGTAAAACGAGTCTCGCGTAAATCCAGGTATGGGCGCACTTACATTTGCACGGTAATAGCTCCACAACCGAATCGTAGAGAATCACTTTCAAAGACATTCATGCTCTTGGAAAGTATACATCTTTCAATAAATCTATCTAGTATATTATAATTATAAAAGTGTCTCTTTATCGCTAAACAAAATCATATAGTTCTCTAAATAGTCAAGTTTTTTTGCTCAAATATTAGTTGATCTGATTGTAAATTTTTATTTTTATTTTTCGAAGTTAATTACAATATTTATGAGGCACTTCAAATATTTTTAGTAAGGGGAAATCCCAATTAATAGAATTAATAACGATCATTAGAATCTAGATCTAGACAGGTTATATTTTTATCGTATTTTGATTCAAAAAATTACAATTTTAATGATGTTGCCGCAGGTGAATAATAAAACAGGTTATTTTACGTTTTTTTGTACCGTCATAGCTCCTTTGCTAATATTTCCGACGTATACATCTGGTGAATAAACTATCTTTTATTCAAGTATTTCCTTACACTTTGGGTGAAACCATTGCGTCAATAGCTTAAGACTGTGATGTAATAGATTTAATGTATTTAAAAATTTAAGTGAAAACGATAAGAACAGTTATTTCACGGTCGTAAACTTTTGAAAAGCTCTTCGAAAACATGCTGGCTTGACGTCACTAGGATCAGTGCTGACGGACGACGAACGTAAGCCAGACATTCGGTCGGTCGATATAAGGGAAAGTCCTATACTAAAAGACCATAATATGCTTTTTGTATTTAAAAATATGTATTTTTTAGCTGTCAAGTCTTGACTAACTGCTCCTAAGACACTCTTATTTCTCAGCAATCACTTTCAAGCATTTGACACTGCTGTGCTACGGGATATGTCTAGGTCGTATAGTGATGGTTTCAAATCCGTAGAGAGTTTTGACGGGTATAATGCTATAACGAATATTAGTAAATATTTCAAACAAAATTACATTCATATCGACTGTGTAAAGGAAAAAGGACGTAACACAAACATATAAAATTTTACAGAAGGCGCGAAAAACGTGTTTTGATGATTTTGGGCCATATACAAATTATGAAATATACACAACCTTAAAGTGCACTGAGACTTCCAAAATGGTGTTTAATTGACATAATCTAATATTAATTAAAGAAATTTTCGAGGAAAAACCTTTATTTTAGTCTATTTTTTTGGTTTTAATTGTTTGCAAGCTCATCTTTTTCAAACTTAAAAGCTAAATTTAGATAATTAATTGGCATTTGCAGCTAGCATCATTTGACAGAACGTGTATCAAATTTGATACTTTGTGATTATCGAAAAAAATGTTTTGAAAAAACTGTGGGTTATGTCCTTTTTCCTTTCCACAGTCGATATGTTCAGACATAAAACGCGAAATTTACGTAGTTAACGACAATTAATTAATGTTCTTCGATGCATTATTTATTGACACATTCATGTAATACATAATGTTATATGACACAACGTGATTTGCCGAAATATCGCATGCTTAATAACACACGGGCGTATCTCCCATTTGTATATCACAATAATATATATTTAGATCGCAATAACTATTTAATTACATATAAATAAAACATGTATATCTAAATATTTCACAATAAAAAGATTTTGAATAAACAAGTACTCAAAATCCTTTTTTTGCACGGTTTATTTATGTTCACGTTTTGAGATAACACGATCAAAATAATGTAATAGAACCTATCATTCATTTATCTAAATTCATTTAATCTTTATACATATTTTTTTTTGCACGGCTGTATAAAAGAGGATTGAACGTACCTTATATTATGTTTTTCTTTGTGGCCCGAACCCAGGGCCGACGCCACCGTACACGTGAAATAGGCAACCGGCTAGGGCGCAAACCACCAGGAGGCGGAATGGAGTACTAAAATTATTTTTATACACTCTTATAATAATAAATAGTAGTACATTCTATTTTATTTAGATGTTTGTATTAATTGTTCGTTGTAATTATGTATCGTATTCTATGATTCGAAAAAGAGAGGTTGAACGACTGAGTAACAAACAGTTCACGCATAAAAACTTTTGTTGAGACATCTCCATTAGTAAGCCATTTGCTCCACATTGGGAGCGGACATGGATCTATCTATATATATATATATATATATATATATATATATATATATGTTGAGAATGCCCTCGTCCCCAGGAGTTAGAAAAGAGAAAGAGTTATCCATCACCCCTCGTAACTCCTGAGTTTGGTATAATTCGGGTCTCTAGGTTACATAATAATTTATTTGGGTCAAAATAATAGGCAAAACAATTCAAAAACACTCGGTGCAATCGGTTATAGGTGGAAGCCACCAATTTATTTAATTAAAGAAACAGGTTAAAGAATTTAGAAAATACACAGCTAGCACATGGAAATGTGCAAAACAAAAATTAAACATTTCGATACAAAGTTATCGACTTACACGACCCGGTTTCAGCAGGCTCTTTCTTTAAAAGTGGGAGGATTATCTCCCCTTTTTATACAAGTTTAGAACACATAAAACAAACAATATCTGATTACAATTTCAAAAGACAAGCTATAAAGTTGATACAATTTTTCTCAAAGATTTCTTTTAAGTATTTTTAAGTTTTCATTCTAAGTATTTTTATAAGTTCGTGAAGCGATGGGAATTTAAGTTACGACACTGTTTAAGTTGTTTAAGTGAATTTAAGTATTACAAAAATAAATTTCTTTATTTATTTAATCAGGTATTTTTATACAAGGACAATATTATTTAGTGGCTACAAGTATAAATTTCTGAATTGAAAAACTGTGTACGCTGCCACAACGTACCAGTTATATAAATGCTAACATAAAGAAAATACACAGTTATTTTTATTTCAATGACAGTCAGGTAAGAATACTTATGGTTGGAGACGTTCACAGCTTGTCCTTATAATTATACTTATCTTTCTTAACCTCAATAGGCTATCTCAAGTTAAATCTCTGTTTCTCTTTCTATTGTTCAATTTATATTTCTCTCTCTTTCTTTATTTATAACAATTTAATCTTACTTTCTTTATTTAAAACAATTTATTTTACTTAGTAGCTTCAAGTGTAAATTTTTGTGAGTTGAAGATCTGTATGCTGCTACAAACATAAAAATCCCTAAATACTAACATAATAGTTAACTTTCCTCCTTTTATAACATTTACTTTCTTTCTTTTTCAAAAGTTGACAACAGTAATAATAGCTAGTAGCTGCAAGTGTAGAAAGTGGTGAATTTAAGACCGGGATGTTGCTACGGACATCCAGGCCTGATAAAACTAACAATTAATCTTATGTCTAAGTGGTAACAAAATAATATTTCTTTAAATTTATAACAAGTATCATAAGCTAGTAGCTGCAAGTGTAGAGCGTGGTGAGTTTAAGACTCGGGGTCGCTACATGCACCCGAGCCGGATACAAGCTAACATGAAAGAACATACACAATTACATACATAGTTTATTTTTATCAGACCCAGTAATAAAAAAATAATACTTATGGTTTTTGCGAGTTCACTGCTTGTCCTTAAGATTACTTAATTCCGTCTCATACGGTATAATAGTTTTATTTATTTCCAGCGACACTGGAACTAATCTTTATTTTCTACAATGACTCTATATAATGACAAACATCTTAAGTAATTTCATTTTTGCGGCACTTACATATCGGTTATTTTTGGATTCTACAACAAGAAAATGCCCATTTCTGCATTATTTAATTAACAACAAATTACCATACTTTTTATGGCATACCATTTATTACACATGTTCCCGACCTTGAATAACACTTATTCAATTACAACTTTAAATTTTACTTTTCTTAACCGATACCTAAGTGCGCGCCTTATCCTATGAAGCTAATACGGATCTACAGATCGTGACGGTCGGACACCGGGACCATCTCAACGGAAGTTACGGGCCTAGCCGTGGTGAAGGACTTGAACCTCCTACCATCCGTTGAGCAGATTAACTTCCAGTTAATCACAGCCGACTGACCAGGCACACATACATGTTGGAGCCCAGATTTCTCTATAGCTCCTCCCCAACGATGCGTCGGTCACCGTAGACCACGCAGTCAACCTAATTACATGTTCGTTTTGCACAGGAAAAAGGAGGGCCTGGGTGAATATCGTCCCTTGCCAGAGACGATCTTCGATACGACAGCCTACCTATGAAAACGACACCAGCAAGTGTCGTGATCCACCTGGCATGATGGATCTTGGTTATTGTTTGCTGATCGGCCCAGCACGCCCATATGAGTTGTTGCCTGCAAGTTGCGTCACTACAGACAACGAATGTCCCACACATTCCCGGCTTTACGCGTCAGTCGTACCGTAGCATCCAGATCTCAAATAGACCTGCGATACATTATGCCCACCTCTTTCCTAGTGCAATGAACAACCTTACTGTTCATCAGGATTACTCTAAGGGTAGGGAGTGCAAAACCTCGGGCCATCACGCAAGATCCCCATCCACTGTCCAAAGGATTTATTTCTAATTCGGCACTCCCACCTCACAGTCAAATGTACAGGAGACGACAGCTTCACACACGCCGCGGGAGAATTACGACCTTCCCGCTGGCCCTGACTCAACGTCACAATAACACGTTGACCTCTAGACAGATCCCGACTTCCGAAAAGTCCGTTCATATTTGAACCATTATATGAATCTACAGTTACAAAACACATTTTTCATATATTACTGTCTCCCATACACTTGCCGCCCTTAATCCTAACAAGTTATATTTCACATCCAGCGCATTTCCTGGCTTCGCTTAACGACAGCCCAAATTAAATGACACAACACAACAATAAAAATAAAATAAACAATGACATGGTGACTAGATCAATTTCAATCGTGTTCGTAAAATCAGTGTTATTTATCAGCGGAGTTTGAATTTATTTTGACAAATCACAAATAATTGCGCGTGGTTTTGAAGTCACGCGCTCCGTTTATTTAGCTGGAAGTCGGCGCATTTGCTTCGCTTGAATATTTAGAAAGGCTCGCAATCGAGGCCTCCTTAACTTATGAAGTTAAATTTTTAATTAAAAATTAATAAAATTCTAAGCTTCCGTCATTACTTGGTTATACCCGTTGATCTTCAAAGAATTTACGTGAGGGTCCATACCCTCTCCCTAAAGAGATTCTAAATTTAAAAAAAAATCTTCAACTTAATGCATGGTATGCTTCCTATTAGTAACGCCGCTGACCCGTCTACTCGGTTAAGGCGGCGCAGTTATACGTTCTGAGAAAATTTCATCCAGATTGGACCTCCGTGAGCCACGTAATAAGAAAAGAAAATAAATTAATAATAATTTTACGATTCTGTTGGATCGCGCGCAATGGGTCGAGCAATAAAACCGTTAGCTAACCGCCGGCATTCCAGATAGAAAGCCGTTGCCTGAGAATTTGAAATAAGATGGCCGCCGTAGTGGTTATAGAATTTACAATAGTTGAACGAGTACTTGATGTGATGGTTATGATTAAACTTCTTTTATGTAAATTGATTATTTATTAACGAGAAAGGAAAGTAAAGTTAATTTTTATAATTAACTTGCACGAATCGCGGCAGATGTGATAATTTCTGTTAAGTGTTTATGTAAGGGAATTTAAAAGATTATTATGAATTTAGTTAGCGATAATTAATATATGGTTCCGTAATTGTTAGACAATTAAAAATAAAATTATTGGAAAAGTTTCTGTCATACTTCTATATGATTGGATTGAAAGATGGTTTTATTTTTAAAAGAAATTACTTCACTGGTCGTTAACGCAAGATTTAATTTATGAAAAGAATTTAAAATTGGAAAAGATTTTTCTTATGATTGTTCATGAGCTAGGAGTTCCGTAACTTTTATTATACTGAAGAATAAAAAAAATATTTTTATGATTCTAGATAACAGATGTTTCAAACGGATTTTTAAATGTTGCAAAAGGATTACAAAGGACGGAATTTCCCTTTCTAGCGAACTTCGAGCGAAAATTTCCCACTTCCATACGAATTGAAATTTCAAAAAAAGAACTTTGCATGAATTTATATGAAGTATTTGAAACTAAACTTTCTTTATGATAAATATTATTTATGATTAACTAATGAAGAGATTCCTTATTGAAAACGAGTGTAAGAGAGAGTTGCATAATTTATACTGAAGATTTTGTTTCATAATAATTATTTAAGTAATGTGAAAGCAAATTGTAAAGATTTCTTTATATAACCGAGTTTACGGTGGGAACTTCCCATTTTTTTATACTAAAGAATTTGAAAAAGGAACTTTCACAAATTTGATTGATTAGAATTATTATGGACTTAGAATTTATTATGGCAGACTTTATTATCACTATTTGAATTTAACAAAAGGATTTCTCTCCTCACACACGTGTTCACAAAAGGTTTCATAAATTAACACAAACGAATCTTTCGAAATAAAATATTCGTTCTGTCGGATACGGATTCTATAATTAATATTAAAATGCAAAAGAAAATATAAGGAGAAAATTTCCTTTACTAGTAATGTTCGAGAGAAAATTTCACTACGCTTTTCGGAATAAAATTTCAAAAAAAGAACTTTTAATATTTATGCCGACGGATTTCTTTTAACACGAATATTTTTCTCTTATTAATTTTCAACAACGTAGTTACTTCAAAAAGGCCTCAGCCCGCATACCATGATTTAAGCCGATTTATTCTTAGCGAATTTTTATCTATACGACGACCGCGTCGTTTCTTTAAAACAAATTAGTTAATTTTTATTATTTTCACTGGGTATAACCGCGTATTCACTTTCACTCCCGATACACTGATTTCACTACATTGGGTCCGTGTGTGACAAACACTAGTTTTTCACGTGCAAAGGACCGACATGGTAACACAAACATAGTTATACAATACACAAGAAATAAAATAATTCAAGAATAACTAATCAGTTGCATATATCAATCAAGAAACAAAAATTATCAATCAAATAATTGCCAGGAAAAATCAAAATCAAAAACAGACAAACATAAAAAAAATAAAATAAAATAAATAGTTGATTCAAACCCTCAATGTAAACTCAAAATTAAATATTCCCTTATTCTTTGGCCCGCTGACCCGGTTATCGTCCTCTAATATCTGTAGAGCGAACTAAGGCATTTACAAAAAAAATGTTTGAATTTACTTGGCTAGTTTCTTACGGAAACTACATTTAATTCTTGATTTGATTCGTGGTGTCCGTTTGCAAATCAGCACATCGCGATACATGGCGTTAAGTTTCGCGGGATTCCATTAATTCTGTTATAGAATTTTCTTATGTATCCAGACCTCAATTCCTGAACCTCTCATCAAAGAAATTATTTCAGAGATGAGGGTCAGGAACACATTTAATTCAACATTTACACAGTAGGAACAAACCTTGAGATGAGTGGCAGAATATTCGTAGGGGACCCGGTTCTCAGTGATAAAATAAAATACAGGAATTTACAGCTAAGTGATTCTACAGATGCTGTCTTTCGAAATTAGATATCGTGAAATCTATTTCGTAACTAGCGATCTTACAAGTTAAAGGGTTTAAATTAAAAAGTACTGGTTTTAGAGTTGAAAGTTTTATAGAGAATGATCCAGGTCAACGGGCGTCAATCGGGCAGCGTCACGTTCGGCAAAGAGAGAATGAATAAATTTTCCATATTTGCAGGCCCTTTTATAGTTTTCGTCCGGCTCCCGTTTTGCGAAAGTTCGCCCGAAAACTTCCCGACAGGCGCAAATTCGATCATCCACTCACTCCCACTCGCATTTGACTGTCCCTTTCTGACACGGCCGTTTGACCGTCCGTTAATTCAAGATGGCGGCAACTGAATTTTTTTGTTCGGGCGATGTTTGCTCCGCTAATTATGTTTCCCAATTGTTTAAAAATGTAGGAGAAAAATCAGAAAAATATCATTCATGTGCAGCGAAGGTTGCTACACACTTCTTTTCCTACAAGCCACTCTGTACTTTGCATACAACGCGAGATATTAGCAAAAACAACTCTAAAATTTCCTTTTGTTTATTCAGCGGATTTGATAAATAATATAAAATCCTTTTCCTATATGAATTTATTAGTGGCTGTGCGTTTCTAAAAATAATAACTGCTACAGAGCTAATTCCGTGCTAACTAATCTTTGTAGGGCGAACCCGTGAAAGGATTCGTCTGAAAATTCTACATGACGTCCGGACTGGTTTTGAGCCCATTTTTCATTTCAAGGATCACCCCCGAATTCCAACCCCAAGTGACTCTAAATTTAAATTTACGAACCCTTGTTCCGTAGAAAGCTATGTCGCTATGTGCAAGAGCGAGACAGAGCTAGAAGTACCAGACGGCGTGTGGAATTTTTCCGTTGACCATATGGTTCATCTTCGCGCGCTTTCTGGATTTGATATTTGTATGAAACTATTTATGAAAAGTTTGAAAAATGGTTATTAAATTAATGGCTTGATGGATTTTACTGAAATTCGCACCGATGCTTTCGTCGGTGGTTTTAAGGGTGTTTACAAAATTACAGCGTCCCGTTTTATTGTGGGCGCCTGTAATTCACGATTCTAATTTTTCACCGCGAAGGTCGTTTAAGCCTTTGCCGTGAGCATGATTTTAATAAAATTTTGTTATCTTAAGGATATTATTTTTAATGATTTTACTGCATGATTCTAAGTTGGTATGTCGTTCAGGAATGCCTCGATTACGCTCACCACTAAAATCGGCCGACTGCCCCGTTAGGGGTTTTTAGGCGAAAATGACTCGACAGAATTTACTTATTTTCTAATAGCAGCTGAAACTGACTATCTTTAAGGTACCTGTGAAGGTTTCAATTTGTTAAAGTGTCTCAATAAAAATCGCCAAGCGATCTAAAATATCTCTACTTGAAATTGTGCAAAATTTTTGTATGGGGAAAATTACTCGTATGTTTTCCCTTCCTATAGGTGGCCGCGGTCTGTCTCGCATATGGCTTTCCCCTTGACTTTATATTTACCGCGAGAATTTTTCTCGGTTTCATTTCCTGGCATTTACTTATTTACATTGGTGAATCCGTAAATTGAACATTCGTTAAAAACGAGACTTATGACAAAACTATACTTCTCTCTCTCTTATCTCTTTGTACTGCAACCATGCTGGTGAAAACCTAGTGAAATGCTGAGGAAAGTCAAGGCCAGAATAACTGGACCATGTCAAACCCCAACACTTCCCAGGGCTTGACTTACACTCAAGCATTTCAATCGCCAGCATTGATAGAAAAAAAATTGGTCGGGTTGCAGACGCTAAGAGATTGAGAAGTTCCGGCGGGTTAACTCCAGATTAACCACGCAAAGCAAAAAAAACAAACGCGAGAATTTATGTCAGACATGCCGGCGCTACGACGCCGGGTGCTTTGTTCAACTTACTGATTCACGACATAGAAGTTACTTTCCTCTGCGAGGACAAAATTATCAATTTTTCAAAACAATATCTTTCGACTAATCTAGTCGGTAACACACAATAATAGTTGGATGCGCTGGTGTGTTCACATATTCAATATAAATTTACCTTACTTAAAATTAATATTTGGTTCACGCTTTTTGCGAGTCATTGCCAGTGATCTCGACTTAATACAATTAATATTTTTCCGTTTAAGTATTTGCACAACTTTTTCGGCGGGATGCAATCCGAACCGTTTTTAAAACAAATTCTATTAAAAACCATTACAAGTGCTTCTAATATTAGGCTCCCCTTTCTTTTTGGGGTCAAACACAAAATTAAATATTATAGTTATTTCATACAATAAAAAAAAAACAAATTGATTTTGAAATTTTTAAGAAGTTAATTAATTACTAGAAATTTCTGGTTTCCTTGATGAGGACATGGTGTTTGTAATTTGGCTGTTGTTACTTGCTTTTATAGTGACTTTCTTGGTGCGAAGGATTTCTCAGCATCAGGAGGTTGCGTCATCCACCGGGCTGGTGGAGACGGTGGCGTTGTTCGTTGCTGCGGGCGCCGGCTCCTCTTCTGGCTGCGACAAGGGTGGTGGTGTCATCCTGGCTGGCTCGGTGTAGGGCGTTGGCATCGGGCGGATCTGGTTGGTGTGGGCCTTGATAGGCTTGCCACGTCTGTCGATCCAGTAGACGTTTGGGCCGATGCGTGATATTACTTTAAATGGGCCCTCCCATCGAGGGGCCAGGTTTGGGATGACTCCAGTCCTGGCGCCAGGTCGAGTGAAGCCGCGCAAGTAAATGCGCTGGCCTGCAGCAAAGCTTTCGGGTGGTGGCTGCGCAGCTGCGCGAGCGTTGTTTCGCCCAGTGTACTCCTCCTGATGTCGCAAGACAAGTGCGTCCTGCTCATCCCTTTCCAGGGCCTCTGTGCGGGCGGGCGGCAGTTCGATTTGCGCCCGCCATTCGCCTGGTCGCGGCAGCTCGTACCCCATCACAGCCTGACTGGGTGTGAGGCCGGTTGCTGCATTTTGGCGGCAACGCAGTGCGAACAGTGTGCGTGGGAGTGTTTCGCACCAGAGATCGTGTGCGCCTGGTTCTAATTGGATGCGCATCGCTTTCTTCAATTCCTGATTTCGGCGCTCCGTGGGATTGGCCTGAGGGTGGTATGGTGGGGTTGTCCAATGTTGACATCCCCATGTCTCCAGACTCGCAATCCATAATGCGTGCGAAAACTGCGTTCCGTTATCCGTCAGCAGTGCTCGCGGATAGCCGAAACGGTGAAAGACTTCTTGCTCCAAAAGTGGCAAGACAGTCGCTATCAGCGAGTTCTTCATCGGAAACGCCTCTACCCAGCGAGAGAATAAATCGGTGACCACCAGAATGTACCTATTCCGGCGGCGGCTCGCTGGATAAGGTCCCATGAAATCGAGAGCCAATACTTCAAATGGTCGCGTCGCTTCTCGATGCGACGTCATGTGGGCTGGTCTTTGTATGGCACCCCTCTTCCTCGTTGTGCAAATCTTACAAGCGCGCACGTAAGCTTTGATGTCATTTTTGCATGCGCGCCAGAAGTAAAGTCTTCGGATCGCCCGGTTTGTTTCGGCAGCTCCCGGGTGTCCGGCTAACGGATCATCGTGGTAGGCGGCCACGATATCTCGTCTCATGTGGAAAGGTACCAGCGTCAGTAGCTTTCCACTCTTTTCCTTGTGACACAATACTCCATTGTGTACTACATTCGTCCGATGCGGCTGAACTGCCGTCGGTGCTTCTAATGCGCGCAGCGTCTGTTGCGTATCGGGGTCGGTGCGTTGGGCGGCTTTCACGGCGTCGTGAAGTGTTGCTAACTCCATTAACAAGGCGACAGGTTTTGCGTTGTTGGGTACCAGCATTCTTTCATCCTGATCGTCGATGGGCGGTTCTTGGATGTTGGGGTGTCGGGAGAGTACGTCCGGTAGCTGATTGAGTTTTCCGGGGCAATGTTTTATATCAAATTGGTGCTCCGACAACATTATCGCCCATCGCGTCAGTTTTGCTCGTTCATCCTTTGCGCTGTTCAACCATGTTAATGCGCGGTTATCTGTCACCAGGGTGAAGGGGCGATCTTCGAGGTATGCCCGATATTTCTTGATGGCCCAGACGGCTGCGAGGGCTTCTTGTTCGTTGGAGTGATAGCGCCGTTCCGCTTCTGATAGCCGGGCGCTAGCATAAGAAATGATGTCTCGTCCGCCGTCGGGGCGCGCATGATACAACACCGCCGCGACGCCGTTCTGGCTGGCGTCTGTCTGAAGTATGAATCGCCTTGTGAAGTCTGGTCTCGCCAACTTCAATGGCTTCCGCATGGCTGCTTTCACGGCTTGCATTGCTGTGTTGGCTTTTGGTGTCCACCGGAAGGCGACCGTAGTTTTTAATAAATCCGTCAGCGGGGCGGCTATGTCTGCAAAATTCGGGACATACTCCCGCAGCCAGTTACATAGTCCCAAAAATTCCCTCAGCTCGCGTCTTGTTTTTGGTGTTGCCGCTTCTTCGACCCCCTTTAGATGTACGGGTTGCGGCACATTTCCGCTCGCCGTTACTTGATGTCCTAAGTACTCTACGCTGTTGCGCCCGATTTGGCATTTGTTTACTGAGATGCGTAAACTGTGCAGTTGGAGTCGTTCGAAGACTACTCGTAAATCCCGGAGATGGTTTTCCCAGGTGTCGCTGTAGACTATAATGTCATCCAGGTATACTAGGCAGCATTGCGGGATGAGTCCGACGAGTACCTCCTGACTCATCAGCCGTTGGAATGTTCCTGGTGCTCCTTTCAGTCCGAATGGCATTACAGTGAATTGGTAACATCCTCCGTCCGGAGTGTTGAAGGCGGTGAGGGGCTTCGTGGCTGGATGTAATGGTACTTGCCAGTAGCCGGCCTTCAAATCAAGTGAACTGAAGATGGTTGCGGGTCCGAGTTCCTTTAGCGTCTCCTGGATCCTCGGCAGATGCGTCGCTTCATCCATGGACACGGCATTCAGCCGCCGATAGTCCACGCAAAATCGGGGCTTGCCGTCCTTTTTCTTGACTATGACTACTGGCGAACTGTAGGGAGACCGACTGGGCTCCACTACGCCGTCCGCCAGCATCTGCTGGACCTCCTCCCGGATCATCTGTTTGGTGGCGTCCGAGTGTCGATGTGGTCCGACTCGGAAAGGTGTGTGGTCCGAAAGTCGGACCTCGTGTACTGCGGATCCACATCGTGGTCCCGACGCTGCGAATAGGTTTCCGTAATCCTCCATTAGTTTGACAATCGCCCTTCTGGCGTCGTCCGGAACGTCGTCAGTGAGCGTCGGTAGTTCCGGAATTTCCACTGGTGTTGGTGGATGTAAGGTGGAACAATGCGCGGTGTATCTTGCTTCCCGGCCGTGGTGGAGGCATCTTCTTTTGAAGTCAAGACTGGCTTCCTCGTTTTCCAGCCAGTCGAGTCCCAAGATTAAATCGGCGCCGATTCCGTCAACGATGAGGGCTGAGGCGATGAGCGGTGCATCCTGCATTCTCCCTTTCAGGAGCGTCCATCCGTAAGTGGGTACCACTTTCCCACCTACCCCCTGCAGTCCCGTTTCCGGGTTCCTCCGTGAGTCGTGTCGCACGAGGCTCACATCGATGAGAGTGTGGGTTGCGCCACTGTCGATAACAGCTTGACAATTGACTCCCATATCTTCCAGGAACACCGGTACCCTCAGTAGTCGGCTTTCGGCGACGACGTCTTCCCGTTGTTGGTGGTGGGCGGCGCGCATTGTTCTTCTGGAACACGTGTTCAGTAATGTTTTAGTTCCGTTTTTCTCGACGCTTTGTTTGTTCGGCGGATATTTATTTGTTCTCAGTAATGAAAATGTTTTTCTTTTATTTTTCTTTCTTCTCTTGATAACATCGCGGGCTCACTGATATTTCTTTTGCAGGATTCTAAATTTAAAAAGTTTGTTTTGGTGAAGTTATTTTTGCGAGCCCGCCCTCCTTTTCATCGTTTATTTATTTCTTCGTACATGTTTATTATTAAATTAATTATTAAAATTATTATTAAGAGTTTGTCATTATTGTTGATAACACTCCGGGCTTGGTATTTCTTTTGGCATGAATCTAAATTAAAAAAACAATTTTTATTTGAAGTTAATTTCACCAAGCCCTCTCCGTCAAAAAAAATTAAACAAATAGATTTTATACAATGCAAAAACAAGTAGATACCTAAGTGACACACATATAATAATCAATTTTTTTTTTTTTTTTGAATGGGTTGCTATGCTGTAGCTTACTTTTTTATTTATTGGTTGCTCTGCTGTAGCTTACTTTTTTATTTATTGGTTGCTATGCTGTAGCTTACTTTTTTATTTATTGGTTGCTCTGCTGTAGCTTACTTTTTTTTTTTTTTTTTTTTTTTTTTTTTTTTTTAAATTATATATTACATGTGCCACCTAGTATCGCTGCTGCTTCTGTCGGCATACCGCCTCGCGGTGGTTTCCACCACACGTCCAGCACCTAAGCGGTGGGCGTCGGTTATCCCTTCTAGTCTCGTCTTGCCCCTCATGTTGTCGTCTAGGTAGGGGAGGTGGAGGGGTGTTATAATTATTCGATTTTCGATTTGATTCGCATCCTGTTTCGTGGCAATGATGAGCGCAAGTTGGTGCGACTGCTTTTGTTTTTCTGGCAGTCGGGGGCGCCGTCTGCTCCTCCTCCCTTCTTGATCGAAGTTCTAGTTCTCTGACGGCCTCGACGAGTTCGTCGAGGGTACTCCATCTTAGACGATCCGTTCTTTCTTGGTCCCGAGGCGTCATTAATCCTTGGATGGCCCTAGCGAGTTCTAAAGGGGATCCACTCGCCGCACACGCTTTGGCGATGGTTCTTTTTCTCTCAAGGAATGTATACGCGTTTTCGTCCTCTCGCTGTAGTACGCTTTTGACTTCGTACTCGAGGCGAAGCCGTCGTCCCAAATTGTTATACTTGCGTTGCAGGGCGAACGTGAAGGCTTCCCACGTCGTTGGCTTCGGGTCGATGGCCTGCCACCATTGCAGGGCCTCCCCGTGGAAGGCGGTGGCGGCTTTCGTGGCTTTATCCTCCGTATCAGTTTCCGCAGACATAAAGAATCGTTCACATCTCTCAATGAACCGAGCTGTGTTCGCCTCTGCCCCCCCGTGGAAGGACAGCGCGAACACCGGAGGGTAGTGGTGTCTCACCCGGTCGTCTTTGCGTGGTGGTTCCTCCGTCACGGTGGTCGGAGTGCGCGGATCGAGATCGTCGGGTGAGCGTTGAGTTTCCTCGAACATACTATCCGGTGATTCTGTCGCCCGCTGAAACCCGGGTCGCGCATTATTTTTTTGGGCGCCACTCAAGATTACGGCCTTGAGACCGGACTGCGACCGAGTAACCCTTCCCGTCATCTTTCTGGCTGAAAGAGGGAATTATTCAATTCTAGCTTGCGGAGACATGAAACAATTATTTTTCAAGGCACAAGTCCGTGATTAACTACATCATTCTTTCTCCGCACACTATTCTACTGATTTTAAATTCTCACGACTCTAATCCGACTATCAGTCATCCGGTTCTACTCGGACGCCGTTGATCACTCGTCGCCCGTGTATGGCGCGAATGACTTCGAACGCTCTGCGTTCGGTCGTTTAAACATTTCGCTCGCCGACGGGTCGGTTTGAATCGGCTCGTCGGTCCGCTGGTGTGTGACTCGATTGAATTTACATTTACAGTTTAGTGTTACGGTTACTCTACTCGATCCACACCTTGATCGTTTGAAAACATGATGCTAATGGGCCCCACGTTGGGCGCCAGTTGAGAATGCCCTC
This sequence comes from Himalopsyche anomala, assembly GCA_031772345.1. NCBI lineage: Eukaryota > Metazoa > Arthropoda > Insecta > Trichoptera > Rhyacophilidae > Himalopsyche > Himalopsyche anomala. The sequence goes on from CM062834.1 coordinate 13,760,077, forward strand.
GTCCCCAGGAGTTAGAAAAGAGAAAGAGTTATCCATCACCCCTCGTAACTCCTGAGTTTGGTATAATTCGGGTCTCTAGGTTACATAATAATTTATTTGGGTCAAAATAATAGGCAAAACAATTCAAAAACACTCGGTGCAATCGGTTATAGGTGGAAGCCACCAATTTATTTAATTAAAGAAACAGGTTAAAGAATTTAGAAAATACACAGCTAGCACATGGAAATGTGCAAAACAAAAATTAAACATTTCGATACAAAGTTATCGACTTACACGACCCGGTTTCAGCAGGCTCTTTCTTTAAAAGTGGGAGGATTATCTCCCCTTTTTTATACAAGTTTAGAACACATAAAACAAACAATATCTGATTACAATTTCAAAAGACAAGCTATAAAGTTGATACAATTTTTCTCAAAGATTTCTTTTAAGTATTTTTAAGTTTTCATTCTAAGTATTTTTATAAGTTCGTGAAGCGATGGGAATTTAAGTTACGACACTGTTTAAGTTGTTTAAGTGAATTTAAGTATTACAAAAATAAATTTCTTTATTTATTTAATCAGGTATTTTTATACAAGGACAATATTATTTAGTGGCTACAAGTATAAATTTCTGAATTGAAAAACTGTGTACGCTGCCACAACGTACCAGTTATATAAATGCTAACATAAAGAAAATACACAGTTATTTTTATTTCAATGACAGTCAGGTAAGAATACTTATGGTTGGAGACGTTCACAGCTTGTCCTTATAATTATACTTATCTTTCTTAACCTCAATAGGCTATCTCAAGTTAAATCTCTGTTTCTCTTTCTATTGTTCAATTTATATTTCTCTCTCTTTCTTTATTTATAACAATTTAATCTTACTTTCTTTATTTAAAACAATTTATTTTACTTAGTAGCTTCAAGTGTAAATTTTTGTGAGTTGAAGATCTGTATGCTGCTACAAACATAAAAATCCCTAAATACTAACATAATAGTTAACTTTCCTCCTTTTATAACATTTACTTTCTTTCTTTTTCAAAAGTTGACAACAGTAATAATAGCTAGTAGCTGCAAGTGTAGAAAGTGGTGAATTTAAGACCGGGATGTTGCTACGGACATCCAGGCCTGATAAAACTAACAATTAATCTTATGTCTAAGTGGTAACAAAATAATATTTCTTTAAATTTATAACAAGTATCATAAGCTAGTAGCTGCAAGTGTAGAGCGTGGTGAGTTTAAGACTCGGGGTCGCTACATGCACCCGAGCCGGATACAAGCTAACATGAAAGAACATACACAATTACATACATAGTTTATTTTTATCAGACCCAGTAATAAAAAAATAATACTTATGGTTTTTGCGAGTTCACTGCTTGTCCTTAAGATTACTTAATTCCGTCTCATACGGTATAATAGTTTTATTTATTTCCAGCGACACTGGAACTAATCTTTATTTTCTACAATGACTCTATATAATGACAAACATCTTAAGTAATTTCATTTTTGCGGCACTTACATATCGGTTATTTTTGGATTCTACAACAAGAAAATGCCCATTTCTGCATTATTTAATTAACAACAAATTACCATACTTTTTATGGCATACCATTTATTACACATGTTCCCGACCTTGAATAACACTTATTCAATTACAACTTTAAATTTTACTTTTCTTAACCGATACCTAAGTGCGCGCCTTATCCTATGAAGCTAATACGGATCTACAGATCGTGACGGTCGGACACCGGGACCATCTCAACGGAAGTTACGGGCCTAGCCGTGGTGAAGGACTTGAACCTCCTACCATCCGTTGAGCAGATTAACTTCCAGTTAATCACAGCCGACTGACCAGGCACACATACATGTTGGAGCCCAGATTTCTCTATAGCTCCTCCCCAACGATGCGTCGGTCACCGTAGACCACGCAGTCAACCTAATTACATGTTCGTTTTGCACAGGAAAAAGGAGGGCCTGGGTGAATATCGTCCCTTGCCAGAGACGATCTTCGATACGACAGCCTACCTATGAAAACGACACCAGCAAGTGTCGTGATCCACCTGGCATGATGGATCTTGGTTATTGTTTGCTGATCGGCCCAGCACGCCCATATGAGTTGTTGCCTGCAAGTTGCGTCACTACAGACAACGAATGTCCCACACATTCCCGGCTTTACGCGTCAGTCGTACCGTAGCATCCAGATCTCAAATAGACCTGCGATACATTATGCCCACCTCTTTCCTAGTGCAATGAACAACCTTACTGTTCATCAGGATTACTCTAAGGGTAGGGAGTGCAAAACCTCGGGCCATCACGCAAGATCCCCATCCACTGTCCAAAGGATTTATTTCTAATTCGGCACTCCCACCTCACAGTCAAATGTACAGGAGACGACAGCTTCACACACGCCGCGGGAGAATTACGACCTTCCCGCTGGCCCTGACTCAACGTCACAATAACACGTTGACCTCTAGACAGATCCCGACTTCCGAAAAGTCCGTTCATATTTGAACCATTATATGAATCTACAGTTACAAAACACATTTTTCATATATTACTGTCTCCCATACACTTGCCGCCCTTAATCCTAACAAGTTATATTTCACATCCAGCGCATTTCCTGGCTTCGCTTAACGACAGCCCAAATTAAATGACACAACACAACAATAAAAATAAAATAAACAATGACATGGTGACTAGATCAATTTCAATCGTGTTCGTAAAATCAGTGTTATTTATCAGCGGAGTTTGAATTTATTTTGACAAATCACAAATAATTGCGCGTGGTTTTGAAGTCACGCGCTCCGTTTATTTAGCTGGAAGTCGGCGCATTTGCTTCGCTTGAATATTTAGAAAGGCTCGCAATCGAGGCCTCCTTAACTTATGAAGTTAAATTTTTAATTAAAAATTAATAAAATTCTAAGCTTCCGTCATTACTTGGTTATACCCGTTGATCTTCAAAGAATTTACGTGAGGGTCCATACCCTCTCCCTAAAGAGATTCTAAATTAAAAAAAAATCTTCAACTTAATGTATGGTATGCTTCCTATTAGTAACGCCGCTGACCCGTCTACTCGGTTAAGGCGGCGCAGTTATACGTTCTGAGAAAATTTCATCCAGATTGGACCTCCGTGAGCCACGTAATAAGAAAAGAAAATAAATTAATAATAATTTTACGATTCTGTTGGATCGCGCGCAATGGGTCGAGCAATAAAACCGTTAGCTAACCGCCGGCATTCCAGATAGAAAGCCGTTGCCTGAGAATTTGAAATAAGATGGCCGCCGTAGTGGTTATAGAATTTACAATAGTTGAACGAGTACTTGATGTGATGGTTATGATTAAACTTCTTTTATGTAAATTGATTATTTATTAACGAGAAAGGAAAGTAAAGTTAATTTTTATAATTAACTTGCACGAATCGCGGCAGATGTGATAATTTCTGTTAAGTGTTTATGTAAGGGAATTTAAAAGATTATTATGAATTTAGTTAGCGATAATTAATATATGGTTCCGTAATTGTTAGACAATTAAAAATAAAATTATTGGAAAAGTTTCTGTCATACTTCTATATGATTGGATTGAAAGATGGTTTTATTTTTAAAAGAAATTACTTCACTGGTCGTTAACGCAAGATTTAATTTATGAAAAGAATTTAAAATTGGAAAAGATTTTTCTTATGATTGTTCATGAGCTAGGAGTTCCGTAACTTTTATTATACTGAAGAATAAAAAAAATATTTTTATGATTCTAGATAACAGATGTTTCAAACGGATTTTTAAATGTTGCAAAAGAATTACAAAGGACGGAATTTCCATTTCTAGCGAATTTCGAGCGAAAATTTCCCACTTCCATACGAATTGAAATTTCAAAAAAAGAACTTTGCATGAATTTATATGAAGTATTTGAAACTAAACTTTCTTTATGATAAATATTATTTATGATTAACTAATGAAGAGATTCCTTATTGAAAACGAGTGTAAGAGAGAGTTGCATAATTTATACTGAAGATTTTGTTTCATAATAATTATTTAAGTAATGTGAAAGCAAATTGTAAAGATTTCTTTATATAACCGAGTTTACGGTGGGAACTTCCCATTTTTTATACTAAAGAATTTGAAAAAGGAACTTTCACAAATTTGATTGATTAGAATTATTATGGACTTAGAATTTATTATGGCAGACTTTATTATCACTATTTGAATTTAACAAAAGGATTTCTCTCCTCACACACGTGTTCACAAAAGGTTTCATAAATTAACACAAACGAATCTTTCGAAATAAAATATTCGTTCTGTCGGATACGGATTCTATAATTAATATTAAAATGCAAAAGAAAATATAAGGAGAAAATTTCCTTTACTAGTAATGTTCGAGAGAAAATTTCACTACGCTTTTCGGAATAAAATTTCAAAAAAAGAACTTTTAATATTTATGCCGACGGATTTCTTTTAACACGAATATTTTTCTCTTATTAATTTTCAACAACGTAGTTACTTCAAAAAGGCCTCAGCCCGCATACCATGATTTAAGCCGATTTATTCTTAGCGAATTTTTATCTATACGACGACCGCGTCGTTTCTTTAAAACAAATTAGTTAATTTTTATTATTTTCACTGGGTATAACCGCGTATTCACTTTCACTCCCGATACACTGATTTCACTACATTGGGTCCGTGTGTGACAAACACTAGTTTTTCACGTGCAAAGGACCGACATGGTAACACAAACATAGTTATACAATACACAAGAAATAAAATAATTCAAGAATAACTAATCAGTTGCATATATCAATCAAGAAACAAAAATTATCAATCAAATAATTGCCAGGAAAAATCAAAATCAAAAACAGACAAACATAAAAAAAATAAAATAAAATAAATAGTTGATTCAAACCCTCAATGTAAAATCAAAATTAAATATTCCCTTATTCTTTGGCCCGCTGACCCGGTTATCGTCCTCTAATATCTGTAGAGCGAACTAAGGCATTTACAAAAAAAATGTTTGAATTTACTTGGCTAGTTTCTTACGGAAACTACATTTAATTCTTGATTTGATTCGTGGTGTCCGTTTGCAAATCAGCACATCGCGATACATGGCGTTAAGTTTCGCGGGATTCCATTAATTCTGTTATAGAATTTTCTTATGTATCCAGACCTCAATTCCTGAACCTCTCACCAAAGAAATTATTTCAGAGATGAGGGTCAGGAACACATTTAATTCAACATTTACACAGTAGGAACAAACCTTGAGATGAGTGGCAGAATATTCGTAGGGGACCCGGTTCTCAGTGATAAAATAAAATACAGGAATTTACAGCTAAGTGATTCTACAGATGCTGTCTTTCGAAATTAGATATCGTGAAATCTATTTCGTAACTAGCGATCTTACAAGTTAAAGGGTTTAAATTAAAAAGTACTGGTTTTAGAGTTGAAAGTTTTATAGAGAATGATCCAGGTCAACGGGCGTCAATCGGGCAGCGTCACGTTCGGCAAAGAGAGAATGAATAAATTTTCCATATTTGCAGGCCCTTTTATAGTTTTCGTCCGGCTCCCGTTTTGCGAAAGTTCGCCCGAAAACTTCCCGACAGGCGCAAATTCGATCATCCACTCACTCCCACTCGCATTTGACTGTCCCTTTCTGACACGGCCGTTTGACCGTCCGTTAATTCAAGATGGCGGCAACTGAATTTTTTTGTTCGGGCGATGTTTGCTCCGCTAATTATGTTTCCCAATTGTTTAAAAATGTAGGAGAAAAATCAGAAAAATATCATTCATGTGCAGCGAAGGTTGCTACACACTTCTTTTCCTACAAGCCACTCTGTACTTTGCATACAACGCGAGATATTAGCAAAAACAACTCTAAAATTTCCTTTTGTTTATTCAGCGGATTTGATAAATAATATAAAATCCTTTTCCTATATGAATTTATTAGTGGCTGTGCGTTTCTAAAAATAATAACTGCTACAGAGCTAATTCCGTGCTAACTAATCTTTGTAGGGCGAACCCGTGAAAGGATTCGTCTGAAAATTCTACATGACGTCCGGACTGGTTTTGAGCCCATTTTTCATTTCAAGGATCACCCCCGAATTCCAACCCCAAGTGACTCTAAATTTAAATTTACGAACCCTTGTTCCGTAGAAAGCTATGTCGCTATGTGCAAGAGCGAGACAGAGCTAGAAGTACCAGACGGCGTGTGGAATTTTTCCGTTGACCATATGGTTCATCTTCGCGCGCTTTCTGGATTTGATATTTGTATGAAACTATTTATGAAAAGTTTGAAAAATGGTTATTAAATTAATGGCTTGATGGATTTTACTGAAATTCGCACCGATGCTTTCGTCGGTGGTTTTAAGGGTGTTTACAAAATTACAGCGTCCCGTTTTATTGTGGGCGCCTGTAATTCACGATTCTAATTTTTCACCGCGAAGGTCGTTTAAGCCTTTGCCGTGAGCATGATTTTAATAAAATTTTGTTATCTTAAGGATATTATTTTTAATGATTTTACTGCATGATTCTAAGTTGGTATGTCGTTCAGGAATGCCTCGATTACGCTCACCACTAAAATCGGCCGACTGCCCCGTTAGGGGTTTTTAGGCGAAAATGACTCGACAGAATTTACTTATTTTCTAATAGCAGCTGAAACTGACTATCTTTAAGGTACCTGTGAAGGTTTCAATTTGTTAAAGTGTCTCAATAAAAATCGCCAAGCGATCTAAAATATCTCTACTTGAAATTGTGCAAAATTTTTGTATGGGGAAAATTACTCGTATGTTTTCCCTTCCTATAGGTGGCCGCGGTCTGTCTCGCATATGGCTTTCCCCTTGACTTTATATTTACCGCGAGAATTTTTCTCGGTTTCATTTCCTGGCATTTACTTATTTACATTGGTGAATCCGTAAATTGAACATTCGTTAAAAACGAGACTTATGACAAAACTATACTTCTCTCTCTCTTATCTCTTTGTACTGCAACCATGCTGGTGAAAACCTAGTGAAATGCTGAGGAAAGTCA